>CAWUFW010001438.1:1330000-1930000 GCA_963921515.1 Calotriton arnoldi
GGCGCTGGGGTCCATCAAGGCCCAGGGAGGCTCTCCCCAGCCTGGCTGCGTTCAGAAGCAGGGACCGGGCCAGGGGGCGGGGGTCGCTGGCTAACTCCGCTCGCGGAGTTCTCTGCCCACCCCTAGTTTCAAGCCAATCCCCATGGCTTTTCCTCGGGACCAAAGACCTAACTCCCTGATTCCACTCCTAAAGTAGTACTGGCAAGAGACTTCACACACTAAGCATGCTAATAGAAAACTTTTTTAAGCACCTACTTGGTGTTACTGCTTGGCAGCCTGTAATATATAATGAGAGAGTTAGCCTGCCAAAGTTTTTGCAGAAAACAGAGTAACAGGGCGCTTATACTAGTAAATTAAACAAAGTGCTTTGTATATGCTTATTATATATTCTTAGGAAATCACTTCTACTTGGCAGGTCATGTGATTTAAAATACAATGCTTGCTGAGGTGAGCACATCCAATAAAACAGTGATCCCTGTGACGTAAAACACAAAGCACAATAACACACATAAACATAGCACAAACACTACATACAAAAATGAGGTAAGACTTTTGCATGATAGGTCCTCCGGTGACAAGGCAAGCCTGTAGTCACACTCTATGGGGTAAAAAAACAAATAAATCATAGCCATCATGTCATGCTCGTAAGAATGAGCTCACTCGTAGAAGTAACCATGCCCTATGGGCACTTAAACGGCTGTGCCGTACTCACTGCTTCAAGGCATTCTCATGGCCCAATCACCTAAGGAACTGCACCGAGGCCTGAATATTACTGTTCTCACCTCATTGAGCTGTTCATATAATATGTGCTGGTGATCGGGCACGTGGGCTGTGAGTCCTTGCTGCACCGTATAGAGCAACTAGGCTGCTCACTCATTTCCAAAATGGCGGTCACGAGTGGAGCCACTTCCTTGTTCCTCTGGGGGTGCCAAGGGCTGCAGACATTGGCATTCTCTATCTACGTGGCCTCATCTGCCTTGGGCCAGTGTTTTGCAGTTATCATGTGGCTGTTGGGCGTGTTTTTGAGAGATTTGGTGAGACATGGGTGAAATATCTGTGATGGCTAATTCTTAGGTTAGAAAATATGATATATATATTTCCAGGTAAAATAATAAAGGATTGTCACTAATGGCTCTTGTAAAAAAATAAGAGGGGAGGGTGGATATGTTCAGATACTCTTCGATGTGGGGTGTTACTGTTATAGGAAATAGTGGCGCCTGGCAGGTTTTGCGTGTAGTGGGTAGAATTCCTAATTAGTACGGTGCAAAAGGTAGGGGAAACACCGTATAACCCCTAAATACGTGAAGGAGGAGTCCTGCACGTAGCTATGAATCAAAATCCTATGCACACGTTGTGATTTTCCTATGAAAGTTCATCAAGTAATTTGAGCAAAATTGTCAATAAAGTCCAATGCAAACTTGTTTCTTTTCTTTTATTCAATTGATCATAGAGAGCATCCAGCCAACACGTGTTTCGTCGCACAGGGAAATATCCCTCGACTTCTTCAGGGCACACCACCGGTTTTAATTCCGACCCGGCTGGTCAATTTGCAAGGTTATCCTCGATATTTTCAATCAAAAGTGTATGGTGTGTTCGCAAAAAAAGTAGTACCTATAGTAGGTGATCCTTAGTATGGCCGTGCCGATTTGCGGGGGACGCGTGATTAGGGTTGTGCGATAAATCCCTTGACCTTTAGCGAGTGCGCTGCGGTCTCGTTCGGCATCAGGCGTGTCTCTCAGTTCCAGACCTTGCAAATTGACCAGCCGGGTCGGAATTAAAACCGGCGGAGTGCCCTGAAGAGGGTGGATATGTTCCCCAATTACATGTTTAAATATTGATGGCAAAGGATGGAATCTGGTTTTATCGCCTATGTGCGCTGGCTGATTGAATGTGTCCTGTACCATATGTTGCTACAGAGGTCTAATTTATTCAGGGTCAGAGATATTTAAGACTCTATTGATGGGAGGTATTATGCCAGTGATTCCCAAACTTTCTCAACCAGCAGCTCCCATGACCAGTTGGCCTTGGCTCCCCATTACATTCCTGTTTTTTTGGCGGTGGGGAGTCTATTTTGCGCTATATAAAACTGCAAAAAAAGAGCTGTTACATGGCTAGATGAGTCTCTGATCTGAGACCATATTCTCCATTAAGAGGTATCCATAAATCAGAATATGACTAAGAATTAGACAAGTTTCACAGCAAGATACTAACAATTGGAACTGGATGGCCTCAGCTCTAAATGGTCCGAGAACAGAATGACTTGCCACACAAAGAAGATGCACCCACAATAATTCCTTAAAGCTTCTATCTTGGAATATTGCGGGTGTAAAAAAAGAAATACAGGATAACACTCCTCCGGCATACTGGGAGAACTAGGAGATTATTGCACTCCAAGAGACTTGGCTGACGGAGCGTAAGGAAGTGGCCAATTACACACACCACCATGTAATGGCAACAAAAACACACAGATATGGGAGACCAAAGGGTGGCCTTGCAGTATATATAAATGGCACTAAACATCAAATCTGAACAGCTGTCCAGTACGACATCAGATCTACAAGTAATCAAAATGGACCAATGGTCCAAGTACCCGACAACAACAGTCATACTAATTAATGCCTACCTGCATCCAAATGTGAGAAAAAAAGAGTCACAATGTGAAAATCTTCTGTCGATATTAATTTCAATCACATTTGAGAACCCAGCTTGGGAGATAATAATAACTGGCGATTTTAATTCACACTTAATCTATACACCGGATGAAGATGAGCAATTAGCAGCGGCTAATGAGCCCTGGTCAGTTCCCCCACAATCGTCCTCGACAGTAAAACAACATGATTTGAATGGGCAAAAGCTGGTTCTAGCCTTGGAACACCTTGGCTTGCAAGTATTACATGGCAGAACAAAATACTCCTCCGCCATGGACTTACCAGGGTGCTCATACCCAGTCAATATTGGACTATACAATCTTAACGCTTCCATTGCTGGCCCTTGTGGGGAAATACATCATTAAGTATTAAACTCGAAGTGACCGTTCATACCAAGTACTTGAATTTGAAACAAGCTTCCCAAAACATCAGCCAGCCCCCACTGAGATGGGCCTCCTGACTACAACTAATTTGAAACGTATTCGATGGTCAGCAGAAACACTCCCAGAACTAAGATTGCTAGCAAAAAAAACATTTGAAACTAATATCGCTCCAGGTAGCACTTTAGTAGAGAATTGGTCCATGTTCACCAAAAATTTACTGAAGCAAGCGCCCAAAATTAATTATGCGTGGAAAACTATGAACAAGCACACTGCAAGTATCTCAGGAAAAGCCTATCTGCTTAGAAAAAAAACTGAGAAAGGCGGTCAGAAAAAACAAGAGGCCCAAAGTCCCAAATCACGCCTGGGATTATCTAAAGAACACCAGGAAGCTATATAAAAAGCAAATCTGGGAGGAGCAGGAAGCAAAACAGGAGATATTCTGGACAAAGTTACTTTCCTGCGCTAAACAAACTAACAACAGGCTTTTCTGGGAACTAGTAAATGGTACAACAAGATCAACACAAATAATAAATAATGCCTCCGTAACTGAGACAGGATCGGTAGCACACTTAAGGAAAACATTTGAAGATCTCACACCATTTGTTAAAAGATAAACGAACAACAACCACAAAACTTTGGAGCCCAAACACACAAGACTTTAGTACCCTCTTGGCTTTGCCATTAGCCCCTGTCAGCCAACGTCACTCAGTAGAAAACGTATCCAGAATAATAAAATTGGGTTGCAATGACGGGGCTCCTGGCCCAAATGGCATCCCGCAGACCATCTTCAATAGTGATCCTGATTATTGGACAACTCCGCTGGCAGGGCTCCATAAGGAGATCGACACAACAAATACCCTTCCCATGAGCTGGAAAGGGTCAATTATCAATCCGATCTTTGAGGGAGGCGACAGGTCAGACCCGGCAAATTATAGGCTAATTGCACTAATTGATGTGGAAGCCAAATATTATGCATCATTAATCCTGGAGGACATGGTAGAATGGTCCAATACAAACGGGCTAATTCCATTTAACCAAACAGGATTTCGCAAAGGGTGTGGCACGACAACAAACATTTTAGCCCTGGCCATAATAGCGGACAAGAGCAAACGCCTGCAAAGAAAACGACAACTATGTTTTATAGATTTTAAAGCCGCGTTCGATCGTGTAAACCGTGGTTTGTTATGGAGTAAATTACAGAAACTGGGCCTCCCAGAAACAATACTACGACCCATAATACAACTGTAAATGTGCACATGTAAAAATAGCAAATGGCACAAAATTGTCAAGGAAAATACAGAGACTGAATTAAAACAAGGCTGCGTATTAGCCCCCCATCTATTTAATCTATTCATGGCAGATCTCTCTCCACAATTGGAGCAGGTTAATTCACATCCTCCACGCCTGGGCACATTGCCCATAACGCACGTCTCATATGCAGATGATATAGTCCTGCTTAACCTAACCAGAGTTGGCTTACAAAGAGCACTCAACGAATTAATAATGTTCGCCAAGGCTAATGCTCTAGAAATCAACATCACAAAAACAAAAACTGTCAATTACGAATAGCCCGGGACACCAACATCAAAACACAAGCTGGGAGAAACGAGCCTAGGAATAGTTAGTACATATAAACATCTGGGGGTATACATAGACAATCGATTGAATTTCCAATTTCATAAACAATACCTGGGAAAAAAAGGAAATGGCCTTATTTATGCATTTTGAGCCCTCGCAAAAAACTACAGGGCCCATCTTTTAGGCCGCTACCAGCAGTGATGGCCGCAAAACTATTACCGGCAGTAACCTACGCAAACATAGCGTTGAATGGCAAGGATGCGAAACTTCTAGACTCTCTGCAAACGAAGACGTATAAAAAAGTCTTTAGCCTACCTCAGAATGGAATTCGGTATTATCCAACAGGAGACAGGGAGAAAATACGCCGCAATTAAAACCTGGCACAAACTTTGGCTGAACCGATCAACTGTTTTAAATGATGCCCTGTGAAGAGCCCAGGAAGACGATCCAAGTTCAAGTTACGGCAAATTCTTGAAAACTGCACTGAAGGAAACCAATATAACAGAACTCTGGGCTCAGAACCCCTCCTTCCAAGTCTTCCGCAGAGTGACAAACAAAGCGGCCAAGCTTCACTCATTATTAGAAGACAAAAGTACATTAGTTAAACAGTCCCATGCCTGGATGGTTCTTCAATCCTATACATCAATACGGCCGGCAGAATACTTAAGTACAACATATTCATCTCACCTGAAACGAAAGCTAATGGTGATTAGATTTGGGATATTACCAAGTTTGGCCGATCAACCTGCATGGAAGTATAAAGGCCCCAAAACATGTAGCTTATGTGGCGCAGCATGGCAGGATTTTATTCACCTCATTTGTGTTTGCCCCTTCTTAAAAAAAAACATCCGGGTTTTGCTACTAAAAAAAGCTTTTAACGATAGGGGTATTCAAACCTGCAGATCGGCCATCATTAAAGGTCTAGGTACAACAGATCCCCAATTGACCTGTAAGCTGATGAAATTTTTGTTACTTTACGAAAAGATCAAATGGCTGGAGGAGATAAATACTGCCAGTCTAGTCGAGTCCAACGATCCGTCAACCCTACTGAAAGTCTAAGCTGCTGCATAAACGCCTATTGATGCTAATATTTGATGAAATACCAATATAGTGGACAATTTTATGATATAGAATCATGCTCCGTTTTTAACCCCTTCGGTGCTCATGACGGAATGGTTCTGTCATGAGCTTCTGTGCTCATGACGGAACCATTCCGTCATGAGGACAGGGGCATGAAATCCCTCTGCTGCAGACAGCAGAGGGATTTCCCTTTTTTTTTTATTGGCCTCGGGAGGTTGGGGAAGAGCTTCCCCCCCCCTCCCAAGGCCAATTTGCATTTTCATTGCAATGCCGATCGCGCGCATGGCGCGCTGTCGTCATTGCAATGAAAATGAAACTGAAACTTAGTTTCAGTTTCATTGTTTCGGTGCTCGTGGGGCTATCTCAGCCCCCCGAGCACCGAAACAGATGGGAGAGGTATCGTTGGAAAGGGGAGAATCTCCCCTTTCCAATGGTACCCCTCCCTAGTGGATCCCCAAGCAGGGATCCACCCACTAGGCACCAGGGAGGGGGGAACGGCCCCTTGGGCAAGGGCCTTTGCTCCCCCATATTTTTTGGCCTAATTCAGTCTTTCTGCCCCCCCTGGGGGGCAGATGGGGGCTGCAGCCCCCAATCTTCCCCCTGGGGGGGCAGAAAGCCCACTAGACCCAGGGAATTATTTTACTATGTAAATTAGGGGTGGGGGCTGCCCAATATAGGCACGCCAATGCCCCCACCCCCTGCACAATTAGTCTTTCTGCCCCCCCGGGGGGGGGCAGAAAGCCCACTAGACGCCAGGGTTTTTTTTTTACATTTAATTTAGGGGTGGGGGCTGCCCAAGATGGGCATGCCAATGACCCCACCCCTCCCCCCACAAAAGACCAGTCTTTCTGCCCCCCTGGGGGGCAGATGGGGGCAGTAGCCCCCAATCTGCCCCCCGTGGGGGCAGAAAGCACCCTAGACACCAGGGATTATTTATTTATAGGCCCGGGGTGGGGGCTGCCCAGAATGGGCATGCAAATGCCCCCACATTACCCCCCCAAAGAAAACTAAAGACTTGCTGCCCCTGCAGGAGGAAGATGGGGGCAATAGCCCCTGATCTGCCCCCGGGATGGGGGGGCAGAAAGCCCACTAAGCGCCAGGGATTTTTTTTTTATATATATAGGTAGGGGTGGAGGTTGCCCAGAATGGGCATGTCAAGGCCCCCACCCCCCAAAAAAATGATAGTCTTTCTGCCCCCCCTGGGAGGCAGATGGGGCAATAGCCCCTTATCTGCCCCCCCGGGGGGGGCAGAAAGACCACTAGGCGCCAGCGATTATGCTGGCTTTTCTATTCGTAGGGAGACCTGGGGGAACGCTGGGTGGTAGGAAATTTGTGTCAGCCCGGTGATGCCACAACTTTCCCACACAAAAAACTGTCTAAAAAATGATTTTTTCAGCTAAATGTGAGGTTTGCAGGGGATTCTGGGTAAGAAAATTTTGGGGGATCCTCGCAAGTCATACCTCCCTGGAATCCCCCGGGTGTCTAGTTTTCAGAAATGTGTGGGTTTTGTAGGTTTCCGTAGCTGGCCGCCGAGCACAGGGCCAAAAACCCAGGTGACCCCCCTTGCAAAACCAGGTCGTTTTGTGATAGGCAATTTTGATGTCGCCTCAATACGTTTTGGGCCATTGCCTGTCGCGGGTACTTGGGCCTCCCACACGAGTGAGGCACCATTTTTATCGGGAGACCTGGGGGAACGCTGGGTGGTAGGAAATTTGTGTCAGCCCGGTGATGCCACAACTTTCCCACACAAAAATGTGTGGAAAAAGTGATTTTTTCAGCTAAATTTCAGGTTTGCAGGGGATTCTGGGTAAGAAACTTTGGGGGATCCACACAAGCCATACCTCCCTGGAATCCCCCGGGTGTCTAGTTTTCAGAAATGTGTGGGTTTGGTAGGTTTCCCTAGCTGGCCGCCGAGCACGGGGCCAAAAACCCAGGTGAGCCCCCTTGCAAAACCAGGTCGTTTTGTGATAGGCAATTTTGATGTCGCCTCAATACGTTTTGGGCCATTGCCTGTCGCGGGTACTTGGGCCTCCCACACGAGTGAGGCACCATTTTTATCGGGACACCTGGGGGAACGCTGGGTGGTAGGAAATTTGTGTCAGCCCGGTGATGCCACAACTTTCCCACACAAAAATGTGTGGAAAAAGTGATTTGTTTCAGCTAAATTTGAGGTTTGTAGGGGATTCTGGGTAAGAAAACGTTGGGGGATCCACGCAAGCCATACCTCCCTGGAATCCCCCGGGTGTCTAGTTTTAAAAAATGTATAGGTTTTCTATGTTTCCCTAGGTGCCGGCAGAGCTAGGGTTCAAAATCTACAGCTGGGCACTTTGCAAAAAAAGGGTCAGTTTTCACTGTGAAGATGTTGTGTGTCCACGTTGCGTTTTGGGCCGTTTCCTGTCGCAGGCACTAGGCCTACCCACACAAGTGAAGTACAATTTTTCTCGGAAGACTTTGGGGAACGCGGGGTGGGTGGAATTTTGTGTATCCACGCAGATTCCAGAACTTTCCACCACAGAAATGTGAGGAAAATGTGTTTTTTTTGACAAATTTTGAGGTTTGCAAGGGATTCTGGGTAACAGAACCTGGTGAGAGCCAGTCAAGTCACCCCATCCTGGGTTCCCCTGGGTGTCTAGTTTTCAAAAATGTATAGGTTTGCTAGGTTTCCTTAGGTGCTGGCAGAGTTAGGGTTCAAAATCTAGAGCTAGGCACTTTGCAAAAAAAGGGTCCGTTTTCACCATGAAAATGTGTTGTGTCCACGTTGCGTTTTGGGCCGTTTGCTGTCGCGGGCACTAGGCCTACCCACACAAGTGAGGTACCATTTTTCTCTGAAAACTTTGGGTAATGCGGGGTGGGTGGAATTTTGTGGATCCACGCAGATTCCAGAACTTTCCACCACAGAAATGTGAGGAAAATGTGTTTTTTTGGGCAAATGTTTAGGTTTGCAAGGGATTCTGGGTAACAGAACCTGGTGAGAGCCAGTCAAGTCACCCCATCCTGGGTTCCCCTGGGTGTCTAGTTTTCAAAAATGTATAGGTTTGCTAGGTTTCCTTAGGTGCTGGCAGAGTTAGGGTTCAAAATCTAGAGCTAGGCACTTTGCAAAAAAAGGGTCAGTTTTCCCTGTGAAAATGTGGTGTGTCCACGTTGCGTTTTGGGCCGTTTCCTGTCGCGGGCCCTAGGCCTACCCACACAAGTGAGGTACCATTTTTCTCGTAAGACTTTAGGGAACGCGGGGTGGGTGGAATTTTGTGGATCCACGCAGTTTCCAGAACTTTCCACCACAGAAATGTGAGGAAAATGTGTTTTTTTGGACACATTTTTAGGTTTGCAAGGGATTCTGGGTAACAGAACCTGGTGAGAGCCAGTCAAGTCACCCCATCCTGGATTCCCCTGGGTGTCTAGTTTTCAAAAATGTATAGGTTTGCTAGGTTTCCCTAGGTGCCGGCAGAGCTAGGGTTCAAAATCTACAGCTAGGCACTTTGCAAAAAAAGGGTCCGTTTTCACTGTGAAAATGTGGTGTGTCCACGTTGTGTTTTGCGCCGTTTCCTGTCGCGGGCACTAGGCCTACCCACACAAGTGAGGTACCATTTTTCTCGGAAGACTTTGGAGAACGTGGGTTTGGGGGAATTTTGTGGATCCACGCAGATTCCAGAACTTTCCACCACAGAAATGTGAGGAAAATGTGGTTTGTTTTTTTTACAAATTTTTAGGTTTGCAAGGGATTCTGGGTAATAGAACCTGGTGAGAGCCAGTCAAGTCACCCCATCCTGGATTCCCCTGGGTGTCTAGTTTTCAAAAATATATAGGTTTGCTAGGTTTCCCTAGGTGCTGGCAGAGCTAGGGTTCAAAATCTACAGCTAGGCACTCTACAAAAAAAGGGTCAGTTTTCACTGTAAAAATAAAGTGTGTCCACGTTGCGTTTTGAGCCGTTTCCTGTCGCGGGCACTAGGCCTACCCACACAAGTGAGGTACCATTTTTATCGGGAGACTTAGGGTAACACAGAATTGTAGAGCAACTGTTATTACCTATTGACTTTCGATGCATTTCTGCCTTCCAAATGAAAGACAATGTGTAAAAAAGAAGTCATTTTGAAAAATGACCTATAATTCTCATGCTAGTATGGGTACTCACAATTTGGGAAATGTGCAAATATCTACTGTTTCTAAACTCTATATTTTGTTCCAATTTCAGAAATACATAGGTGTCTTTCATACCGATTTTTCCATGTATATATTTTCCCAAATGAATTGCTATATACCCGGTACATAAATAAAAAACCATTGCAAGTCGCTGCTCAGTTATTGGCTCTGGGTTCGTCGGGTTCTTGGTGAACCTACAAGTCCAATATATCCCCACACCAGAAAGGTCCAGCGGATGTAACAGTATATTGCTTTCAAACAGCTGTCTTAATTAGAAGAAGTTACAGGTGAAAACGTTGACACAAATGGCTGTTTTTTTCAACTAACTTTCAATTTTTCCCATATTCAACGGTTAGTTGCTATAAAGAAACCTTGAAGGATCTACACAAATGACCCCATGCGGAATTCAGAATTTTGTCTACTTTTCTAAAATGTATAGCTTTCCAGGATCCATTATTGCTTTCATACCAATTACTACCATTAACTGGAAAGAGGTTGAAAGCACAAAAAATAGCAAAAATAGGCTATGTCCCAGAAAAATGGCAAAACTGTGTAAAAATTTTTGGTTTTCTGACAAAAGTCTGCTTGTCCCTGAAAGCTGGAAAGATGGTGATTTCAGCACCACAACCCCTTTTTTGATACCATTTGCAGGGAAAAAAACAGACGCTTTCATCTGTAGCCCTTTTTTCCCATTTTCCCCCCCCCCAAAAAAATTTGACTGTATTTTGGCTAATTTCTGGGTCCCCTCCAGGGGAATCCACAAACCCTGGGTACCTTTAGAATTCCCATGACGTTGGAAAAAAAGGACGCAAATTTGGTGTGGATACCTCATGTGGTCAAAAAGTTACAGGGGCCTAAGCGCGAACTACCCCAAATAGCAAAAAAAAGGCTTAGCACAGGGGGGGAAATGGCCTAGCAGCGAAGGGGTTAATTCGTTTACATGATATAAATTCTGTTTTTTTTGTTGGTTTTTTTAGGGAAATAATTATATGTTTTTTTAAACATTTTAAATGCTGGTAAATCGTCGGACCTTTCCTCTATTATGATATTGTTATGGTTTTTATTAACTTAAACAATAAAGCATTGAATTGAGAAAAAAAAAAGAATTGAACATGACCGTTAGACCCGGCTTCCTGGGCGCTAGGGCACTCAGGGGTTACTCTGCTCCAATCGCATCAACTGGAGTGTTCCCAGCTGGTGTCCTGGGGCCTTGGTACTAGTGGACCCAAAACTGGATAACCAAGTACTCCTCTCCAGCACTTGACTCTCTCAGGGTAGCGAGACAGAGCAGTTGTAGACTTACTCAAGGAGGTGAGGTGCGTTTAGACATTCAGAATTCAGTGCACACCGTACTACCAGCTGATAAAATCAATGTCCAGTTAGTGCTTTACTTTTTAAGATGAAAAGCACTTTAATTTAATACACACAAGAGAAATATACTACACATAAAACTAGGATAAACAGTGAAAACCAGATGTCTCTACAACCCTCTGGGCCAGAGTTCTGACCCCAAACAGTATTATAGCGCCTAGACACTAAGCACTGTAAAAACACAGTTAACATGTAGACACACAATTAGCATTGCATATTACAGACCATGTTGCACAGGGTTGCTCTCATTCGCTAGAGCCAGGATACCAATTCTTGGAGTGAAATTATATATGTACGTATCATCCCATTGTTGGCCTAAGGTATCCGCCAGCCTCCCTAAGGCAGCTTCCTGTGTGGTGGATTGGGATGCAAACACCTTATGGATGGCCTCTCGATCTTCTGCAGCGGCATTGAGGAATTTCTCCATTGCTTGCTGTAATTTCTCCTGACTTTCAGACATTTTATTTATCATGGCCTCCATACTTCCAGATCCCACTTCTGACACTACTTGTGGAGGTTTTACAAGGATGGATCGGGGGTAAATGTGAGGAGGCTGTTTTGGTGGCTCAGTGATGTCCGTTTATTGATAATGAAAGGTTTATACATTCATAAGGGAAACTCCTACTTGGGCTAATCAGGATCTTCTTTTCCTCCAGGTTACTCAGCACCAGTGGAGGTCCTCGGAGTTACATGAAAAAGAAACAATAAGAAAAGAAAAGAAAAAGTAGGCGAGCAGTGAGTATGGGTTTGAACTGCTTATCTCTTTTCTTCCCCACACCAGTACTAATCACTAGGCGTGTTTCTTTCCCCTTTGGGAATTGTTATGCCCATCTGTGTCCTCTCTGGGACAGATGTACCTGTGTGCTTCCCTTGTTTGGTAGCTTTAACGCACAAAAAAGATATATATATTTTGTGCCCCAAAGAAAAGAAAAAGAAATAATAACGTGTAAAGCGGAAACAAATAACATAAAAATAAAGCTTCAGGTGAGCCTCTTTCTTTCGGTTTTCTTCCTTATTTTATTAGTGCTCATGACCTTTTATCCATTAAGGTAGGTAAATATGCAGGTTTTAGCACATTGGGCTGACGGTAACGTTTTCCCACCACCAAGCACCATGTGAGCTACGCCTGTTTTATCCCCCACTCCAACTCGATTCCCGCTGTCGCCACTAACCCAGCTCAGCCGCAACTCTCCTGAATTGCGGCAGTCATTGGGCATCCTCCGGGGCCAACTGTCACTCCACTGGTCCAGTCTTGGTGTCCTCTTCTTCTCCTCTGGACTGACGGTCGTTGTCTGGCTCGTGGGAGTCTTCGGTGGTCTCAGGTGGTGCCGCACCTGTTCTCCGAATGCCCGGCGCGCTACCCTTCCTGGTCCTTCCTGAATTGGTCCCGTCTCCTCACTCTCTGCGCCTGTGATGACATTCGTCTTCCGTCTGCCTCCTTTATGCCCTCTTCCTGCTCTCTGACTTCCTTCTTCCTCTACCCTGTGTCATCTAAATAGGTTGTTGTCTTCCTCAGACCTGCCTTTTTAAAGAGACAGGCTGGTTTTAGTACGGCGTCCACGCTATGACGGGTATTTCCTTTTCCCGTCCAGTATTGTCGAGAATTCCCTTTGAAAACAGGTGCATTGCATGGTGCTGCTTTCAATTAATCAAATGCCTTTTGACACTCTTCAGTCCAGATCACCTTCCTGGGCTGCTTCTTAAAGGTCAGGGCTGTTAATGGATCAACTTTGGTCCCATAGTTTGCAACAAAGTTCAGTAATAATCAGTAAGGCCCAAAAAGGCCCTTACCTGGGTCTGGGTAGTGGGAATCTCACAGTCCAACATTGCCTGCACTTTAGCTTCCAGGAGTGTACCTTCCCATTACCCATCTGATGCCCAAGATAACCAACAGAGGGCTGCCCAACTTGACACTTGATTGCCTTGATGGTCAGTTTGGACCCCTGTTCCAGGTGTTCCATGTTGTCCTTCCAGGAGGTACTGAACACAGCAATGTTATCCAGGGTTCCATGTTAAAATATAGATTACAAAAATATAGTTGAAAAAAATATCGATGTAAAAATATCGATTACAAAAATATCGAATTGCTATACTTAAACAGGTAAGTACAATAATATCAACTCAAAAATATAGATGTAAAAAATATAGATGTAAAAAATATCGATTTTAAAAAATAACAAATTAAAATAAATTAATTAAAAAATATTAAAATTATTAACAAAATAAATTAAATGTAATATATATTTAAACTAATTATAACAAATAAACTTAATTTATTAAATATAAACAAAAAAATATTTACATATACATATATTTACTTAAATACATTTTATTAACTTATCTTTATTTAATTTATAAACTTTTTTAATTATATAAAAATAAAATAAACACATATATAAATAATTTAAAATAAAATATTCTATATTTAATTAACATATTAAACTATTTAAAAAAATAATACATACATTTAATAACAAAATAAAAACATTAGTAGTTAAAACGTTGGATAGCGAAGGGGTAAAAATTACTATTCCCACTCCAGTGAGTGCAACAGTAGAAAAAGCGCTGGATAGCGTAGGGGTAAAAATTACTATTCCCACTCCAGTGAGTGCAACAGTAGGGAAAGCGCTGGATAGCGTAGGGGTAAAAATTACTATTCCCACTCCAGTGAGTGCAACAGTAGGGAAAGCGCAGGATAGCGTAGGGGTAAAAATTACTATTCCCACTCCAGTGAGTGCAACAGTAGGGAAAGCGCTGGATAGCGGAGGGGTAAAATTTACTATTCCCACTCCAGTGAGTGCAACAGTAGGGAAAGCGCTGGATAGCGGAGGGGTAAAAATTACTATTCCCACTCCAGTGAGTGCAACAGTAGGGAAAGCGCTGGATAGCGTAGTGGTAAAAATTACTATTCCTACTCCAGTGAGTGCAAAAGTAGGGTAAGTATTGGATAGCGGAGTAATTACATTTATTATTCCCACTCCAATGAGTGCAACAGTAGAGAAAGCGCTGGATAGCGGAGGGGTAAAAATTACTATTCCCACTCTAGTGAGTGCAACAGTAGGGAAAGCGCTGGATAGCGGAGGGGTAAAAATTACTATTCCCACTCTAGTGAGTGCAACAGTAGGGAAAGCGCTGGTTAGCGGAGGGGTAAAAATTACTATTCCCACTCCAGTGAGTGCAACAGTAGGGAAAGCGCTGGATAGCGTAGGGGTAAAAATTACTATTCCCACTCCAGTGAGTGCAGCAGTAGGGAAAGTGTTAGATAGCGGAGGGGTAAAAATTACTATTCCCACTCTAGTGAGTGCAACAGTAGGGAAAGCGCTGGATAGCGGAGGGGTAAAAATTACTATGCCCACTCCAGTGAGTGCAACAGTAGGGAAAGCGCTGGATAGCGTAGAGGTAAAAATTACTATTCCCACTCCAATGAGTGCAACAGTAGGGAAAGCGCTGGATAGCGGATGGGTAAAATTTACTATTCCCACTCCAGTGAGTGCAACAGTATGGAAAGCGCTGGATCCCAAAACAATAAAAAATAAAACCATCAACATTTTTATTAAATTTAATTTCCAATATTAACATAATTAATATATAAATTTAAATATATTATTAACAAAGATAATAAAAAAAATTAATTACCCATTATTTAACACTATTAAATTCACAACACACACCTACAATTAATTACACAATTAAATTTAACAATTGCTAATTAATTAATGAAAATTAATTTATTATTTATTAATTAATCAATAAAAAATTAATTACTTACCACCTTTCACACCATTTACACATATTAACACCACAACACACACCTAAAATTAATTACACAATTACAATTAATAATTACTAATTAATTGATGGTAATTAACTTAAAAGTATTTAATAATTAATCAATAAAATTTTTTACTTACCACCCTTCACACAATTTACACATATAAACACCACAACACACACCTAAAATTAATTAAGCAATTAACCTAATTATTTATTAATTGACTAATTGAAATTAATTAACAACTAATTATTAAACTATTATTAATCAATTAACACATTAATTATTCAATAAATCTTATAAAATTAAATTACTTCCCACCCTAATCCCCTATAAACCCACAACCCGCTACGGAACTAAAAACGCAGAATTAAACTTAAAATAAATTAATAACTAGTAAAACTCTAAAACATATAATAAAATAACAAACAATTCTCATTAAAAACACTAAAATACATAAAATTATTAATAAATCGATATTTTTGTAAACTATATTTTTGTAAACGATATTTATTACAAAGATATTTATGTAATCGATATTACTTACCTGTCAGTCGATATTCTTGTCAACTATATTTTTGTTCTCGATATTTCTTCTCCACGATATTTTTGCGGCGATATTTCTGTCCCGCGATATTTTTGCGGCGATATTTCGACTCTGCACCGTTATCCAGATATGCCACATAGAACTCTTCCAGGCCTGACAATACATGGTTGACTAGGTGCTGTGAGTAGTGGCGAAAGCATTCTTCAATCCAAAAGGCATAATTTTAAATTGGTAGAGGACCCCTGGGGATAAAAATGCTGTTTTCTCCTTGGCACTAGGGGTTAAGGCAATCTGACAGTAAACACTGGTTAGATCAAAAGTACTAACTTACTTTGCAGCAGCCAACAACCTATCCACCAGCTCATCAGCTTGGGGAATAGGATGGACATCAGTTTTTGTCACAGTGTTTAGACTGTGATAGTCCACACAGAAGCGCAGGTGAACTGACCCTTGCTTAGGCACTAACACCACTGCGCTGGCCTAGGGACTGCGGCAAGGCTCAACAACACCCAGGTCCAGCATCTTGGCCACTTTAGTCTTGATGCACTCTTGAACCCGATTCTGACATCCTGTACGTCTTGCTCTTAATAGGCAGGATGTCCCCTGTGTCTGTGTCATGAACACAGACAGGCGTCAGCCCAGGGGTAAATGAAAAGAGATGGAAAAATCTCCCTAACAGCTCTTTACACTCCACCTGCAGTTCAGGTGTCAGTTCAGGGGCAAGCTTAACTCCTTTAACCTAACTATCCTTCTCCTCACCTTGCAATAAGTCAGGGAGCGGCTCACTCTCCTCTTCCACTTCATCAGCCATTGCAAGTAAAGAAACCGTGTAATCCCTGCGAAGACACAGCTTCAGCCGATTAACATGGAACACCCTTTGGGTCTCCTGTGCGGCACCTGTGTCGACTAAATAGTTGACATAAGAAATTTTCCTAATAACTTTGTAGGGGCCACACCATTTGTCCTCCAGACCCTGGGGACAAATCAACTTCAGGATCCACACTTCTGTACCCAGTCAACATAGCCTTCTGGTCATACCACTCCTTCATCAGCTCCTGGCTGGCTTGAAGGTTGTTCTTTGCTTTACTCATGAGCTGGGCCATCAGTCTACGGAGGTCCAGGGCATAGTCCACCACATCATGGGTAGGGGGACTTAGGGTTGCCCTCCCAGCCCTCCTTGACCAAAGTCAGGGGGTCTCGGACAGAATGGCCAAACAGTAGTTCAAAGGGACTGAACCCTACTCCTTTCTGCGGTATCTCCCTGTAAGCAAACAGGCATGGCAAAATAAGATCCCACTTCCTCTTGAGGGGATCAGACAGAGTCCCCATTATGCTCTTTAATGTCATATTGAAGCGCTCCAGCAAACCATTGGTCTGGGAGTGGTAAGCGATGAAAAAGTGGTAAGTCACACCCACCTCTTCCCACATGGCCTTCATGTAAGACGAGATGAAGTTTGTTCCCCTATCGATAACCACTGTGTGTGGAAATCCAATCCTGGAAAAGATCCCTAGAGGAGCCCTAGCTACCACCTTGCAGTAGTGCTGCTTAAAGCCACAGCCTCAGGGTACCTGTTGACATGATCCACCACAATAAGAATGTATTTGTTGACTGAGGATGATGAACTGACCAACTTTTTGTGTAGTTCCTACTAATCCATAGGCTCTGCGCGTTTGTTGGCCAACATAAATGTTGGGTGAGGTGCTTAGACTGATTCCATGCATCCCCGCAGTATATGTTGGCCTAGAGACCAGCTAGCTCACAGTGCCACCATCAGCCCCCCCTAACCCCAAATAGGGAGCGAATGATTTCTGGCAACCACTGAACATGACAACCCTGTCCTCTCAGGGATCGTGATAACAGATCTAGAACCCTTTTGCTCAGTCACTCATGCTCTCTTGTTCTCAGAGAAACATACAGAGAATACACAATAGAACACTTTCAAAATATTTACTGAACCGACGTTATTCGTGTATGAATACATGTGCTGTGATAATCAGTAGACAGAAGCAGATTAAAGTGATTACAAGCACCAAAATGGAGCAGGTATAGTTCCACCATGGTGCTAAAACAGTGTATATATGCAGGCATATGATACAGGGTAGCAATCAGACGTATTCCTACTATGCAATCCCTACTCTTTGTCTGTCTAGAGTGTAGGTAGGTGTATAGCCAAGCATGTCCCCAAGGAATGATCCAACCCCATTACCTGGTGAGAAAGAATGTAGGACCCTATCCTAGTCACGAACTGAACACTCCTCACGGAGATGTCAGGCAGCTGTTTGGGGATGCCTCAGCATGCAGGGACCTTAGATGTCAGCTGAAGTGTCTCCTATACTAATCCTCGTAAATGCTTATTTATTTATAATAAAAGCATCCTTTCGATGTATGTGTAGATTAGCATTGTTATCGATACGCAGATAGTCCTGTCGCCCCATGGATTAAGATAGAACAACATTTGTTCACCGTGCACAAAGGCCTTGCACTCGGTGTTCGGGGCATCATGATAATGTTGCGTGAAGCCAGATGCGTAAGCCAAGCAGTTCCAGAGAAACTAATCCAACAAGGGTACGCACGCAAATGTGTGCAAAAGGTTATAGTACAATGTTGTTGTGCAGAAAGCAGACTATGTAAGAAATGTGCAGCGTTTCAACATGGGCCTAACTCAGGCACATAACACCCACACCTCATACTAAGGGTCGACCTAAAAGGCTATCACAGACCAGCCGGCCATATAACATTGTAAAACTGTAAAACATCTAAAATCACTCTAAAATCATTTCTTTTAAAGTATTAAAAAACATCTTAAAACATACTGCTTGAAATAATAAGCACGCAGAAAGCCAAGGTGGCTAAAAGTAGAGTAATATAAGAGAAGAAAACATCACTTTGTTCAAAAACAGGCCAAATAGTTCCCACCAAATGGAAAGGCCAATTGATTATGTGTTCCAAATGGTAGTCGCAACATTGCTGCTGCCAGCGACTGCTGACGACGTTCCCAGGGGGCGCACCTTGAAACAAGTTTATAGAGCAAAGGTGGGTCTATCCAGTTCCCACAGCAGCCGCTGAGGGAGGGACTACATCCTGTAAGTGTTCTGCAGAGCCGGTATCCAGTTCTCTAGGAGCCAAAGCATCCCAGGGTGGCTCGAAAAATGCATTCAGTAGCAATGGAATACGCTGGGGACAACTATGCCCATTGACTCTAAGGGGCCCATCAGCACCTCAATGTCCAATGGCGCAATCAATTGCGATCCGAGACAGAAATCCAGCACGCATTCATGACTGGACAAGAGGCAGCGAAATACAGGTTGTACGCAGTGAGGTCACACAGGCCTGAACATTAAGAACCAATGCTCATTCAGTTCTTGAAGCCGAGGTGTGCAGAGGCAGTGTATCATGCGCTCACAGCATTGTAGCACAGGCAGTGCTGTCTCCATTCCAGTTCAAACTGGGACGTCCATTGTGGAGCAGAAAACTTCCAAAACCGCTTCCCAGCTCGGAGTGTATGAATGATGGAATAACTCTGAAAACTGTCTGAAAGGTGCTAACCACTCCAGAGCCAATATATTTTAAAAATTGTGCTATTCCCTTCATATCAGACATGTTAAAGATACGGTGTACCAGGTCCCCAAAATGCAGTGGGAAGTTAGTATGAAGTAGCGTCTCTATTTTAGACGTAGACCTGGCAACCTGAAGATCAAACGTTAAGGCCACATCCATTTGAAAAAGCATGGCTTTCAGCTTGTTCAGAGAATCAAGGCGTATGTTGGAAACATTTATCAAAGGCCATAGCCTTGCCTCCCTAACTGTGCGGGCAGGTGGAAACAAGTAACCATGGAATTAACCGTCACCAGATAAGTGTTGCAGGGTTCCATTCTCTCAGTCTGACCCACTGAGATAAACTTCTGTGTCCCCATTCCTACATCTAACCTTGAAAGGCAATTCCTGGTATTCATGCACAAATCTTTCCCCCGACACCTCATATCTGCCTACCTGGTGGTGGTGTAGACAATATTGGAATTGGAATGTCGTGACTGGTAGGGTAATATAACCATGGATTATCCAATATGTGTATGGTGTCTCGGCAACAGTGAAAGGTAATTGATCTAATTTTTCAATGTGCAACATGGTATACTTTGCATCTCTTCATGCCATTAATATCTGTCGTTCAGTTAGGTTGTATGAAGAAAACAGATTGCTGCTATTAACATAACTTCACGGCACGTGGCCAGAACGTTAGGCTTGAAGGGTCCAGCTTAATAACACAATTGAACGGAGTGGTGACTGTCCATATTGTAAAATAGACGTATCCTGCTGCATTACTTCAATTGCAGAAGATACTATGTTGCCCACTGAATATATCCTGGAGTGTAATGTGGTCATGTACACACAGATGGGGGGCCTGAGGAGATTTCCAAGACCAGCGAAGGCGAACTCCCTGATTCAAATAACAAAACACACAAGAGCCCTCGGGTCTATCAAGAGAAAAGGGGGACAAAGAAGGCTGACTAAGAAGAAGGCGTCCCTTTAAAGGACGGTTTTTTCTCACCCAACAGAGGTGGCATGCTTCATTATTCGGAATCCCCCTCGCACCATGAAGCTTAGTCATGGTGCAGGCTACAACACCCTCGCTGCGAGGGAGGAGCTCAGGGATGTTTTTTGTGTAAGAGGGGTTGTTACTAAAACCCAATGTGAGCTAACAGAGTGTTGAGAGGAATGCAGTGCTGGTAGTGAAGTGGATTAAAACTAGCTACAGTGTTTACCACATAATTTTTATTCTGGCTACCTTGTGCTAGGATTAAAAACAAAAGGTACAACAGAAACCATTACATCCAATCGAGCTGAACGCAGATCGACATGCTTCAGCCAAAGACCTAGAGAGTGTGGCTTTCTTTAGGATGTTAAGTAAGCTACTGCTGTGAAAATGATATCTACAAAAAAGGTGTGCAAAAATTATACAAGAAGGCATTGAGCCGGTATATTGTATTTGATACAAAACCAGTGTCCCAAGGAAAGCAAGATGCTATATTCACCGCTGGTACCTGTAAGGGGACATAAACAACATACCAAGCAATTTATGGATTGGTAATAGTTTAAAACAAAGCAGACAATTTTGTCAATTATGAGTCACGGGTTACTGAGATGGGTGGCAGACTCTGGGCTTTAGTGCTACAGTGGTCAGGGCCCAATGTTGATAGTGGCACGTGCCTCATAAATGGCTACACCCAAAAGGAATTGCGAAGTCCAAGTTTAAGTGTTGATAGAGGACTGTGCCTTCTTAATGAGTTTTTCGTAAAAGGAATAATTTCCAGAATTCAACGATCTTTTCCAAACATGGTGTGTTTATTACAAATTTTCACACATGAAATAAAGGACAGCCGACACGTGTTTCGCCCGTGTGGCCCGACGGCCGTGGGCTTTTTCAAGGCAGATAATCGTCGCTGGTAATCCAGTCCCGTAACTATCATGTGTGGCGGTCTCTGTGGTCCCAGGAATGAAATCCTGGGACCGCAGAGACCGCCACACATGAGAAAGCCCACGGCCGTCATCACGGGAAACAAGGGATAGTTCATTGATGAGGTGCAAATTTCTATTACGCCTTGGCATTCAAGTTGTTCAAGGACTTCCTTACCTTGTTTTTAGCTTCATGTTTTATGGGGTATTGTCTTTGGGGTTGAGGAGTTGATTTCAACCAAATCTCGTGATGAGGTGACTTATCATCTTACTCCACATGATTACGGTATAGTGCAGGAGCTGACTCGAACACCCACTCCTTGACATAAGAATGTTTCACTGATACTGTAACGATGTCGGGAAAGGCCGGTAAAATTACTGTTTCCCCATTTGGGCACTCCATTACGAACTCAGTTGGCCAATTCTTTTCAGCCAAGAGAATATCGTAACCGTACATCAAGTTCTTTTGTTATTTAACTGTCATGATTTCTCTGCAGATTGCAGAGATATTCATATATATAAAATCCCACACCTTTCCCGTGCAACCAGGATGACCGGTTGTGTAGTGTAACTGTTTATGTAACTTACATTTGTGCCTTAGTGCTGTGGTATGTGCTGTGGTATGTTATTCATATGCGGTATATACTTGCATATTGAGTGCTTAGTTGTTTTATCGTGAACGCAAGTGTTTTGATTTAGACTTTCTCTTAGAGTTGAAGATGCAGATTGTAACATATTGTTGAAACATTGTAACGTTCCAGAAAAAGAACATTGTACCGTTTCAGAAAAAGCCTTGAATCAGAAAGCAGCCTCACGGCTGTGTGAAATGCAAAGAGACAGCGCCGATACTGAACACTGCCGTACGCCACACGCCGCGTCACGTAGAGCGTACGGTAGCGTGGCGGCCATCTTGGGTGTGGCAAGACTATATATTGCCACACCCGACTTCTAGAACCTGCTTAGCCTTCCGCCTGTCTCCAAGGAAGGACCTGTATCCAAGGACGCCTTACCTGAAATCGACGCATTCTTCTCCGGTCTTCAGGATCCCTTTCCGGTATCATCTCGGCTTCTGGGGAAACTCGATTGCAGGTCAGCCGCAACTCCTGTGGAGAGAAAAAACAGAAAGAAAGTTAAGTACATTTCCATTAATACTTATGGCGCCCATCGCAAGACAGCGCATGCAGGCTACCAGACTTAAGTAATTAAGTGAGAACAATTTTTGGACAGTCTTTTTCGTCAAGGAAAAGCATTTTGGAACATTTCCTGCAATTTAAGGATTTTCAAGAACAAGCTACAATATCATTACCCAAAAACAAAAATCAAAGGAACTATTGGCTATTAAAGCTGTTTTTGAAGAATGGCGCCATTACTTGTTAGGCGCAAGACATCCAATTACAATTTACACAGATCATCGTAATCTTCAAACTTTGCGATCTGTTAAAGCACTTTCAGCTCGTCAACTTCGTTGGACATTGTTTTTCAATGATTACAACTTTATTATTACATATCGGCCAGGAAAAGAAAATAACAAAGCAGATGCTTTATCACGTATTGGTATGGATGATGAACTATGAAAACAACAAGAGGAACCACAAAAATTTTACCTACACATTGTTTTCAAGCCAGTGTCACTAATACAGATTTGGAATTAAGTATACAAAACGAATTGAAAACAAAAACATCACGAGAGTGGCAAGACCTGTTTCCATCACTCCAGTGGAAAGATAATGTGTTGCTCATGAATGAACAAATATTTGTACCATCCAAGACTTTACAAACTCAAGTTATACAACTACATCATGACACCCCCTTGTCCGCACATCCTGGAATCACAAAGACTTACCAATTAATTAAACGGAAATTTTGGTGGCCTTCCATGTTTAAAGATATTCAAGAGTTTGTAGAGACCTGTGTCATATGTATCCAAAATAAAGCTATACATCAAGCCCCAAGTGGGTTGTTACACCCTTTACCCATACCTCCACAACCATGGCATACTGTTTCCCTTGATTTTATTGTAGAACTACCTCTCACCAAGACTGGTTTTACTACTATTCTAACAGTAATTGACCACTTCACGGGTATGGCTCATTTTATACCACTAAAAAAACTTCCATCCGCAATGGAGATGGCTCAAATATTTATGAAAGAAATTATTCGGTTACATCGAATACCGTCTATCATCATTTCTGATAGAGGCCCTCAATCTATTTCCCATTTCTGGCAAAACCTAAGTAAATCATTAAACATGGAAGTACGTACCTCCTCTAGTTATCACCCTCAAACGGATGGTTTAACTGAACGCACTAATCAAACTATCGAACAATTCTTGCGATGTATGTTAGTGGATTGTGACCAAGAATGGTCAGACATTTTATGGGCCTTAGAATTTGCTTATAATAATATGGATCATTCATCCATTAATATGTCACCGTTTTTCTGTGCATATGGTTTTCATCCAAAAAATATTCCTGGACAACTTTTGTCATCTTTAATGATACCCTCTACACATGATTATATGAATAACTTGATATCCATTCAACAAAAGGCTCAGTTCCACTTGGCAAAAGCAAAAGAAAGTCAAAAACGTTCTGTAGATGCACATCGTACTGCACAACCATTGTATAGCATTGGAGATAAGGTTTGGTTGTCCACAAAACACTTACGGATTAAAAGTAATAACATTTTTTGTCCCCGGCTCATTGGACCATTTCCTGTAGAAAAACTTATCAACCCAGTAAGTCTAAAATTAACACTCCCATCAAAATATCATTTTCACCCTGTCTTCCACTTATCCCTTCTAAAACCTTACAATCCCATGACTCTCACAAAGATATCTCCTCCTCCTATTGATATTGAAGGAGTCCCTGAATTTGAAGTAAAAACAGTGCTTGATGCAAAACGAGTACGTGGAAAATTATATTATCTGGTGGATTGGAAAGGGTATGGGCCAGAAGAACGGTCTTGGGAGCCACTTGCTCATTTAAAAAATGCCCCACGACTAGTAAAAGCTTTTCATATTCGATACCCTAACAAACCAAAACCAATCCCTATGGTTTTAGGGGGTATCTTGAGAGGGGAGTACTGTCATGATTTCTCTGCAGATTGCAGAGATATTCATATATATAAAACCCACCCCTTTCCCGTGCAACCAGCACGACCGGTTGTGTAGTGTAACTGTTTATGTAACTTACATTTGTGCCTTAGTGCTGTGGTATGTTATTCATATGTGGTATATACTTGCATATTGAGTGCTTAGTTGTTTTATCGTGAACGCAATTGTTTTGATTTAGACTTTCTCTTAGAGTTGAAGATGCAGATTGTAACATATTGTTGAAACATTGTAACGTTCCAGAAAAAGAACATTGTACCGTTTCAGAAAAAGCCTTGAATCAGAAAGCAGCCACACGGCTGTGTGAAATGCAAAGAGACAGCGCCGATACTGAACACTGCCGTACGCCACACGCCGCGTCACGTAGAGCGTACGGTAGCGTGGCGGCCATCTTGTGTGTGGCAAGACTATATATTGCCACACCCGACTTCTAGAACCTGCTTAGCCTTCCGCCTGTCTCCAAGGAAGGACCTGTATCCAAGGACGCCTTACCTGAAATCAACGCATTCTTCTCTGGTCTTCAGGATCCCTTTCCGGTATCATCTCGGCTTCTGGAGAAACTCGATTGCAGGTCAGCCGCAACTCCTGTGGAGAGAAAAAACAGAAAGAAAGTTAAGTACATTTTCATTAATACTTATGGCGCCCATCGCAAGACAGCGCATGCAGGCTACCAGACTTAAGTAATTAAGTGAGAACAATTTTTGGACAGTCTTTTTCGTCAAGGAAAAGCATTTTGGAACATTTCCTGCAATTTAAGGATTTTCAAGAACAAGCTACAATATCATTACCCAAAAACAAAAATCAAAGGCAATTGGGTCTTGGCAATCATCAGAACAATTCGTGAAATTGTAGAACTTGCTTGTTTGTTTTCTTGTTCTTTTGTGTATTTAATTCTTTTAGTGATGAAATACATCGGGGGGAACTTTGAGCAACTTTGAAAAGTAAGTGTATGAGTGAAAACAAAACAAAGACATAATAGCTTAAGTAAGATTGAAGAATGTTACATAGCATTATAATAGCATTGAGTTAATTGAGCCCTATGTACTTATTTGCTTCAGAAAAAGAAGATTAAGAAAACCCTCATACGAAGCCCTGCCAAAACATCGCACAATCCAGCCATCACACGACTACTAGGACGCAATCTATACCATCTCGAGATCGCAGATAGGACAATTAACCCCAGTGAAGCTTTAACATAATAGGAAAGAAAGCACCAGTTAAAAATCTACAATACGATCAATCTTTTAAAGTTAATTACGCTCTTGTTGCCTCGCAGGTCGACAACAAAGAGCCCATCAGCATCCAGTATCCGGCCCTCCTCCCCGGACCCTGTTATGTAGCCTAAGTGAACTTAAAAAACACTGGTTATAAGGTAGGGTACTGGGAAGTTGGTCCATAACGTCTCTGCGAAACTCAACTGTGCACATCAAAGGTAAGAGTGCATGGTTGTTCTAACAGTTATTTTGTATAAACAATGGGGTACACTTACCCTAGTATCAGGCATTTCCACCATGATATGCTCACTCAGCGATACTGCCGCTAGATAATCCATCAGGTTCTGGCGAGCTATTGTGACTTCTGCTGTGCTGTCCAGCATCGTCACTGACCACCCCGTTCAGTAGCAGAGTATTTTGGGCATGCCTAATTTTAATTCCAGGTACCCATCTCTTTTGAAATTGAGGTTTAGGAGTCTTTGATTTCTCTTCTTTTTTAATGATGTATTCTGATGAGCGTTGCGATTCCTTCTTCGGTTTCACATGCTCTTCCGATCTGCGCTCTGACCATCCACCTCTCTCCGAACATGTATCAGATAACTCCTGAAAGGAACGAGAGGAACTTGTATCAGTATCCTGATACCTATCAGGCTTTCTAATGTTATCACGATTTCTAAAATTATATTTCTTTTCAGCGGAGTCCTGCTGAGGAGACCCACCATGTGATTGTGTCTTGTCTTTATTTTTTGGTTTATTATCCCATTTCTTCTTTGTTGAAGAATTGGGTGCTTGCTTAGAGTTATCTTTTTCAGAATTACTCTTAATTTGTGGTTTCCCAGATCTGGCTCCCAAATTATCTCTCCCTAGTGTTGCATTCTTCGATAATTTTAGGCAATTCCCGCTCCTGGTGTGCAGGAGTGAAATCCCTCAGGTGTTAATGTATGTCCAATGCTGCTGCCTTTCCTTTTATGTTACTTAACATAATGGCTGACACTGTGGCAAAATTGCCCATCAGTTTCATTCCTAAGTCCAGAGCAGGTGCTGCCCCATACTCATTCTGTACTTGTTTCAGTACGTCAGGCAAAACAGCCAGAGAAGGGGTACCATGTGTTTTTGTGTAAACGGCAGCGAAGACTATACCCCAAGTTGCGCAGCCTTACATCAGGGGAGCCATCCCCATTGGCAAGCAAATAGTCAATATTCTATATTTTTCCTGCTGGCTCATATGGGAAAACACTGCTTCAAGCTGGCTTGTTTTTTGTGCTATCCAGAATGGAATTTGCTTCTGACTGGTGAGAATCTTCCCTATTATGGCATTCAGTGTTTGTGGGCTGATACCTGTAGTAGCCAATTGTGGTTGTGCAGCTTGAGCAGTCCGCGCAGGGTTTACTGTAAGTGTTTGCATTTTGAACTGTGTGAGATTTCTATAAATTTTCACTAAATCTTTGTATAGTGTACACATTTTTGCCGCAGTTAAATTAGCAGTATTAGGATGCGGTGAGTGTGCTGCTAAGACCGGCCATGTCGCTCCTTCTTTACTGAGCGGACCAAGTCTCACGTTTTCTGTAGTGTGTGGGAGAGTGCCTTTAAACCAATTAATATGTTCTTGGTACGAGAGAGGAATCTCTATATCCTCATATGGAGTGTATTCATCTGGTGCTTCTTCCTCAATGTAGATATGAAACAGTTGTATACAAGCATCTGCGGCTGGGAATCTAACCCTGGAGTAGATTACCTTTGTCCTGAATGATTTGTTTGCCTCAACCATGAAAGTAACATCTCCTCCTGTGACGGGGAGACCAAAATTTATTAATTTTAGGGTAACCGCATGTCTGCAGTTCTCTGTGATATTTAGTGCCCCTTCTTCCTCCTCATCAGCCATTGTTTTAAAATGTTTAAGAGAAAAAAAGAAATTAAATAAATGGACTATGGATATAGGGTTTAAACAATATGGGAAGTTTTATCCTTCAAGCTTGAACAACCTTCAGCCAATACATAGGGTCTACCAGCTCAGTTGAGGCGGATTTTCCTCCTGGAGGTGAGCAGGAGTCTCTGAGGTAGCATGATTGAACTACTCAGGCGATCCATAAAATAGGAACCCAACCAACGCTGGCGACGCCATGTCGTGTAGTTCCAACTAATTCGTAGGATCTGCGCGTTTGTTAGACAACATAAACTTTGGGTGAGGTGCTTAGACTGATTCTATGCACCCTGCATTATATGTTGGCCTAGAGAGCAACTACCTAACAGTGCCACCATCAGTCCCCCTAACCCGAAAAGGGAGCGAATAATTTCTGGCACCCACTGAACATGACAACCCTGTCCCCTCAGGGATCGTGTTAACAGATCTAGAACCCTTTCGCTCAGTCACTTGTGTTCTCTTGTTCTCAGAGAAATATACAGAGAATACACAATGGGAAGTTTTCAATATATTTATTGAACCGTTATTCTTGTATAGAATACATATGCTGCAATAATCAGTAGACAGAATCAGATGAAAGTGATTACAAGCACCAAAATGGTAAATAGCAGGTATAGTTCCACCATGGTGCTAAAACAGTGTATATATGCAGGCAAATGGTACAGGGTAGTAATCAAATGTACTCCTACTATGCAATCCCTACTCTGTGTGTCTAGAGTGTATGTAGGTGTATAGCCAAGAATCCTTCCCTGGATGACCCAACCCCATTACCTGGAGGGAAAGAATGTAGAATCCCGTCCTGGTCACGAACTGGACACCCTTCATGGAGATGTCAGGCAACTGCTTGGTAAAGCCTCAGCATGCAGGAACCTTCTATGTCAGCTGAAGTGTCTTCTCTGCTAACCCCCGGAAATGCTTATTAATTTATAATAAAAAGCATCCTTGCGATGTACGTGTAGATTAGCATTGTTATGGATATACAGAAAGCCCTGTCGCCCCATTGATGAAGATGGAACGACATTTGTATAGCGTGCGTAAAAGCCTTGTACTCGGTGTTCAAGGCATCATTATAATGTTGCGCAAAGCCAGATGCGTAAGCCAAGCAGTTTTTGAGAAACTAATCCAACAGGGGTATGCACGCAAATGTGTGTAAAAGGTTATAGTAAAATGTTGTTGTGCAGAAAGTGGACAATGTTAGAAAAGTGCAGCTTTTCTACATGGGCCTAACTCAGGCACATAACAAACTATATTAATCCCCACCCTCTCAAAGGGTACCCCCAGACTTGCCGCTGGCCTGACAGACCAGACAGGTAGGGCAAAACTTCTCCACATCCTGACCAACTCCTGGCCAGTAAAACAGAGATGCTAACCTGTCCTTTGTCTTTTTGATGCCCAGGTGACCAGCTAAGGGTACTTCATGGGCTAGCTGCAATAGTAAATTCATGTGCACCTGAGGAACCACCACCCGTTAGCTAGATCCTGGCTCTGGGTCTGTGGGCTCACTGTAAAGGAGCTCATCTTCCCAAGCCACCTTGTGTTTTCCGACTACTCCAGTAGAGACCTGTTCCTGAGCAGGATTCCTCAGGCCAACAAGTGTAGGACACTCAGCCTATGCCTTACAAAACTCCTCACGGGATAGTCTTCCTGCCACCAGCAGCTCCTGCAGCTCTGGCAGGGAACCAGACTTCAACACCTTATCCGCCTCTGGATGCTCACCCTCCTCTCCAACTGGAGCAGGAGGTGCAGACACCAGGACATGTACCTTCTCAGAATCTGTCCTTTGTTCTTGTTATGGCCTATTCCCCTTATTCTGTCTTCCGCTAGATTGGTCCCCATCTCACTAGGAAGTGGTTTTACCATTTGTGCCCTAGTGGGCACAGCTGATGAAATCCAGGGCATATGGGCTTCAGGGCCTGGTACTAACCTTGGTTCAACCGGATCATTCCCCCAGAAAGCCCCCAGAGCCCTGCTTCTATCGTACCCCCATGTTGACCATGGCCTTCTTGCCATTCACCTCTACCTCCACTCTGGCAAGATGGTACTCCATCTCATCATCGCTAGCTACGAGTCCATAACCCTTGGAACCAGGGTTGATCTTCTCGGGTTTGAGAATTCCGTTCAGCCATAGTCCTGTGGGCACCAGTATCCCTCATGGCAGGAACCTTCCTTCCATTGATACTTGCCATGCTTAAGGGCTTCTGGATCGAGTTGCCAGACGTCCCTGGTGACTAAGTTAAACTCAGTTAAGCCTCCCTTCATGTCTGCCTGCACTGAAAGCACACTTGCTATCACGGGTGCCACTGGCACTGCGTCCTTCACTGTGTTGTCCATCTTTAAGTGTCTCTTTTGGTGACACTTATAGCATTTAATCACCTTGGGAGTGAAAGGACCCTTATGTTGCCAGACAAAAGAAAAGATGACACAACTTCTGTTGGCAGTATAGCATGGAGTTTATAAAATGTGCACAGGTCAGTTAGCTCCGAGGAACTGGAATCTGAACTTCAACTCGTGCACATGTTATTGTTACATTTTCAAGCCACCGCTGCACTTCTGCTGTCCTTGACTTGTCTCGTGCTTTGAAGCCTAACAATGCTCTACTCCCAACACGTCTACTGCTCTGCAAGGCCTAACTTCCCACTTATCCTGTACCTCTGTGCTGCTATTTTCTCAGTGACGTGTTGTTGCAATGCCGCTGTGTGACTTTCCATTTCTGCTGTGTCAAATTATATTTCTCTTTTCTACTAAAGCTCGTGTCCACTTCCCTACCCCCAGGTCCTGACTCCATTTATGTTTTTTATTCTGCTATTGTAGACATCTTTGGCCTGTATTTTTTCTTTAACACGTACATCTGTGCACTTCTTTCATTGACATGAGTAAGCCTTCTTCATTTTCTACATTCAGTGTAACATTCCCCCCTTTGTTCGAAATTTTAACTATTTGCTCACCTTTCCTTTTGCTGGCAGTCATTAATGTGTATATATTCTCCTCAACTTCCTGCATTTTATTGACCAATCTAGTAGTGAACATCCCACCCAACGTCTGACTAACCCTTTTGCTACATCCTATCACTATCTGGAAGGCACAAAACATCAATAGCAAGATTACAAGAACAGGTAGCGAGGCATTAAATAGTCCTGACATCCAGGATGGTACCCCAGTGAACCACCCTGAAAACTATTCTTCGAGGGCACCCCCATTGTCCACCATCTTCTTTTGCAAGGAATTCAGAGTTTGTATGGCGTCTGCTAGTGTTCCAGTATCTGCGTCATTGGCTGGAATATACGTGCAGCAAGCAATTTGAATCTTGGTACATACTCCACCCTCCATAGCCATCATTAAGTCCAACACATATCTATGCTGCATAAGCATTACTCTCATAGCTGGCAACTCTTTTTTCACAGCTTTAAAGCCATCCTCAGTGGCATTGATGGGTTTCATCAACTCCCGTCGAGTAATCTGAAGCCAATGGCAGACGCTTTTGCTTGAACGAACGCAAGGTTGCTGCCGAAGTAGAGCTGTGCGTTATTGAACAGCCAGGCTGTAGTATTGAAATACTCTGCAGCTCTCTTCCTCCAGTTATGGTGCAGGAAGGTCCTGGAAACACCAGGGAGGGGTTTGCATAGTGACCAAAGAACAGAGACCTCTCCACCTAAAGGAGGTCGCATATACAGCCACTCACCACAGTTGCAGAGTAATCCATTAGGCCTGAGGTGCCCCATTGCATGTCAGCATTATATCTTGTAACATTGCAATTGATGTTGTTTCCCAACGGCACTGCTCCATTTCTCCAAAAACACAAAGAGAAAAGAATGGGGTTTCTACCTGCTCTATGAGTGAGTCTAGTAATGTTCTCATCCCACACTGCCCGACACTTGTCATGTGCTATTTTCAGTCCGATTCACTTCCATAGAGAAAGTGCCCTGCACCAAAATGTAGCGCCATGGTGACAATGACCATGAATGTATACTGATCCATTTGCTCAGAAATATGGCCTTTCTTGACAATCATGGAGCCAGGGTGTTGAGGAATAATTCTTGTAGATAAGTATAGGTCAGGATACCCCGAAAATCCCTGCTGTAATATTTTAGCTCTTCATTGTCATCCTTGTACCTCAAAATCCGTGTCTTGGCCATTGCATCTAACTTCACTACTAGCTCTTTGCGGTTGATAGAACGTTCATTACATCTGCTAACTCTTTCTCATATTGTGTGGTGTGTACTAGGAATGTTCCCTGTTTGAGCTGCAGTGGTTGCATCTGCGCTCGTATTATGCAAAGGAAAAGATGTAACAGATACATGATAATGTTTGGTATATCTGTGGATGACTGTAACCTATCTGAGTCGGTGGCGTGTGGAATCAAAGAACAAACAAAGCAAGAAGTGTTAGAAGTCTGCGTACCTATCTCTGCTATGTGCTGATACCACATATTATCTAACAAGCGAGCATGAATACTATGGGATATATTTTTCTATTCGGGTACTGCTCTCTGCAAGCATGTGATGTTTTAATATAGTCCCATATTTGAGGAAAAATACCATTGCACTGTAGCCACCTGCATAAGAAGACATAAAAAGAAAAACAAAACAGCAATACATAGCTGTCTGCTAGTAGAGTCGACAAAATACTTCACTCACTCTTTGAAGGGAGACATTGTTACTCCTGTACCGCCCTTTCCCCCTCTTGTTCCCCTTCTCTCTGTATATGGAAGTGTCTGAGGCAAGGCGAGATCCACTCGCACATCTGTCACATGGATCCATGGTTTCAGTCCATCCACTTTCACTGCAGTGGGGGTACCTATTGTCACTGAGAAGGGGCCGCCGAATCTGGGATCCTTCCATTTGTGGACGAAATTCTGCACATAAACTTGTTGGCCAACAGGTATCAGGCTGGTCTACTGGGCAGAGGCGGTCTTCTCCTTTTGCAATACCTGTTTAGAGAAGAACTTTACAGACTTCATTAACTCAGACAAATAAGTTGGCCTAACGGCTAGGGCGTTCGACCTCGGACCTGGGGAACTGGGTTCGAGTCTCGGTAATGACGCTGAACATCCTGTGATTCTGGGCAAATCACTTAATCTCCCCGTGCCTAACAAAAATGAATGTGTGTCCTCATGTAACGTAACTGGTGCTATGTAAAGCGCTCTGATACCCGATTCGGTTGCGGGTCAAGTTCGCGCTATATAAAACTCTGCAAAAAAAAAAACAAAAAAAAAAAAACAAATTCATTTCACACCCTCAAACCTCAGCTGTCCTATGGGCCTCTGTCTTTTGCCGTGCTATCGTTAAAGGGGTGGGCATGGGATGCCGTGTCAATGTTTGATGTGGTGTTAAACGGTGATCGCTTAATGACTGATTTCTGAGGACGTACCCAGCCAGCTGTAGGCAGTGCTACCATTTCTTTTGCAGAGTAGAACATAGTTTGCTTATTTTATTCTTGGGGAGGCCATTCAGGCGCTCCACAATACCATTACTTTAGGGATGATAAACAGATGGCAGTTTATATTTTATTCCTAGGGCGGTGCAAATGTGTTGAAATACTGCATTGACAAAATGGGGCTCGTTATCGGAACAGAGCGTTTCTGCCACGCCCCACCTCAGTGTCACTTCTCTTATCCGAAAATTTGCTGATGCTTTAGCATCATTATGTACACAGTGTCCTGCCTTAATCCATAGTGAGAATGGACAAATAATGACTATAATATATCTATAATTGTTACATCTTTCTACCACACAGCTTTCCAAACTTTTCATGTTGGTGACACACTTTTTTGACATGCATAATTTTGCGACACGGCAATGCAGTGTAGCGAGCGAGCGTAGCGAGCGAGCACGAACCACCTAACGGGGGTTCGGGGGGGTTCTCCCCCCGCGAGAAGATTTTGAAAACAAAGTGGGCAAATGGTGCATTTTCAAGCAAATTTGAGAAAGCAGGAAGGTTAATAAAGCAATTGTGAATCTGTTCTAACAAAGACAGTGACTGGCAAAACTGGGTGTAAGGTTAGGTTTGTGCCTGAAACAAGAAGCATAAGGTGGGACAGAAGTAATAACTGCATTGACACTGGCTCGGACAGACTCAGGGCATGGACCTTGGTATGGACAAAGCTAGTGATCAGTCTTTGTGTCAAAAGGTGAAAAGACAGTGTTTGCATAATAAAATCTAGAAGACCAGGTGCTCATTATGGCAGAATATATACTGCCTACTACTGGGAAGTGGTACTCTGCCTGTGGAAGTATTTCAGTTGTGCTAAAAATACAGGCACGCCCTTTTCCAATGCAAGTGTAGGTGTTTGAGAGTTTTTGTATGAGCAGGCACTTAAAGTTTAAGTGCCTGCTCATACAAAGCAGTGTATGAGAGAGTGTGGAGCCTGAAAGGGCCTATGAGGCAATCTGCCTGTGTGTACATGGAGTGTACACTGAGCTCTGCCTTAGAACACTGGCTAAGTGTGTAGATATGCGTGTTCCTTTTTAAAAAAAAAAAAAAATCAGAAGTAGTTCAAAAGTGTTTAAGAAGCTGATACAGGTCAGAGCATGCCTGAATGCAAACATCAACTGTGCACATTCACACACACTGTCCGAACTAGCGATCAGCTTCTGACTAAAAACATTTTTAAGTGCTTATGTATGGTTATTTTTAATTTAAACATATCTTTACTTACTTTATTGATACATATAACAAGTACATTGGGGCAATACAACAGAGCTCAGGTAAATACTTGAAAAGCCCGCTGTATGGCACTCCCCATCGAAGGCGAAGAGATGGAGACCCAGGGTGGACAAGGCAGAAGGGGCAGAGCCAGCATAGGCAGCAGGGATGAACAAGGGCCACGCAGGAGAAGCTGGACCGTGTAGGGTGCACACTAACAGGAGAAGTCGAGAAAAGAGTAGTAAGGTAAGTAGTACCCGTCCGTCTTAAAGGCTGTTCGGTGTATAATGACTCTTGATGTCACTCTTTCTAGTTTCACATAGTCCTCGAAGAGCCCTCTTGACTGGTTGACACCTGCTGTCAATGGTGTTGGCTGGAATGACTGAGAACCAACAACCATTCCACACATAGAGAGACCTTTAACTGAAGTACACTGCCATCTCGTGTGTTCATTGCCAAATACTCCTCGTGTTCACTGCCAGTGCGAGTTCCCTTTTGTTTAGAAAAACATTTTATAGTCAGGGCTACTGGAATTAAGTGACAGGGAAGGACCAAATTATGTGGCAAGGGTGACTAAATTATGCATATGCAGCAAGAAAAGGCACATTTTTGTGGCAGTATTACTTCAATATTTTGTCATTTTTACCCATGTTAAGACTCCCTCTGTAGATACACATGGGTGCACCAGTTTAACACCCAAATACAGCGATAAGCGACTGAAAGATGACCAGTCAATCTTTGCGAGAGGTTTTCCAGTGTGCGGTAACATGAATAGTGAGATTTTCCGTAACTTTTTATCTCTTTGAGCTAGGAACATTTTTTGTTAAAATCTGCAAATTATGCAGGAGATGGTGGATAATGGGGCTAATGTGTCAACTCCATTATTATACGGACAGCTCTGCATCTGAAGAATCACATAATTCCAGTGTTCCTGGTTATAATTGACATCAGAGCAACAAATGTCAATGTTTGAATGACACCCGTGTAACCATATTTGGTAGCACTACATTCCTTTATTTTCCTTCGTTGCATCCTTCGATCAGAGCAGCCAATACACATCTCAATACTGCGTGGCTGTAAAAGCTTTTTAAAAACAAGATTCTTGCAAAACATCCATGGAAAAGAACTTAGAATGCACACTCTGGTGCGACGATATACAGAACTGACAAGGAAGCCACTCAGGTGTGATTGAAATTGGAAGTAGCACAACAATTCCAAATAGTCGTTCACCACCAGACACTAGAAATGTGGGATTGTCAGTATATTGTTAGGAAAGCAATAATGCCTGCCTTTTTCATTGCATGACATTTTCTATCCTTCTCCACTTCTGCACTGGAGCACTGCTCAATGATTTTTTCTTTTACTTTCCTTTGCTTCATTTTTTTCTCATCTTTTCCTTTTTCTCTCTATTTTCTCTACCTCTAAACCAGTTTACATATTTTCTCATATAGATTATTTTAAACTAAGAGTGCACACAAAAAACAAGCAACCGCCTTAAAAGAAGGGCGACTTCACATAGGCTAAGAAGGGCGACTTGTGACAGGCACACCAGCTCGGTCCTTTCATGAAGGCACTAGAAGACACTCACTGTTTCAGTAACTTCTCCCAGCTGGGACAGCCCCCTGCTTGCCCTATGTGGGGTTCATGGCGCTATGGAACTACCTGATTGACAGACGGATGTCCTTTGGTCCATCCACAGTCTTGGTAAATACTGAGTCTAAGCTTCCACATTTGCAAGCAGCAGGACTCCTGCTGTGTATCTAGCCATGGCACAAAGTACAGATGAAAGATAATGCAGCCTGATGGCCACATTCAGAAACCCTCGCCTAAACTTCTCGGACAGCTCTGTGCATTTTCTTTCTGGTGTATTAAATATTTAAAACCCATACTGGACGAGATAACGCTGGTATAGGTACCGAGCTAAATTATTTATGACTTTTCAAGCATTTCCGTATTTGCCGAGCACTCAGATTTAAAAGAAAAATCCTGAAAAAATGTTTTATAACTAAGGCTAGCAATTAATATACCGGGCAGAGAAAGGGGAACTCAGCCACGTTTAAAGCTGTTGACAGCTGCTGGCAAACTTAAACGGTGATGTGGCGTTGTGGGAACAAACGCAATGTGCAACACTCGCGCTGTTTAAATGGCAAGCACCTTGATGCGAACAGAAAGCGGCATACTCGAGCGGGCCCCTCAGCAGTCCAGTCCAGTTATTCACACGTTACTTTCAGCCTCCAGGCAGGGGCAAACCAGGACCAGCGAATATTCAAACAACACATCAGGCAGAAAGGCGCGGTCTATGGCCCTACCCTACCTACTTGAACACCCGTACTTGTGAGAAAGTCCCGAATGTCAAGGCCTTACTTACGGTGTCAGAATGAAGTGTGCAGCAGGTCGGTCAGGCCAGCTGGAGGCTCGATGCTCTTGGTGCGGGGGCTCAGACAGACAGCGGAGTACCGGATTGTTCTCCGGGCCTGCCGTTTCCTCCTCGTCCCCGAGCTAACACTCCTGCCGGGAATGGCTCTGGCGTACGAACTGCGCAATACTGGCGTCATCCCACGACACACCCACCATTTGCAGGCGACACAGTACTGTGTCGCGACACAGAGTTTGGCAAGCTCTGTTCTACCATGTCAACAAAAGTGTAGATTTTTAAACGGACCTGTTGGGCTTGGTATTGTTGAGGTGATCACCGTTAAGATCGGCTTGGGGCTATACTGTTGACATACTGTGCATTCTACAATGTACATAGTGATAATTTCAGATAGTTGTGGAAGAAACCAATCTGCCTGTAATGCAGCAAGAACATACTCTTGTGCGGTGTGTGCTGGGAGGTGTAGTTGCTCTAGAGCCGTGTACAAAAGGGGTTTAGGCATTACTAGCTTGCCTGTCCTCTCTTGCCTGTAAATGAAATCTATTGATGACTGAGTGTAGCCTCACTGCTCTCTTTCGTGAGGTTCTTGCAATTCAGGCAAATGTAATTTGGCTGTCTCGGCATATGGGGGCGGTAATTTTGTAGCATCCTATTGCCTACTTGTCACCATACCTAATGTGTGTTCATCACATTGGTTATTATTTGAGGATGCTTTAGCTGCTTCTTTTGCTGCCCAATCTGCCAGAGCATTACCCCTTGAAATAAGGCCTTGCTGATTGGTGTGCACTGCACACTTTATCACTGCTACTTTAGATAGGAGGTGTTAGAAATGGGGGTCTCTAGTTGGCAGAGGTAGGTAACTTTGTCCAAATAGGGGCCCTTGCTTCTAGTCAGGGTAAGTGGGATACACTCCTAAAATAACCCCTGCTCACCCCCTTGGTAGCTTGGCACGAGCAGACAGGCTTATCTCAGAGGCAGTGTGTAAAGCATTTGTGAACACATACAGTAATACAGTGAAAACACTACAAATGGACACCACACCAGTTTAGAAAAATAAGTAATCTTTATCTAAACTTAACACAAGACCAAACGACAAAAATCCACAATACAGTAGTCAAAAATATCCTTAGAAATAGGTTATTCACTTAAATGCAATCTCTAGCAACAAATAACTCCACCTGGACGACGTGACAGATGAAAATCCCAAAGTACGGCGCCAACCGAGAGGTGCGCAGTGTCGGACCCACAAAGAACAGTACCTTGGTAAACGATGAAAGCAAAGACGGTGCACGGCGTCGGGGAGGTGATGCTTCGTTGGCGCCGGGCGGCGTTGGTTCCTTACGACCCCAGGGGAGGTGATGGCTCGGTTCCTTACTGCAGCGCAGGGGAGGTGAAACGTCTGCTCCTTACTGTGTCAGGGAGGTGACGTCACGAAATGGCGGCGAAGCGTTGGTTCCTTACGACGGTGCGGTGTCGATGGATTCGGGGAATCACCCACGTCGAGGATCGGCTCCGCGATGATGAAGCACCGCGTTGGTGAAGTCGGGGCTGCGGTGTGAGTCGGGACGGTGCGTCGTGGACATCACGAGCGGTGTCCTCGGCTCCGGTGCAGGCAGCGGCCTCGTTGACGGCTTCGGAGTCGATGCGGCACGGCGGTAGCAGGCGTCGGGCCTACGGTGCAAGTCGGGCAGTGCGTTGTGCTCTTCACGAGTGGTGCCCACGGCTTCGGTGCAGGTTATGGCGTCGCTCGCCGGCACGGTGTTGCAATTTCCTTCTGTAGCAGCTGAAACAGCAGTTCCAGATGCAGGCAGACAGAAGGGTTGAAGTCTTTGTGTTCCTGAGACTTCGGAACAGGAGGCAAGCTCAGTTTCAAGCCCTTGGAGATCTTTTCTTCAAGCAGGTGACAAAGCAAAACAGCAAAGTCCTTCTTCTCCTTTCCTCGGCAGCAAGCAGCCACTGCAGGCCAACCCCAGACAGCAAATAGTACAGGGGCAGTATTCCTCCTCAGCTTCTCCGGCTCTTCTCCTTGGCAAAGGTTTCCTCTTGATTTCCCAGAAGTGATCTGAAGTTCGGGGGTCTGGGCCCCAGTATTTATACTACAAAATCCTCTGATCTCTGAAGGCAGAGAGTGTCTGTACCTAGCCAAAACCAGTTCTGTCTTCAACGGTGCAGCTTCCTGGCAGGAGGTGGAGACGGCTTTGTTGAAGGCAGACCGGGCCCTTCTGGTGGAAAGGAAATCTCCTCCCCCTACTCTAAATGCGTCCCCGGCCTATTCAACCCATCCTGGACCCATCAGACTTCTGGAGCCACAGCCCTCTCCAGCCACCTGTCATCCAAAAGCCAGACATGCAATACACAACCCTAGCAGAGACACTCTCGATGGTTAGGCAAGAAAATACCTACTTTCTAAAAGTGGTATTTTCAAACACCGAACGGGAAAACCATCTTCACTAAATGATGCGTTTTATTGTTCTGAGTTCAGGCATACTAAACTTTTCCTTTCTATCTTGTTCCCCGGGTCAGTTACGTTTATAAGATGTTATAAACGAACTACCCGCTCTGGCCTATGGGAACAGATAGCCTTGCAATAGTAAAACACGAAATAGGCCGTATTTCACTATCAGGACATGCCACGCACATCAGGCATGTCCTACCTTTCACATACAAGGCACCCTCTCTTAGGAGTGACTAACATGCAGAGAAGGGAAGGTTTGGGGACGGGCAAGTGTGTGCACTGGCCACGTCGATACGGCAGTCCGGGACTGCACGCAGGCTCTGCGACGGCAGGCCTGAGCCACGTTTACGAGCTGCTTCCGTGGGTGGCACAATACGTGCTGCAAACCCACCAGCAGCATTTGACTCATATGCCCTGGGCACGCGTAGTGCACTGTACTAGGGTCCGACAAGTGAATCAAATAAACCAATCATGGAATCACTAATCCATAACAACAATTTACAACGGGAGCACTCGCACTTTGGCACGGAACAGCAGTGGCAAAGTGCCCAAAGCATCTAGACCAGCAAAAACACAGGAGGCAACAGCGAAAAAATGGAAGGGAGACCCACGCCAATGGTGCCAAGTCTAACAGGAGGGTTAAATCTGTTCTTAGTTGTGCCAATAAATGTTTATGTATCACGGGGGACCCATCAAATTTAAGAAATCCCCTCCTTTCCCATCTGTGAATGCCAGAATGGACAGTGGTGGTGACGTATGCTGAATCTGAATAAATGGTGACCTCTAGTCCCTCAGCTCGCTGCAATGCTTGAATCATGGCCACTAAAAATGAGATGGTAGGGGGGGCTTGGCTTGCTGCCGCATAAGATGGCCGCAGGTTAATCGCGCTGCGCTTGCAATCGGCAATTTAGCCCGAAAATCCGACAGAATCCGGCACTCGGCAGGGCTCCTGACGACAGCATCGTGCACCGGAGTAGTGGGGCAACAACTGGAGGTGCTTAGTGGCCGCTGAAGCACTGGATGAATGCAGGGGGGCCCGATAACCGCCGGCGGCAAAACGGATCCCAAGATGGCGGCCGGCGCCGCTTAATCAGCAGACCCACCGGACTCTCTCCAGCGCTCCGGCGGCAGGGCGGGTGCACAGTGAGAGGTTGCGGTAAGCGAGGGTGCCGCAGACGCTGCCCGAACCAATATCCACGCAGACAGGGGCTCAACAGTAAAAAGCGACCGACAGCGGCTCTGCCGCCCGGCCGGGCACCAGCAGACGAGAACTTGGTGCTCAGTCATGGGCCGCACCAAACCATCGGGCCCAGGCGAACCAGATCGATAAGTACACGGTCGCCATGGGTCGCGAAGACGGAGCGGTGGGAGGAGGCCCACATGAGATGGAAGACAGCGATCCAGACCCCTCCCTCAAGGACATAATGCGGGCCATCAGGGACTTTAGAGGTACCCTCGAGCCAAAATTGGACTCCGTGACAGAGGAGGTGAACCTCCTACGAGCTGACTTCAGAAACATGTCGGAGAAGGTTTCTGTGGCGGAAACGGGCATTGGGAGCCTCCAAGCTAAAACTAAGCGCCTGGAGGAGCAAGTGGCCTCCTCACCAAGAACCAGGAAGATATCTATGCCCCGCCTTGAAGACCAGGAAGGTAGGGCCCAGCGCAACAACATACGCGTCGTGGGGGTCCCGGAGGGAATGGAAGGACCGTCCGTAGACTGGTTCATCGAAGACCTGGTGCTCAAGCACCTGAAGCCCAAACGCCTGTCAAACTTCTTCTCGGTGGAGAGGGCACACCGGGCGCTGGGCGGAAAACCAAGGCCGGGAGCGCCCCGCGCACCATCATTGCCCGCATTCTAAATTTCCGGGATAGAGACGCCATCCTGCAGGCTGCACGCACAACCGGGGACCTACACATTGAAAATGCCACCATTCGCTTTTTCCCGGACTTCACCCTCCGGGTCCAGCGCCTGCGGCGCTCCTTCGATGGAGTGAAGAGGGCTCTCCGAGAGCAGGGAGTGAAGTATATGATGCTGTTCCCTGCCAGGCTCAAGATCCTAGACGACGGAAAAGCGTACTTCTTTGACAAGCCGGAAGAGGCTAGTGACTGGCTTGAGGGCTGGCGCGCAGTGGGTCGGAGAGGCAGGCAGGAACGTCCTGACTCCCACCAGCAGCGTGCCGAGACTGAGTCTGAAGATTGGAGGCGACCTAACGGCCAGAGACCAGATCAGCGGCCAGATAAGTGACTATGGGAAGGGGCAAACCGTAGATTGGGAGCTGGCCTCTGCTGGAGAGGTGCTTGACTGGACCCATGGCGGAGAAATGGGGGGTGAGGCGGCTCCGTATTTGTAGAGGGGGGCTGGCTGGCGCCCCTTGCCAATAGCTGGAAGTACTGAGCCCTACTCATCTCAAATGGGATATTCAGGGGTGCGCAGGCCGGGCGGACAGAGGGGCCTTGGAAGCCGGGGGTCCTGCTGAGCTCTGAACTATGCGATACAAAAGGGGATGATGGACGGAACGTTTGAGCCAATCAAACACTCACCCCCTGCTCTGAACTATGGGCAATTGTTGTAGCTATTTGATAAGTACATCTTCGTGCTGACTGTAGGCGCGCAGCCCCGTACCTTTGTTTGTTCTAGATTCTATGGGGCGACAGGCACTCTGCCAGTTTCAAGGGTGGGTGGTTGGGGACTCACCTAGCAGGGCTGCTGGGGGGGGGGGGGGTTTGTTTCTTTTGTTGGGGGTGGAGGGGTGTTAGCTCGAGACCGCAATAGCAATCATCAGAGGCAGTTCATGGCTGGCGACACAGCGGGGGGAGGAGGGGGGAGGCGCGACTGATACCACTCCAGGAACATGGGTGACCCAGCTAGCTTGCGGGTATGGACCTGGAATGTAAATGGGTTGGGCAACAAAATAAAGCGCACACTGGTTCTACAACACCTGAAGAGACACACCCCGGACGTAGTCCTGATCCAAGAGTCGCATTTGCGGGGGAATAGGTGTAAGGCCCTAGATCGCTTTGGTTATAAAATGATTGCACATGCGGGGTACACTTCCGGGGCCCGAGGAGTGGGTATCCTAGTGCACAACACCCTGCCCCTGGTGATATCTGGCACATGGGCGGATGACACAGGATGCCTCGTGGCAGCAGTGGGTGCCTGGGAAGGGCGCTCCGTGGTACTATGCTCCTGCTACCTCCCACCAGGCCTACACTCCACTTTCCTTCCGAAGTTGGGAGCCTTCCTAGCCGATCTCCCCTCGGGAATTCTCCTCCTTGGAGGGGACACGAACGCAGCTATGAACCCATCCCTAGACCGATCTAATTCTACAACGGGAGCACGGGACGAGCGCGGCCTGGCGGGCTTTATCACGGCCCTCGGCATGTGCGACCTCTGGCGGGCACACCACCCTCAGCTCAGGGAGTACACGTTTTACTCGGCTAGACATGGGTCCTTTTCCAGAATTGACCACTTCTTTACCCGGTTCGCACACATGGGGGACTTCACTGATACCAGGCACATGGCGCGTGGGATTTCAGACCACTCTCCGGTGTGCGCTACCCTTCGAGGCCCGGTGGTGAATAGGGCCGCGTATCCGAGAATAGACCCCTGGCGCCTCCGAGACCCGGCCATAAGCGACAAGCTTCGCGAGGGGTCCAAGCTCTACTTTGAGGAAAATCGGGGCTCTGTGGACTCTCAGATCACCATGTGGGAGGCGTACAAGGCAGTCCTGCGGGGCCAGGCACAGGCGTTAATCGGGGGACAGAAGAAAGAGGAATCCATGCACATTAGACGGCTCGAGCAGGAGGTAGAGACACTGGAACGAGATCCCGCATTGACGGTGTCAGTGGAACTAAGGCATAACTTGGCACTGAAGCAAAAGGACCTTAGGGCACTGGCGGAGGGAGAGGCGCGAGCCTATGCACTGGCCACACAGCATCGGTTATATGATGTTGGGGATAAGGGGCTGAAGCTATTAGCGTGGCTGGAGCGCCAAGACAGAGAGCGTTCCTGGGTGTCAGGGGTGTGTGATAAGTCAGGGACCCTGTGTTCCACCAGTGGGGAGATAGCCGAAGCTTTCGCAGCCCATTTTGAGCAGGTCTACTCACCGGTCTGCACGAGGACCGAATCGGACTGTGAGGAATTTTTGCGCGACTTCGCGCTGCCCACGCTGTCCTCGGAGGCGCGGGAGAGGCTCGAGGCCGACTTCACAGAGGAGCTAGGAATAGCCCTGAGCTCCCTACAGTCCGGCAAAGCGGCCGGGCCTAACGGGCTCCCGGTCGAGATTTATCAACGACAGGCGGCGGTGATACTAGCTCCCCTGCTGCGGATGTTTACTGAGGCACGCATAGTGGGGCGGCTCCCCCCGGACCTGAGAGAAGCCATGATAGTGACAATTCATAAAGCAGGGAAGCCACCAGACCGGTGCGACTCATACCGTCCGATATCACTAATAAACGCGGAGGCATAGGTCCTAGCCAAGGTCCTGGCGGAACGATTGGTGTCAGTCATAACGGAACTGGTGCATATAGATCAATCCGGGTTTATGCCCCGGAGGAGCACCCGCCACAACCTACGGAGGCTCTACGGGGTGCTCCATCTGACAGAAGCTGTCGGATCTACCCAGACGGCGGCGATGGCCTTGGACGCCTCCATGGCCTTCGACAGTATCGAATGGCCCTACCTATTTATGGTTCTGCAGCGGCTGGGGTGCGGGCCGATCTTCTGTAGTTGGGTGAAGTTGCTATATGTGCTACCAGTGGCCCGAGTACGAGTCAATGGGGCGGTGTCTAGATCCTTTCCTCTGAGGAGGGGCACCAGACAGGGCTGCCCCCTGTCCCCCCTCCTGTTTGCCCTAGCGCTGGAGCCCCTGGCGCACTGGATAAGGAGGGACCCCATGATTTGGGGCATTGCAACACCGGGGGCTGGGAGGAGCGCGTATCTCTGTACGCAGATGATATTGTACTGTACTTGGCTCGGCCGTATCACTCGTTGGCCCGTGTGCTGCATATCTTCGAATTGTTCGGCAGCTACTCCGGCTATACTATAAATTGGTCGAAGTCGGTGGTTTTTCCACTATCTGGCCCTCCCCCGCGACTCCCGTCTTGCTGTGCTGCTCCGGTAGTTACCGAAGGGTTTAAATACTTGGGGATCCATGTTACTGGAAACAGGAACGAGTTCCTGACTAAGAACCTTGAGCCTCAACTGTCTCGCCTGGGCACAGATGTGAGCCACTGGCGCTCCCTCCCGCTCATGGGCAGGGCGGCCCTATTCAAAATGCTCACTCTGCCGAGACTACTCTACATCCTACAAAACACGCCATATCCGGTTCCCCCGCACTCTTTTAAACGGATCGCACAGGCAGTCCGCACACTGCTGTGGGATGGAGGGTCCCCACGGATTGCACTACACAAACTACACAGGGGGGTATTTGATGGCGGCCTGGCGATCCCGGACGCCAAGCTATACTACTGGGCGTCGCAACTGCAAGTCGTAAACGACTGGGTACACAGATTGTAACGAGCCGGCATACCGGGTGGACAGGATGGTCATGACTGGAAGCAGTTGTGAGTCCGTTCTCTACGCCAGGAAGCCATTGCTGGGTTGGCCGGAGCATACTAGGGTGGTGGTGCAATGCTGGAAGGATGCCAATAGATTCCTTGGGTGGGAAAGTAAGCTGACCGGTAGGACCCCGCTGTGGATGGGGGACCAGCTTCGAGAGGTGACCGCTCTGACGGGATTCAAAGGGTGGCAGTTAATAGGCATCGAGTATTTGGGAGACGTCTGGAATGGTGATTCCCCCCGCTCGTTCGAGTACATGCGGAAAGAATATGATATGCACCAGTCACAACGATACCATTACATCAGATTAGTACACGCCCTTAGGGTACAGGTGCAGAGGGGCGCGTCCATACCGGAGTACTCCCCACTGGAGGACCGGTTACTGCTCGATCCTATTGCGGGAAATCCCACATCCACGATCTACCGAAAGCTGCTCAATAATAGTCCGGACCCATTGGTCTCTCTCAGAGCAGCGTGGACTATTGACCTGGGCAGTATTGATGATGAAAGTTGGCAAGATGCGCTACAGAGCCCCAGAGAGGTAGCAATACGAGCCAGATTTCGACTGGTACAGTTAAAAATCCTGCATCGCACATACTATCCCCGCACACTCCTCCACAAATGGGGTAGAATTCAGTCGGGGCTCTGCATGAGGGGGTGCCATCAAGAGGGCTCCTTCTTCCATATCCTGTGGGAATGCCCCGAGATTGCATCATTCTGGGCAGGGGTCACAGACACTATGTCCAGGGTGATGGGACAGGTGGTCCCAATAGACCCGAAGTGGCTGCTTTTAATGATTAAGGGCGAAGAGGCTTGGCCCAGGTATGCGGAAATCTGGCTGGTTCTGGCGGCGGGGGTGGCAAAACGCAACATTGCCCGATGTTGGGGAAGCAGGCCCCCCCGCAATTGGAAGACTGGAAGCGAGACCTGGACTGGTGCCAAACGGCCGAAGAAATTGTGTACAAGAGCAGGGGGTGCGCTAAAAAATGGGGAAAGGTCTGGGCGCCCTGGAAGAGGTATAGGAATCCTGGGGTAACCGGAGATGGGTGAGAGGGAGTGTCATTGGTATTCTCCAGTGTGGATCTCCCATGCTTCTATCCCTGTTGATATATGTATTCGGCGTGATGATGAACTGTTGCTGAAATTATATGATGTATGGTCTGATGAGCTGTGTTAATAAAAAGATTAAAAAAAAAAAAAAGAAATTGAGATGGTAGTGGCATCTGGCTACGGATTTCTAATGTATCACAGAATCCCTGCCATCAGTCCAGTTTATTTTGTTCCCATTAGTGTGGTACTCTTTCAAAGCGGTCAAAAGTGGTACAGTCAAGGTGGCATAATAAAATATCCACTGTCTCACATAATTGCAGAGTCCTAGGAATGGCTGCATTTGTTTTGTTGTGGTGGGCTTGGACATGTTTCTGATGCTTTTGTGCTATGTTAGGTGTTACCCAGTTCCCATCTTTGGATATTATCTGTCCCAAATAATGAACTTCTGTCTGCACATATTGTAATTTTCTTTGTCCACTTTGTATCCTTTTTCTGCAAGCATGCAAAGGAGACCAATAATATCATCCCTGCATATGTTTTCAGTGGGGGTACACACCAAAATGTTGTCCACGTACTGTGAAAAGGTGTTTTTGCATTTTATGTTTGCTAAATCCTTTTTCACTGTCCTGTTAAAGATACTCGGTGACTCACAATAGCCCTGGGGGAGCCTTCTATAGCAGAACTGAGCTTGTCTGTATGTAAACCCTGTAAATACAAACTATCTGGGTGCTTTGTAATGCTGAAAATTGCATTTTTCAAATCAATTGCTGAAAAGTAGGTGGCATCTGTAGGAATGATTGTCAGTATGACTGATGAATCTGGCACCACTGGAAATTCTGGAATTACTATATTGTTCAGGGGACGGAATCTTGAATCATCCTCCAAGTTCCCCCCTTAGCCTTTTTTATTGGATAAATCGCGGTATTACACAATGATGTTCTTTTGTATATTACTCCCTGCTCAAGTAACACCTCTATTGTAGGAAAGATGCCTTCTGCTTCTTTGGATAAGGGATACTGAAGTACCCTGGGCAGTATCGCCCCGGGTCTCTGTGTTATATTCACAGGCTCAGCTCCTTTAATCAGTCCCCAGTCATGTGGTCCCTTTGTCCACAGACTCACTGGTACCTTTGCCAAATCCTTTTCTCATATTGTACTGTCTTGTGTGTCTTTTGGCACCGTCCTGTATTGCAACTGTACTCTGATGGGAATGTCCATTTGAAATACCACTGTCTCAATTGATGGGCTATCATCAAATATTTCTTCATCTGATATGTCTCTCAATTTGACCTCTTCATCCATAAATACTACTGATGCCCACTTTGTTTGCCTCCTGTCACATGCTATTAATAATATGTAACGTGGCTTTATTTCAAGGGCCATTATCTCTACACCATGTCAGGTTCTTCTATGGGATCCACAGGTCTCTCAGGTCTGAACAATAGTTATTTTGGTATCTGCACTGTCTTGCCCAGTAGTGCTGGTGTATGCACTATCAAAACATATATGCCACACAAAAAGGCCTCTGTATCCACAGGAATTGCTCTGCCCTGTTGTCCCAAGTCCTCATGAGCTATGAGTGACAATATCCTACCTGGTGTGATATCAGGTGTGTAATATACGATCAGCCCATCTTCCAAAAAAAGAGATGGTCATATTCAGCTTTCTCATCAGGTCTCTTCTGAGAAGATTGACCGGGGCCTCTGGAGAATATAACAATGGTTCTTCAATTTGCATATCTCCTACTGTCATGCTCACTGATTCAGTAAAGGAAACCCTTCTGACTGCCCCAGAAAACCCTTGTGTGTCAATTGACTTGTGAGAAAATGGTAGTGTTCCTTCCTTTATACAAGATTTAGTAGCCCCAGTATTGATAAAAAACCTATAGGGGTGACGTTCTATGGCTACCATCACAGTGGGTTCCTCATCTGATCTGTGGGTCTGCAATAGTATTGAACACATAATGGTTATCTTTGGGCTCTCTCATTGTGTAAAGCTGATGGTTGGTGTCCCTCCGAACATTTGGGGTTGTGCAGAAAAGGGATTACCTCCCTGTACCATTACGCCTCCCATCTGGATCTGTGTGGTGCCTCCTTCAGTATTTCTGACAACCTGGGGCATATTCTTTGACATTTGCCTCTGTTAAGCGGTCCACTGAACCTGAGGGGTCGCTGTGCTACTTGTTGTTGGGGAGCCTATTGCATATTTTGTGGCCTCATCTGCCTCTGCGGAGCAATCCATCTCTGCGCTTGCTCATTGTTTTTTTTCGTTCTATATTCCCTTGCAAAATGATCCATATTGCCACAACAATAACACTGTTGTCCTGCCCTATATCCTACTTGTCTTCTTCCCTGCACTGGCCCTCGGCCCCCTGAAAAACCTCCTCTTCTCTTTCCTGCGTTACTTACTGGCTGCCCTCCTGGTGCCTGCTCCTGCACTGGAGTTGTGACAGCCAATTGTGGTGCTGCTACAAGTGCCCCTTCTGTACTTGGTTTTTTAAGTTTCTGTAGTATCAACTCAATTGTGGCCCTCTCTGCCTGCTCTGTATTTTTCTTGTCCTTTTCTTGTTTTTGCTTGAAATAATGATTATATGGGCTTGTATTTCTGGCCACAGTTCAGCCTCTAGTCCCACTACTCCGTCTAGGCTTGCTTGTATATCCGTGGGCAGGCCCCATTTCAATAGTGTTTTCCCAGTTATATCCTACTTCCTTTTCCCGCATAAGTGGGAGCCACAGATTATCATGAAGAGGGAGGGCTGAGGAATAAAGAAGGCCACGGCCCAAAGTCTGTGGGTATCTGCGCCATGCCCAGCAGATTGTATAGGCGGTTTGAACATCAGTAGCATCCAGTGGGATGCCCTTCGGCAGGATATTGGCATGCAAGAGTCTGTCCCGTTGATCCTAATAATAGCCTCATAACCAGCCATAGAGAGATGTAGTTTAATCCAATGTTCTACCTGGGTAGCTAGATCAGCCAGTGTCGGACCATAGTTATGTTACATGATTTGGTCCTTGTCTCTGTGAATCCTTTTGCCAAGATATTTGGTACAGTCCACAGCCCATTTGAAAGGGTATTCTGCAGGAGGCGGCTGTGCAGAGTCTGTTAACGGAAGTAGTTCTGATTTGGGCCAGTTGATCTGCAGACCAGAAAGATTACCGTAGCGGATGATGTCCTGCATGAGAGGGGGGAGGCTATCCGGAGGGTGACAATTAAATAACATAATATCATCTGCACATAAAGAAAGCAATAAAGGACCATGATGTATGTGCATGGTGGTCTTGCAACTATTGAACCAGGGGGTCCATGGCTATTATGAAAAGGAAGGGGGGCAGAGGGCAGCCGTGTCTGGTCCTTCGCATAATAGGAAATGATTCAGTAAGTGAACCATTGACATGTATGCGGGCCAGAGGGTTGGAGTATGAGAGCTTAATTAGAGACATGAAAACGGGAGGGATACCAAGCTTACCCAGAACAACATGAAAAAAGGGCCACTCCAGAGATTCAAATGTTTTTTTGGCATCCAATAAGGCCACTACTGCAGAGGTAGCTGGTGAGACTTTATTGAGTACAGAAAAAAATATGCATAGGTTGAAGGAAATGGATCGGTGGGGAACGAAATCAGTACAGGCGAAATGATCTGCTCCATCAGCAGTGACAGTCTGGTAGCGAGGACTTTAGCCAAGATTTTATTATCTAAATTCAAGAGTGAGAGGCTGCAATATGAAGCACACAGGCATGGGTCTTTACCTGGTTTTAACATTAGTGTGAGAACTGCCTCGCGGAGTAAAGGGAGCAATGTGCCGGTAGTCAGGGACTCATTATATAATGACTAGATGGGGAGCCAATTGCCGCTTGAAAGCCTTATAAGAGGCCCTGTAAGACCATCAAGGCCAGAAGCCTTAGAGCAGTAAAGAGTGCCAATGGCTTGCGTCACCTTCTCCAAGGCAATCGGCTCACTAAGAAACTGATGCTGGCCATCCGTAAGCCAGACAATTGCGATTCTCTCAAGGTAAAAGAGATCTCAGAGGTGGGGTGTTGAAGCGCTTTTTTTTTTTACAAGTAGCGCGCTACTCCTGAACCCATAAGGATTAGTGGTGAATTAGTATAGTGAAATATGAAAGTAATTTGAGTGGTGGATATTAATCAGTTATTTGGATTGAGAAGGATAGCGGAGGGATAGAGGAGGGAAAAAGGTTTGCATTTATATGGCGCTTGTTACCCCTGTTGGGGTGTTGAAGTGCTTTTTTGGCGAGTAGCACGCTACTCCGGAACCCATTAAAGGATTAGTGTTGAATTAGTATAGTGAAATATGAAAGTAATTTGAGTGGTGGATGATATGTTAGTCAGTTATTTGTATTGAGAAGGATAGCGGAGGGATAGAAGAGGGGAAAAGGGTTGCATTTATATAGTGCTTGCTACCCCTAATGAGGTGTTGAAGCGCTTTTTTCGGCAAGTAGCACACTACTCGGAACCCATAAAGGATTAGTGGTGAATTGAAATTTGCCTAGCACAGTAAAGGTAAGTTTCAATTCTATTAAGGACACGGAGGCAAGGATTATGCTTAGTCTTTCTTCGCTTTATTCTTTAACAAATTTCATAGCAGCCCAAAGACAAAGCTGAATCAAAAAAATATCAACTCCCATGAACCACAGGGAGATCCAACATAGTAGTCCTTTTACAGTGTCCAGTAATGCCATATAGTCCTTTCATTGTGTCATCTCCTCCTCTTTCTTCGCGTGAAGTACGCCAAGAGCACAATCACTGGTCCTGTTTTGAACCCTTGTTTCCTAGAAAAATAAAACCACGTAAGGCACCGAAGCAAAGCTCGTTGAACGGTTATCAGCATTTTGCATCTAACGATAGATCATTAGAGCCTCATGAATAAGTTACTTACCACCATACGGAGAGGGTTTGCACCGAAGGTGCATCGGGCGGGATAATCCTCGCCTCCGTGTCCTTAATAGAATTGAAACTTACCGTTACGGTGCTAGGCAAATTTCTATTCCCTGTCAGGACCGGAGGCTTTGGATTATGCTACTTTAAAGCTTACTTACCACTAACTGAGCGACCTCTATTAACGGTTTGAAGTAAAACCTCTTGAAGGTCGAGTCCGAGGACCAATCCGCTGCCCGCATCAAGTCCTCCAGACGAGCCCCCAAAGAAAAAGCTTTTGAGGCCATGGCCCCCCATGCAGAGTGGGCTCCAAACTGCCTTGTGTCAATGCCCGCCTCTTGCATGACCCAGCGCACCCACCTGGCTGTAGTGGGGGAAGAGACAGCTTTGTGAGGCTTTTTAGAGCAATAAGCAATTGACGTTCGCCTGGTGGACGAAGCTCTTGAGTCAGGTCTTCATACACCTTGAGGCAACCCACAACTTGGGAACGTCTAGAAACTCCGGATAAGAAACCGTGCGCGAGAGCGACTTGGTGCGACGCCCCACCGTGAAGGTAACCCCATCCGGGGAAAAAACTCTTGCAGAAATGTCTAAGGCTCTGACATCCCAAACTCTCCTACAGGAGATCAGACACAAAAGCATAGCCAGCTTAGCTGAGAGTTCTTTCAATGAGAGATACTTATTCGGTTGCCAGGAAAGAAAGAGATTCAAGACCAGATTGACGTCCCATAAGGAAGAGTAACACGGTTCTGGGGGCAAGGAGAGGCGAATACCTCGCAGTAGTCTGCAAACGAAAGGGTGTTCACCTATGGGTGCCCCATCTACCGGAGCATGGCCCGCGGAAATTGCTGATCTAATTGCATTAATTGAACAGTACGCCAAGCCCTCCGTTGCCAGATCAGCCAAGAAATTCAAAATCTGAACGACGTCTGCAGCCACCGGATCCAAGTGCCTCAGAAGACACCAACGAACCCATCTTGTCCAAGTGGAACGGTAACGTTTGGTGGTACTGTCTGCCCATGCCTTTGACAAGAGGTGTTCAGCTGGTTGCGATAGGCCTGGGAGCGACCAGCGTTGCCTGAAAGTTGCCAGGCCATCAATTGCAGGGAACCTTGAGCCATCAGATGGTGCGGCACTCGATCCGGGTTCAGAAGAAGATGAGGAAACCGGGGGAGTCGGATTGGAGAATCTCAAGAAAGTTCCAGTAGAACCGGAAACCAGACTTGAGACCTCCAAAACGGAGTCACCATCACCACCTCTGCCTCCTGTCGACGGATCTGGGCTGCCTCCCTCGTGATCTTTGAGAACGGGGGAAAAGCATAACCGTTCTCCCGACTCCAATCCTGGAGAAAAGCGTCCATGGCCGCGCCCAGCGGATCCGGCCTCCAACTGAAAAATCGCGTCACTTGATGATCGAGACGCGATGCGAAGAGGTCTGTCGAAAAAGGACCCCATCGGTCCGCCAGCCATTGGAAGACCTGAGGATCTAACTTCCACAGGCTGGAGTCATGCAGGTGCCTCGAGTGCCAATCCGCAACCTGGTTGGCCTGGCCCGGAAGGTACTCCGCCGTCACTGAGACATGATGGGCCAGGCAGAAATCCCAGAAATCTTTCGCCAGGTTCGCTAGAGCCCGGGATCGAGGGCCCCCCAAGTGGTTGACGTACCGGACCACGGAAATGTCCATCTTGAGAAGAACACAAGATTAAACCTTGTCCTTGGTACAACAGCGGACAGCGAAAGACCCTGCCAGGAGTTCCAGGCAATTGAAATGAAGGGTTTGTTCGTCTACTGACCAGACTCAGCCGATGGAGAACTCCCACACCGAGCGCCCTATCTGATTCTGCTGGCGTCGGACTCTATGATGAGGTCTGGTACGGAACCGAAAATCGCCCGGCCGTTCCATGCCTCCATGTGGGTCAGCCACCATGCTATTTCCTCTCTTGCTTCCGAAGTAAGCGGTACTGACTGGGCATAAGGCCGACCCGGTCGCAAATGGTATGCCTTTAGACGCTGTAGCGCCCGGTAGTGCAGGGGGCCCGGGAAGATTGCTTGGATGGAGGAAGAAAGAAGTCCCACCAGCCGGGCAATCTGCCTGAGGGATGTGCGAGGTCTGGCCATAGTCTGTCACAACTCGTGGCGGATTTTGGCCATCTTTCGGGACGGAAGGCTCAAAGAGGCTTGAATCGAGTCCACTACGAAGCCCAGAAAAATCACCTTCTGAGAGGGAATGAGGACCGATTTCGGTTCGTTGATGACGAAACCCAGTCCCTGCAAAAGGTTCACCGCCTGATGAAGATGGGAGTTCAGGGTCCTGGGACATTGCGCCATGAGGAGAATGTCGTCTAAATATACGATAATTCGATTGCCCTGTCCTCTGAGGAATTCCACCGCCGGGTGGAGAACCTTGGTAAAGCTCCATGGTGCCGAGGAAAGACCGAACGGAAGGGAGGTGAACTCGTAGATCAAATCCCTCCAACGGAATTGCAGAAAACGCCGATGAGGAGGGTGTATCGGGACCACTAGATAGGCGGCCTTTAAATCTAAATGCACCATCCAGTCCTATGGGAGAAGGACGTCCCGAAGGAGGTGAATACCCTCCATTTTGAAGTGGCGGTATACCACCCACCCGTTGAAGTCCCGGAGGTTGATGACCAGACGACGGCCGCCGTCGGGCTTGTCCACAAGAAATATGTTGCTCAGGAATCCGTCACGATGCAGAACCGACCGGCGAATGGCCCCTTTGCTCAGGAGCGCAGAGACTTCTTCGTCGATCAGATCTGCATCACAGGTTGAGAAGCAAATAGGCCGAGGATGGATCTCTTGCCTAGGATGATCGCAGAACAATATATGGAAACCTTGTATGGCTTGCAGGACCCAGGCGTCTGAGGTTATAGCCAGCCATGCGTCCAGAAAGTCTGCTAAACGACCCCCAATGCGGACTTGGGAAAAAGGTATAACACTTACCGGTTGAATTTCCGCCTCCGGTGTTATTCTTGAAGCCTCCTCGGCCCCTGAATCGCTGGCCCCTGGTGGGGGTAGAAGTTGGTATAGTTGGCACTGGTGTTGTACTGACCGCGACCGGAGCCTTGACCTCTGGGAGGATTCTGTTGGAAGCCACGGCCAACCGAGCGGCCCCTGCCTCGGCCAGCCCCATGGAAAACCCGCTGGTTGAAAACCCGTTTAATATTTGATTGCGCCTTATCTAAAGAGGTAAAGGTCGCTACGAATTTTCCGAGCTCCTTAACAAAAGGATCCCCAAAAAGACCACCCTGGGCCACTGCGCCCGCCTCCGATGAAGCCAAGTCTCCGAGCTTAGGGTCGAGCTTGATCAACAACCAGAGGTGACGCTCCATTGACAGGGCACAATTAGGGTTGCCCATGAAAATGATGGCCCGCTGGGCCCAGTTAGAAAGAATCTCGGGTGATATAAGGGATCCAGAAACCTTGGCTTCCTCAGCCATATCTAAGATTTTAGTCATAGGGCCAATGGCGTCAAGAAGCTTATCTTGACATGAACGCCAAGATCTGTTGATGCCTTTACGCGGATCCTTCATATATTTAGCCAAAAAAGTGGCCATCTTTGAATCTAGCTCTGGGGTAAAAGCAACGTTACCCTCCAAGGTGGGTCTCGGGCACTCCGCTTTGAGACAGCCCCAGGCCTCCATCTCAAGAGGCTTGCAGAGACGACCTGCAACAAACTTTGCCACCTTTTCCCCTGGTGTCCAAGCAGCAGACCGAGGATGTACAATCTCATCCGGGTCCAGCATGCCCGAATCCTCTCCTTGGGCAGAGGTGATCACAGGGCGCCAAGGGCGTGAAGGACTCGCCTCGTCATCCGAATCTCCCGGGGAATCTCCATCTGGCTCGGGAGAAGCCGGGTCAGGAGTCCCAGGGGGTTCTGGAGACACTAAGGGTGTTGGAGGGGTGGGATTCCCTTGCGCCAGAAAAGCACTCTTAAGACGCGCAAAAGCATCCTTATCGACCCCTTCTGCGCATTTTTTCTTAGGTGGAGGGGCCTCCTCCCCCACGGGGGGAAGAGGGGGGGAACATGGGAACCTGCATGGGCCTGTGCCAATTTTGCACATTCCTGGACAATTCTGTCGGACAGGCGCTGCTCCATGGGACCAACCACCTCATGGACCACCCTATTAATAGAGGAGTCAACTGCATCAAAAAATTAATCGTCCCATTGCATGTAAGATTGGGACTCTTCCTCCTCGTAAACACAATCCTGAGCTTCCATTACCCTGACAGAGTGTAAGTCAAATATAAAAATAGATGTGCTCACAAAAAAGGCTTTGGTAGGGTTAAAGCGTATGTACGCTTAATGTATAAATAACAGGCCGCTGGGGAACCCAGAAACGTGACAAGGGCAGACCCAAGGCCTGCAATAGGGCTTGCACCACCCCGCGCACAGAATATATATATATATATATATATATATATATATATATAGCCCTCAGGTACTCCTGACCGGGCTCCGCTGCCCTGCTGTGCGCGTTAATTGAGGTTAAAACCTCCACTTAATATAAGCACTCGGCGTTGAGATTTTTGTTAAAAACTCAGATGTGCAATTCAATACGCCCTCAGACGTCAACGCGGACGTAGCTGCAATACGGACCCTGCCGGGGCGTTCAAATTTCAAGAAAATGCGGGGAATACAGACCCGGTAAAACGGGCGTGAGAGGTGACAGCGGTGGACAAGGCTCAGTCAGCGCGTCTCCCGCAGCGCAGTCTCTCTGATTTTGAAGAGGCGCGCGCCGCGGGAGCAGCGAGACGAAACAGTCCACCTAGCGGGCTTCCAGAGCACTGCAATACCAATGGCGGCGGCCGCGTGAGGAGCGCTAAAGCGTTCCTGCAGCCAGGGAATCTGGAAAAATAAAAGCACACAGCAATAAACAATCAAGATATTCCCTAACATTCCCCGGAGGGCGTTTTGAATACGCGCCTCCGCGGTAAAGCAAAACAAGCTCAAACACAAGTATTCAATGTGGAGAAACAAGGAAAGCACACTTAACTGGTTGCGCAGCAGGGAAGAAAGAGAAGGAGATGACACAATGAAAGGACTATATGGCATTACTGGACACTGTAAAAGGACTACTATGTTGGATCTCTCCATGGTTCAAGGGAGTTGATGTTTTTTTGATTAAGTTTTGTCTTTGGGCTGCTATGAAATTTGTTAAAGAATAAAGCGAAGAAAGACTAAGCATAATCCGAAGCCTCCGGTCCTGACATAGAATTAGTATAGTGAAATATGAAATTTGATAAGTGGACATGTTAGTCTGTTATTTTGATTGAAAAGGATAGTGGAGGGATAGAAGAGTGAAGGATTTAGATTTAAAAAAATAAAAATAATAATTTTTAGGACATCATAGCAGTAGTGGGAGGCTTGGGATGAGTAAAAAGGGATGTGGAGGGGAAGAGTCAGAAGTTTAGAAAGGCTTGTTTTGGGGATCAGTATAGTAAAAAAAAAAGGTGTCAGATGGTGCAAGGAGGGGTAGAGTAGGGGAGAGTCTAGAAAGGGCTATTTTGGGGTCATAGTAGTGCTAAGGGGTTTAAGATGAATGAGAGAGTGGATGTAGAGGATATATTGATAGAGGTATAGGGTGAGAAATAGGGTAGTGCATTGGAAAGAGTAGTAGAAAGAGGTTTGATATGAGTCAGAGAGTTGAGGTAGAAGATATATTGAGAGAGGTATAGGGTGAGAAATAGGGTAGTGCATTGGATATGCTGAATTAGAAGAAAGTAATAAATATATAGATCCATAAGTACATGGAAAGTTTATAGATGCATAAAGGAAGTAAGTATATGTAGATTAAAGGTATTGATAGAGGTATAGGGTGAGAAATAGGGTAGTGCATTGAATATGCTTTTAGTTTTTTTTTAGTTTTTTGCAGGAAAGTAATAAATACATAGATCCAAGTACATGGAAGGTATATAGATGCATAAAGGAAGTAAGTATAAGTAGATTAAAGATGCATTCGATAAACTCTGGTTTTCAAGTGTTGTACTTAAAAATTTATTTATTTATTCTTTTTGGTTTTCATTTAAAAAAAATAAAACTTTTAAACATAATTATTCGACATGTTTATACAAAGCAATACACATATATAGGTAGATATCTATAGCACAAATAAATGCTTATATACAGAGGGGTATGCTGTATATTTCTGTTTGCGTATGGTGCTTATGTGGGGAAGAGCCAATTCTTGAGTAGTTTTCTGAAGACAAGGTGGATGTCGGTGGATCTTAGGTTGGGGGGTAAAGAGTTCCATATTTTGGCTGCTTGAACAGAGAAGGATGTGCCACCCATGGTTTTTTTCTTGTATCTTGGGAATTTGAGGCGAGGTGCCACTCTAGAGCGGAGGTTCCTATGATGAATGTGTTTGGTGATTTTATTCCTGATGAAGAGCGGTCCCATTCCATGTATCGCATTGTGGGTGATGCAAAGCAGCTTGAACATGGATCTTCTGGCAACTGGTAACCAATGCAGCGTTTTCAAGGCAGGGGAGATGTGGTCTCGCAGTTTGATATGCAAGAGTAGTCTGGCAGCCGAGTTCTGAATCCATTATAGTCTTTTCATAGTCGTTAAAGGTGATCGTGGTAGAGGCTATTGGCGTAATCGAGTTTGGACAGAACAAGGGAGATGGTAGCTTGGACCTTGTGTGGAAATCCCAAATGGGGGAAGATTCGTCGCAGAGTTTTTATAATAACAAAGCTTGATCTTGCTAGTTTGTCCACATGGTTGGTGGCTGCTGACTAGCAGGCCACTGGGTTGTGGGAGCAAAGCTCCTGGACATAAGCTCAGGGCAAATGGGGGTTTAGGCCAGCACAAAAGGTGCACCCTCAGCGGCACTGGGGCGGCCGGGTGCAGAGTGCTGTTTTGGCGTCGGGTGCCTTGTAGCTTTCAACGGGGAGTCTCCGGTTTGCAAACACACGGCAGGCCCGGGGACGAAGGTCTTCTGGGTGCGACCACCACTTGGAGAGGTAAGTTTGGATGTTGGGGGTTGGTTAGGCACCGTCGGTTGGGCCACCCAAGGCTGTGGGGTGTCGGGTGCAGGGGTGCCTTTTAGGGTCCGATCTTCTTACCAACTCCTGGTCGTGGTTGGCGGGACCTTCCGGTTTGAGGCAGCAGGCATCGGCTGGAGACTTGAGGCAGGTCAGGGGTCACCAGATCTCGGGTCAAGATCACCGGGGAGACCTCCTCTTCGTGCTGGGACACCCAAACTCGGGCCATGGGCACCGGGCATGGATGTCGCGAAGGATACCGGTATGTTTGGAAATGCACACTCCGCGAATATAGGCTTTGAAGGCCTTCCAAAGGGTGGCCTGGGTTGAAACAGTTTCCACATTGCACGAAAAATACTCAGTAACAGATTCAAGACGTTTGCTACTGAACACCGGGTCATAAAGGCCTTGACAATGGAACCACCAGATGTGACCCACACCACAACCAAAGGGCATCTAGAGCTGGAGCAGAACGGGACAGTGGTCAGAAAGCGTCCAAGGGAGGACAGATATCCCCTAAACCCAGAAGTAAACATTAGCTGAGAGAAACCAGTAATCCGAGTGGGGAGCAGAGTAAAAAGTGAATCCAGAAGTGGACGGATAGCGCGTGCGCCATGCGTCAGCCAGCGCATATGTGTCTAAATACATCTCCGGCCCGAGGTTTATCAGTATGGTGTATGCTAGTGGTATCGGAATGTAGACATTGCGGCATATTGAGGTCACCGCCCAATATCACCTGATCGGCGTCTACTCAACCCAATAGAGCAAATAGTCCTTGAAAAAAATCAGGATCCTCTACATTTGGGGCATAGATGTTCAACAATACAACACATTTATCTGCGATGATACCCTAAAGGAGAACATAACGACCATTGGGGTCAGAATGGCATGTGCGAAAGGATCACTTTTATGGATGAGAATCCATGTGCCACCAGAATACAAACTGTAACAGGAGAAATAACAGTGGATTCCCCAGGTTTTGGCATACGTGTGGTCGGCTCTAGGAGGGAGATGGGTCTCCTGGAGGAAGGCGATCTTTATGCCAGATAAGATAAAACCAGTTTCCCCTTTCATGGATTGTTGATTCCACGTTAGTAAGTAAGGAGAGTTCAAATGACCTACTTATATCGGAGGAGTGGCATTTCAGACAATAAAGTAGGGTAAGCTAGGACATGTGGTAGTTATGCAAGTTATGAGATGTATCATAGCAAGCAAACATACAATGACAATTCAACTGCAACAAAACCAGAACATTAGAACCCCCACTCAGACCAGATCCAGCGAATCCCCAATAAAAAAGCAGAAAATAAAATAACCCTGTTGTGAGACAGTCCATTCATAAAAGGATTCTGCAAGGGGGAGAGTAATCAATCGCAATTATATAACATTAGCATGCACAGAGAATGCAATAAAAAGATTGAATAGTGCCCAAGAGCAATAATGTGTTAGTAATAGCTAAAGAGGCAGTACAGACATTGGAATAGAACAATCACTTCGGTATAGGATGTTCGGGCGAGTGCGGCTGGTGAGAGACATCCGGACAGGTAGGATCTGGCGATGTCTGCCTGAGATAAGGACACTTTGGAAGACAGTGTCTTACAAAAGGTCGTCACAGCCACCAGGGTATCAAAGATTCAGGTTTTCCCATTATGTTCCACGCAGAGTCTGGCCGGGTAAAGCATTGCGTACCGAAGTCCATATTTATGAAGTGTATTCTTGACATCACCAAACTTTCGGCAAGCCGCTTGCACTGTGGGGGCAAAGTCCGGGTAGAATGGGATACTCGCACCCTGGTGGTGGAGTGGACCTTGATCCCAGGAGAGGCGGAAGGCACTGTCCCTGTCCTTATAGTTGAGTAGAAGGTTTATGAGATAGCGAGGTGGCGTGCTTTCAGCGTGCCGAGTACCAAGGAAGCGATGGACACGCTCCACAACAAAGGTGATAGAAAAACTGGAGCGGTCGAAGAGATCGATAAGAAGTTGCTCCATGAATGCGTCGGGTCGTCCCATGTTGGTGGTTTCTGCGATGCCAGGAATGCAAATGTTTTTCCTTCGAGACCGAGCTTCAATATCCTCATTCTTAATTGCAACTTGCTTCAGGATGCATTCCATCTTGTCCAATATTTTCTGCATGGTGACAGCGCCATCATCGACTAAAGTATGTTTTAACTTCTAAAAAATACTAGAGGGACTTAACCAAAACCCTAACAAGACTCTTAAAAATTTGGAAATTTTTTCATTTAAACAATACAGTGAATCTGAAGACAATTTTTGGATTGTAGCCGTGTGTTCACTTATTGTCAGAGTGGCCACCACTGATCCACCAATGTAGGAAGCTGGCTCTGTATATACTATTCCAAAGTAATGTATAGTGTGCAGAGAGTCAAGTGGATCCCCAACAAGCCTTGGTACCCGCAACTGGTGTGGAGTACTAAAAGGAGCAACCATTGGGACCAGCAAGGTCCAAGGGACTCACCAAGTGCAGGAGAGTCTGCGCAGGCCGTGAGCAAGAAGGGGAGCCCACTGAAGCAAAGGAAGACCCTCAAGAGGACCCACAGGCTGAAGGCACAGGAGTCGCAAGAGGGCCTCAGGCAGCTCACCAAAGATGGAGGCCACGGTGCAAGGGATGCTGTAGGAGGCTGACTTAGTATATGGTGCTCACCTATGTAAGTGTAGCACCCAGCACTAATCCAGACAACCCTTATGGTGATTTTAGTGGTCTTAAACAACCTTAGAAAGCTCTCTGAGTTGTAGCTATGGAGAGCAGCCTTCGGGCTTAGTGCAGAAGGAGTGTAAAGCAGCTTGTTTTACCAGTACTTAATCTTATGGTTTAGGTTAAGTGAAAAAGAACCACACAGTGTAGCTATAAAAAATATGTATTTATTATTAACACTCACTAACACAATGAAATATCTCCTACCCAAAGATATAGTCACAATACACACAGTAGTTTGTCAATAGAATACGTAAGGAGCACAAATACACAGTGGTCTCCAGGGGGAGACCAAACCATATACTAAAATAGTGGAATGTGAACCACGACTTAAGTCAAGAATGGACCCAGAAGACGTAGAAGAGTCGGGGACCCAAGGAACCACCCAAGGTGAGGATCTAGGAACTAAAAAGGGTGAGGGGCACTCCTGTTGTACTTCTCAAAACAGTTTTATCAATGTAATTCTATGTTGCGTGCAAGCAGGGATAGGGATCTGCCTGTGTCCCTAGAACTAATTGAGCGTGTATTCAGGATTGTACCTGAAGCACCTATTTGCACTGTTATTTGTATTTAACATACAATATCAACAGTTTAATCACGTTCACCAATGTTAAACCATATGATATACAAGATCTCAATAACAAACTTTTGACAGCCAATTTGTTTTTTCACTGATTCATGTATTTAACTCAAATTTTTCAATGTATCCAAACATTAATGCTATCAGTAATATAATTTTTTGCTATGTCAAACAAACATTAATTCGTTGTTTGTTAACAACATCTTCATCTGTATCATACACTTTATAAAGTTGCCTTTGCCCGATGCGTTTCGGGACATAAAAGTCCCTTCTTCAGGGGCCACTGTGTTTAAATGAACATAAAAAACATAATTACCAAATAAAACAGAAAAAACATTTCTTTATAAACTTGAGGAATCTGCACAGCTGCCAATAACACCACGTAGAGCTAGTGAAGTTAGTGTGTTGAATAAATGCGCTACGTAACATCACCGCTTGTGGCGCCTCCAAACTGAAACCGACACCATAATTATTCTGTGTGTAATAAACAGAACCAAATCTGCCATAATTACTCACCATGCAAACAACCTTTCCTGTAAAATAGAATGTTTCATCAGTAATCAGTACGATGATACTGATCTTCATTGTACAGCCATTATCACGCTCTCACGTACCACGTACCTTATGAACAAAACAGATTCAACCAGTTCTCCAAGGGAATACCGTCCTCTATGCCTCTCCGCCAACGCAAACTGCAAAATGAACCCACAGGTTAGCGCTATAACTAACCAACCTGACTGAGTCTCTCGCTGTCGAATATATCTCTTTACAACGCATGCTTTAGGTCGCATGCCATTACAACACGGTCGTTACAACGACCGCGTTGTAACAACGCGAACCATTACATCGCAAGTCGTTACAACGACTTGCTGTAGGGGGTGCGTTGGACTTAGGAATAATATAATTTACTATTCCTACTCCAGTTTGTGCAACAGCACGGAAGGTGTTGGACTGTAAATCCAACATCTTCTGCCCCCTACAGCAAGTCGTTGTAGCAACTTGCGATGTAATGGTTCGCGTTGTAACAACACAGTCGTTGTAACGACCGCATTGTAATGACATGCGATTTAAAGCATGCGTTGTAAACGCTGTTTCCTCTCGCTGTCTATTAACCAAAAACGCTAACCTGTTCTCCGTTGTTCTGTAACACTTCAACAGCTATATGCGTGGGCTCCTTCCGCGAGGATGAGAGTTTCTCAAACCTCCGTATGATTAAGCCTTTAAAGTCAATTGTGAACACTGAAAACAGACTACTCAACACAGATAGACCAGTACCTGCTGTTACAGGGTGGCCATCTTAAAGCACCTGCTTACCCGATCGATCGCAATGTATATCAACAACAGTGCTCCATATTTACTCTTTGATACATAGTCCTGTGAGCTTGTGCTAAAACCAGAATAGGGACAATCGCACCATAACTAATAATCCGATCTCCGTATATCGCAGACAGACAACGGCGGCCATATTAGGTTAGTAGTGGCATGTGACGACGCGAACCCTGATACCTGCGGTGCCAAACATTAAAGTTTTATCTGTGTTTCAGTTCACTTACAATAAGCAAGAAAATATATACTGATTTTCTAACATACATCAATGACACTCCAATTTTGATAATATTAACATTCAAAAAAACATATTGTATTGTAATTGCATTTATATAGCGCTTACTACCCCTGACGAGGCGTCAAAGCGCTTTTTCGGCGAGTAGCACGCTACTCCAGGACCCATAGAGGATTAGTGTTGAATTGGTATAGTGAAACATGCAAGTACATTTTAAGTGGTGGATAGGTTAGTCAGTTATTTGGATTCGGAAGGATAGCAGAAGGATAGAAGAGGAGAAAAAAAAAGGTTTGTATTTATATAGCGCTTGTTACCCCTGATGGGGTGTTGAAGCACGCTACTCCGGAAACCCATAAAGGATTAGTGCTGAATTAGTATGGTGAAATATGAAAGTAATTTGAGTGGTGGATATTAGTCAGTTATTTGGAGTGAGAAGGATAGCGGAGGGATAAAAGGGGCAGAAAGGTTTCCATTCATGTAGCACCTGTTACCCCTGATGGGTGTTGAAGCGCTTTTCTGGCGAGTAGGACGCTACTCCGGAACCCATAAAGGATTAGTGTTGAAAATTAGTATAGTGAAATATGAAGTAATTTGAGTGGTGGATATGTTATTCAGTTATTTGGATAGAGAAGGGTAGGTTGCGGGATAGAAGAGGGAAAAAGGTTTGTATTTATATAGCGCTTGCTACCCCTTGATGGGGTTTTGAAGCGCTTTATTGGCGAGTAGCACGCTACTCTGGAACCCATAAGGATTAGTGTTGAATTAGTATGGTGAAACATGAAAGTAATTTGAGTGGTGGATATGTTAGTCAGTTATTTGGATTGAGAAGGGTTGGGGAGGGGTAGAAAAGGGAAAAAGGTTTGCATTTATATAGCGCTGGTAACCCTGATGGGATGTTGAAAGGCTTTATTGCCGAGTAGCACGCTACTCTGGAACCCATAAAGGATTAGTGGTGAATTAGTATAGTGGAATATGGAATTTGAGAAGTGAACATGTTAGTCTGTTATTTTCATTGAAAAGGATAGTGGAGGGATAGAAGAGTAAAGGATTTTTTTTTTTTTTGAGGTCATAGCAGTAGGAGGAGACTTTTGGATGAGTAAAAAGGGGTTTTTGAGGGGAAGAGTCAGAGGGAAGAGTTTAGAAAGGTTTGTTTTGGGGGATCGGTATAGTAAAAGAGTTGTCAGATGATGCAAGGAGGGGTAGAGTAGGAGAGAGTCTAGAAAGGGTTATTTTGGGGATCATAGTAGTGGTATGGGGTATGGGATAAATGAGAGAGTGGATGTAGAGGATATATTGATAGATGTATAGGGTGAGAGATAGGGTAGTGCATTGGAAAGAGTAGTAGAAAGAAGTTTGAGATGAGTCAGAAGGTTGGGCTAGAAGATATATTGAGAGAAGTATAGGCTGAGAAATAGAGTAGTGCATTTGAAATGCTAAATTAGAAGAAAGTGATAAATATATAGATCCATAAGTACATTGAAAGTATATAGATGCACAATGGAGGTAAGTATATGTAGACCAAAGATGATTTTTATTTATTTATTTATTTTCAACAACATAATTATTCTACATGTTTATACAAAGCAATTCACAAAGATAGGTACATATCTATAGTGAAAATAAATGCTTATACACAGAGGGATATGCTGTAAATTTCTGTTTGCGTATGGTGCTTATGTGGGGAAGAGCCAATTCTTGAGTAGTTTTCTGAAGATAAGGTGGTTGTCGGTGGATCTTATGTTGGGGGGTAAAGAGTTCCATAGTTTGGCTGCTTGAACAGAGAAGGATGTGCCACCCATGGTTTTTTCTTGTATCTTGGGATTTTGAGGCGAGATGCCCCTTTAGAGCGTAGGTTCCTTTGTTGAATGTGTTTGGTGATTTTATTCCTGATGAAGAGCGGTCCCATTCCATGTATTGCTTTGTGGGTGATACAAAGTAGCTTGAACGTGGATCTTCTGGCAACCGGTAACCAATGCAGGGCTTTCAAGGCAGGTGAGATGTGGTCTCGCGGTTTGATATGCAAGAGTAGTCTGGCAGCCGCGTTCTGAATCCGTTGTAGTATTTTCATGGTCGTTAAAGGTGATCCGTGGTAGAGGCTATTGGCGTAATCGAGTTTGGACAGAACAAGGGAGATGGTAGCTTGGACCTTGTGTGGAAATCCCAAATGAGGGAAAATTTGTCGCAGCGTTTTTATAGTGACAAAGCTTGATCTTGCCAGTTTGTCCACTTAGGCATTCAGTCAGTCAGTCAAAATACTTTATTCGACAACTTAATGTCATAAAAGAAAAACATATCATGCAACCATACGTATCTTTACAACATTATTAAAACACCAGAATATGTTTAAAATATCAGCCTAATAACCAAAGCTTAAAGTGCATACACAACAATAACAATTTATAAAATACATAGTGCAAATAAGCAAAAATTATTAAATACAAAATAGGCTACTCTTGTGTTATTCCTGCAATGAACAGGAATTCTAAGCCAAGGATTCATACAGTACAAAAACATTTTATAAAGTGCAAAGTGCAAAAAGCAGACTCAAAATAGAATATTCCGCATTTGTGACACTCCTATTGTCAGTCAGGGGACCAAGACCGGCAAGATTTACGATACCGGGCTTTCTGTAAAGTGCAAAGTACAATAAAGCGGACTCAGTCAAATAAAATAGTCCTCTTTTTTAGTGGGCCTCTAGATTAAAACATATAAAAGGTATAATAACAGTTTAAAAGACCAAATTTTTCCTGCGCCTAATGGCTCCCGTTAAAAAACTTGCAACCCCAAAACAGACCAAGACCATGGGGGAAGCTAACATCTGAAGATATAATAGGGCTGGCCTAACTTGTGCAAAGTGACAATCTCTGAGAAGTGGTAATATAAATTTCTTGCTTAAAGAAACATAATAGTCGCAAAAAAAAAAAAAATGAAGAGTATCCTGTTCAGAGAAATTATCACAAGGGCACGGTTCTAAAGTGCCGGGTTTGAAAAAGCCCTGAGGAACTGACAGAAACCAGGGAGCCATTTGCAGACGGAATCTTGTTAAAACACAACGATGAAAGGGGTTACCAACAGTTGATAAATAAAGTTGAACTTGGTTTTGCATCAATAAAGAAGCATGACGTCTTACCGTCGGTTTTAGCAACTCCTTTTCTTCCCTTAAACCCCGGCGCTTTGTCAAAAACTGATTTTTAATATTTCTAATTTTTCTAATTTTAATTTTGTCCATGATTTTGGGGCTTATAAATAAATCAGGGCAGCCTAACCAGCTTGTCAATTCCCTTAAATACTTTAACCAGGGGATATGTTCGGCTCTATCTAGCACTACACAATCAGTTATAATTGTTTGGTTTAAATTTGTAATGGGACTTGCCCAAACTCTGAGCCAGCGCATTAATGGGGCCACAGCAATATAATCTGATATATAACCCATCCCTAGTTCCTCATGTATTATATATGCAGGGGTGGATTGCGGAACTGCCAGAATCTTACGTAGGAACTTGTCTTCCTCAAGCTGAATATCCTTTCCTTCTTTGTATCCCCAAAGGTCACTACCATAGGTTGCCATGGGGATGCATTTTTCCTTATATATCTTCAGCAAGCCCGGGATGGGTTTTGACCCCAATCTTTTTGCAAAATTTAATGTTGCCCCTGTAGCTCTGGCGAGAATGTTCTTTTTTTGCGAAAGTTGTGGACACCATGAGACACGCTCATCAAAAAGTACCCCCAAATAAGGGAAAGTTGGAACCTTCGTTAATTCTGTCCCTTTACAATAAAATTTAAACTTTTTTGGGACTTGCCAGGGCCAATGGACATCGTATGCGATTTCTTAAAATTTGTCGAAAGATCTAAAGAGTCCATAAAAGCTATAAAAGCATCTAAAAGTGATTGGAGTCCCACCGCTGTTCTAGCTAATATGACTGTGTCGTCCGCATATAAAAGTGCGGGATCATCTTGTTACCAAATCTCGGGATGTCTTTGCAACTTTCTATTAAAGCATCTCCCAAGTTATTTATATATAGTGTAAATAAGAGGGAGCCAGGATGCAACCTTGGCGTACCCCTCTTTTGACATCCCAGGCAATTGTTAGATCCCCGTTGCCATTATATCTGACAGCCGCTGTGTTATTCTCATGGATAGCATGTAAAAATCTACAAGTACTGGTTCGAGACCCATATCGCTTAAAATGGACCATAATTTTGATCTGTTTACACAGTCGAAAGCTTGTGTCAGGTCCATGAATGCTAGATGTATTATACCCTTTTAGCAATGGTATACTTCCCTACTGCTAGATGTAAATTTAAGCATTGGTCCAATGTCCCTTTTCCTGACCTAAAACCATATTGCAAATTGGAAATAACATTTCGATCATCTAGCCACTTCGTTAGTCGATTTAGCACAGTTTTTCCCATAATTTTTGCAGCAGAATCTAAAAGTGAGATCGGTCTATAACATATAGGTTCATCCCTTGCACCTTTTTAAATATTGGAACAATGACTGCCTTCCCCAAGATGTTGGTTGTCCATGTGAACATGCAGCATTAAAAACATTTGTCAAAATGCCTGCCCATACATTGGGGTCTGCTTTGTATAAATCGGCCGGTACCCCATCTGGGCCTGGGGCCTTCCCACTAGATGTAGACACAATTGCTTCATAGACCTCCTCTACACTGAAGTGGAGTAATGTGCTGGTTTGGTCCCCTTCCCTATATATCTTTTGTTCTCCCAAATTTACATCACTAAAGATGTTTCCAAAGTGCGATACCCATTTATCTGCTGCAATTAAACAGTCAGAGTTAGTGGTTTCAGAAAGAAAGGGACTATTGACTTAGGCATTCATCGACAGCTTGGAGTCCATGGTCATTCCGAGGTTTCTTACTTCCTTCGATACCTTAGGCGGTGATCCCAGTTCATCAGGCCAAGCGGCAAGCGGATCGTAATGTTTCCAATCACCACACATGAGTATTTCGGTTTTGGAAGCATTCAATTTGAGATGGCTCTAAGTCATCCACTGATCCACGGCTCTGAGACAACTGAAAATTGGGGATTTTCCAATGTCTTTGGGGCATTCCAGTTGAAGGAGTATTTGCGTGTCATCTGCATAGTTATAGCACGTGAGGTGAAATTGATTGATCAGTACCGGTAATGACTTCATGTAGATGTTGAAAAGCATGGGCGAGATGATAGAACCTTGAGGGACCCCCTGCTTTTGTGGAGTATGGTTTGGACGAGAAAGGTGGGGTATGGATGACATTAGTTCTGTTTTGAAGGTAGGACGCGATCCAGTCTAGAGCAGTTCCCTCTATGCCGGCTTCATAGAGTCTTTATTTCAGAGTGTCGTGGTCAACTGTGTCAAAGGCAGCCGAGAGGTCCAAGAGGAGTAGCGCAGCAACCCCGTTGCGGTCAACTGTATTCTTCAGGTCATCCCAGATGGCAAGGAGGGAAGATTCAATGCCTCTTCCCGGACGGAATCCTGTTTGGAAGTCTGAGAGTATGTCATTCTCTTCAATTAATTGTGACATCTGTGCGAACGCTGCTCTTTCTATCAGTTTGCCCAGGAAAGGTCCATTTGTAATGGGTCTGTAGTTGTCAGGGTTCAGCGGGTCCAAGTTTGTTTTCTTCAGTAAAGGGCATATGTGTGATTTTTTGAGTTCTTCTGGAAATATTCCGGTAGTTAAGGAATCGTTGATGATTTTTCTTACTGGAGTGGCAGCAGAGGTTGTTAAAAGAATTGTCTTGAAAGTTTGTGGTGGACAGGGGTCAGAAGGGCTGCCGGTAGGCCTGCTTTCTTTGACCAGGTCCATAAATTCATCGTGTGAGATGTGTTGGAAGGAACGGAGAGGCTGGGTTAGAGTATTCTTGGATTGTTGTTTTGTACAAGGGTTAGTGCTGGTGCTTTGTTTCTGTTTTAAGTACAAAGTCCAATGTGTCTGCTTTGTCTGTGTAATGATTTGCCAGTTTGTCTGTGAAATCTTGAGTAACAGGATGAGTTCCTTCTAGGCAATTTGGTTTGCCAAATTCATTGAGTATTTTATAGTATTCTTTATTTGCACATTTAGCATTTTGAATTCTGTCTGAATAGTACCTTTTCTTAGCTTTTTTGATAGCTGACTTGTATAATCTGTTAATTTTTTGTAGGTGAAGTTTGTATTGTTTGGCGTTTGTTTTGAGCCAGGTACGTTGCAGCTTTGTAATTTGTTGTTTTATGTCTTTTATTTCTATGTTTCTCCAAGGCGCTTTTTTTCTTTTGTGCTGTTGTGTGGTTTTGAGTGGTATCAGGATGTCAAAAGCTTCCTGTAGCCACTCATATAGATTTTGAACAGAAGTTATTGTTTCCAGATTTGTACTTGATGTTAGTTGTGTTTCTAAGTGTTCCAAATTGAGTTTGTTCCACGGCCGATAGGTGGATAGGTGGATGGATGTAAGGTAGTTTTAGGTGAGTCCCTTAGTGTTGTTTTATGTTGGAAAGCAAGCAAGTGGTGGTCTGACCATGTGACTGGAGTTATAGTTTGAAAGGTAACTAGTTCAGTATTAGCAAAAATGACATCTAGGATATGTCCAGTGATGTATGTGGGTTTGTGGACAATCTGATGCAGGTTCAGTGCATCTAGGCCAGTGATTATTGTTATTGGGTTTGTCAAACCAAATGTTGAGGTCACCCAGAATGCATAGGTTGGAGTGTATTGTTATCAGGTTTGAAACTGTGTCTAGAAGTGCGTCTGGGAATGTTGCCTTGCTAGGTGGAGGTCTGTAAAGGAGCAGGAAGTTACAGGATGAAGACGGTGTAGTATTGCATCTTGTTAGAAGAGCCTCACAATTCTTTATGGAGATGTCGTCAACTTTAGTGATATGTAATGTTTGCCTGAACACAACAGCTAAACCACCTCCTTTTTTGCCTATACGATTTTGGGTGATCGTTTGATAGCCTAGAGGAATGGCTTCATGCAGGACTGGAGCCATATCATCTCCCAAACATGATTCAGTTATGAATAGTATGTCTGGTTTTGCATCTGTGAGAAGGTCGTAGATGTGATGTTTGTTTTTAGAGAGGGATCGAGCATTTATTAGTAGACAGTTTAGAGACTGGCCTTTGGTGATAGTGAGGCTTTGTTTTGTAGAAGAGTGATCAGTATTGTGTGGGTTTGTAGCAGGTGTGTTTTTAGTGCTGGCAATAGCTGTATTAGGATAGCAATCGTGTAGCTGTTCTGTATCATGTTCCTCATCCAGCATGCTAAGAAGGCATTTTGATGGGTCTGCGTGTGTATGTGGTGGAGATGGTGTTTGAGAGTGAGTTGGTGTGCTGTGTTGTTTTTGTGGTGTAACATTGTTGTGCAGTAGACATGGGGAAGCAAAGTTGTGAGGTGTGGCACGTCGCTTATATTGTTTGCGTGTGTTTATGGTGGAAGGTGTATGAGTCAGGAGTGGTGGTGCAGCATGTGGGTCATGTAGTAAGGTTCTAAATTGTCCAATGGATGAGAGGCGGTTAGAAGAGAGTTGCTGTGTTGCTGTATCTGTGTTAGGTGTGGTGGAAGAGAGAAAGCTTGGCATTGAAGTTTGTTCCTTTGTGTGGTTTGAAAGGTGGGTGTATGTTTGTATTTTGTGATGGTAAGTATTTTGCGGTGTTGCGCTTTGAAGATCTTGTTGTGCTGGTGTGTGTGATATGTTTTGTTTATGAGTAGTGAAAAGGGGAGCTGGTGTATTTGTTTCATGCAATGGATTCGGTTGTATAGTATTGTGTGTGAGAGGAGGTTGTAAGGTAGAGGGGGTGGTGATGTGTTTATAAGTAGAGTGTATGTTGGGTGTAGGAGGGAATGAAGTAGAGGTAAGAGTGTTTGTCTTAGACTGGTTTGTTGCAAGAGTTAAAAAGTGTGGTGGTGTGCAGTGTGTGTGTTGTGCGTTAGTGTTATTATGGTAGAAGGGAGAGGAGGGTGTTGGTTGGACAAATGATGAATATATGTTTGTTAGTGATAAAAGGTGGACTGTTAGGTGTAATTAGAGCAGGGAGCGTGTGTCTGGATGGGATGTAGTTATGTATGTGTTGAATGGGGTTGTGTTAGTGATGAGTGGATTGGTTAGTGGTATAGGATAGAGTTGTGTACTGTTTGTAGGTGATGGTGGGTATGTGTGGTAGTTGGGATAGAAGGGTGTATAGATGTGGTTTGGTTGGGTTTGTAGTGCATTCTGGTACATTGATCTGTGCATAGGGTTGTGTGTGGTGTACATTTGGTGTGAATGTGTTACTATGTTTGTGGATGGTGTGGGGTGGCTATTACTGAATGCAAACATGGGCAGCATTTCTGGCCCTAGTCCCGACCAGTCTCGAACAGGCTCAAACAGGCAATTGCCCTTGTCCTCTCCGCCCTTAGCCTCGGCCTTTTATAGCCCTAGTAATCAGGTGACCCCTTCAGCCAATGGGAACCCTAGCCCTAACCCTATCCAATCACAACACTAGCCCTAAAATCTAGAACCAATAGGAGACCAGGACCTTACAGCCAATCTTAGCCCTAGTCCAAGCACCCAATAACTTTCAAAAACCCTGATCTCTACGTCCAATAGAGGCCCTAGCCCTACCAGTAGTCCCAACCCAAGTCCAAGCAACCAATGGCACACGAAGCCCTAGTCCCTACTTCCAACAGAAAGCCCAACCCTACTCTTAGTCCCACACCTAGTCCAGCAGCCAATAACACCAGAAGCCCTAATCGCTACTTCCAATTAAAGGCCTAACCCTAGTCCCACCCTAGTGTAAATAACAATACACACCCCATCCTATGTTCTGCAGTGAAATTCTAAATGTGTGTGAATAATATGTGGTTTCACAAACTAGCCTCAATTCAGTATATTGAAGTGATCTGAAGGACCTGCCAAATGTACTATAAAAAACAACTCATTTCCATTTTGTCAAATGGCATCATGCTATTAAATTTTTTGATCCAAAATGTCTCTCGTTGAAGAAGAATTTTATTCGGATCAGATGAAACTCTAGGTGTGACTATTTCAAGAACCAAAAACCGTAATTGAGTAATGTTATGACGCTGATCTGTCCAATGTACTGCTAAATTGGAATTAATATTTTTGTTCCGAATGGTATTTATGCTCAGATATACATGTCTTCACTTTTCGTTCGGTCTTCCCGATATAAAGAAGGCCACAGGGGCATTTGATGCAATATATAACGTTCTTTGAGTTACAATCTGCAGTATGTCACAAACGCACAATTTCTCCTGTTCTAGGGTGAGTGATGTTATTCCCACAGATTACATTATTGCAATGTACACAATTTTTACATTTTCTCATGCCTTTCGGATTTGACTCTTGAGCTTTATCTGATGTTGATAATATTTCCTTAATGTTTTTAGACCGAGTATAAGCAAACAAGGGCCGTTGTTTGAAAGTATGTCTAAAATCCACCTCGTTTTGCAAAAGTTCCCACCTTTTCACAATGATTCTTTTAATGTGTCTTGATTGCACAGAGAATTTAGAGACAAACACAATGCGTTTTCTCTCAGATTTAAACTGTTTTTTCAGTAGTTCATGTCGTTCTTTAAGACCTATACATTGTTCAGCGTTCTTCAAAGTTGTCACTGGATAGCCCCTATTTAGATATCTGAGCTTAATCTTAGCTATTGCTTCTTTGCTGATTTCTTGTTTTGATGTGATCCTATTGACCCTCATCATTTGTGAGTAAGGTAGATTATCTAGTAACTGTGGAGGATGAAAGCTTTGAAAATGTAAAGCATTGTTCCTGTCAGTGGGTTTTGTGAATACACTAGTGGAAATTTCAGTCTCATTTTTTTCAATCCAAACGTCCAAAAATGCAATATGCGACTTATTGATGGTATGGGTAAATTTGATCCTCTCATGTATGTTATTTAAAGCTACTATGTTAGCCTGTAATGCGGACTCAGTATGTCACCAAATTAGAAAAATGTAATCTATGTACCTGTAGTAACAAACTAAATGTTCGCTCCACTCCTTCACAGCAAAGATATGATCAGACTCGGGGGTGTGGCTTAGCCAAGCAGCAAGATGGCCGCTTGCTAAGAGGGCTCTGCTGGCCGAAAACAAAATCTGACATTAATCCTGGCGATTGGGGCTAACTACTAGGCTGAGTCGAGCTGTACCGCTGGCGGACGTGACCAGTCACCATTCCTGTAAATCTTAACTCCTACAGCAGAGTGGAACCCCGGCCGCGGATGACAGACAGTGTTGGGCCTACCCGGGGCCTGCGCTGCAGCCTATCTGTGTGGGGAGAGCGAGGCGAGATCTGCGTGCACTGCCCCGGATGACGTGTCGGGGATCGCCTTACCTGTGCAGAGGAAAGCGACTGGTGCAGAGGTAGGAAACACCGCAGATATACATAGTCGTAAACAGATCCCCCCTAAAAAAAAAACGGACGTACCGCTCAGCGAAGTGTGCTATCTGAAGCGGAGGCCTCCGCGACTGGGGAATCAGTGGACGCTACAGCTGGAAACTTGTTGGGAGGATCCGTGATAAAGCAGTCCAAAACTGAACGTGCAACTCTGGTGATGCGTGAGGGGGAAGACTCTCGCCGATGCTGAACCGAGGCGGCCTCGACTGAAGAACATTCCGGGTGGCCGGGTCCGAGTCGCCCCGCGTCGCCAAGACCTACAACTGCACACGTGGGTCGCGGTGAGTGCGGCGCGATCCCATGACTGGCACCATAGCGTAGGTGTGGCTGCCTAGACGGATCTGTGATAAAGCAGTCCAAAACTAATCGTGCAACTCCGGAGATGCGAGAGAGGTAAGACTCTCGATGATGCTGTACTGAGGTGGCCTAGACTGAAGAGCATTCGGGGTGGCCAGATCCGAGTCACCCGCGTCGCCGAGACCTACAACTGCACACTCAAATCAAGGTGGGTGCAGCGCGATCCCGGAACTGGCCCCATAACGGTGGTGTGGCTGCCTGGATGCACAGGGCGCTTAAACCCACACAGTATACGCGGGGGGACCCGGACTGCAATCAGTTAAGTGCCAACACTGTAGTGATGCGACCTCGCTAGTCACATACACGCGAGTCGATATTCAAGTGACTGGGCAGGATACAGTTCCATATACTGATCTCTGACAATAGTATGGCGGCGGGGCCTGAGCCACGCACTCGGTGGAACTAACTGAACCCGAAGTTGCGGACTGGGTGCGGACCGCTGCCAACTAAGGCATGAACACATCCTAGCAACCGGTCATTAGAGAGGGTGCCTTTAGGTACGCAACCTAACATCCCCACCCGGGAACAGCACACTTGCGAAGTGACACTGGGCACAGGCCCTTCAAATGTGCTCACCAAGATCCCAGGCAACTACTGTGTACAGTAATACACAGGAATACCAACGGCGGCCAAAACATACTAGAGTGTAAGCCAGTGGGTTAGACCGAACTGGGCCAGGGGAGAGCCGCAGACAGTGCATGCTGACACACGTGTTGACTGGAGGGGCTGCATTCCTGGACTGGTCAAGCCATCACTTCTAAGTGCTGACGGATGCTAACCAGCTAGGAGTGGAAACTTCGCTGCTGCAAGGTACTGAAAACCGGGCACAAGGCACAAGGAGACCACGAGCGCACAGCAGGGAGGGAAAATGGGGAAAAATTATGCAAAACAAAACAAACTTCCGTTCGATAACAAAAGACTCACACGTAACACTGAATACCGGGACAGAACATGATGCAGAACCACCCCCTAGCGAAGTACCAGAAAGGCAGGAAGACGACCTTCGGAACATACTTCTGGAGGTAAAAACCAGCCTCAAAGCGATCAACACAAAACTGGACAAGCTCACCGCCCAACTCGACCAAGTGTGGAAACATGTTGACACTCAAGAAAAACGAATAGACCAACTAGAAAATAGAATGTCGGACGCACATGATTATCAAGTAGAATCAAAGGAACATTTACTACAAATGGAGAAGGTCTTAAGCATAATCAAAGCGAAAAATGAGGACTTAATGGCCCGTTCCAGAAGGAACAATATACGTATTACTGGCATACCAGAAACCACTGCGATACCCAAAATGGAGACATATGTTGAGGGCTTGCTAAGAGAGATTTTTGGACAAGACCTATCTACAATGTTTATTGTGGAAAGAGGGCATCGGTCTTCGGCCCCCAAGCCCCCGGTCGGTGCCACTCCCAGACCAATTGTGGCCAGACTGCTAAATTATAGGGACAGAGATGTTATCCTACCGAAAGCCAGGGAAAAAGGTAATATCAATCATCAAGGAAATAATATATCCTTTTACCAGGACTTCACCCCCACAGTCCAAGTGGCCAGATGCGAATTCGGACCAACTAAACGTCTACTACAACAATCTGGCACCTCATATGCGCTCTTCTATCCAGTAAAGTTATAAGTTACACACGATGGCGTAGCACATTACTTTACCGATGCCAAATCTGCCCTTAAATTTGCTAGACACATAAGCAAACCGAAAAGCCCTTCATCCCAAGCTGGACGGGTAACATCCGATGCGACCCTCAGTGACAATGACTAAATCCCAGCAAACAACCTACACTAGTTAAGTCGCTGCTCCCAAAAACTGTGCTGGAGCCAAGGAAAAGCAGCAGGAGTAGAGGTGAAGAATCGAAGGACTAAAGTCCCATTGGCGCACTGGGCGTGGTCATCTATACCAGAACAATGTATGCCCCATAGCTACTGACTCAAATTTCGGCACGCCTCATCCAAGCTTACTTTGCTAGACACAGCATGGACATATGTTTCCTTCAAGAAACACATTTAAGCAGTACTGAATCCAACAGATTACGACATAAACACTGAGGGGAGGTCTACTCCTCCATATACTTAAATTATGCTAATGGGATTGCCATATTAATACGCCAGGGTGTTGACTGGGCGCTGACCCAATCCCAGATAGACCCAGAAGGTCGATATAATATATTGAGAGGCACACTTGGGGGTACAAAGATTATCATGGTTGCGATTTACGGTCCAAACACAGACAACCCAGAATTTTTAAATGATATATGAGCTAAAGTGGTCACACTAGTTTATGATACCATCATATGGGGCAGCAACTTCAATGCCATTTTTTACAACACCACGGATAGACTAGGCACATCATGAAGCCTACACCCCCGGGCAGGTAAAGCACTCAACACAATTATATCCGATAATCAACTAGTGGACATTTGGCGACAGCGGAATTCTGGGAGAAGGGAGGGCACCTGTATCTCGGCACAACACAAGGCCTGGTCCAGGCTTGACTTCTGGTTGGTGACGGGAGACGTGGCGTCGTGGACAGAAGAGGCCGCACACTTGCCCAGAACCCTGTCTGACCATGCCCCCTGCACCCGCAAAGTGCGGTTCCCTATGTCAATCCGGCGTGAATTCACATAGAGATTGCCCCCCATGCTCTGCTAGATGCGGCATTTCGGGAGGAAATATGCTGGGACATTGTCAAATACTTCTCCTTAAATCAGGGATCGGTATCATCCCCCTCAACGCTATAGGAGGCCTTCAAGGCCGTAATCAGAGGAAAATGCATTGCTAGACAAGCTGGGGTTCTAAAATCATCAGACAAACTATTAAGAATTTAGAATCTACTATCAGGGAAATGGAACTTAAATATTTCGATACCAATGATCCGACACATCTAGCACCTATCTGGGAAAAAATCTCAGAATTCGAGGAGGAAGCAAACAGAGAAGTAAAGTTTTGGGGGAAATACGCATCTGCTAGGAGATACGGTGAAGGAGACCGTCCAGGAAGAACACTTTCCAACATTCTTAAGCCCTCACATAGTGCAAAATACATAACAGAACTAATGGACAGTGACAATAGCCCAATCAGAGGCCCGCAGGGGATACATGATTATTTTACTAAATTTTACACCATGCTGTACACCTCTAATTCATCCCTCATAGACGACGAGCTCGTAACTTATCTTGACTCACTTGAACTACTCTGGCTCAGTAGAGCACACAGAGAATACTTGGACAAACCATTACTGCTTTTTACAAATGCTAGGCTACGCTCCTCGCACCTCAACTCAAGGCAATGTACCAAGAGTCACTTCAAAATGGTTCCCCTCCCCCCCCCACTACTAGGGAAGCAGTAATCGTAACGCTACTCAAACCTGGCAAGTTCCCAGATCGTTGCGATTCATATTCAATATCGATAATAAAATGTATGCAAAACTCCTTGCAAACAGACTGCAGTCCCTCCTCCCCTCCCCCGCCCCCCCCCCCCATCGCCAGACCAGATCAATCCGGTTTCAAACCTGGGCGATCAACATCACATAATTTGCAGACCTTTTTTTCGGTACTACATTACCTAGATCCCCAGACCCCAGCCTTGGCAGCGTTGCTTGACGCCACCAAGGCCTTTGACTCATTGGAATGGTCGTAACTATTTTCAATTCTAGCCAGGTTGGGACTAAGCCCCCTCTTCATAAAGCAAATCAGGCTACTCTACTCGCAACCGACAGCCCGACTGCGTGCAAATGGCTTAGTGTCGGCCCCGTTTAACATTACCCGTGGTACTAGGCAAGTATGTCCTTTATCACCCCTCCTGTTTGCCATAGCTATGGAGCCACTCGCCGCCAGAATCAGGCAACACCACAAGACACGAGGCCTGGACTTCTCAGCTAGGGACTTAATCATTTCCCTTTATGCTGATGATATTACATTATATATAAGAGACCCTAGGGAGAATCTGCACCCCGTACTCCGTGAACTTCCCAAATTTGGTGGCCTATCAGGCGTACAGATAAACTGGGCTAAGTCAACTTTTCTCCCTCTCACATGCTCGACTTACCCATTTGACTCGGACTATCCTATCCAATGGGCTAAGGGCCTGGTCAAATATTTGGGGATTTGGCTGAGTTGCGACATACAGGAACTCTGGGACTAGAACTATGGGCAAAAAGTTACATGGCTGGAGGGGAAACTTGCTATTTGGTCTAAGCTTCCAATATCCCTTGCCAGGAGAATTGCGATTGCCAAAATGATTGTGCTGCCCAAATTACTATACATATTCGCAAACCTGCCTCTACAACTAACTCAAACCTTCTTGAGAACACTGCGGTCTTTGATGGTCCCCTTGGCATGGGCGGGTAAACAGGCGCGCATATCGCGGGAGATACTAACGCTCCCATTAGCCCAGGGTGGACTTGGCTCACCAGACATCGCCCTGTATGCCTTTTGCGCTCAGGTGCATTATTTACACCACTGGATATTTCCGACTCCTTTCCAACCTCATGTGGCAGTGGAATCTGACAGAAGCCCCGACACCATTAAATGTCGCCCTATATCGACCCTATAGGCGGCAAACTACTGCACTAAACACAACCGAAACACTGCGCTGGGCCTGGGACAGACTGCGCAACAGGGCAGGTTACCAGATCCTATATGCACCATCTATTACACTTGCTCAAAATCCGCAGATGCCACCACTGGAAGATAAAGGGACTATCGCACGGGCACAGAGGATGGACCTCTACCCCAACGATACATTTCTAACCCCCCCTCCAGATGACCAGAGAGCGCCCTCCCGATTCTCTAACCTACTGTTATATTACAGTATCAGGGGTACATGTTGCAAAATACATGACACATTTCCGAATCCTCCAGACACTCTTCTGGCCCTTGAACAAAGGCTCACTAACTCATCCCCCAGTAAACTCATTACTCGATTATATAATACTATGCAACAATCTTCCCCTGTAGTGCAGCCGAAAGCCCTGGAGGGATGGAACTCTGAGCTAGAGGAACCCATACCAGAAGATCAGTGGCGGTTCTGCTGCAGCCAATTAGAAATGTTATCAGCAAATTAGAAACTGCGACTTATACATTTTAAGTTCTTACACTGAATATACAGGACGCCCATCCAGCTTAAACGCATGGGGCTTTGCCCTGATGCGCACTGCTGGAGATACAGGGCCACCCCGGGCTTCGTTCCTCCACATAGCCTGGGATTGTCCTCTAGTGGCGGAATTCTGGGTTGAGGTATTCCAAAAGTTCAGTGAGATTTTGGTGTTCAATATAAACCCATCACCCAAAATCGGACTCCTGGGATATGTCCAGGAGGCCCCGGCTGCACGCCGCAGATTATTGGCCATGCTCTTACTCCTGGCGAAACGAAGAGTTGCCATGCACTGGGGCAAGCGGAATGCTCCCACCATTAAGGCGTGGATCTTAGACATTACATTCTGTCAGAAACAACTGAACACATTCTGGGAACTGCTACCGCTGGCATCTAGACCCAGAGACATTTGGGGGTCCTTTCAAACTTGGCTAACCATTATAACTTAACTCAAGACCAAGCTTCAGCATAAGTTCACACATCAGATCAGGACACACGGCAAGTAAGTGATTAGCTGCCCCTAAGACGTAAATAACATGACCGCACCGACACTCTATCTGGTGAGGTATATTGCATAATACAGAGTTGGAAGAAGGCGCTCTTGGAAAGGATAACAATATGGTGGAGTCGGGTGTACCCTAATGTGCGATTTAGGAATGTAAATAAGCTGTCTTGCTTCCTTTAGTGTTGTTATGGTTGTTGTTGTTCAATTGAAACAGCTATAATATGATACATGATATCACATGTACACTTGCTGAAGTATATATACTATGTTCAAATGCCAATAAACAAATATTTAAAAATATATATATATATGATCAGACTCAAATTTTTCCATGAAAATGTTTGCGTAAACTAGGGCTCCCCCAAAACCCATGGAGGTCCCACTGATCTGCAGAAAGAAATCGCTTTGCCACTCAAAATAACTATGCTGTAAACAAAATTGCAAGATTTCCAGAAAAAACACTTTGTTGACTCGCCGTGCTGTCTGATTTAAAAATGCCCATTCTGTCGCTTCCATTCCCTCAAGAAGTGGGATAGATGTATATAACGCAGTCACATCTATGGTGCATAGAATCCAATTTGTCAAGTCTTCCTTAGATAAAGCCATCAACCGATTCAGATAATCTGTGGTATCCTGTATATATGATCTCCAAGACTGCACAATGGGCTGTAGAAAGTGATCAATATATTTACCCAAAGGCTCAAATAAAGATCCGTAGCCTGATACGATTGGCCTAAATGGAGGGTCCCTTATATGTGACTGTGTTATATACATCTATCACACTTCTTGAGGGAATGGAAGCGACAGAATGGCATTGTTAAATCAGACAGCACTGTGAGTCAACAAAATGGGTTTTTTTAAATTCTTTTTATTGATTTTACATCTGTAAGTTAACATTAACAGGCTTCAGTTCAGCCTTACAACATGACACAATATTGGCATTGTTAAGAAGACCATGATATCCGCAACTAATCACAGCCCCTGTGTACTACTGAAGTTGCATATGTCTAGTTACACATTCTATGAGTAATTCGTACGCTCTTGATCACACTCAGTACTTTTGCCTCGTTCCCTTCCCCTTTTTTCTTCTCATCCACTTGTGTTCATTCTTGTATCTTCTGTGAGTTCCGAGTGTTCCCACCCTCTGCCTCTTCCATGATGGACTGTTCCAGCAAGTATGTCCGCAGGGGTTCCCAAATGTCCCTTGGCCGAGAAGTAGGTGGCATTAGCTCCGCGTATGTATTTAATTGCTCCTGACAAAATGTAAGGTCGTTTAGTCACTTCTTAAATTTGGGTGCCCGCCCCGTCCCCACCTGCAGGCTACCCTGCGTTTAACTAAGAGTAGACCCAAGGATACATCATCAAAGTGTTTTAACTCGAAATCTTGCAATTTTGTTTACAACATAGTTATTTTGAGTGGCAAAGCGATTTCTTTCTGCAAATCAGTGGGACCTCCATGGGTTTTGGGGGAGCCGCAGTTTACGCCAACATTTTCATGGAAAAAAATTGAGTCTGATCATATTTTTGCTGTGAAAGAGTGGAGCGAACATTTAGTTTGTTACTACAGGTACATAGATGACATTTTTCTAATTTGGCAACGGACTGAGTCAGCATTACAGGCTAACATAATAGCTTTAAATAACATACATGAGAGGATCAAATTTACCCATACCATCAATAAGTCGCATATCGCATTTTTGGACGTTTGGATTGAAAAAAATGAGACTGAAATTTCCACGAGTGTATTTACGAAACCCACTGATAGGAACAATGCTTTACATTTTCAAAGCTTTCATCCTCCACAGTTACTGGATAATCTACCTTACTCACAAATGATGAGGGTCAAAAGGATCACGTCAAAACAAGAAATCAGCAAAGAAGCAATAGCTAAGATTAAGCTCAGATATCTAAATAGGGGCTATCCAGGGACAACTTTGGAGAAGGCTAAACAACGTATAGGTCTTAAAGAACGACATGAACCACTCAAAAAACAATTTAAATCTGAGAGAAAACGCATGGTGTTTGTCTCTAAATTCTCTGTGCAATCAAGACACATTAAAAGAATCATTGTGAAAAGGTGGGAACTTTTGCAAAACGATGCAGATGTTAAACATATTTTCAACCAACGGGCCCTTGTTTGCTTATACTCGGTCTAAAAACATTAAGGAAATATTATCAACATCAGATAAAGCTCAAGAGTCCAATCCGAAAGGCATGAGAAAATGTCAAAATTGTGTACATTGCAATAATGTAATCTGTGGGAATAACATCACTCACCCTAGACCAGGAGAAAGTGTGCGTTTGCGACATACAGCAGATTGTAACTCAAATAATGTTATATACTGCATCAAATGCCCCTGTGGCCTTCTTTATATCGGGAAGACCGAACGAAAAGTGAAGACACGCATATCTGAGCATAAAAGTACCATTCGGAACAAAAATATGAATTCCAATTTAGCAATATATTAGACAGATCAGCGTCATAACATTACTCCATTACGGTTTTTGAGTCTTGAAATAGTCACACCTAGAGTTTCATCTGATCCCAATAAAATTCTTCTTCAACGAGAGACATCTTGGATCAAAAAATGTAATACCATGATGCCATTTGGTTTAAATAAAAAAATTGAAATGAGTTGTTTTTTATAGTAGATTTGGCACATCCTTCAGATAACTTCAATATACTGAATTGAGGCTAGTTTCTGAAACCACAAATTATTCACACACATTTAAAATTTCACTGCAGAACATAGGATGTGTACATTATTTACACATGTTTTTTTGAATGTTAATATTATCAAAATTGGAGTGCCATCAATGTATGTTAGAAAATCAGTATATATTTTCTTACTTATTGTAAGTGAACTGAAACACAGATAAAACTTTAATGTGTGACACCGCGGGTAACAGGGTTCGTGTCGTCACATGCCACTACTAACCTAATATGGTCGCCGTTGTCTGTCGGCGATATACGGAGATCACATTATTAGTTATGGTGCGATTGTCCCTATTCTGGTTTTAGCACGAGCTCACAGGACTATGTATCAAAGAGTAAATATGGAGCACTGTTGTTGATATACATTGCGATCGTTCAGGTAAGCAGGTGCTTTAAGATGGCCGCCCTGTAACAGCAGGTACTGGTCCATCTGTTGTTGAGTAGTCTGTTTTCAGTGTTCACAATTGACTTTAAAGGCTTAATCATACAGAGGTTTGAGAAACTCTCGTCCTCGCGGAAGGAGCCCACGCATATAGCTGTTGACAACGGAGAACAGGTTAGCGTTTTTGGTTAATAGACAGCGAGAGACTCAGTCAGGTTGGTTAGTTATAGCGCTAACCGGTGGGTTAGTAATAAAAGCCAGTATCCAAAGTCTTCCAAGTCAGGCTTTATTCAAATGCAACCACCGACTGAATACAGGTCTCAACTGCAGCACCTCCAAAGCCAGAATGCCACATGACACTCCATGAGGTAACAAGATTCCAATTCTATTACCAAGACATGCAAGTGTTCTACATATTCTATGACTAAGCATGCAAGTAAATTACAACACATCCCCCTTACAAAATCATAAAGATAATAGAACAGTAAAAGTCTCATTGTAATGGCCCAAACATAAGAAAAATAAAGAGCAAGAGAACAATGAGAAAATTCCAACATAGCAGTATATAAAAATAAACAACATAAGAAAAAATGGAAGACACTAAATTCTAATATAAAACATAATCCTTGAATTTCACAGGTACATGCCTGAGTCTAGTTGAACTATTATTGTTTGCATCTCTATCCAAAGAAACACAACTATGGTCACTGGTTGTACGATGAGTTGTCTCAGTGAATTTAACCAGTCTAGACATACTCCAGGTACAACCATTGTCCAAAGTTACAACGTTTTCTTAATTGCGGCGATGACAAAAGGGCCAAGAAAATTAGACAAACCTTTGTGACCATGCTTGTTTTTTTACCAAAACACGTTCACCCAGATTCCATTTTTCTCCCTCACTGACATCTTGTCATCATACCGCAGTTTGTATTTCTGCTGGTACTCAGCCAGTTTATTTCTCCTTAACTCTTCAGTCGCAACATTGTTCTTCCCGACAGGAAGCCATACTGGTTTAACTTAGAATTCGCTATCCTCCCTCTCAAAGCTTCAAAAGGCGATTTTTGAGAAATAGCATTAGGAACGGTGCGGTGTGCCCACCAAGTTTCTCTTAACACATTACCAAAGGAAACTCCAGAATCCTGTGCCCGTTGAGCACAACTCTTGACAACCCTATTCATCCTTTCTGTGAGGCCATTGGCCTGTGGAGAATATAAAGCCGTCTTCTGATGAATTATGCCTAGATCTTCAAGAAAAGTATGCATCTCATGGAAGGTGAACTGCACCCCATTGTCAGTGACTAAATATTTGGGAACACCTTCTGAAACAAAGACATCTTTTAAAAACTCAATCACTGACCTCGAATTAACAGTACTCATGCACTTGGAAATCACCCACTTTGAGGTGTAGTCCACTAAAAGAACAACAAACTTCTCATGAGAAGGCATTAATTCAAAAGGACCCATTATATCCAACCCCAACTTGGTCCACACCGCATCAGGTACTTCTACAGGAGAAAGAGGAGCATGACTAGTCACATGAGACTTATCATTAATGGCACACAAATGACAGTCTTTGACAACATTTTCTATCATTCGATCCATTCCTGGCCACCAATATCTTTCTCTGACCCGTGCTTTCGTAAGACTCCTTCCCAAATGTCCCTCATGAGCCAAGTTGATTACCTTATCCTTAAGCTCATCAGGTGGAACCACCCTATCACCTCTCATCAGATTTCCCTGGCAAAAGGTTAAATCATTCCTTACAGTCCAGAAGGGTTTCAAATGAGTGTCAAGGTCTTTGCAACTTGGCCACCCCTTTGAAATAACCTCCTTAAGAGAGGTGAATACTTTATCACTAGCAGTGCAAGATGACCATTCTTCTTTTGACAATGAATGCTCCATCAACCAATTTACACACTCAAACTCCTCTCCTACATGTTCAGAGTCCAGTGGCAAGCGTGACAAGCAGTCAGCAGATTTATTACTCAGGCCTGATATGTACTGTACACGGAAATTAAATTCTTGCAGACCCTCACTCCATCTCTTAAGTCTAGGAGTCATGTGGTCACTGTGATGACACGAGAAAATCTGAACCAGAGGACGATGGTCAGATTTCACTGTAATCGGAATCCCCCATAAGTAAAACTTGAAGTGTTGTATTGCCCAAAACACACTCAGCGCTTCTCTCTCAATACAAGAGTAGTTGACTTCAGCTTCTCTAAGGGCTCTGGAGGCAAAGGCTACTACTTTCTCTTCTCCATCTACAACTTGGGAGAGTCCTGCCCCAAGTCCCTTGAGACTGGCATCAGTTGTAAGGATAGTTCTCAATTTGGTATCAAAGTGCCCCAATGTTGGCATCTTCCCAATTTCAGATTTGACCAAATCAAAAGCTACCTCACATTCTGGTGTCCAGACAAAACGTGCCCCCTTTTTTAACAAGACTCTGATGGGCTCAACAACACTACCAAAACCTTTCACAAACTTGGAATAGAACTCTGCCATCCCCAGAAAGGACCTAACTTGCTCTTTGTCTTCAAGTGCTGGGGCCTTGACAATGCTCTCTGCAAGTTGTAGCTTAGGCTGTATACCTTCTCCAGAAATAACGTGACCGAGATAAGTGACAGACTTCAGTCCAATACGGCATTTATCCTTCTTGACTGTGAGTCCCTTTTCCTTCAACTTACTCAATACAGATCTCAGAACCTTCTCATGTTCACACTCATCCTTACCGTAAGCTAGAATATCGTCTTGAAAAAACAGGACATTAGGTAAACTTCCCAGAATCATTTTCATTATTCTCTGAAAGCAGGCTGCCGCAGAGGCTAACCCGAAAGGCATTCTTAAAAATTGATACGCCCCCAAGGGAGTGACAAAAGATGTTAAATGCCTGGAATCTTTATGAAGCATGATCTGATGATAAGCGGACGAAAGGTCCAAAACACAAAAAATGTTAGCTCCCTTCAACAAACTAATAGACTCTGAGATATTTGGAAGGGGCTGGCGGTCTACCCAGATCCATTCGTTCAATCCACGTAAGTCCACACACATTCTCACAGCAGAACCACCATCTTTAGGTGCTAAAACCACCGGACTTAACCATTCCGAGGCTTCAATCTCTTCGATCACTCCCAACCTTAACAATTTTTCAAGTTCAAGTCTTAACGGTTCAACCATCAAATTTGGCACTCTCCTTACCTTATGTACACAGGGTTTGGCTGAACTCTTTAAAATAATTCGATGCTCAAACCCTTTGAGACAGCCAAGGGCATCAGAAAATACTTCAGGAAAATCTTTAAAATATTTACTTCCAACATCCACCGCCTTAATCGACATAACTTGTCTATGTGGATCCTCACACACACTGTCCATTAACATGACTTGATCTTCTGGATTCTTGGCATTGGGATTTAGGATTATGCCCAAGTCACGTTGATGTCTCCAACCCAGAAGATTATCTCCTCTCACAGCCACATAAACTTTACCCACAGTCTCCCTCCCTTTGAACACAATCTTCGCTACTACATACCCAACAATATCCACACGGGATCCACCATAACTAAGTGGAGAAAAGTCTGGAGGCAAAAGCTTCACATTTTCAAGTCCTACAACTTCATCCCATATTTTGTTCCCTATTAAAGTAAACGGGGAACCTGAATCGGCCATAACGCTGAATTCATTACCATCTACAGAAATGTTGCAAACCGGCATAACAATTCTTTCAGAGTCAACATTGCCACCACCCTCAGAAATACTTGAAATAACCACAGTGCGGATAATGTCAGAATTGCTCTCCATTGCACGACCTTTCTTTGAGGATTTACAAACACGGGCATAATGTCCTTTGATCCCACAGTTAATACATACAGACTCCCTTGCATAACAATTAGGAAAACTAGAAGAGTGAGAAAAACTGCCACATCTGTAACACCGTATTCTTTGATTGTCACCACCATTTCTCTGACGATCAAAAGAACTTTGTTGGCGTAGATCACGTTCATTACGTGGTTGAATATCTCTGTTCAAGGTAGTGTGAGGTTGAGTGTCCTTCAAAACACTCTTATTCTTCGTACCCAAAGACACTTTGGCAATGCTGTCAGAAAGCTCATCACCCATGTCACATTCTGACAAGGTGTGTACAGCATCTTGACTTTTCTTTGTGCCATCGCTTTGAACTTGGTTACTATCCTCACGATTTTTCCTTATTTCTTTCACCCAAGAGGAAGTATTTTCAACACCTTCCACAATCGCAATGGCCTCAGACAATGTGGGATTTTTGGATAAGAGTTTTTCTTGCACTCTCGAGCTGTTAGTGCATCTTACCAGTTGATCTCTCACAAGGGAATCTGAAAGATCACCGAACTCACATGTACGTGCCAGAGTTTTGAGAGAAGCAACATAGGTTCCCACACGTTCAGTGGAACCTTGGATTCTTGTGAAAAACCTATGACGCTCCAAAACCACATTGATTCGAGGTCCAAAATAACGTTCTAACATAGTCATGGACATCTCATAAACATCTGTAGGCTCTCCTTCACCATTACCAATAGTTATAAGGTCCATGCTGTCGTAAATATTTCTGCCTTCTACACCTAAATTATGTAGTAAGATGGCTTGCTTCCTGAAGGCTGAAAATTTTTCTCCCCCAATTGCCACTATATACGAATCAAATAAATTTCTCCATCTCTTCCAAGGAAGAATTGGTTCTCCTTTTTCTGATAAAAACGCTGGAGGCTGAGACATGCTGGTAGATGTGGCCATATTTCTCTATCAAACAATTGTCTAAAATAAGAATTCTCAGTTACAAAAATAAATTTCTCACCGTGAATAAACTTCCAGAAAATCACAAGTGCGATAATAAAGATTATCAACCTTTCCCTCGTAGTCCGAATCGTGCTGTGTTGAAGACGTGTTGAATCGCGCTGTGTTAAATCGCGCTGTTTGAAATCCAACTCCAGTGTAAAAGTAACTCGTACTTGATGAATCACTTGTTAAAAGTGAGCACAAACCCAAGTGAAAATGGCCGTCACGTTGCGTGACCTGACGCGTGCGTCAGACGTCAGGGTCAGCAGAACGTGAGAATGCAGGCACTCGGGGGGGCAGAATGAAGCTGGAATGAAGCTGGAATACAGAGAGCTGGAACATGCAGGGCACGGAGCGGCACGCGATGGCAGAGTTCAAAAGTAAGCTAGTAACTGACACTTACTTTTCTTCCTTTCGTGCAGATCCAGATAAAAAAAAACGATAAAGTTGATATTCAAAAATTGCGCTCCAGCGATGATTCCAGTGCCCAGGACATTGTGTCATGTAGATTGCATGTTGAGTGCCTTTAAAGTCCAAATCCTTTCTCCACAATTTCGAAGAGAGAAAAAAAAAATATGTAGTGGGTTCACAGGGGAATCGGTGGTTGCTCAGGCTTGTCCCCAATCAAGAGCCCCTCGTCGCCAGTAATAAAAGCCAGTTTCCAAAGTCTTCCAAGTCAGGCTTTATTCAAATGCAACCACCGACTGAATACAGGTCTCAACTGCAGCACCTCCAAAGCCAGAATGCCACATGACACTCCATGAGGTAACAAGATTCCAATTCTATTACCAAGACATGCAAGTGTTCTACATATTCTATGACTAAGCATGCAAGTAAATTACAACAGTTTATTTTGCAGTTTGCGTCGGCGAAGGGGCATAGAGGACGCTATTCCCTTGGAAAACTGGTTGAATCGGTTTTGTTCATAAGGTACATGGTAGCTGAGTGCCTGATAATGGCTGTACAATGAAGATCAGTATCATCATACTGATTACTGATAAAACATTCTATTTTACAGGAAAGGTTGTTTGCATGGTGAGTAAGCATGGCAGATTCGGTTCTGTTTATTACACACAGAATAATTATGGTGTCGGTTTCAGTTTGGAGGCGCCACAAGCGGTGATGTTACGCAGCGCATTTATTCAACACACTAACTTCATAGCTCTACGTGGTGTTATTGGCAGTTGTGCAGATTCCTCAAGTTTATAAAGAAATGTTTTTTCTGTTTTATTTGGTAATTATGTTTTTTATGTTCATTTAAAAACAGTGGCCCCTGAAGAAGGGACTTTTATGTCCCGAAATGCATCGGGCAAAGGCATCTTTATAAAGTGGATGATACAGATGAAGATGTTGTTAACAAACAACGAATTAATGTTTGTTTGACATTGTAAAAAATTATATTACTGATAGCATTAATGTTTTGATACATTAAAAAATTTGAGTTAAATACATGAATCAGTGAAAAAACAAATTGGTTGTCAAAAGTTTGTTATTGAGATCTTGTATATCATATGGTTTAACATTGGTGAACGTGATTAAACTGTTGATATTGTATATTAAATACACATAGCAGTGCAAATAGGTTCTTCAGGTACAATCCTGAATACACGCTCAATTAGTTCTAGGGACACAGGCAGATCCCTATCCCCGTTTGCACGCAACATAGAATTACATTGATAAAACTGTTTTGAGAAGTACAACAGGAGTGCCCCTCTCACGCTTTTTAGTTCCTAGATCTTCACCTTGGGTGGTCCTTGGGTCCCCAACTCTTCTACGTCTTCTGGGTCCATTCTTGACTTGAGTCGTGGTTCACATTCCACTACTTTAGTATATGGTTTGGTCTCCCACTGGAGACCACTGTGTATTTGTGCTCCTTATGTATTCTATTGACAAACTATTGTGTATATTGTGTCTATATCTCCGGGTAGGAGATATTTCATTGTGTTAGTGAGTGTTAATAATAAATACATATTTTTTATAACTACACTGTGTGGTTCTTTTTCACTTAACCTATACCATAATATTAAGAACTGGTAAAACAAGGTGCTTTACACTCCTTCTGGACTAAGCCTGAAGGCTGCTCTCCATAGCTACCACTTAGAGAACTTTCTAAGGTTGTTTAAGACCACTAAAATCACCATAAGAGTTGTCTGGATTAGTGCTGGGTGCTACACTTACATAAGTGAGCACCATATACTAAGTCATCCTCCTACAGCATCCCTTGCACGTGGCCTCCATCTTTGCTGAGCTACCTGAGGCCCTCTTGCGACTCCTGTGCCTTCGGCCTGTGAGTCCTCTTGAGGGTCTTCCTTTGCTTCAGGGGGCTCCCCTTCTTGCTCTCGGCCTGCGCTGACTCTCCTGCACTTGGTGAGTCTCTTGCTGGTCCCAATGGTTGCTCCTTTTGGTACTCCACGCCAGTTGCGGGTACCAAGGCTTGTTGGGGATCCACTGGACTCTGTGCACACTATACATTACTTTGGATTAGTATATACAGAGCCAGCTTACTAAATTGGTTTATCAGCGATGGGGTCTACGGATTTGCATTTGCTGGGTCACTCTGACAATAAGTGAACACACAGCTACAATCCAAAAATTGTCTTTAGATTCACTGTATTGTTTGAATGAAAATGTTTCCACATTTTTAAAAGTCTTCTTAGGGCTTTGGTTAAGTCCCTCTAGTATTTTTAGAAGTTAAAACATACTTTAGTCGATGATGGCGCTGCCACCATGCAGAAAATATAGGACAAGATGGAATGCATCCTGGAGCAAGTTGCAATTAAGAACGAGGATATTGAAGCTCGGTCTCGAAGAAAAAACATTTGCATTTCTGGCTTCACAGAAACCACCAACACGGGACGACCTGACGCATTCATGGAGCAACTTCCTATCGATCTCTTCGACCGCTCCATTTTTTCTATCACCTTTGTTGCGGAGCGGGTCCATAGCTTCCTTGGTACTCGGCCCCCTGAAAGCACGCCACCTCGCTATCTCATAACCCTTCTTCTCAACTATAAGGACAGGGACAGTGCCCTCCGCCTCTCCTGGGATCAAGGTCCACTCCACCACCAGGGTGCCAGTATCCCACTCTTCCCGGACTTTGCCCCCACCGTGCAAGCGGCTTGCCGAAGGTTTGGTGATGTCAAGAATACACTTCATAAATATGGACTTCGGTACGCAATGCTTTACCCGGCCAGACTCTGCACGGAACATAATGGGAAACCCTGAATGTCTGATACCCTGAGTGGGGGTTCTAATGTTCTGGTTTTGTTGCAGTTGAATTGTCATTGTATGTTTGCTTGCTGTGATACATCTCATAACTTGCATATCATTGTCTACCACATATCCTAGCTTACCCTACTTTATTGTCTGAAATGCCACTCCTACGATATAAGTAGATCATTTAAACTCTCCTTACTCACTTACTCACATGGAATCAACAATCCATCAAAGGGGAAACTGGTTTTGTCTTATCAGGCATAAAGATCGCCTTCCTCCAGGAGACCCATCTCCCTCTTAGAGCCGACCACACGTATGCCAAAACCTGGGGAATCCACAGTTATTTCTCCTGCTACAGTTTGTATTCTCTTGGCACATGCATTCTCATCCATAAAAGTGTTCCTTTCACACATGCCATTCTGACCCCAATAGTTGTTATGTTCTCCTTTAGGGTATCATAGCAGGTAAATGTGTTGTATTGTTGAACATCAATGCCCCAAATGTAGATGATCCTGATTTTTTTCAATATGCCGCAATGTCTACATTGCGATACCACTAGCATACACCCTACTGATAAACCTCAGGCCGGAGATGTATTTAGACATAAATGCGCTGCGTGACGCATGGCGCACGCGCTATACGTCCACTTCTGGATTCACTTTTTACTCCACTCCCCACTCGGTCTGGACGAGACTAGACTACTGGTTTCTCTCAGCTAATGTTTACTTCTGGGTTTAGGGGATATCTGTCCTCCCTTGGATGCTTTCTGACCACTGTCCCGTTCTGCTCCAGCTCTAGATGCCCTTTTGTTGTGGTGTGGGTCACATCTGGCGGTTCCATTGTCAAGCCCTTTATGACCCGGTGTTCAGTAGAAAACTTCTTGAATCTGTTACTGAGTATTTTTCGTGGAATGTGGGAACTGTTTCGACCCAAGCCACCCTTTGGAAAGCCTTCAAAGCCTATATGCGCGGAGTGTGCATTTCCAAACATACTGGTATCCTTTGCAACATCTGTACCCAACTACAACGCATCGAGACAGAATTGTGAAACATAGATTGCGCTGTCACGACTGGTGGGGACTCTCATCTACATCAACGTTCCATTTTTTTGACAGAGTTCCACGATCTCGCCGACAGGGAGGTCGGTTACCTGGGAAAACATGCCAGAGCCTGTCACTACCGGCAGGGGGATCGTCCTGGTCATACTCTACCTCGCCTTCTGCGTTCAAACCAACTGCATAATTATATTACTGAACTACAGACGGATTCTGGAATGCGAATTGTGAGCTGAGGGGAAATTATGTAAGAGTTTCAACAGTATTACCAATGTCGCTACGCCTCCTGAGTCTCAGACGTACCTTCTGAGATCTCTTTTACCTTCAGAGAATCGCAATTGTCTGGCTTACGGATGGCCAGCATCAGTTTCTTAGTGAGCCGACTGCCTTGGAGAAGGTGACGCAGGCCATTGGCACTCTTTACTGCTCTAAGGCTTTTGGCCTTGATGGTCTTTCAGGGCCTCTTATAAGGCTTTCAAGCAACAATTGGCTCCCCATCTAGGCATTATATAATGAGTCCCTGACTACCGGCACATTGCTCCCTTCACTCCGCGAGGCAGTTCTCACACTAATGTTAAAACCAGGTAAAGACCCATGCCTGTGTGCTTCATATTGCCCCCTCTCTCTCTTGAATTTAGATAATAAAATCTTGGCTAAAGTCCTCGCTACCAGACTGTCACTGCTGATGGAGCAGATCATTTCGCCTGTACTGGTTTCGTTCCCCACCGATCCATTTCCTTCAATCTATGCATATTTTTTTCTGTACTCAATAAAGTCTCACCAGCTACCTCTACAGTTGTGGCCTTATTGTATGCCAAAAAAACATTTGAATCTCTGGAGTGGCCCTTTTTGCATGCCATTCTGGGTAAGCTTGGTATCCCTCCCCTTTTCATGTCTCTAATTAAGCTCTTATACTCCAACCCTCTGGTCCGCATACGTATCAATGGTTCACTTACTGAATAATTTCCTATTATGCGAAGGACCAGACACGGCTGCCCTCTGCCCCCCCCCCCCTCCTTTTCATAATAGCCATGGACCCCCTGGTTCAATAGTTGCAAGACCACCATGCACATACATCATGGTCCTTTATTGCTTTCTTTATGTGCAGATGATATTATGTTATTTAATTGTCACCCTCCGGATAGCCTCCCCCCTCTCATGCAGGACATCATCCGCTACGGTAATCTTTCTGGTCTTCAGATCAACTGGCCCAAATCAGAACTACTTCCGTTAACAGACTCTGCACAGCCACCTCCTGCAGAATACCCTTTCAAATGGGCTGTGGACTGTACCAAATATCTTGGCAAAAGGATTCACAGAGACAAGGACCAAATCATGTAACATAACTATGGTCCGAACCTGGCTGATCTAGCTACCCAGGTAGAACATTGGATTAAACTACATCTCTCTATGGCTGGTTATGTGGCTATTTTTAAGATGGTCGCACTCTCCCATTTTCTGTGCCTGTTCTTAAACATCACTATCCCGTTATCATTGGCTTTCTTCAAATGATTACGCAGCCTCCTTTTAGGCTTGATCTGGGCAGGGGGCCGCCCTGTATCCGCTGGGATACTCTTACCTTCCCTTATGACCGTAGAGGTCTCCATGTTCCAGACCTTCACCTTTACTAACTTGCTGCCCAGTGTCAATACACACACCGTTGGTACCACCCTGATGCCCGCATTAACCTATTTGAGGCCTGAGCGGGATCAACTGGACGGACTCTTGCCCGCCAATATCCTGCCGAAGGGCATCCCACTGGATGCTACTGATGTTCAAACCGCCTATACAATCTGCTGGGCATGGCGCAGATATCAACAGACTTTGGGCCGTGGCCTTCTTTATTCCTCAGCCTTCCCTCTTGATGATAATCTGTGGCCCCAATTTATGTGGGAAAAGGAAGTAGGATATAACTGGGAAAACACTGGAAGGAATGCAATACTATTTTGTAATGTATTGAAATGGGGCCTGCCCACGGATATACAAGCAAGCCTAGACGGAGTAGTGGGACTAGAGGCTGAACTGTGGCCAGAAATACAAGCCCATATAATCATTATTTCAAGCGAAAATAAGAAAAGTACTAGGAAAGTACAGAGCAAGCAGAGAGGGCCACAACTGAGTTGGTACTACAGAAACTTAAAAAACCAAGTACAGAAGGGGCACTTGTAGCAGCACCACAATTGGCTGTCACAACGCCAGTGCAGGTGCAGGCACCAGGAGGGCAGCCAGTAAGTAACACAGGAAAGAGAAGAGGAGGTTTTCAGGGGGCCGAGGGCCAGTGCAGGGAAGAAGACAAGGAGGATATAGGGCAGGACAACAGTGTTATTATTGTGGCAATATGGATCATTTTGCAAGGGAATGTAGAACGGAAAAAAACAATGAGCAAGCGCAGAGATGGATTGCGACGCAGAGGCAGATGAGGCCACAAAATATGCAATAGGCTCCCAAACAACAAGTAGCACAGGGACCCCTCAGGTTCAGTGGACCTCATAACAGAGGCAAATGTCAAAGAATATGCCACAGGTTGTCAGAAATACTAAAGGAGGCACCACACAGGTCCAGATGGGAGGCGTAATGGTACAAGGAGGTAATCCCTTTTCTGCACAACCCCAAATGTTCGTAGGGACACCAACCATCAGCTTTACACAATGAGAGAGCCCAAAGATTTCCATTATGTGTTCAATACTATTGCAGACCCACAGATCAGATGAGGAACCCACTGTGATGGTAGCCATAGAACGTCACCCTTATAGGTATTTTATCGATACTGGGGCTACTAAATCTTGTATAAAGGAAGGAACACTACCATTTTCTCACAAGTCAATTGACATACAAGGGTTTTCTGGGGCAGTCAGAAGGGTTTCCTTTACTGAATCAGTGAGCATGACAGTAGGAGATATGCAAATTGAAGAACCATTGTTATATTCTCCAGAGGCCCCGGTCAATCTTCTCAGAAGAGACCTGATGAGAAAGCTGAATATGACCATCTCTTTCTTTGGAAGATGGGCTGATCGTATATTACACAAATCAAATCAAAAGTTCTTTATTCGGCAACTATTACAGTTAACCATAAAAGCACAGTGCATATATCAGAAATATTAAACCATAATTCCAGCTTAAAATTACATAAAATTAATTAAATCACATCACAATTGATTTTCGGGACCTAGAAACACTTTTTAAAAAGGCAATAACAGATACAATAATAAAATAGTCCTCTAGCTGTTGAAGAATCATAAATGCAGGATAACATTGTCTAAAACCTAGTTTTTTAAGCACAGGGATGATCCATCTCCTTCTTGGTATCGAATAAAATTTACAAAAAAATAATATATGTATCATCGATTGTGCCGAAACCTCATCACATGGGCAATTGCATAAAACTCTCGACCAGTCATTCTGTACAGGAAAACTAAACAATCGGTATAAGATATTCAACCTAAAACGTGTCAGGAGAAACCTTTCATAATCATCGGTGATCAGAGAAATATATGGCTGCATCGTGAGGGTAACTAAAACCAAAGAATATGCTTGCACTGTTGGTTTCTTTAATTCATTTGAGGTCCTCACTTCGCCCAAGTAATGCATACAACTTACTTTTAAATCTTTCCTGGATACATTTTGCATAGTGTGTGGGTCTTTAAAATATTCAGGGTGGCCCAGTTTAATCATAAACTTTTTGACATAAATTAACCATCTTATATTTCTGACCCCATCCACTACCAAAGCATCCTTCAATATTTCCCTATTCAACTCTGTCTCATCTGCAGTCCATACTCTGTGCCACAAGAGGACAGGCTGTATCTTAATTATATCCTCTATATACGGTACCCCGAGTTCTTGATGGCATATGTAAGTCGAAGTGCTATCTGGTACTGCCAAGAGATACCTCAAAAACATATTTTCTGCAAGCTGTAAGGCATTGACCCCTACAAAGCCCCAAATTCCGGCTCCGTACGTGGCAATAGATACACATTTTGCCCTATATATTGGTAAAATTTCTCCAGGTGCACGTCTTCCTAATTTTTTACAACAATTTAACAGGGCCATAATCGATTTGACCAGTAGCAACCTTCTTGCTTTAATCGCCGATGACCACATCCCTAGATCATCAAATAAAATCCCCAAATAGGAGAAAGTCTTAGTACGCTCTATGGCCTTTGAGTTTATAAAGATGGTCATACTTTTCTTTTTTGTCCTCTCCCACAGTTCATTGTGAAAGTTTTAGAGCAATTTACCGCGAGACCCAAGCTCGCCATAAATTTAACAAAGGTATTTACCACCCTTTGGAGACCCAGCGGTGTGCGGGCCATTAGGACCGCATCATCCGCATACAGGAGTGCCGGAATAGGGCGACTAGCAGCTATGGGTAAATCTTTGCACTCCTGTATTAATACTGATTCCAGATTATTTATGTATAGTGAAAAAAGGAACGGGGCAAGAATGCACCCTTGTCTTACTCCTCTTTTAACACTAAAGTGCTCAGTGCATTCACCACCTCTCCCAAATCTAACCCTAGCCCTTGCACCTGAATAAAGCTGCCTCAAGAAGGTGATTATTAAAACGTTTACACCCATCTCCTCTAAAACCAACCAGAGCTTCTCATGAATGACATAATCGAACGCCGCTGTTAAATCGACAAAAGTTACATAAAACCTCTCTTTTTTTGCTTTTGTGTTCTTTTCTAAAATGATGTGTAGGTTTAATCCCTGTTCTATAGTGCCCAATCCTTTACGGAACCCATATTGTAAATCGCTAAAAATAGAGTGTTCCTCTGCCCACACTTGCAACCTATCTAACAAGACTCGACCCACAATTTTAATTGTAGAGTCCAGTAGTGAAATTGGGCGATAACACGCTGGGTTTACCCTATCTCCTTTTTTAAAAATGGGCACTATGATTGAATCATACCAAGTCGATAAAAATTCTTGAGAACAGCAAGCGTTAAAAACCTGAGTTAACAAAGGGCCCCAAAGAGATAAATTAGACTTAAAAAGATCCACTGGAATGCCGTCAGGTCCTGCCGCCTTCCCTCCTGAGCTTAAATTAATCACCAAACTGACCTCCTTAAGAGTAAAATCTATTAATAAATCTGATGTACTCAAAGATTTCGAGGTATCCTCAACACTTGCTGGAATTCCCTGATCATCTGGCAATGGAATATTATACAGGTTGGAATAATGTAAAATCCATTCGGGTTCAGTAATGGCAATCTCTATACTTGCCTTATCATTTTCTGCCAAAAAAGGTGCATTAACCGCATTCCAAAAAGCTGCGGGATCCCGATTAACCGAGGCCTCACGCAACGCTTGCCAGGCATCCTCTCTAAGCGCCAACTTTCTATCTTTCAATGCCTTCTTGTATTCACATCTTGCGTCTCTAATATTGACACGATTTCTTTCCCCTGCATGAAGAGCTCTTTTAAGTTTAGAATGGGCCTTTGTACAGCTATTGTCAAACCAGCCTGTTATTTGTTTCGATTTCTTACTTGGATTCATGTGAAGTGTTTCCTTGATAAAGCTTGAAATGACTAAAAAATTATCTAAGATATCCTGGTGAGTTGATTTGTCGTCCAGACAAATTAAAAACATATCTTTACAATTCAATACCACCTTACTAGTAAAGGTCTCAGGATCCACATTATCCCATTTCAGTTGGTAGCCATTTTGCCTAGTCAAAGAAATATTGTCCACAAAATGGGTACAGTCTTTCCTAATGCCAACACTTTTGGTATTCACCTTCACACCTAAACTAATGGGGAAGTGGTCACTAAGCGCCATATCATGTACAATAAAATCTTTTAAACGGGTGGCAAATCTACTTGAAGCCAGTACATAATCAATAGTGGAAAAGGTCCCTCGGCCATTAAAGGTTGGCTGAAAAGGGACCATGGGCACACATAAATCATTGACGAACCCAAAATCAAATGTAAACAAAATGTCATTTAGGAGATCACCATAAGGTGTGTGTGGGAAATGTGCGACACTGGGCCCCTTATCATACGATATGCCACATGCCCCATTGTTCATGTACCGGCAAATGGTGGAATTAAAGTCCCCACCCCAAATAAAACAGGTCTCCTTTGACATACATGATTGTAATTTGTGTAAATCTCTACTCACTTTTCCCATTAATCCCTCGATTTGCTCAGATGATGCATTATTATAAAAATTCAATAAAATAATACTAAACGCTTGATCTATATGTAAACTAATGATCTGATAAAACTGATCCTTGACGTTAAAAACGATTTGTCTTAAATTAAAAAAAATTGAAATGTAAGTACAGAGGCCACCTTTCGCTCTTCCATGTAATGACGGCACTGCAGGCGTGTGAAAGGTTTTATACCCACAAATATGTGTTGAACGTTCCACCCAAGTTTCTTGTAAGCTCACAACATCATACTTACTCACAAAGTCATACCATAATATATTTGACACCTTTGTTTTTAAACCCTCCACATTCCAAAACAAAATTTTACAAATATCTTTTACTCCCAAACCTTTGCTATTTCCCCCATGATCCACTTGCTTCATAGATGTATCCACAGGTTGTACTATAGAAGGGGGGCTGGGTCGGTCAGGGGTCTAAATCTAAGTCATTTACGATCTTTATAATTGTAGGCATAGTTGTGTTAGATGGAGAAGTATAGTCGATACTGATTGGTTTTAACTTCTCACACAAGTTAGGGGTGGCCTTTACTAATTCCGTTATATCATACGATGTGGGAACACCCTTTAGTTGTCAATCCACTGATTCCAGGTTGGCTAGTGCCTCAAATCGATTAAAAGTTAAAAGATTAAACCCACGATTATGGTGCCAAGTTTGGGATCCCATATCACTTAAATCAGCACCAGAAATAGGCTGGTAGAAGTATCCCAATGGGACCAAATTAACACCTTGTCCATGTAAACATTGATTACCTACTCTAGTCAGAATCAATCTAACTAACTGTAGGCGTTTTAAAGGTCAGCACTATACAGTCCCCTATCTGATTCTTTGGCCCATTTCCTACCCAACTCACTCTTCTAATCATCTTAAATTCATTAAATAGTCTCTCAGTAAGACCCGTCCTTGCTCCTATCCACTGCAGGGCCTTATTCCTCTCCCTTTCCCATGCCTCATCCACCCTATTCTGGAGTTTGGGAACATTGGTTAAAACCACAACATATGGTATCGCTGCCGGTGGTAGACTTAGACGTGTTACAAGTCTATCATTCCCAAATATGTTCGTATTACTGTGTACCTTTGGGCTATTAGATACTGGAAGATGTTCAATCCTATTAGGGGCTGTCGAGGCAACCATAGACGAGACTACTGAGTGTACCATAGGAATGTTTTGTACGATCATCTGTGAAACAGATGTAGTATCCTCGGGAGGGCCATAGTTATTTCCAATGTCACAAAGTCCCCTGCATTTGTGAGAGTTTTCCCGATTTACCACTTGAACAGAAGACTGATGATCGAGAGGCTGGGGTTTAACTAAGCTTTTAGTTAAAATCTCTTCTATTTGGCCAATCCTATGTGTTAAACCGCCTAGGCTTTCCCTTAGAAATGTATCTAATTCATCCAATTTAGTTTTTAAATTAATAACCTCATTCTGGGTACACAAATTATTAGTAGGTTTTGGTTTACCCCTTCTAGCTGTGTTGTTTTTCGCTAATGGAGGTTTATCCCTTTTAGACTTTTTCTGCACCATAGGTGTTGACTCGCTATCCGTTAAACTCTTATCCTCTATCGTTTGCAAGCTATCCGGGTTTCTAGCCCGCTTTATCCGAGGTTGAATATCCAAATCATCATCGCTAACTGCTATGTTATCCTGTATATTTACTATGCTACCATTTGCTCTTGATAAACTGCAAGATAGCGATAAGGGTAAAGATGAAGCGGGCCCTTCTTTTTAAAATATTGGGCGTTGGGGATCCCCCTCCCTCCCCGGAATGCCGGGGTTAAGAGCTTCCTCTACTGTAACAATCTGGCGCTCGATTGCGCCCATTGCTCCCGTGAGGTAACTAAGCAGACTTTCGCGTGGGTGCTTCCCTAGGTCCTTTTGCTTTTGCTTTGTTACGGTGGCACTTAATGTTTTTCTCTTCCCCATCGTTATCCCAGAAAAAAATAAACACTGTGCCCTCTTAGTCTCCTTGATAAGGAAAACAGACAAAGCTAAACTATTACACTTTTACCCCACTAAAGATTTGCACAATATGTTATTTAATTCCTTCGTCACAATGTGCAATGGATATTCTCCTTTTCTAAACTAAGGGAGGAAGATATTTATGTCCAAACTACCTTTTATCGTGGGCTTTAGAGCCAGTGGCCCAGTCCAGTCTCTGGCAGTCTATGACGGGCTTAGACGGGCCCGTCTTGGCCGGTCTTCGCCCGGGCCGAGCCTGGGCACGTCCCGCGCGCGTCCCGCGCTGCGTGACCGCCGTGAGGTGTTTCAAGCCCCTCCAGGGACTAGGGGTAAAGTGCAAAGTGCGGTTGGGCCAAGGGGCCAGCAGCAGAGGTCCAGTACTCCTTCTGTCGGTCTCCCGCGCTGCGGAGCCGCCGTGAGTGTTTCAAGCCCCTCCAGGGACTAGGGGTAAAGTGCAAAGTGCGGTTGGGCCAAGGGGCCAGCAGCAGAGGTCCAGTACTCCTTCTGTCGGTCTCCGCGCTGCGGGCACCGCCGTGGTGTTCAAGCCCCTCCAGGGACTAGGGGTAAAGTGCAAAGTGCGGTTGGGCCAAGGGGCCAGCAGCAGAGGTCCAGTACTCCTTCTGTCGGTCTCCCGCGCTGCGGGACCGCCGTGAGTGTTTCAAGCCCCTCCAGGGACTAGGGGTAAAGTGCAAAGTGCGGTTGGGCCAAGGGGCCAGCAGCAGAGGTCAGTACTCCTTCTGTCGGTCTCCGCGCTGCGGGACCGCCGTGAGGTGTTTCAAGCCCCTCCAGGGACTAGGGGTAAAGTGCAAAGTGCGGTTGGGCCAAGGGGCCAGCAGCAGAGGTCCAGTACTCCTTCTGTCGGTCTCCCGCGCTGCGGGACCGCCGTGAGGTGTTTCAAGCCCCTCCAGGGACTAGGGGTAAAGTGCAAAGTGCGGTTGGGCCAAGGGGCCAGCAGCAGAGGTCCAGTACTCCTTCTGTCGGTCTCCCGCGCTGCGTGACCGCCGTGAGGTGTTTCAAGCCCCTCCAGGGACTAGGGGTAAAGTGCAAAGTGCGGTTGGGCCGTATATTACACACCTGATATCACACCAGGTAGGATATTGTCACTCATAGCTCATGAGGACTTGGGACAACAGGGCAGAGCAATTCCTGTGGATACAGAGGCCTATTTGTGTGGCATATATGTTTTGATAGTGCATACACCAGCACTACTGGGGAAGACAGTGCCGATACCAAAATAATTATTGTTCAGACCCGAGAGAGCTGTGGATCCCATAGAAGAACTGACATGGTGTAGAGATAATGGCCCTTGAAATAAAGCCACGTTACATATTATTAATAGCATTTGACAGGAGGCAAGCAAAGTGGGCATCAGTAGTATTTATGGATGAAGAGGTCAAATTGAGAGGACATATCAGATGACGAAATATTTGCCCATCAATTGTGACAGTGGTATTTCAAATGGACATTCCCATCAGAGTACAGTTGCAATACAGGACAGTGCCAAAAGACACACAAGACAGTACAATGTGAGAAAAGGATTTGGCAAAGGTACCAGGAGTCTGTGGACAAAGGGACCACACGATTGGGGACTGATTAAAGGAGCTGAGTCTGTGAATATAACACAGAAACCCGGGGCGATACTGCCCAGGGTACTTCAGTATCCCTTATCCAAAGAAGCAGAAGGCATCTTTCCCACAATAGAGGTAGTACTTGAGCAGGGAGTAATATACAAGAGAACATCATTGTGTAATACACCGATTTATCCAATAAAAAAGGCTAAGGGGGGAACTTGGAGGATGATTCAAGATTCCGTCCCCTGACCAATATAGTAATTCCAGAATTTCCAGTGGTGCCAGATTCATCAGTCATACTGACAATCATTCCTACAGATGCCACCTACTTTTCAGTAATTGATTTGAAAAATGCAATTTTCAGCATTACACTGCACCCAGATAGTTTGTATTTAACAGGGTTTACATACAGACAAGCTCAGTACTGCTATAGAAGGCTGCCCCAGGGCTATTGTGAGTCACCGAGTATCTTTAACAGTACAGTGAAAAAGGATTTAGCAAACATAAAATGCAAAAACACCTTTTTACAGCCATGTGGACAACATTTTGGTGTGTAGCCCCACTGAAAACATATGCAGGGTGATATTATTCGTCTCCTTTGCATGTTTGCAGAAAAAGGATACAAAGTGGGCAAAGACAAATTACAATATGTGCAGACAGAAGTTCATTATTTGGGACAGATAATATCCAAAGATGGGAAATGGGTGACACCTAACAGAGCAGAAAGCATCAGAAACATGCCCAAGCCCACCACAACAAAACAAATGCAGCCATTCCTAGGACTCTGCAATTATGTGAGACAGTGGGTATTTTATTATGCCACCCTGACTGTACCGCTTTAAAAGAGTACCACACTAATGGGAACAAAATAAACTGGACTGATGGCAGGGATCCTCTGATACATTAGAAATCCGTAGCCAGATGCCACTACCATCTCATTTTTAAGCACAGGCGGCTGAATTAGTGGCCATGGTTCAAGCATTGCTGCGAGCTGATGAACTAGAGGTCACCATTTATTCAGATTCAGCATACGTCACCACCACTGTACATTCTGGCATTCACAGATGGGAAAGGAGGAGATTTCTGAAATCTGATGGGTCCCCGGTGATACATAAAAATGTATTGGCACAACTAAGAACAGATGTAACCCTCCCATCTAAAGTAGCAGTGATAAAGTGTGCAGTGCACACTAATCAGTAAGACCTTATCTCCAGGGGCAATGCTCAGGCAGATTGGGCAGCAAAAGAAGCAGCTAAAGCATCCCCAAATAATAATCAATGTGATGAACAAGCATTGGGTATGATGACAAGTAGGCAAAAGGATGCTACAAAATTACCGCCGCTATATGCTGAGACAGCCAAATTACATTTGCCTGAATTGCAAGAACCTCACGAAAGAGAGCAGTGAGGCTACACTCAGTCAGCAACAGATTTCCTTCACAGACAAGAGAGGACAGACAAGCCAGTAATGCCTAAACCCCTTTTGTACACGTCTCTAGAGCAACTACACCCCCCAGCACACATCACACAAGAGTATCTTCTTGCTGCATTACAGGCAGATTTGTTTCTTCCACAACTATCTGAAATTATCCCTATGTACATTGTAGAATGCACAGTATGTCAACAGTATATCCCCAAGCCAATCTTAACGGTGATCACCTCAACAATACCAAGCCCAACAGGTCCATTTAAAAATCTACACTTAGATTTTGTTGACATGGTAGAAAGATGTAACAATTATAGATATAGTAATTATTTGTCCATTCTCACTGTGGATTAAGGCAGGACACTGTGTACATAATGATGCTAAAGCATCTGCCAATTTTCTGATAAGAGAGGTGACACTGAGGTGGGGCGTGGCAGAAGCGCTCCGCTCCGATAATGGGCCCCATTTTGTCAATGCAGTATTTCAATACATTTGCACCTCCCTAGGAATAAAATATAAACTGCCATCTGTTTATCATCCCCAAAGTAATGGTATTGTGGAGCGCCTGAATGACCTCCCCAAGAATAAAATAAGCAAACTATGTTCTACTCTGCAAAAGAAATGGTTGCACTGCCTACAGCTGGCTGGGTACGTCCTCAGAAATCAGTCATTAAGCGATCACCGTTTAACACCACATCAAACAGTGACATGGCATCCCATGCCCACCCCTTTAACGATAGCACGGCAAAAGACAGATGCCCATAAGACAGCTGAGATTTTAGGGTGTGAATTGAATTATTTGTCTGAGTTAATGAAGTCTGTCAAGTTCTTCTCTTAACAGGTATTGCAAAAGGAGAAGACTGCCTCAGCCCAGTAGACCAGTCCAATACCTGTTGGCCAACAAGTTTATGTGCAGAATTTCGTCCACAAATGGAAGGATCCCAGATTCGACGGCCCCTTCTCAGTGACAATAAGTACCCCCACTGCAGTTAAAGTGGATGAACTGAAACCATGCATCCGTGTGACAGATGTGCAAGTGGATCTCGTCTTGCCTCAGACACTTCCATACACAGAGAGAAGGGGAACAAGAGGGGGAAAGGGAGGCACAGGAGTAACAATGTCTCCTTTCAACGAGTGAGTGGAGTATTTAGTCGACTCTACTAGCGGACAGCTATGTATTGCTGTTTTGTTTTTCTTTTTATGTCTTCTTATGCAGGTGGCTACAGTGCAATGGTATTTTGCCTCAAATATGGGACTATGTAAAAACATCACATGCTTGCAGGGAGCAGTACCCGAAAAGAAAAATATATCCCATAGTATTCATGCTCGCTTATTAGATAATATGTGGTATCAGCACATAGCAGAGATAGGAACACAGACTTCTAACACTTCTTGCTTTGTTTGTTCTTTGATTCCACACGCCACCGACTCAGATAGGCTACAGTCGTCCACAGATATACCAAATATTACCATGTATCTGTTACATGTTTTCCTTTGCAGAATATGAGCGCAGATGCAACCACTGCGGGTCAAACAGGGAATATTCCTAGTACACACCACACAATATGAGAAAGAGTTAGCAGATGTAATGAACGTTCTATCAGACCGCAAAGAGCTAGTAGTGAAGTTAGATGCAATGCCCAAGACATGGAGTTTGAGGTAAAAGGATGAAACTTGAAGAGCTAAAATATTGCAGCTGGGATTTTTCGGGGTATCCTGACCTATACTTATCTACAAGAATTACTCCTCCACACCCCGGCTCCACGATTGTCAAGAAAGGCCATATTTCTGAGCAAAAATAGAACATGACAAAAGTGTCAGGCAGTGTGGGATGAGAACATATCTAGACTCACTCATAGAGCAGGTAGAAACCCCATTCTTTTCTCTTTGTGTTTTTGGAGAAATGGAACAGTCCCGGTGGGAAACAACATCAATTGCAATGTTACAAGATATATTGCTGACATGCAATGGGGCACCTCAGGCCTAATGGATTACTCTGCAACTGTGGTGAGTGGCTGTATACGAAACCTCCTTCAGCTGGAGAGGTCTCTGTTCTTTGGTCACTATGCACACCCCTCCCTGGTGTTTCCAGGACCTTCCTGCACCATAACTGGAGGAAGAGAGCTGCAGAGTATTTCAATACTACAGCCTGGCTATTCAATAACGCACAGCTCTACTTCGGCAGCAACCTTGTGTTCGTTCAAGCAAAAGCGTCTGCCATTGGCTTCAGATTACTCGATGGGAGTTGATGAAACCCATCAACGCCACTGAGGATGGCTTTAAAGCAGTCAAAAAAGAGTTGCCAGCTATGAGAGTAATGCTTATGCAGCATAGATATGTGTTGGACTTAATGATGGCTATGAAGGGTGAAGTATGTGCCAAGATTCAAACTGCTTGCTGCACGTATATTCCAGCCAATGACGCAGATACTGGAACACTAGCAGATGCCATACAAACTGAATACCTTGCAAAAGAAGATGGTGGACAAGGGCGGTGCCCCCGAAGAATGGTTTTCAGGGTGGTACACTGGGGTACCATCCTGGATGTCAGGACTATTTAAGGCCTCGTTACCTGTTCTTGTAATTTTGCTATTGATGTTCTGTGCCTTCCAGATAGTGATAGGATATTGCAAAAGGGTTAGTCAGAAGTTGGGTGGGATGTTCACTACTAGATTGGTCAATAAAATGCAGGACGTTGAGGAGTATGTAAACACATTAATGACTCCCAGCAAAAGGGAAGGTGAGCAAATAGTTACAATTTCAAACAAAGGGGGGAATGTTAGAATGAATGTAGAAAATGAAGAAGGCTTACTCATGTCAATGAAAGAAGTGTACAGATGTACATGTTAAAGGAAAAATACAGGCCAAAGATGTCTACAATAGCATAATAAAAAACATAAATGGAGTCAGGACCTGGGGGTAGGGAAGTAGACACAAGCTTTAGTAGAATAGAGAAATATAATTCGACACAGCAGAAATGGATAGTCACACAGCGGCATTGCAACAACACTTCACTGAGAAAACAGCAGCACAGAGGTACAGGATAAGTGAGAAGTTAGGCCTTGCATAGCAGTAGACGTGTAGGGAGTAGAGCATTGTTAGGCCTAAAAGCACGAGACAAGCCAAGGACACCAGTAATGCAGCGGTGGCTTGAAAATGTAACAATAACGTGCAATAGTCGCAATCCGTAAACGTGTTGTTAGATGTTTTTGCAGAAAGTATTAACTTTTGATATTAAACGATAATGTTGTGCTTAAGCAAATGTTTAATTTAATATGCAAATGTATGACATATTTGCGGTTACAAAGCTATAGAAGAAACTGTCTGGCTCATTGTAAGTTGAAGTTCAGATTCCAGTTCCACGGAGCTAACTGACCTTCTGCGCACATTTTATAAACTCTATGCTATACTGCCAACAGAAGTCGTGTCATATTTTCTTTTGTCCAGCAACATAAGGGTCCTTTCACTCCCAAGGTGACTAAATGCTATAAGTGTCACCAAAAGATACACTTAAAGATGGACAACACAGTGAAGGACGCAGTGCCAGTGGCACCCATGATAGCAAGTGTGCTTTTAGTGCAGGCAGACATGAAGGGAGGCTTAACTGAGTTTAACTTAGTCACCAGGGACATCTGGCAACTCTACCCGTAAGCCCTTAAGCATGGCAAGTATCAATGGAAGGAAGGTTCCTGCCATGAGGGATACTGGTGCCCACAGGACTATGGCTGAATGGAAATAGCTCAAACCCGAGGAGATCAACCCTGGTTCCAAGGGTTATGGACTCTTAGCTAGCGCTGATGAGATGGAGTACCATCTTGCCAGAGTGGAGGTAGAGGTGAATGGCAAGAAGGCCATGGTCAACATGGGGGTGCGATAGAAGCAGGGCTCTGGGGGCTTTCTGGGGAATGATCCGGTTGAACCAAGGTTAGTACCAGGCCCTGAAGTCTATATGCCCTGGATTTCATCAGCTGTGCTCACTAGGGCACAAATAGTAAAACCACTTCCTAGTGAGATGGAGACCATTCTAGCAGAACACAGAATAAGGGGAATAGGCCATAACAAGAACAAAGGACAGATTCTGAGAAGGTACATGTCCAGGTGTCTGCAACTCCTGCTCTAGTTGGAGAGGAGGGTGAGCACCCAGAGGCGGATAAGGTGTTGAAGTCTGGTTCCCTGCCAGAGCTGCTGGAGCTGCTGGTGGCAGGAAGACTGCCCCCTGAGGAGTTTTGTAAGGCATAGGCTGAGTGTCCTACACTTGTTGGCCTGTGGAATCCTGCTCAGGAACAGGTCTCTACTGGAGTAGTCAGAAAGCACAAGGTGGCTTGGGAAGATGAGCTACTTTACAGTGAGCCCACAGACCCAGAGCCAGGCTCCAGCTAACGGGTGGTGGTTCCTCAGGTGCACATGAATTTACTGTTGCAACTAGCCCATGAAGTACCCTTAGCTGGTCACCTGGCATCAAAAAGACAAAGGACAGGTTAGCATCTCTGTTTTACTGGCCAGGAGTTGGTCAGGATGTGGAGAAGTTTTGCCCTACCTGTCTGGTCTGTCAGGCCAGCGGCAAGTCTGGTGGCCAGACAAAGGCACCCTTAGTGCCCCTACCTGTCGTGGGGGTACCCTTTGAGAGAGTGAGGATTAATATAGTTTGTTATGTGCCTGAGTTAGGCCCATGTAGAAAAGCTGCACTTTTCTAACATTGTCCACTTTCTGCACAGCAACATTTTACTATAACCTTTTACACACATTTGCGTGCGTACTCCTGTCGGATTAATTTCTCAAAAACTGTTTGGCTTACGCATCTGGCTTTGCGCAACATTATATTGATGCCCTGAACACCGAGTACAAGGCTTTTACGCACGCTGTACAAATGTCGTTCTATCTTCATCAATGGGGCGACATGGCTATCTGTATATCCATAACCAAAGCTAATCAACACGTACATCGCAAGGATGCTTTTTATTATAAATTAATAAGCATTTGCGGGGGTTTGCAGAGAAGACACTTCAGCTGACATAGTAGGTTCCTGCATGCTGAGGCTTTACCAAGCAGTTGCCTGACATCTCCATGAAAGGTGTCCAGTTTGTGACCAGGACGGGGTTCTACATTCTTTCCCTCCAAGTAATGGGGTTGGATCATCCCGTGGGGGGGATTCTTGGCTATACACCTACATACACTCTAGACACAAATAGAGTAGGGATTGCATAGTAGGAGTACATTTGATTACTACCCTGTGCCATATGCCTGCATATATACACTGTTTTAGCACCATGGTAGAACTATACCTGCTATTTACCCTTTTGGTGCTTGTAATCACTTTCAGCTGATTCTGTCTACTGATTATTGCAGCATATGTATTCTATACAAGAATAACGGTTCAATAAATATATTGACAACATCCCATTGTGTATTCTCTGTATATTTCTCTGAGAACAAGAGAGCACAAGTGACTGAGCGAAAGGGTTTTAGATCTGTTAACACGATCCCTGAGGGGACAGGGTTGTCATGTTCAGTGGGTGCCAGAAAATATTTGCTCCCTGCTGATGGTGGCACTGTTAGGTAGTTGGTCTCTAGGCCAACATATAATGCAGGGTGCATAGAATCAGTCTAAGCACCTCACCGAAAGTTTATGTTGTCTAACAAACGTGCAGATCCTACGGATTACGCGTAACTACACGACATGGAGCCGCCAACGTTGGTTGGGTTCCTATTTTATGGATCGCCTGAATAGTTCAATCGTGCTACCTCAGAGACTCCTGCCCACCTCCAGGAGGAAAATCCGCCTCAACTGAGTAGGTAGACCCTATGTATTGGCTGTAGGTTGTTCAAGCTTGAAGGATAAAACTTCCCATATTGTTTAAACCCTATTTCCATAGTCCATTCATTTAATTTCCTTTTTTCTCCCAAACATTTTAAAACAATGGCTGATGAGGAGTAAGAAGGGTCACTAAATATAACAGAGTACTGCAGACATGCGGTTACTCTAAAATTAATAAATTCTGGTCTCCCCGTCACAGGAGGAGATGTTACTTTCATGGTTGAGGCAAACAAATCATTCAGGACAAAGGTAATCTACTCTTGGGTTAGATTCCAAGCCGCAGATGCTTGTACACAACTGTTTCATATCTTCATTGAGGAAGAAGCCCCAGATGAATACACTCCATATGAGGATATAGAGATTCCTCTCTCGTACCAAGAACATATTAATTGGTTTAAAGACACTCTCCCACACACTACAGAAAACGTGAGACTTGGTCCGCTCAGTAAAGAAGGAGCGACATGGCCGGTCTTAGCAGCACACTCACCGCATCCTAATACTGCTAATTTAACTGCGGCAAAAATGCGTACACTATACAAAGATTTAGTGAAAATTTACAGAAATCTCACACAGTTCAAAATGCAAACACTTACAGTAAACCCTGCGCAGACTGCTCTAGCTGCACAACCACAATTGGCTACTACAGGTATCAGCCCACAAACACTGAATGCCATAATAGGAAAGATTCCCACCAGTCGGGAGCAAATTCCGTTCTGGATAGCACAAAAAAACAAGCCAGCTTGAAGCAGTGTTTCCCCCTATGAGCCAGGAGGAAAAACACAGAATGTTGACTATTTGCTTGCCAATGGGGATGGCTCGCAGAATGTAAGGCTGCGCTACTTGGCGTACTGTCACACTCACCTGGAGTCCACGGGCGATTGCTTCAGGGCGCGAGGCGAGCGTAGAATCAGAGTACGCTCGCGCCACCGAAGAACTACATTACCCAGGAATCCTGCTTCCGGGTAGGCGCGCGCGCGTGCTGATGACGCGCCTACTACGAGTTCTTCTAGCAGGGCGGGCGGCGGTGATCAGTGCTGCGAATTCTGTTCGGCCGGGACGCCGGAGCAGGGAAGACCCGCGCTACGAGAATCCTTGACCTTTGGAAACGCTTTCATACAGGGCGGTAAGGGGTGACGTTGTCACCGCTCTGGGGGCATAACTTGTATGCTCACGAAGAGGTGAATTGGATCTATGTGTTCTATCGTAGTTTCTTAAACCTTATAGTAGAGGAAGGAAGCTATACCTCCATCAAGTACTGAGTCTGGATTCATGGTATTTACGCCTGCTAAAATACCTTATTACCGGAAGTGTTATGCATTACATTGGCTGTGCTGAAACAGCAGAAGAGTGCTAGGCATGAAAAGTTGTTATACATTACATGGGCTGTGCAAAAACAGCAGAAGAGTGTTAGGCATGAGAAGTTAATGCCAGTACCATTTATTTCGTTTTCTGATGATGAGTATTACTAAATACTTTATGTGCTCTTATGATCTTTCTTCCTAGCAGGGGCTTTGGTGTGAGTTTTGTTCAACCCCTCTGTGATGCAAGTACCAACAATCATTGTGGTGGGTACAGTATGAGTGAGCGTTGAGTGGGACGATGTGTATACCCATAGTGTGGTGAAACTCATGATATGTGTGTTTTTCTCGTTTTTGCATATAAAGAGCCTTCCTAAGATATGATACCTTCATCTAAGACATGGGTGCAAGAATGCTCGTTCTTTTTTCCTTTACAGGTAGTTATTGCTCCGTATAAGTTATGAGTTTAGATATGTATTACAGAAAGTGAAATAGGCTTATCTTGTGTTTCTTGTGTTGTAGGTCTCCCTCCCCGCTGTCCCCATCCTTTCCTTCCCTCGCTTAATCATTCCTACCCTCTGCGCTGTTATAGCATCAGAGAGTGGAGTGATTGAGAGGTGGACCCATTTGAGCAACACACCGATCCTGGGAGTTTGGAATAGAACCTTGACACGTACAGTCTTCGCTGACGTTTACACCAGAACACATGGTACCCCTTCTCTGGCCGTTTTGCCTGAGGTACTGAAACAAGTACAGAAGGAGTATGGGGCAGCACATGCTCTGGACTCAGGAATGAAACTGATGGGCAATTTTGCCGCAGTGTCAGCCGTTATGTTAAGTAACATAAAAGGGGAGGCAGCAGCATTGGACATACACTAACGCCTGAGGGATTTCACTCCTGCACACCAGGAGACGGGAATTGCCTAAAATTATCGAAGAATGCAACACTAGGGAGAGATAATTTGGGAGCCAGATCTGGGAAACCACAAATTAAGAGTAATTCTGAAAAGGATAACTCTAAGCAAGCACCCGATTCTTCAACAAAGAAGAAATGCGATAATAAGCCAAGAAATAAAGACAAGACACAATCACATGGTGCGTCTCCTCAACAGGACTCCACTGAAAAGAAATATAATTTTAGAAATCGTGATAACATTAGAAAGCCTGATAGGTATCAGGATACTGATACAAGTTCCTCTCATTCCTTTCAGGAGTCATCTGATACACGTTCGGAGAGAGGTGGACGGTCAGAGTGCAGATCGGAAGAGCATGTGAAACCGAAGAAGGAATCACAACGCTCATCAGACTACATCATTAAAAAAGAAGAGAAATCAAAGACTCCTAAACCTCAATTTCAAAAGAAATAGGTACCTGGAATTAAAATTAGGCATGCCCAACATACTACTACTGAACAGGGGTGGTCAGTGACGATGCTGGACAGCGCAGCAGAAGTCACGATAGCTCGCCAGAACCTGATGGATTATCTAGCGGCAGTAGCGCTGAGTGAGCATATCATGGTGGAAATGCCTGATACTACGGTAAGTGTACCCCATCGTTTATACAAAATAACAAAAGAACTTGACGTACGGTTACGATATTCTCTTGGCTGAAAAGTATTGGCCAACTGAGTTCGTAATGGAGTACCCAAATGGGAAAACGGTAATTTTACCAGCCTTTCCCGACATCGTTACGAATCAGCGAAACATACTTATGTCAAGGAGTGGGTGTTAGAGCTAGCTGCTGCACTATACCGCAATCATGTGGAGTAAGATGATGAGTCACCTCATCACAAAATTTGGTTGAAATCACCTCTGAACCCCAAAGACAATACCCCATAAAACATGAAGCTAAAAAACAAGGTAAGGAAGTCCTTGAACAACTTGAATGCCAAGGCGTAATAGAATTTGCACCTCATCAATGAACTATCCCTTGTTTCACGTAATGGAGCCGGACAATTCATACCGTCTGGGGATTACAGACATTTGAACACATCTACTTGCACATTCGCAGTACAAAATGCACACAGTGCTGTACTACTAAATAACATTGTGCAGAAAAAATACAAAACATTAGATATCTCAAATGGATTTTTCTGCCAAGATATAGCATCAGGAAGCAGATATTTGACAGTATTTTCAGCGCTAGGCTCACAGAGACAATTTTGTTGATGCCCCAGGGGTATAAGAATAGCCCTGGGAGGTTCTCAGCCAGAGTAACAGAGTTACTTCAAAATTTTGATGAGGAGGCATTATCCTATGTGGATGATATATATCTAACAGACGATTAATTAATGGAACACTTGGACAGAGTAGACTGCATAGTTCTGGGGTTTGCTTCCAATGGACTACAAATTAAATTTCAAAGAATCCAAAATTGCCCATCTCCATGTCCTATTTTTAGGATACGAATTGCCAAGTGAAGGAAAAAGCCTAGCAACCCATTTTTTAATAAAATGTGTGTTGCTCCAACTTCCAACAACTCTGAAAAAACAGCCATCCATTTTTGGATTTTTTTATTTTAGCAGGACATACATTTTGGATTACGGAGAACGGGTAAGACCATCCTACGACTTGATAAGACCAGATATTTCAAGCACACACTGGACACAAACATTTTGTGTTCCGTACAAGCTGCATATGCTAGCTTCCAAACATTTACACACACGTGTAAACGCTACTAATTTCGTGATCCGCATGGTCGCTTGACCATCTGGGTACACCTACATCGCATTCAACAAAGATGATAAAGTACCAATGGTATATAAATCACTTTTATACACAAACGCTGAGATGTGTTTTGCTTCTACTGAGAAAATCCTCACAGTAGTACAGACTGCTGTAGCAGAGAGAGAGAACTAGCACAGGGTAAGCGCATAATTGTTGTAACCCCGGTCCTGACCTTAGAGGCCATCACCATAGCAAGCGTTCCGAATGCCAAAGCATTACTCCACGATGGATACAAAGGGCTAACTCTCTCATTGCAACAGTTATAGATTACATATTTGACTCTACATTACAAACACAAGTCTTTCTGCAGTACAAACAAGAATATACTCTGCTGAATGAAATAATGCTTCTAAACAAATATGATTACATCATTTACACTGATGGGTCTGCCCACCCTGCAGTATATACAAGACACCAATATTCTGCAGCATGCGCAATCGTTAAGGGGTGTATGCATGAAGGAGAATTCCATCTTTAAAAAACTTACACGCAGTCCCTTGGGGACTGCACAGCGCAGCTGGCAGTACTCAAAGCCCTGATACTGGCACTGCAGAATACGGATCATGGATTCCCCACACTCATAGTGTGATTCGTATTTACCTTCACTATTGGGGCCAGAATAGATTTCGTGATTCTAAGGGTTGCACAATCAAGCACAACATGCTTTGGGTACAGGTGTCAAAGCTGAAAGAATGCTTGCCACGGGCTCATGTAATTCACACAATGAGTCATGAACATTTTGGTGTTCACGTTGCAGGGTATTGCATGGCTGATGATGCTAAGGCAACAGTTCGTACTGCTGCAATCACTCATTCTAGGACAAAAGGCTTTCCACTCAAGTACTCCAAGTTAGATACACAGAACATACCATATGCTTACATTCCAGGAGTGGGAGATAGAGTCATACCTTACACTGACCACAGATTAGGATTAATACTAACTGCACATGAGGGTCTGGGTTCAGCATACACAGGAGTTACTGCTACAGTTTCACTATTGCAGCAACGCTATTGGTGGCCGGGTCTTACTAAACAGACTAAGGACTTTGTCCTTAAATGTGACATCTGCCAGGAGATGAAAGGTTCCATGTCTGCTGATTTCAAACAAGCCTCTGGCTTGTCTATATTTGGATCACTACGGCACCTTACAATCTGACGGGCCATATAAGTACATCTTGGTGGCAGTGGATTTATGCTCCAGATTCCTGTGGGTATGGCCACAGCGGTCGGCTGACGCCCGAACTGATATCAACGACTTGCGAGTCTTCTTCGGGACATACGCAATTGGCACACTAAATTCCGACCAGGGTCCGGCATTTAGCTCTCTGGCTTACAAAGAAGCCATAGGAAGTTTAGGTGCGACCTTGCGGTACTCCTCCCTCTATTATCCTGAGGGAAATTCAGTAGTTGAGAGGAAGAACCGTGACTTAAAGCAGCCATTAACAGTAAGGGTACTAGGCTCAGGTCACAGTTGGGTCCAAATGGCTTTTAAAAACATGCCAAGAACATCCCTAGGTGGTCTTACTCCATATGAAATCCTGTTTGGAGTGAGAATGTGGGTCCCAGACCTCGATAATGTCAGCACAGTGGCGGCAGACACACCGTTTGAACATTTGGCTGTTTTTCAGGAACTAAATGAATTCCACAACGCACAAAGCAATATCCAAGGAAAACGCACCACCACTGAGAAAAAGTAAAGGTTGTTCCAGCAAGATCTGGCTGGGTCCCGAAGATTGAATATCTGGTCAGGGAGAAAATTGTGGACAAAAAAGAATTTTGGCCATCTTACAGAACACCTGTTCCTGTCCTAGCTGTCGAAGGTACCACAACTGTACTTCTTCTGCCCCTTGCCAGTCGACAAAAGAAAAGGTTTGTCTCAATTGATCTGATCAAACCACATGATATGGCCAATTCTCAACAGTAAGCCACGTGGATTCCTGGGTAGCCACAGCACTTCTCTCACTACCGTACAGGAAGTTCAGATAGAAGCTTTAAAAACTAAAGAAGATTCCTCTCTTCAAAGAGAAGCAGTAAACAACAATGAAGTATTTCTTCTTCCTGTTGAAACAACTACAACTGTACAGTCAACTACTAGTAAACAGCACACTGACAATGTGGGCTCCAAACGGCGCACTGGTATGTAATTAATACAAATTCTGTTTCCTCCAACGCTCTACATTTGTGACCCCATTGCCAAGTGACCACCCCAACACCAGGTCAAGAAATAACCAATGAAAAGGAGCGTTCAATTCTATACAGGATTATCTGTTCCAAAATCAACAGATGGTTAAACTGTTCTCCAGCAATAGATCAAGTAGTCATGATGTGACAAATAAAAGTTATTCAGGAGTCTTGCGAGTTGCTGTGAATCCAACTTTATTAAAAAAATGCCAATTTGACAGAAGCAATCCATTCGGCCTAGCCAACACGTTTCGTCCCAGTGGGACTTCATCAGGGCTTGTTCAATATCCCAATGTTGTCATCCACCCAGTGTTGGAACCTGTTGTTATCTCATAAATCTTTAGAGACACAATTTTGTACCACTAGATGGCATGTTGCGCTCTCCTCTTATTTTCATCCTTTCTGTTTCCTGGTTCGTTTTCTCTAACTATTATTTTTTCTTACCATCTTGACTTTACATATATGACTGCTAAATTGTCACAATATGCTTTGTTTTTCCCCAGCCTTCATTTACTAGGAATATACAATTAATACCCAAAACTGATTTTATTTTGCACCCATAACTCCCGATATACCACTCGGGAGGCACTCTGTCCCGTTGATCGGTGGAGACTGGAAGGCTACCGTTCCTGGCAATCTTCGGGCTCTCACCAGGAAGCAGTCGGAAATCGGCAACCGGCATTACAAACGGCTAGCAGGCTCCCGTTTCCAACGTGCATTCCTGTCACCCGGCAACGCGCATAGAGGACCATCCTGGATCGCAGAGGTAAGTTCATCATATTATGGCTTTCACTCCCGCTGGTTATATTTCAACAAAGCGGAGTGTTACGTTAGTTCCATGTGTACCACTTACAATTTGAAATACTGCTTGCTCCATAAGACTGCGTGGTACGGAGTGCGTGGATTGTCTTCTGTAATTTCAGCAAAGCGGAGTATTACCGTAGTTCCCCGTGTACCGCTTGCAATTTGGAAATACTGCTTGGCCCATAAGACTGCGCGGTACGGAGTACGTGGTATGCCTTTTGTAATTTGAGCGTGCCGTCTACTTTTATTCCTGCAATATGTTTCCCCGTGTACTGCGTACAATTTTGAACACTGCTTGGTCCATAAGACTATGTACTACGGAGTACATTGTATTCCTTCTTGTACTCCTAGCGTGCCATCTACTTTTATTCCTGAAATATGTTTCGGGAAAGCGTCCTCCTGGTGTCGTTTGAACTCCACAAGTATGATTGTAAATTAACAAGATTTGGCCCGCCAGTCTTTAGCTTACGGCTTGAGATATGTGCCGGCTCATGATCTTATGGGTTTTGTGGGCTTAGGAGCAATATGAGACTGCTCAGATGATGTAAACACGCCTTGATCTCGCATTGGACGGCTTTTTAGTTATAATTCATGGCCACACTTAACGATATTGCCAACATCAATACTCCCTGCTTTTCACTCATAGGTTATGGCGCATGACACACGCCGTTTTTGGCAGCACCTTTTGGTAGAACACCACAACATGGATACCATTTTACTATTTGGGTGAATCTCCTGAAACTTTGAACACTCTTGAATTAATGCTAGAACCATGGCTCATGTAGCCACTTGATTAAACCACACATTACGGCTTTCATAAGGGTGCATTGTAAGTACCCTGGTTGCTCCTCCCACTTTTGTAAGATGAACACGGAATATTCAGAATGCTAAGAATATTTCAAAACTTCCATTGAGTGTTTTACAGTTTTTTCAACAAAACTTTATTCTACTCTGTTTCACTGACATTAGACACACTTAGGCATATTCTCTCTGTCTGCAGCAACATGAACACAGAGTGAGTATTGCCTTCCCTCATTTGAGATGTTTTTATCATACATTGAGTTGACTTGGTCTCCGCTTTTTATTATGCTTGTTGCTACAATTTTGAAACCTAGATATGACATTAACGCCAAAACCTTTATCAGACAGGTTGGAGACGGGTTTGCACCTTAAGCATCTATGCTAAGGACAGTTGGGGCACTATGCCTGACTTTTGCAGGTGAGTGCTTCTTATCCTAGATATCCTTTCACGGCGTCCAATTAATCCCTAAGAACTGCCTAAACACACTTTGTGAGAGGTATTCTTGTGGGTGTTAGTTGGGGATTCTTTTCCTTTGTTCATTACATGTTTATGTAAAATTCTGTCTTGACAAACTTTGTGACTCATAATTAACAAAATTAGCTGCTTTTTTTAAAACTATTACCAATCCATCAATTGCTTGGTATGTTGTGTATGTCCCCTTACAGGTACCAGCGGTGAATACATCATCTTGCTTTCCTTGGGTCACTGGTTTTGTATCAAATCCAATATACCGGCTCAATGCCTTCTTGTATAATTTTTCACACCTTTTTTTGTAGATATAATTTTCACAGAAGTAGCTTACTTAAGATCCTGAAGAAAGCCACAACACTCTCTAGGTCATTGGCTGAAACCTGTCGATCTGAGTTCAGCTCGATTGGATCTAATGGTTTCTGTCGTACCTTTTGTTTTTAATCCTACCGCAAGGTAGCCAGAATAAAAATTATGTGGTAAACCCTGTAGCTAGTTTTAATCCACTTCACTACCAGCACTGCATTCCTCTCAACACCCTGTTAGCTCACATTGGGTTTTAGTAACAACCCCTCTTACACAAAAAACATCCCTGCGTTCCTCCCTCGCAGCAAGAGGGTTGTAGCCCGCACCATGACTAGGCTTCATGGTGCGAGGGGGATTCCAAATGATGAAGCATGCCACCTCTGCTGGGTGAGAAAATCCTTCCTTTAAAGGGACGTCTTCTTCTTAGTCAGCCTTCTTTGTCCACCTTTTCTCTTGATCGACCCGAGTGCTCTTGTGTGTTTTGTTATTTGAATCAGGGAGTTCGCCCTCGCTGGTCTTGGAAATCTCCTCGGGCCCCCCTTTTGTGTGTACATGACCACATTACACTCCAGGATATATTCAGTGAGCAACATAGTATCTTCTGCAATTGAAGTAATGCAGTAGGATATGTCTATTTTACAATATGGACAGTCACCACTCCGTTCAATTGTGTTATTAAGCTGGACCCTTCAAGCCTTACGTTCTGGCCACGTGCCGTGAAGCTATGTTAATAGCAGCAATCTGTTTTCTTCATACAGCCTAACTGAACGACAGATATTAATGGCATGAAGGGATGCAAAGTATACCATGTTGCACATTGAAAAATTAGATCAATTACCTTTCACTGTTGCTGAGACGCCATACACATATTGGATAATCCATGGTTATATTACCCTGCCAGTCACGGCATTCCAATTCCAATATTGTCTACACCACCACCAGGTAGGCAGATATGAAGTGTTAGGGGAAGGATTTGTGCATGAATACCGGGAATTGCCCTTCAATGTTAGATGTAGGAATGGGGACACGGAAGTTTATCTCAGTGGGTCATACTGTGAGAATGACACCCGGCAACACTTATCTGGTGACGGTTAATTCCATGGTTACTTGTTTCCACCTGCCCGCACAGTTAGGGAGACAACGCTATGGCCTTTGATAAATGTTTCCATACGCCTTGATTCTCTGAAAAAGCTGAAAGCCATGCTTTTTCAAACGGATGTGGCCATAACGTTTGATCTCCAGGTTGCCAGGCCTTCGTCAAAAATACAGACGCTACTTCATACTAACTTCCCACTGCATTTTGGGGAGCTGGTACACCGTATCTTTAACATGTCTGATACGAAGGGAATAGCGCACTTTTAAAAATATATTGTCTCTGGAGTGGTTAGCACCTTTCAGACAGTTTTCAGAGTTATTCCATCATTCATACACTCTGAGCTGGGAAGCGTTTTTGGAAGTTTTCTGCTCCACAATGGACGTCCCAGTTCGAACTGTAATGGAGACAGGACTGCCTGTGCTACAATGCTGTGAGAGCATGATACACTGCCTCTGCACACCTCGGCTTCAAGAACTGAACGAATATTGGTTCTTAACGTTCAGGCCTGTGTGACCTTAATGCGTACAACCTATATTTCGCTGCCTCTTGTCCAGTCATGAATGCATGCTGGATTTCTGTCTCGGATCGCAATTGATTGCGCCATTGGAGATTGAGGTTCTGATGGATCCCCTAGAGTCCATGGGCATAGTTGTACCCAGCGTATTCCATTGCTACTGAATGCATTTTTCGAGCCACCCTGGGATGCTTTGGCTCATAGAGAACTGGATACCGGCTCTGCAGAACACTTACAGGATGTAGTCCCTCCCTCAGCGGCTGCTGTGGGAACTGGATGGACCCACCTTTGCTCTATAAACTTGTTTCAAGGTGCGCCCCCTGGCAACGTCGTCGGCAGTTGCTAGCAGCAGCAATGTTGCGACTACCATTTGGAACACAATCAATTGGCCTTTCCATTTGGTGGGAACTATTTGGCTCGTTTTTGAACAAAGTAATTTATTCTTCTCTTCTATTACTCTACTTTTAGGCCTTGGCTTTCTGCGTGCATATTATTTCAAACAGTATGTTTTAAGATGTTTTTTAGAATACTTTAAAAAAATTAATTTTAAATTGATTTTAGATGATTTACAGTTTTACAATTTTATATGGCCGGCTGGTCTGTAAATAGCCTTTTAGGTGGACCCTTAGTATGAGGTGTGGGTGTTATGTGCCTGAGTTAGGCCCATGTTGAGACGCTGCACATTTCTTACATAGTCTGCTTTCTGCACAACAACATTTTACTATAAGCTTTTGCACACATTTGCGTGCGTACCCTTGTTGGATTAGTTTCTCTGAAACTGCTTGGCTTACGCATATGGCCTCACGCAACATTATCATGGTGCCCCGAACACCGAGTGCAAGGCCTTTATGCACGGTGAACAAATGCTGTTCTATCTTAATCCATGGGGCGACAGGACTATCTGCGTATCGATAACAATGCTAATCTACACGTACATCGCAAGGATGCTTTTTATTATAAATAAATAAGCATTTACGAGGGTTAGCAGAGGAGACACTTCAGCTGACATCGAAGGTTCCTGCATGCAGAGGCATCCCCAAACAGCTGCCTGACATCTCCATGAGGGGTGTCCAGTTCGTGACTAGGATGGGGTCCTACATTCTTTCCCACCAGGTAATGGGGTTGGATCATTCCTTGGGGAGCTTCTTGGCTATAAACCCACATACACTCTAGACAGACATAGAGTAGGGATTGCATAGTAGGAGTACGTCTGATTACTACCCTGTATCATATGCCTGCATATATACACAGTTTTAGCACCATGGTGGAACTATACCTGCTATTTATTTACCATTTTGGTGCTTGTAATCACTTTCATCTGCTTCTGTCTACTGATTATCACAGCACGCGTATTCATACAACAATAACGTTGGTTCAATAAATATATTGAAACTGTTCTATTGTGTATTCTCTGTATGTTTCCCTGAGAACAAGAAAGCATGAGTGACTGAGCAAAAGGGTTCTAGATCTGTTACCACAATCCCTGAGAGGACAGGGTTGTCATGTTCAGCGGTTGCCACAAATCATTTGCTCCCTATTTGGAGTTAGGGGGGGCTGATGGTGGCACTGTGAGCTAGCTGGTCTCTAGGCCAACATATACTGCGGGGGTGCAAGGAATCAGTTTAAGCACCTCACCCAACATTTATGTTGGCCAACAAACGCGCAGATCCTATGGATTAGTAGGAACTACACAAAAAGTTGGTCAGTTCATCATCCTCAGTCAACAAATACATTCTTAATGTGGTGGATGATGCCAAAAGGTACCCTGAGGCTGAGGCTTTAAGGAGCACTACTGCCAAGGTGGTAGCTAGGGATCTTCTAGGGATCCCTTCCAGGATTGGATTTCCACACACAGTGGTTATCAATAGTGGAACAAACTTCATCTCATCTTACATGAAGGCCATGTGGGAAGAGGTAGGTGTGACTTACCACTTTTCCACCGCTTACCACTCCCAGACTAATGGTTTGCTGGAGCGCTTCAATGTGACCTTAAAGAGCATAATGGGGACTCTGTCTGATCTCCTCCAGAGGAAGTGGGATCTTCTTTAGCCATGCCTGTTGATTGCTTACAGGGAGATACCGCAGAAAGGAGTAGGGTTCAGTCCCTTTGAACTACTTTTTGGCCATTCTGTCCGAGGCCCCCTGACTTTGGTCAAGGAGGGCTGGGAGGGCAACCCTGAGTCCCCCTACCCATGATGTGGTGGACTATGCCCTGGGCCTCCGTAGAATGATGGCCCAGCTCATGAGTAAAGCAAAGAACAACCTTCAAACCAGCCAGGAGCTGATGAAGGAGTGGTATGACCAGAAGGCTATGTTGACTGGGTACAGAAGTGTGGATCCTGAAGTTGATTTGTCCCCAGGGTCTGGAGGACAAATGGTGTGGCCCCTACAAAGTTATTAGGAAGATTTCTGATGTCAACTATTTAGTCGACACAGGTGCCGCACAGGAGACCAAAGGATGTTCCATGTCAATCAGCTGAAGTTGTGTCTTCATAGGGATTACACGGTTTCTTTACTTGCAATGGCTGATGAAGTGGAAGAGGAGAGTGAGCCGCTCCCTGACTTTTTGCAAGGTGAGGAGAAGGATGGTTAGGTTAAAGGAGTTAAGCTTGCCCCTGAACTGACACCTGAACAGCAGGTGGAGTGTAAAGAGCTGCTCTGGAGATTTTTCCATCTCTTTTCATTTGTCCCTGGGCTGACGCCGGTCTGTGTTCATGACACAGACACAGGGGACATCCTGCCTATTAAGAGCAAGACGTACAGGATGTCAGAACCGGGTTCAAGAATGCATCAAGACTAAAGTGGCCAAGATGCTGGACCTGGGTGTTGTTGAGCCTTGCCGCAGTCCCTAGGCCAGCGCAGTGGTGTTAGTGCCTAAGCAAGGGTCAGTTCACCTGCGCTTCTGTGCGGACTATCACGGTCTAAACACTGTGACAAAAACTGATGTCCATCCTATTCCTCAAGCTGATGAGCTGGTGGATAGGTTGGCTGCTGCAAAGTAACTTAGTACTTTTGATCTAACCAGCGGTTGCTGTCAGATTGCCTTAACCCCTAGTGCCAAGGAGAAAACAGCATTTTCAACCCCAGGGGTCCTCTACCAATTTAAAGTTATGCCTTTTGGATTGAAGAATGCTTTCACCACTACTCACAGCACCTAGTCAACCATGTATTGTCAGGCCTGGAAGAGTTCTATGTGGCATATCTGGATAACATTGCTGTGTTCAGTACCTCCTGGAGGGACAACATGGAACACCTGGAACAGGGGTCCAAACTGACCATCAAGGCAACCAAGTGTCAAGTTGGGCAGCCCTCTGTTGATTATCTTGGGCATCAGATGGGTAATGGGAAGGTACGCTCCCTGGAGGCTAAAGTGCAGGCAGTGTTGGACTGTGAGATTTCCACTACCCAGACCCAGGTAAGGGCCTTTTTGGGCCATACTCATTATTACTGGAACTTTGTTGCAAACTATGGGACCAAAGTTGATCCATTGACATCCCTGACCTTTAAGAAGCAGCCCAGGAAGGTGATCTGGACTGAAGAGTATCAAAAGGCATTTGATTAATTAAAAGCAGCACCATGCAATGCACCTGTTTTGAAGGGAATTCTCGACAATACTGGACAGGAAAAGGAAATACCCGTCATAGCATGGACGCCGTACTAAAACCAGCCTGTCTCTTCAAAAAGGCGGGTCTGAGGAAGACAACGACCTATTTAGAAGACACAGGGTGGAGGAAGAAGGAAGTCAAAGAGCAGGAAGAGGGCATAAAGGAGGCGGACAGAAGGAAGACTAACGTCATCGCAGACGCAGAAAGTGAGCAGACGGGACCAATTCAGGAGGGACCAGGAAGGATAGGGCGCCGGGCATTCGGACAACAGGTGCGGGACCGCCTGAGACCACTGAAGACTCCCACGAGCCAGACAACGACCGTCAGCTCAGAGTGGAAGAAGAGGACGCCAAGACTGGACCAGAGGAGTGACAGTTTGCCCCGGAGGATGCCCAATGACTTCCACAATTCAGGAGAGTTGCGGCTGAGCTGGGTTAGTGGCGAAAGCGGGAATCGAGTGGGAGTGGGGGATATTACAGGTGTAGCTCACATGGAGCTTGGTGGTGGGAAAACGTTACCATCAGCCCAATGTGCTAAAACCTGCATGTTTACCTACCTTAATTGATAAAAGGTCATGAGCCCTAATAAAATAAGGAAGAAAACCGAAAGTAAGAGGCTCACCTGAAGCTTTATTTTTATGTTATTTGTTTCCGCATTACACGTTATTTCTTTTTCTTTTCTTTGGAGCACAAAATATATATATCTTTTTTGTGTGTTAAAGCTACCAAACAAAGGAAGCACACGGGTACATCTGTCCTAGAGATGACACAGATGGGCATAACAATTCCCAAAGGGGAAAGAAACACGCCTGGTGTGGTGAAGAAAACAGATAAGCAGTTCAAACCCATACTCACTGCTCCCCTACTTTGTCTTTTCTTTTCTTTTTGTTTCTTTTTCATGTAACTCCGAGGACCTCCACTGGTGCCGAGTAACCTGAAGGAAAAGAAGATCCTGATTAGCCCAAGTAGGAGTTTTCCTTATGAATGTATAAACCTTTCAATATCAATAAACAGACATCACTGAGCCACCAAAACAGCCTCCTCACATTTACCTCCGAACCATCCTTGTAAAACCTCCACAAGTAGTGTCAGAAGCAGGATCTGGAAGTATGGAGGCCGTGATAAATAAAATGTCTGAAAGTCAGGAGAAATTTGAGCAAGCAATGGGGAAATTCCTCAATGCCGCTGCAGAAGATCGAGAGGCCATCCATAAGGTGTTGGCATCCCAATCCACCACACAGGAAACTGCCTTAGGGAGGCTGGTGGATACCTTAGGCCAACAACGGGATCATACGTACATATATAATTTCACTCCAAGAATTGGTATCCTGGCTCTAGCGAATGAGAGCAACCCTGTGCAACATGGTCTGTTATATGCAATGCTAATTGTGTGTCTACATGTTAACGGTGTTTTTACAGTGCCTAGTGTCCAGGCGCTATAATACTGTTTGGGGTCAGGACTCTGGCCCAGAGGGTTGTAGAGACATCTGGTTTTCACTGTTTATCCTAGTTTTATGTGTAGTATATTTCTCTTGTGGGTATTAAAGTACTTTTTATTTTAAAAAGTAAAGCACTAACTGGGCATTGATTTTATCAGCTGGGCGTACGGTGTGCACTGAATTCCGAATATCTAAACGCACCTCACCTCCTTGAGTAAGTCTTGAACTGCTCTCTCTCGCTACCTTGAGAGAGTCAAGTGCTGGAGAGGAGTAAGTGGTTATCCAGTTTTGGGTCCACTAGTACCAAGACCCCAGGACACCAGCTGGGAACACTCCAGTTGATGCGACTGGAGCAAAGTAACCCCTGAGTGCCCTAGCGCCCAGGAAGCTGGGTCTAACAGTCATATTCTAATTTATGCCCACCTCTTAATCGAGAATATGGTCTCAGATCAGAGACTCATCTAGCCATGTAACAGCTCTTTTTTTGCAGTTTTATATAGCGCAAAATAGACTCCCCACCGCCAAAAAAACAGGAATGTAATGGGGAGCCAAGGCCAACTGGTCAAGGGAGCCGCTGGTTGAGAAAGTTTGGGAATCACTGGCATAATACCTCCCATCAATATGAGTCTTAAATATCTCTGACCCTGAATAAATTAGACCTCTGTAGCAACATATGGTACAGGACACATTCAATCAGCCAGCGCACATAGGCGATAACACCAGATTCCATCCTTTGCCATCAATATTTACACATGTAATCGGAAAACATATCCACCCTCCCTTCTTGTTTTTTTTTACAAGAGCCATTAGTGACAATCCTTTATTCTTTTAGCTGAAAATATATATCATATCATATTTTCTTACCTAAGAATTAGCCATCACAGATTTTTCACCCATGTCTCACGAAATCCCTCAAAAACACGCCCATTAGCCACATGATAACTACAAAACACTGGCCCAAGGCAGAGGAGGCCACGCAGATAGAGCATGCCAATGTCTGCAGCCCTTGGCACCACAAGAGGAACAAGTAAGTGACTCCACTCGTGACCGCCATTTTGGAAATGAGTGAGCGGCCTAGTTGCTTCTACGAGTGAGCTCATTCTTACGAGCATGACATGATGGCTATGATTTATTTGTTTTTTTACCCCATAGAGTGTGACTACAGGCTTGCCTTGTCACCAGAGGACCTATGATGGAAAAGTCTTGCCTCAATTTTGCATGTAGTGTTTGTGCTATGTTTATGTGTGTTATTGGGCTTTGTGTTTTACGTCACAGGGATCACTGTTTTATTGGATGTGCTCACCTCAGCAAGCATTGTATTTTAAATCGCATGACCTGCCACGTAGAAGTGATTTCCTAAGAATATATAATAAGCATATATAGAGCGCTTTGTTTAATTTACTAGTATAAGCGCCCTGTTATCCTGTTTTCTGCAAAACCTTTGGCAGGCTAACTCTCTCATTATATATTACAGGCTGTCAAGCAGCAACACCAAGTAGGTGCTAAAAAAGGTTTTCTATTAGCATGCTTAGTGTGTGAAGTCACTTTTCCAGTACTACTTTAGGAGTGGAATCAGGGAGTTAGATCTTTGGTCCTGTGGGTCCTGAGGAAAAGCCATGGGGATTGGCTTGAAAAATGTAGACCTATAGAAAGCAAGGTAAATTGCAATCTACACTTTCTATTCTCTCTCCCAACTTTTTAAATATACCGCCTGGAGGACGGATTAAAGTTTTACTTACCTACCAGGCACGTATTTTTAAATCTCCCACAATACCTCTCCCAATCCGATTCTTTTCATCTTTTAGAGCATACTAATTAGTGTTCCTGCATAACTCGCAGGTCGTAGCATGCCCCGTTCTGCAGCAGAATGGGAGGAAGCCTATCATGAAGCATGCCACCTAGGGGCAACCCTGGTGGGTGAGGGTTATGTAAGAAAACCTAGAGTTGTCTATCTTGTGGCGGGTTAACGCACAGAGTACGGACGGGCTCTCTTGTTTTGAAGATACGCAAATAGGAAAACGAGCCCCTCTGTGATATTTCTCTCATCTTCCCTTTTCTTTTGAGAAAACAACATCCTGCCCATGACCGATAAGGGAAGAAAGCTCCAGAGCTGGATACTACCCTTCAGGGATGTCACTGCCCTAACTATATTGCTCTCAAGAATGTCTGCCTCATCACGGTATAACTGAGCCCCCAGATAGTGGCACAAGTCAGATTCCCATTGAAGACCCCATTAGCTAATGTGCCTGTCAGGTCCAATGGGATTGGGTTTATCAGGGAAAATGCAAGCCTTCATCCAATTGGACCTTAATCCTGGCAACTTACCAAAGGTGTGTACTACTGCCAACATTGATAGCAAATCTGATGTAACACTCCTAATATAAAGCAGTATATCGTCTGAGCATAGAGATATAATATGTGTGGTGTGCTGTATGAGATATGTGGATTCCTCTATCTTTCTTATCACATCTTATTTCATTAGCCATGCCCACCATCGCCATAGCAAAAGTAAAAGCTGAGAAACCATACATGGTGAGTCCAACTCCCTATCTTGTATGACTCTCACACCGTTCACCCTGTCTTAAAGCATGCGAGTGGTTGAGCAAATATGAGAGAGCGACCCATTGCATGATATTAGGCCTATGGACTAGTATTCTCTTGACTGCGAAGTTAGTTCAGAATCCTATTGTGCCAAAATCGTTTTCTAGATCAGTTATGACCACTACCCGCCTTAATATGGTGCAAAGGGTCATGTCCAGGTTTTGGCAATGACAGAATCATAACTTTTCTTGGTGAGTCAAGAAGCAGTAGTGTATACCTCTGCTAGCCACAGGGCTAGCTCCTTCATGTATGTTATGTAAATATCTGCTGATAGTCTATTGGCTACAAGGTTTTGCCCCCGGGCAACTCAATTATCACTTTTCTAATCCCATGGACATTTAATACAGCCTCTAGAGCTTCTTTTAAGTTGGGAGTTAAGGACCCCATTCTGGACATGCCACAAAGTTTTCTAGAGCCAAGCCAGAAACCTCAGTATTTTCCTTACACCAACAAAAGAAATAACCGAAGAAAACTTGACTAATACGTGAGAGTAACATCCCAAGAAAAATAAATAAATCCAGGATCTGTAAAGCGCGACAAATCAGCTGTGAGGGTCTCAAGGCACTGCATTGTAGGCACAGTGAGATAAAGTGATTTGCCCAGAATCACAGGATGTTGACACCAACGCAGAGACTCAAACCTAGTTCCCACCGGCTCCAAAGCAGGCAGCTCAGGCCGTTATGCCAATTTCTCTTCCCTGCCCAAGTGGCAGCTGGCATTCACTGAGCAAAGGTTCAAATAAGTAGAGGAGAAAGCACGCTTACCAATGTCTCTATCCTCTTCGATTCCCTGTCGGGAGGAGTAGCAGGAAATTTGTTTGGGTTTACTGTGCTGGCCGATGCCTGCACCACTAGTCTCAAAAGGGTGGGGTGGGGGGCTGAATGAGGAAAGCTGGGTCTGCTGGAGCAGGGGCGTCAGAACATTTGTTTTAACTTCCTAAGTAGGAAGTTGAAGATCAAGAACTTATAACACCCTTTGCATAATGATAGTAAAATAGGCTCTATCTTCTGTGGCAGGTGCCGGGGTACGGGATATTCCAGTGTCTGGGGAGGTATCCAGACCACTGGTATCTTTCAGTTGTCCTCTTGGTAAGGCTGTGGAATCTTACCCCCAGCATCATAGCCCCCATCATTAGAGTCTGTGCTAACTCATGAAGGAAATGAACCCTGCCATAGGTTAGAGGCATTGCATTGGAGTCATAAGGGTGGTAAAAAGGTTACTGCTCACATAAAGGAGCACGCAGCCTCATTTGAGGCTGGGGCAGCACAGTCTTAGCGTCAGGAAAGCACTATGGGTTGGATGTCATCATCCGGAGTCGATGGCGCCGGCATCAGCATCGATGGAGTGGCACCAGCAGAGTGTCATACCGAAGTGATCCGAAGCCCTAAGAGGATCCAGAAGGTCCAAGTGGTGCAAAGGGCAGACCTGCCAGTAGAAGCCCAATTGGGAGGCCTCTGATCTCCTTGGGGACCGCTGGTGCACCAGAGGGAGCAGGTAATGTGTCAAAAAGCAGCAGCATGGCTTTGCAGAAGTCCTCTATTTGCTGTGCCGTCCCGACATCCCCGGTGTAGGAAGCTGGCTCTTTATGTGATATAGCAATAAGTTCCTATACCGTGTAAAGATTCCAGGGGTTCCCTTTTGAGTGGACAAGGCTTGCTATGCAATCCCAAAGTGCTCTATTAGAGGGTAGTGTGGTCAACAGGCTTAGACCTAACACAGAGGAGTGCAAGACATTTGCAGATACACACAATGATTGATAAATGACTTCACAACTCAAGAAGGAGATCCACACCAATTTAGAAATAGCAAGTATCTATATATATGTTTAGGCATCAGAGAAAACTCATTCAAGTAAGGATGTTTTCAAAGATAAATTCTTTTCACTTTAAAAACTGGACACAGTGCAATTTCTGAGTTCTGCAATGTTATCCTATGGAAGGAAGAACATGTTCTGCAAACAGGTACAGTACATCAACTTACAGGACCTATCTTCCGGAGTTAAGGTGAGTGGTGGACAAGGTCCAAGGCAGCACCAGCAGTACACCACCAGCGGCATGAGGGCGGCCGGGTGCAGGGTGCAAATAAGCGTTGGGAGCCCAATAGGTTTCAATGGGGATCTGTCTCTGTAAAAAGAGGCTAAGGCTCTGGCTAGGAAGACAGTCGCATTGAACCAACAAAGGGGGTGGGGGGAGTTCAAGGCTTGTGATGCTCAGTAACGCAAGGACACCTGGGATCCTCTTCTCCACGGCCCAGGGGTGACGGCTGCAGAGGTGTCTTTAGGCGTTGGGTTTCTCTTACCGGGAGCAGTCGTGGTCGAGAGGGTCTGCGTGCAGAGGCTGCAGGACACGTCGGGGAAACCACGAGGGGTGAAACCACAATGGACTTGAGCTTTGGAGATCTGGGGAACCTTGTAGGCACTGTTGGCCCACTTCAACTCGGGCCGAGGTGACGGGTGCAGTGGTTGCCTTAGTGACGGTTTTGACGGTTCCGGAGGCCTCAGAGTCTTCTCCTTTGGAGTTCTTCAGAACAAGTCAGCTGAATGCAGGCAGTCCTCCCAGGTTTTGTTGCTGCAGGATCTGTCATCTTTGGTGTAGGGTCGACAGAGAAAGGCAGACAGGACATCTGAGATGGAGCCAAGTCAGGTGCTCTCTTCAGTCTTCTGTTTTTGCAGCTCTTCGTGTACTTCTTCTTCTTAGGTCATCAGGATCTGCTTCTCTGGAGCCAGGGACTCCCCTAAATACGGAATTTTGGGGTGTTGGGGGGAGTGTAGGGTAGCAGCCAATGGGCTACTGACGCTTGGGGTCAGTACTCCCCCTTATGACCACTTCCTGTGGGAAGTGGGCATAACCCTATCTCAGAATTCCGAAGTATGCCATCATAAACATGGCTACTTTTGAAAAATTGACTCCATGTCACAGTAGCCCACCTTAGGCGTGGTACTAACCTGGGGGTGGCACGCCTACCTGACCAGCTAATTTACCTGCCTATATGGGTGCCAAGGAGGCTCAGGATGGGGGGAGGTGGCTTCTTCTCCTTTGAGGGGAGTAAGATTCGCATTCCAAAGGCGGCAGCTTCTTTGAAGCTCGCCGGCCCACCGAGGATAATCAGCAGGTCATCCTGGGGAGGAGGTGTTACTCCCTCTTCCCAGATAGCCTTTTTTTCTAGGTCTCCTGAGAGCAAAAGTCTCTCACCCTAGGAGGTCAGAACAGCGTCTCAGGTGGCAGGCTGGCAGAAACCAGTCAGCAAGGACACCAGAGGCTGGTACGTTTTCAGGAGGCACCTCTAAGGTGCCCTCTGAGTGCATGTATTAATAAAACCGACATTGGCATCAGTGTGGGTTTACTAATACGAGATGTTTGATACCAAACATACCTATTTTCAGTGAAGCCATCATATAGCTGGGGAACTTATTTTCACCAGTGTCCAACACTGTCACGTGGTCGCTAGGAGCATTGTCGACATCTTTAAGTTAGCATGAGCCCGGTAGCCATGATGCTGCTTTTGCGCTTGTTACTACATGCCTTTATTTTTGCACAACTCTGTTTATACCTTTCACATGGGAACTCACTGCTGTGCTCGTTCTCTGCCCGTTCCTGGAGTTTAGTCTGAACATTGTGAGCAAGGTCGATAAACACTGCCCCTTGTAATTCTGTTCTGTTCAGGCCCTAGCACCTAGACAAAACATACCATTGCAGCTGTTTTTGCTGGAAACTCGTACTTTGATATTATGGGGATGCATGCTTAGGTAAAACACACTTGGAGAGGGACCTTTCCAGGGAGAAGAGCAACACGCACCTGTGATGTAGAAATATGATCTAGGGCCTGAGGTATGGGGTCTGCTGACAAAGAATTCAACATAAGTAGAGTTGGATGCACACCTTGCTTTTCTCTATTAGACCATTGTTATCAACGTTAATCTTCAAACGAAGGCGTGCTTACTGGATTCGTGCCTTGCCCTATTTGCACGCGCTTGATACACAACACACTGTGGGGCGGCATCTCGCCCCAATCCAGTAGCACTGCTAAACGGGATGATCCCAATCAATCTGCTATACTTTCAACCATATTTAGACCATATTAATCCAAGTTTGACTCAATTTTTCATCGTACTCCATTTTATAATCCACGTGTATGGTGTCATGCTGTTTCACAAACTTCACATGCTCTGGATGTGTCCATCCGGACCTCGTTCAAGAACACGATGGAAACGCATGGTATATTCAAAGCAGTGTTCTTTTATTAGACCCAATGCATTTCGGGCTTTACAGGCCCTTCTTCAGGGGTAACTGTAAATAAACAGACATTCACTATTATGATATTATGCTCAGTTTACATAAATAACACTCTGTACTAAACCATATAATCTTATTTTGCCCCAAATACCTAATTATTTCTACGTGCAGCTCAAACTTTATAACAATCTTCATTATTATTTTATCACATCCCCACTGCACCCCACTAATATCAGTCACTCAAATTTCACCCACCATAATCCCAAATCTAACCTGTCACCACCCTATCCTATATAACACTTTTTCAACTCACTACCTTCCTATCATATCACTCTGCTATTACCCAAACACCTATATCTAATGCATACATTAACTCAAGCATCCCAAGACTTACCAAATTCACATCCATGCACTCCAAATTTGGGGAGTGAAGTGGGGGAGATTGATTGAACAGTGTTGAGTGCAGTGCGTGTAAGAATGTGATATGGGGGATAGAATACGTGAGTGGGAAGGATTCTTAAATGATAACGTTTTGGTTTAAAGTGCGTGTATGTGAAAAATTTGGAGTGCATGTATTAGATATAGGTGTTTGGGTAATAGCAGAGTGATATGATAGGAAGGTAGTGAGTTGAAAAAGTGTTATATAGGATAGGGTGGTGACAGGTTAGATTTGGGATTATGGTGGGTGAAATTTGAGTGACTGATATTAGTGGGGTGCAGTGGGGGATGTGATAAAATAATAATGAAGATTGTTATAAAGTTTGAGCTGCACGTAGAAATAATTAGGTATTTGGGGCAAAATAAGATTATATGGTTTGTACAGAGTGTTATTTATGTAAACTGAGCATAATATCATAATATACATTTCAGATCAACCATTTAGATGTATTTATCTTGATCACTGCGGTCCTTTGACGTCAGACACTGCCTATAAATATATTTTGGCTGCAGTGGATTTGTGCACTAGATTCCTTTGGGTTTGGCCGCAACGTAGTGCTGACGCTCGAAATGTCATTAGAGATTTGCGTGTCTTTATCGGAACATTTGCTTGTGGTACCTTCCATTCTGAACAAGGTCCTGCGTTCGCCTCTAAGGCTTACAAGGATGCGATAAGGTCACTGATGGTGCTATTGCAATTTTCGTCTCCATACAGGCCTGAGGGCAATTCAATAGTGGAGCGAATGAACCGTGACTTAAAGCAACTAGAGTCTTAGGTACTGGCAGGGGTTGGCTGACTCATTTATATGGTGTTCAACGTGCACTAAATAATCTCCCAAGAAAATCTCTGGGTGGGCAGACCCCATACGAAATGCTCTTTGGCATCAAAATGTTTGTGCCAGACCTTGATGGTCTAGACGTTGTGGCGGCGGCCGCAACATTTGACGTAGATAACCGTTGTGCTATGTTACAGGATCTACAAAAGACTCGAGACACTTTTGCTAAAGCTGAGTTGCAGTCATCCGAAGACACAGCAGTGCTGATCCCAGTCACAGGGTGGCTTCCTAAAGTTGGAGATCTGGTCCGGGAGAAGATATAGAGAACAAAAAAGAGTTTGGTCCCTCCTACCAAGCACCAGTCCCAGTTCTTGGATTAAAGGGCACTCAAACTGTGATTTTGCCTCCACTGCCTGGACGCAAGGAGAATCGCTACATTTCCATTGAACATGTCAAGTTGCACCATTTGGCCGATACTGAATAGTATGCCTACAACCGTCCCACGGAGAGATGTTTCACTTCCTGTGATGTCTTCAACGATGACTACTGTACAACAGGAGTGTGAAGTGGAAACATCAATTGATGTGCTGCCTGTTTTGTCATCATCTTCAAAGACTACACCTCGAGATTATGTCTCGCCGCCTATGGATCTTACTGTGGAAATTCCTACACGTGCGCCCCAATCATATTTTAATGTTGACTGACCACCGTTACATCGATTAGGAACTGTTGGTTATTACATGGACAGAGACAACTTTTCTTTAACTTCATCGTCTTCTTCATCAAATTCTACTGTGGATGAACCCCCAGTCGTATTTTCATTTTCTTTTCCTGGTTTCGCAGAACTTATCTGGTTCCTCCTTGGACCTACAATTGGATGGTGCTTACAATGATAGTTCTCTTCATGAGGGTTGGATTTGTGACTGTCTTTTTTCTTTTAATTAATGGTCATTATTTTGCCAGAACGCTCTGATGTACATTTGGTTGATGGTGTTTTGGCCCCAAACACGTCATCACATATAATGAAAAGGGATCAATCCCATGTTAACATATCGGCTTTGGCGGTAGTAGATGGCATTGTTTGGGATAAAGTTCCATACGAAGTATACCGCCCGACGGAGACGATTTGAATGCCATACGTCTTTCGTGTGTCACTGGGTGACGTCATCACACCTGGGATCCATTCGGGATGTTAATGCAGTACATTCATTGTTTTCAGATTTAAAATATTACACTGCTTTTGAAACTGCGGATTTGTATTTAAATTCTGCCAATTATGGTGATTTATTCTGTTTCCAACATTATGGTCATCATTTCTTGCATAAATCCAACACAGTCAGGAATCACGTTAATTATATGCAATGGGAACATTGTCCTGTTCCATTTAAAGGTAGTTCCCAGACTTAGAAAAATAAGTATGTCTACTTTTCAGGCTATGATATGCCTGATCCCAGGTCCTATTATTATAAATTAAATGCCCAAACACACACATAATTTATGCTGACCCATACTAAATTGGTATATTCTTCGACTTTCATAACTGATTTGTCCTTAAGAGGTTATGATTATTGGAAAGACACGATTGATTTAAAATCAATATGGGGTACCAAAGAGTGGCAGGTGCAGGGAACTGAATCATTGCATCGGGCGTGTTTGATACCATCACAGATGATATTCCTGAATCAGACAGTGCAACAAACTACATGTTTTGGTTTGGCTACTGCTAAAAAATGTAATTCTCCATTGTTCCCGTCATTAGCAGATTATGACGACTGGCAGCAGAATGCAAATTATTCTCTAGGGGACTTACACGGTTTGGTCCACAATGGTACCCTTAATTCGTCCACTATTAATCCCTTGGGCTGGTTCATATGGCACCTCAGTACTAATGCTTGCCAGTTACGTTTTTCAAATTCGACAGAGGGATTTAGTCTCAGAAGACCAGATCCTCGTTTTCCACAAACACATTCGGTTACAACCTATTCAGTGGGTAAATTGTGTCAACAGTGGTTGGGACAGTCATCGTTGTCTTCTGTGAAACAACATCTCTCACGTTTATCTGGCGACATTGATCTGGTAGATTTCATTTTGGGTCCAAGGTCCCCTCGCCCGAATCGTTTTGCTTATGCAGCATATAATGAATTCTGGAAGCTGTCTCAAATGGAGGCAGCTTTCCGATTGCGACAACTAGATCAAGATAACTTGCGTAAAGTTTTGGATGTGGTGGACAACAGCATTAATACTTTGTCTTCTCATATTTACACTTTGGACAATATTGTTTCATCTGTAATTGACATTGTGCAGAATGATGTGTCTGTTTTGTATCATTGTCCAAATCAATTACGCTCTGTAATGCAATTTGGCTGGACTTTGCAAACATTGAAAAATGGGAAAGTGCCTTGGGAATATTTGAACACAACTGCCCTGTTTTTGTCCTTTAATTTAACAGATAAACAAAAACCTATGTCCATGAAAGATTCAACATACACATTGTTATATATTGAGAAGTTAGAACAACTACCATTCTCAATAGCAGAGACCGATTCCTCAGTATGGTTAATACACAGGGTTATTTCTTTGCCGATTTCCCTCTTTCAATTTACTGCCATGTATGAAACATTATCCCATTGGTAGATTTGAACCCCTGGGTAGTACTTTCTTGCATGAATTATGGTCGTTACCGTTTACTTTTCACTGTCTACGTGAAGATAAAGAGGTTTTCCTGACAGGGTAGGACTGTGATTCTACTGTGGGACACGCGCTAGTATGAACACAAGTTCAACTTCACGGCGCTTGCAACGTATCAGCGCCCAATTAAGCCTGTTTTCTAAAAGGAACACCAGTCCCCTCAATAATTCCCATGCTCACATTGCTTTCTAACGGTAGTTATCTTATCCTAAATAACCACAACTGCTGCGGGTTACGGGCAGGCGTTCCATATTTACTAACGGTTTCCGAAAGAGTTACTTGTTGCAGCAATGTTCTTTTTCCACCCTCGCATGGGATGGTAGACTCCCTGTGGACTTACATTCCCACTTTGAAAACAAACTTCAATAAACTAAGCAGACTCAAAGCGCTATTGTTTCAACAAGAAGTCGCTCTCACTTCTGCTCGAGAGACCTTCGAATTGCAGGTGGCTAGAACATCTAGTGAGATTCAGTCACTGCTGAATATGAATCTCCCACAACATTTTGGGGAACTGATTCACCAAATCTTTAATGCGTCTGATACTGAAGGCCTTGCACATTTTTTTAAGCTTGTAGGTTCCGGCCTTGTATCATCTTTTCAGACGATTTTTGAGTAATACCAGCCTTTATCTATTCTATTTTTTCCAGCGCCTTCGGTGGTTTTCCACTTATCCTCTTATTGGCGTGTGGAGTGCTGTTACTTCTGCTCCTGTTACACAATGGATACCCATCCTGCGGTTCTGCACAGACCAGGCCTTTGGCGACTGTACTGTGAACGAATGCAGCAGCTTTTTGGATGCTTTCCGCTGGCAACGCTGAGTGTGAGCTATGGGCTTACCTTTCTCTTCGCCTACTTCACTTGCGTGCAACCTGTGTTCCATTGCCGATGGTGCCCTTTCTATTGGGCCTTGGATATCTGTCTCTCCACATCATCAGGAGTTGACCTGGATTATGATCTGTTGGTGGGTCCCTTGTTGGCCCATGACCAGGACTGTTCTGGTAACGCCTGTTTGATGCGCTTGGAGTATTGGCTTGTTGGGATACCTGTGAGGCTGCGAAGCGCCTCTTACAGGAGTGCTTCATCGGATATCACGCAAGTTGCCCTATTCTGCGGCTGGATGCACTGGATCATAAGGAACACGAATGTTCCTTTGCTCTACTGAATTGGATGGCATCCCTCTTTTTTATGAACGACAATGATGCACTTTTGGAACACCTTGCATTCCACAGTGCGCGTAATATTTTGAATTCTTCTGACTAGACTGCATATATATATATATATTCACTGAAAAAACCATAGGTTTTAGGGACAGTTTTAGTTACTTGGACATTGCACTCGTACAAAACCCGTGAAATTCCCCCGTTATAGTTAGTTCAGCTAACTATAACTCGCGCCCCTGCAAAGGTTTTTAAATGCTAATTTGTAACTATAACGTGTCTGAAACCTATGGTTTTTTCAGTGAATTTCAAAGGTTTTTTAAATGCTAATTTGTAACTATAACGTGTGTGAAACCTATGGTTTTTTCAGTGAATTTCAAAGGTTTTTTAAATGCTAATTTCTAACTATAACGTGCCTGAAACCTACGTTTTTTCAGTGAATTTCAAAGGTTTTGTAAATGACAATTTTTAAATGTATTAATTGTTATATTAATTTTTTTCATACTGATTTACTACATTTTTAGAAACAATTTTTTTTACATATTTTATTTTTAATTACATTGTAATTACATTATACATTACATTACAAAAAATACTTTCTCAGAATGAATTACTTTAGTTTAAATACTTTGCAGATAGGCAATAGACTTTTAAGTACAGTAGTTACAGTTGTTGCAATGGGCAACACATTTTCAAACACAATGCAACATTCAGCTCAATGTGAATTTCTAGTTAAATGCAATTAGTTACTTTATGGATTACTTTTGTAACCACAGGACTGGATCCTAGATTCAGTCCTGGTACATCTCCTGTAAACAGTTGAGTAAAAGCGTTTTGGTTACAGTCGTGATTTTTAAGGAATATTATTGTATTTTAAAAGTTGACACTTAGAAACTTTTTCTCATAGAATCACCAATGTTATCCTATGGAAGGAAATTCACTTAGCAGGTAAAAACTGTTATCGTTACTTTTTCTTACTCAGTGTTGGATCCTGGATCCAGCACTGGTGCATCTCCTGTAAACAGTTGAAAAAATGCGTTTAAGTCATACAGGCGATTTTTAAGGAATATTTGTAGTTTGTGAAAATCAACACTTTGAAACTTTTTGCTGAAAACCAGTCAATCTTAGCCTATGAAGGAAATTCAAGTTACCGGTAAGTACGGTTAAAATTACTTTTGAGGATCAGTACTGGGCTGAAAGATGCAGCACTGAGGTCTCTCCTGATAACAGGTGAGTAAATCGGAATTCGTATTTCGGCTGATTTTAGAGGAATATTTTAAAGTTCCAAAACTCCACACTTAGAAGAATTTCCAAGTGAAACCAGTCAATGTTAGCCTATGGAAGGAAATTCAAGTTACTGGTAAGTACGGTTAAAATTACTTTTCAGGACCAGTACTGGGCTGAAAGATGCAGCACTGAGGTCTCTCCTGATAACAGGTGAGTAAATCAGAATTTGGATTTCGGCTGATTTTAGAGGAATATTTGTATGTTTCAAAAATCAACACTTAGAAACTTTTTCAGCAAAAAGCAGGCAATGATATCCTATGGAAGGAAATTCAAGCTACTGGTAAGTACGGTTAAAATTACTTTTGAGGATCAGTACTGGGCTGAAAGATGCAGCACTGAGGTCTCTCCTGATAACAGGTGAGTAAATCGGAATTCGTATTTCGGCTGATTTTAGAGGAATATTTTAAAGTTCCAAAACTCCACACTTAGAAGAATTTCCAAGTGAAACCAGTCAATGTTAGCCTATGAAGGAAATTCAAGTTACCGGTAAGTACGGTTAAAATTACTTTTCAAGATCAGTACTGGGCTGAAAGATGCAGCACTGAGGTCTCTCCTGATAACAGGTGAGTAAATCGGAATTCGTATTTCGGCTGATTTTAGAGGAATATTTGCACAATGGTGAAGGGAGGGGCGGGGCCTGAGGTTACATCTGTGTAAACGCGCCCCGTGGCGCGTTTTAAGTTGGGGGATTAAGTCCCCTTGAATCCTGAGGGTCCCTAGGGGCCAACTAGCCCACCAGGAACCTCCAATATGCGCCAGGGGCTGCGTTGCAGAGACGTGTAGAGAGGCCACACCCTTTTACACCTCTCTGCAACGCAGCTCTGTGGCGCTTTCTGGATGTACCTGTTGGGCTAGTTGGCCCCGAGGGACCCTCAGGATTGAAGGGGATTTAATTCCCCATCTTAAAACGCGCCACGGGGCCTGTTTGCACACATGTCACCTGAAGCCTCGCCCCCTCCTTCACCACTGTGCAAACGCGCCCGTGGCGCGTTTTAAGTTGGGGGATTAAGTCCCCTTGAATCCTGAGGGTCCCCGGAGTCCAACTAGCCCACCATATACCTCCAAAAAGCGCCACAGAGCTGCGTTGCAGAGAGGTGTAAAAGGGCGTGGCCTCTGTACACCTCTCTGCAAGGCAGCCCCCTGGCGCATACTGGAGGTTCCTGGTGGGCTAGTTGGCCCCAGGGACCCCCAGTATTCAAGGGGAATTCGTCCCCCTCTGTTTTTGGGCCCTGGGGACCCCATCCCCCAGGGCCTTACCCCTTTTTAAATTTAAAAAAAAAAAACGGGAAGGGGGCCGCGTGGCCCCCTTCCCGGCCTGTATTGGCCCCGGGGACCCCATCTCCCGGGGCATGGCCTCTATTTTTATTTTTAATATTTTGAGGGGGCTGCGTGGCCCCCTCCTCTGGCCATTTTAAGGCCCGGGGACCCCATCCCCGGGCCGGCCATACCCTTTTTTTATTTTTTATAATTTTTCAAAACTTTGGGGAGGGGGCCGCGTGGCCCCCTCCCGAGCCACTACTTGCCCCGGGACCCCATCCCCCGGGGCTGGCCCTCTCGTTGGGGACTGTGGGGGTCCCCAAACCCCCACAGTCCCGCCGGCTCCCCGTGTCCTACGGGAGCCGGCATTGCTTACACATGGGGAGCAGCTAACATGCTGCTCCCCATGTGGAAAGCAATCAGCTTTGGATATTGGAAGAGAGAGCAGGTTTCCTGCTCTCTTCCAATATCCAAGCAAGTTTGCAATGACAGGACGGGAGCCGCGAGGCTCCGTCCTGTCATTGCAAACAGCAGTGTCCCGGGGGTAGGCACCCCGGGACACTGCAGGAGCCGGCCCTGGGGGTGGCGGTCCCCAGGGCCACCACAGGCTCCAGGAGGGGGCCGCGCGGCCCCCTCCCATCGTGTGCACAGCCCCGGGGAGGTGGTGGTCCCCGGGGCTCTGAGGTCCGTAACGGACCCCCATATTTAAATCTTTAGTGCCCCGGGAGGTGGCGGTCCTGGGGCGTGTGGGGGGCTGGAGCCCCCCACACAGGTTTTTCATTTAAAAAAGAAGCCCCGGGGAGGTGGTGGTCCCCGGGGCTGCGGGAGGGCTCAGAGCCCTCCCGCACCATTATGCATAAAGCCCCGGGGGTGGCGGTCCCCGGGCTTGGGGGCCCTTAGAGGCCCCCACACATAAAATTAACCCCCCCAGCATGCCCCCGGGACTTGGCCCACCCGGGGGCCAGTAGCATCGAAGCGCGGAGACCGCGCCGATTTTTTTTTCGGCAGGATTCGCGCACCCTGAGCGCATCCTGCCGATTTTTTTTAAAAAAAATGCTTTTTGCCCAGGGGGTCCTTGTGGGACCCCTGAGCAGGCCTAGGGGTTAGGGTGTTTCTACCCTGCCCCCTTTGTGCGTTTTGCGCACTTGTTTCTTTTTTTTTCTCGGCGGGATACGCGCACCCTAAGCGCATCCCGCCGATTTAAAAAAAAATCTTTTCTGCCCAGGGGTCCTTGTGGGACCCCCTGAGCAGACCTAGGGGTCAGGGTGTTTCTACCCTGCCCCCTTTTGCGCTTTGCGCACTTGTTTCTGTCCCTCGGTTCTACCGAGGGACAAAATGGCTGCCAACACTTCCTGAATCGGAATGTTGACAGCCAGCTGACAACCAATTAGCATGCAGCTCGTGATCGGGACGGTGCGCGCAGGGTGCGCTGAGGGTACGCGTATCCGACGCGCCCATAGATATATATGTACTTTTACTTTTGATTTTCTCAGGAACTACTGAACGGATTTACACCATTTAAGCAAAAGGCACCAGTCTGAACCAAGGACTACCTCTTTGCCAAATTTGGTGTAATTCCGTTCAGCAGTTCGGGCTGTAGCTGCGACTAAAGGTTCCTATGGAAAAATGAATGGGGAAATCGCGCTTTGGGACCCCCTTTTTCTCGGCCCCCGCTTCACGTATCACCCCGAGACTTTCAGGGTAGGAGCGGAGCGGAGCGCCCCAACAAGTTGGAAACTTTCACGAAGATTCGTCAACCGGCGCCAACGTTATTTCAAATAGAATGTCGCGGATTTCCTATGGATAATAGGTTGTAACTATAACTATCTACTGGCGACCGCCAGTAGATATATATATATATATATATATATATATATATATATATATATATAGTATTTTTAGTAGAACATTTTAATTCACATACATATTTTTATCTAATTATTATGGTATTTAGACTGATGATCTTTTATGAGGTCTTTTGTATTTTATGCATGGTTTTTAGATCATATATGTATTAGCACTTTGTTTGGCACTTTGCACTTTACTTATAGGCACTTTTGACAAGACCTGCAGCATTATCAATTATGGAGTTGTGTTTTACATTCTATTTATCAACAGCAATGATACATGGATTGACCCCTCAGCAGGATAGCCCAAATATGAAGGGAGGACATGTATGGATTTATCCATTTATAGTCATATAGGTACTCTGCTAATTTACCAATGACTTTACATATGTCAGCAGTGGGCTCGTTTGAAAAAATGATAATTTTATCTTATTGAATACTTGATTGTGCTGAAATGTTTTTTACCATCATATATATATATATTTTTTAGGGAAATGTAAAAAAATGTTTTTTTTTTAAAAAGTGTATTTTATATTATTGGTATTTATATTAACATTGTTGCAAATTTATGTATTTTTACTATTTATTGCTGTTGGTTTGCACAAACATAGACTACAAGGATTATTTGACAAAGTATGTTGTCTATGTCCATTAGCGTGCTGCATCACGAGTGCTGGGTACCGTCACTTTAAAAACTTCACTTGGGCTCTGTTGGCGCGTCATGTGATCCAGGCCGAGTTTGGCCGAAACGTGTCATGGCAGCATTGGTGGTGCACTGAAAATAAAACACCTATATTGCAACAAATCTGGGTTCGTCGTCCGTTTTTCTCAAGTCAAAGGAGAAGTGTAAAGCGGAGTGTGGCGATATATATATATATATATATATGTTTTTTTTTTTAATTCATCCTTTTTAATTAACTCTATTTGGGTGGAACATAATACAATTTGGCTCTACTTATCAGTGACACCTGTTTGTCTATGCACTACGACCTGGCCAAGGGGAGGGTGTCACGTGGTCGCTAGGAACATTGTCGACATCTTTAAGTTAGCATGAGCCCGGTAGCCATGATGCTGCTTTTGCGCACGTTACTATATGCCTTTATTTTTGCACGACTCTGTTTATACCTTTCACATGAGAATTCTCTGCTGTGCTCGTTCTCTGCCCGTTCCTGGAGTTTAGTCTGAACATTGTGAGCAAGGTCGATAAACACTGCCCCTTGTTATTCTGTTCTGGTCAGGCCCTAGCACCTAGACAAAACATACCAATGCAGCTGTTTTTGCTGGAAACTCGTACTTTGATATTATGGCGATGCATGCTTAGGTAAAATACACTTAGAGAGGGACCTTTCCAGGGAGAAGAGGAACACGCACCTGTGATGTAGAAATACGATCTATGGCCTGAGGTATGGGGTCTGCTGACAAAGCCCAGAGATCTTCTATTATATAATAATCCTTTTTCTTACCAAGGGGAGGGAGCATAGGCACTGTAGTCCTTTTTCCATAGTCTTTGTATAATAGTTCTGTGTATGTGCAGAATCCCTGCAACAACACATGTTCTAAAATGGCTTCCCTGGTTACTTGGACTGGCAGTAATGGAACTGGCCAGCACAGGGGCATATCTGCCCCTCAAGCAGGTATGTCCTCACATGTAATACTAACCACCCTGCCTTAGAGCTGTCAGGCCTGCTGTACGGGTGACTTACAAGTATCACATGAAGGGATAGGAGACATGGCACGCAGGGATGTGTGACATCTCGTGTTTTCACTTTTGTCTGCATCAAGACATGCAGCCTGCAACGGCACTCATGCCTGTGCTCGGTGAGGGATCCCTTAGGGTGACACAATTCATGCTTCAGCCCGTAGGGCCCTTCTTTAGTACCTCAGGCCCTACATAGGTGGGTCCTATTTACTTGGAACTTAAAGAGGGTGCTAAAGGTTTTGCCAATTGGGGGAAGAACTGTAATGTTTTGGGAAATAGCTCTGATCCTGGGGACCTGGTTAGCAGGAACCCAGTGCACTTTCAGTCGAAATCACATCATTTACCAGACAAAAGGGGGGGTAACCATGTCAAAAAGAGGCACTTTCCTACACCCGGAAATTCTGTTTGTCGTGAAACAAGGGCTGGAATCAACTCCAAAGTAGAACAGCTTTGGGAGCGTGACCTGAAATCACGATGACACCCTTGCACCTTCACAGGAAACCAAGAGTGATGGAACGAGGCCAAGTCTCACTTGGACTTCGTGTGTTTTTTCTTAGATTTGCATGTGGACTTACATTGTGCAAACAACCTGTTGCAGGAGCAACCTCAGGAGCAGGACAGGGACCTACCTTTATACCTCAATCGATACTGCGCTGGGTCTTGTGGTGCCTCGCAAAAAAGAACTTTGCTTCTTGGTCTTGAATGGCCATGGGGACGTGTTCCTATCCCAGGAACATGGAAACCACATGGCACCAGCACTAACCCTTTTACAAAACAACAATCCAAGAATACTCTAACCCAGCCTCTCCGTTCCTTCCAACACATCTCACACAATGAATTTATGGATTAGGTCAAAGCAAGTAGGCCTGCCGGCAGCCCTTCTGACCCGTGTCCACCGCAAACTTTCAAGACAATTCTTTTAACAACCTCTGCTGCCACTCCAGTAAGAAGAATCATCAACAATTCCTTAACCCCGGAATATTTCCAGAAGAACTAAAAAGTCATACATACGCCCTTTACTGAAGAAAACAAACTTGGACCCGCTGAACCCTGACAACTACAGACCCATTACAAATGGACCTTTTCTGGGCAAACTGATAGAAAGAGCAGCGTTCGCCCAGATGTCACAATTCATTGAAGAGAATGCCTTACTTTCAGACTTCCAAACAGGATTCCGTCCGGGAAGAGGCACAGAATCTGCCCTCCTTGCCATCTGGGATGACCTGAAGAACACAGTAGACCGCAACGGGGTTGCTGCCCTACTTCTCTTGTACCTCTCAGCTGCCTTTGACACGGTTGACCATGACACTCTGAAACAAAGACTCTATGAAGCCGGCACAGAGGGGACTGCTCTAGACTGGATCACGTCCTACCTTCGAAACAGAACTAATGTCATCCATACCCTACCTTTCTCGTCCAAACCATACACCACAAAAGCAGGGGCCCCTCAAGGCTCTATCATCTCGCCCATGCTTTTCAACATCTACATGAAGTCAATACCAGTACTGATCAATCAATTTCACCTCACGTGATATAACTATGCAGATGACACACAAATACTCCTTCAACTGGAATGCCCCAAAGACATTGGAAACACTCCAATTTTCAGTTGTCTCAGAGCCGTGGATCAGTGGATGACTTGGAGCCATCTCAAATTGAATGCTTCCAATACGGAAATACTCACGTGTGGCGATTGGAAACCTTATGACCCGCTTGCCGACTGGCCTGATGAACTGGGATCACCGCTTAAAATATCAAAGGAAGTAAGAAACCTCGGAATGACCATGGACTCCAAGCTATCGATGAATGCCCAAGTGGACAAACTAGCAAGATCAAGCTTTGTCACTATAAAAACGCTGCAACAAATTTTCCCCCATTTGGGATTTCCACACAAGGTTCAAGCTACCATCTCCCTTGTTCTGTCCAAACTCGATTACTCCAATAGCCTCTACCATGGATCACCTTTAACAACCATGAAAAGACTACAACGGATTCAGAACTCGGCTGCCAGACTACTCTTACATATCAAACCGCGAGACCACATCTCACCTGCCTTGAAAGCCCTGCATTGGTTACTGGTTGCCAGAAGATCCACGTTCAAGCTGCTTTGTATCACCCACAAAGCAATACATGGAATGGGACCGCTCTTCATCTGGAATAAAATCACCAAACACATTCAACAAAGGAACCTCCGCTCTAAAGTGGCACCTCGCCTCAAAATCCCAAGATACAAGAAAAAAACCATGGGTGGCAGTGGCGGCTGGTGGAATTTGAAACTGGTGGCGCGTATGCAGAACGAACCAACGTATGCGAGCGAGCGCAGCGAGCGAGCACGACAGCAATCAGGAGGGTGCGGGGGGTTCTCCCCCGCGAAGAAATTTTTAAAAAATTGGCATCTTTTTGGTGTGATTTTCAGCACTATTTCTGTGATAAATGGACTAAAAATTCAGTTCTTCTAGGCATTCATAAAAGAAGACTCATACATTATTTCCGAGAATTTCTGAGGTGCCAAGCAAGTCTGACTTCTGAAGAGGGCTAGGGTACTAAGCAAGACTGCTTTGGCTCTACCCTTTACAATAGAAAACACTAGTTAGCGATGTGAACAAGTTCAATGGACAAACCTGGGGTCTAGGGAGAGTCCCTCTCCTGAGAAAGAAATTTAAAAAAAGATTGGCAAATGGTGCATTTTAAAGCAAATGAATGCAGCGATAAAGCAAGGCTTATTAAGCAGTGGGAACGTATAGTCTTGAAATATTAAACACATTAAAAACTGCCCTGTATCTTCTTGCATTAATTTGTTCAACAGTTACTGTAATATGTAAATTGTTCTGCATGACAACCTTAGCTCCTTTAAAATGTATGCTTGCCCAGTGTCTTGCACTGCATGCAGCATTAACTTTGGAAAAATATGCTCTAACCAGACTTCGGGAAGCACCCACAGCTGCTGGCTGTAACCAGTCATATAGAAATATGTGCAGACAGGTCTTTAAGTGAGATGAAAAAATTGGGTGCTCCCTATAAAGGAACATGCCAAATACATTTCTGTGATTCCCATAGTGTGCCATCAGACCTGTATTTTGGTTTCTCCCTGAGAAGTAATTTTATCCAGATAAATGGCACAGCAACTGACATACGCCTAAAGCCTGTCAGTATGATTGGCTTTGTCACTGGGTGTTAGCTGTTTAACATAAATGAGTAACAACAATGATTTATTATAAATAATTAACATTGAAAATGTTTAAATTCTGAAATAGTGAGTCTGTGAATTAAATAGCATTGAGGCCTGTGGAAGGAGTTTTGGACTTCAGTTATGTGTGCTTTATGTTAGATATGTACCCTCTTTTTCTCTGCATATCTTGTCCATCTGCACATCTTCAACCCCCTCTCTTTCCTCTTCAACATCCTCTTTACACTCTTCCCCGAATGTCCTTCCTCGCATCTGTCACTTCACCCCCCCCCAAGATGCACTGCACTCCCTCAAATTTAAGCACTTTAATTTCTCTTACTTTTGCCTTGCAAATATTTTGACATCAGGGTACCCCCTTCACACACACACACACACACATCCACAGAATTTCAGTTGCAAATGGAATACACAAACATTGTTCCTTCTGTGTGTTCTCCAGAGAGGCCAACCCAGTGACCGGCACTTTGTTTGGCTTCAGCCTTAGCGCCTGAGCGCTCAATCAAAGCCCCTCATCAACAACTGGCATGGCTCAAGCTTCAAAGCACACACAGAAAAAAATACAGATAAACAACAAAATTATAAAATAGCTAATTCGTGGGGTTTAGTGGGATTAAGTAAAGCATGTAAAATAAGAGAGGAACTAAATCGCTGAAATGTATTCCCTCGACGTTTTTAACATTCATTCGTTTGCAAGTCAATCGATGTTTTTGGCATCACTGTTAACTCAGGCGCATGTACACAGGGCCAGTTTTAATGCCATACATCAGAGAACTGGCCACTGTAAGCACATGTTACACAGAAAGGAGCCAAATGATCTGTAAGTAGAGTCTATGTTCAACCGATTGCATCCTTCTTGCACAGTGTATCCCATCATCACATTGAGCACCTCCTGTCCACTGCAACTATCCTTCACATTGTAAAGTGGCTGCGGCAAGGCTCTCCCAGGAGCACAGAAAGCACACTGGACCTTATGAAAGTGCTACAAAGTAAGGTGGCCTTTGGAACATAAAGGTGAGCATGAAACGATAAAAAGGAAGCGGAATAAACAGTGCAAGGGCGAGGAGGGATTTCAAGATTGCGCGCAGATGGCCACACATGTTAATGTTTAGTCAGTACAAAAAGAAACTGCTGTTAGACTTAAATCGGAGAATCAAATGGAGGCAGAGTTTTAACAACAGTACTATGAAGAATAATTAATAAATAAGGCGGTACGTTTCTCCTCCCTGCCTGATTAATACTTTTGTAGGTGAAGAGACCACTGACGGATCAAGTATTTTCAGTGGAATTGCCCGTCAGCAAGCACCTTATTATCTCATTTCAAGATACCACAGAAACTGCTTGACCCCAAATGATCAGCTCATTAGTTTTTTTAATGTATGCTGGGAATTGTAGCCGATTGTATTAATAACTACATGTATATTTAGCCTGACTGAGCACTGCCGTCAGCAGCTAATGAGGAGCGCGTTGTAAAAGATTGTTTGCCGCCCATGTGTTCCTGTGGCCACCGGTTACACATCCTAAATCGACTCTCGAGATAAGGGATTGACACGCTTTCTCTCCACAATAGGTACTGCTCGCTGTAAAGTGGGTTCAATTGTAAAAAAATTGCAGGACTACTGCTTGGAACCGCTCCAGGGGGCTGAGATTGATCCGAACATGAACAGATTTCTCTTGGGTCTCAAACTAAAGTTAAGCAGTCGCGGCCGGCATGACGGGCGGGAGGTTTTTCGTTTAATTAAAAAAATATATTTATTACATAAAACTTACCGTCCCGCTTCTGGATGGGTCCCGGCTCCCGCTTCCACCGTCCTGCGTTTTCACTGCCTGCAGCTCTCGTCATCAGCAAAGGCAGCCTCCCTCCCCTCCAGGCTCCACCAATCACAATGCTGCAATGGCAGCGTTGTAATTGGTGAGGCACATTGGAGCGCACCCCACCCGGGCCATTTTCTCTATGTAGGCTGCTGCATGCAGCCTACATAGAGAAAAAGGGAGAGTGGGCTGTCCTGCTCGAGGGCAGGGGGGGAGTGGGCAAGCCACTCCCCCCTGCCCTTGAGCAGGACAGCCCACCCCCAACCAGGCACTTCTGCTTTCTCGCCGTGCGAGAAGGCAGAAACATAAAATGGTAGTTTTTACCATTTATGTTTCTGCCTTCTCGCACTGCGAGAAAGCAGTGGGGCAACGCCCCCACGCCCCAATGGGGGAGCCGCCACTGATGGGTGGCACTTCCTTCTCTGTTCAAGCAGCCAAACTATGGAACTCTTTACCCCCAACATAAGATCCACGGACAACCACCTTATCTTCAGAAAACCACTCAAGAATTGGCTCTTCCCCACATAAGCACCATACGCAAACAGAAATTTACAGCATATCCCTCTGTGTATAAGCATTTATTTTTTACTATAGATAATGTACCTATCTTTGTGTATTGCTTTGTATAAACATGTAGAATAATTATGTTGTTAAAAAATAAATACAAATACATTTTTAAAGTACAATAACACTTGAAAACCAGAGTTTATCTAATGCATCTTTTTACTTCCTTTATGCATCTATATACCTTCCATGTACTTGGATCTATATATTTATTACTTTTCTCCTAAAAACGCATATCCAATGCACTACCCTATTTCTCATCCTGTACCTCTATCAATATCTTTAATCTACATATACCTACCTCCTTTATGCAGCTATATACTTTCCATGTACTTATGGATCTATATATTTATCACTTTCTTCCAATTCAACATATCCAATGCACTATCCTATTTCTCACACTATACTTCTCTCAATAGATCTTCTACCCCAACTTTCTGACTCGTCTCAAACTTATTTCTACTACTCTTTCCAATGCACTACCCTATTTCTCACCCTATACCTCTATCAATATATCCTCTACATCCACTCTCTCATTTATCCCAAACTCCATACCACTACTATGATCCCCAAAATAACCCTTTCTAGACTCTCCCATATTCTACTCCTCCTTGCATCATCTGACACCTCTTTTACGATACGGATCCCCAAAAACAAGCCTTTCTAAACTTTTCCCTCTGACTCTTCCCCTCCACATCCCTTTTTACTCATCCCAAAGCCTCTTCCTACTGCTGCTCTGCTATCCTTCTCACTCCAAATAACTGACTAATATCCACCACTCAAATTATTTTCATATTTCACTATACTAATTCACCACTAATCCTTTATGGGTTTCCGGAGTAGCGTGCTACTGGCCAAAAAAAAATCGCTTCAACACCCCATCAAGGGTAACAAGCGCTATATAAATACAGACCTTTTTTCCCTCTTCTATCCTTCCGCTATCCGTCTGAATCCAAATAATTGACTAACCTATCCACCACTTAAATCACTTTCATATTTCACTAAACTAATTCAACACTAATCATTTATGGGTTCTGGAGTAGCGTGCTACTCGCCGAAAAAGCACTTCGATGCCTCGTCAGGGGTAGTAAGCGCTATATAAATGCAAATACAATACAATACATCTGTTGGTGTGAAAACAATGGAATTGATGTCAGCGCGCATGGATGGTGCCTATATAGCCCCGTGCAAGCCACAACTGTCGCGGAACGATGTCAACATAGAGCTGCTGGTGCAGCTTCAGGGGCATAGTTTCAGGAGGTTGTGACAGGTGTTACACCCCCCTAAAAATGTATTCTGTAGTAAATAGTTGGGTAAAAGTGCTTTCAGTATGGTGAGGTGTCTGTCGTATTTCACCTGTAATTTTTACATACAGACAGATATAAACACACACACTCTCGTCTCTGTTTCAAAGGTCTAAAAGAAATGTGGGTTAGTGTGAAAAATATTGTTTTAAACTGCTAACAATACACACTGCCTCTTAAGCACCCCTTATGCTCTGCTTCTCATGTAATGTATTTTAACAAGCTATGCCAGCAATATGGAAAGTTTAGTCTATTAATTCACCAAAAGAGTTTTTTGTACAGCAGACATGCTGAACTCGCACATTTGAAGGTGCTCTCATATGTGATAATGAAGAAAATGGCGGCTTAATGAATTAAATTATTTGCCCACAATCACATCATTTGAAACCAGTTCATGGATCAAGAGCATTGCTAATAGGTTAGGTAGATTTTTTAAGTCACTAGACCTGCAGGTCTAGTAACATGTTTTTGATTTTTCGAGGCCTGAATGATAGTTGGGAAATGTGAAGGTCCCCCCCCCGCCAATCTTACTGATGAAGCTACGTCCCGGGAAGTTGCACTGCTGAAACTTTTCCGGATCCAATGTGGCGCCTGAGGGAGTATTAAAAACATGAGGAATCTGTGAATAGAAGTCTCTATTAGAATGATGGAGTGGGCACTTACCAGGAACAGCGCACCCACCACAGGTTGAGTCCCCCGGCAAACCCTTACAGTTGATAGGAGTGTCTCTGGATTACTCAGAAGGATGCTTCACTATTCATAGGCCTGACACTACTTGAAATTGTATTTATATAGTGCTTACTACCCCTGATGAGGCGTTAAAGCACTTTTCGGCGAGTAGCACGCTACTCCGGAACCAAAAGGATTAATGGTGAATTAATTTAAGGAAATATGAATTAATTTGAGCGGAGGGAATGTGAGTCTGTTAGTTGGATTGAAAAGGAGAATGGAGGGCTAAAAGACGGAAGAGTCTAGAAAGTGTTTATTGGGAGATCATAGTAGTAGGAGGAGGTTTGGAATGACTAAAGGTGAGATGGAGGAGGGAAGAGTCTCTAGAAATGGATTAGGGAGATCACAACAAGCTTAGAAGGCATTGTGATGGGTTTGCATGTGTAGGTGGTGGAGATGCTGGTTGAGAGTGAGTTGGTGAGCTATGTTGTTTTTGTAGAGTCGCCTTGTTGTCTAATAGACATGAAGATGTGAAGTTGTGAAGAGTGCCAGGTTGTTAATTTTGTTTGCGTCTGTTTAGGATGGAAGGGGTATGAGTTAGGGGTGATGTTGGAGCATGTGGGTCATGTTGTAAGGCTCTGAATTGTGCATTGGCTGAGAGGCGCTTGAATGAGAGTTGATGTGTTGGTGTATTTGTGTTAGGTGTGTGAGAAGAGAAAAAGCTTAGCAGTAAACATGGTTAAGGATCTGTATTATTTGTGTAGTCAGGAGGGTGGGAGTGGGTGTATGTATTTGGTGATATACCACCAGAAAGTGGAGGGCTCAGGTGCTTCACCCATCAAAGAGCAGTGCACATGGATGATAAATTAACATGTCTTCTGAGGGCAATGCAGTGTGTGGGCCCTCACCTGACACCATTTGCTTCTTCTTTACTGAACGATTGCGTGTGTTTCCTTCACAAAGTGTCAACCAGGTCCCCCATACTCCCTATAACAAGATATCAAAATTCATCCACTTTTCGTTTCGTGCCGGGAAACCAAGATCGATAGGATCCCAAAAAGTGTAAATCAAAATGTGTTTCTATGGATTTATGGTTTTCAAAACGAAGTAAACATTGGCACATATACATTGAGTGCTAATGCTCCTACACGTTAAGTCCTCCTCTGGAGCACAACAGCATGGCTGGCATGCAATGAGAAAATAAAGGATTTTTTTTTACTTCACATGAAACAAAGCCAGCAACCACCCTTACTGCAACCAATGGGAGTGCTCACAGAACCGGCTGATGGCGAGTTACCAGCCTGTTGTATCCTTCCTGGTTCTAGGGCACATAAATGATAGACCTTATTATCAAATTTTAGGAATCCAAGTGGTATCTGAAATTTGGTGTGGGTTTTGCTTTTCAGAACACTGGGGCTTATTCAAAGAAGATGATATATTTGGACTCTTCCATGGTCATTCGCTATCAGCACTTAAAAGTGGGTTCTCAAATTGCGTAGGTGCTAGAGTGTACTCACAGAGGGTGTATCTGATGATTAATTATTTACATTATATCTACTAATACCACCCCATAAAGACAGTACGGGGGCAAGTCAAACTACATTGTGAGGCGCGTATTGGGTTCAAGTAAACACCAGATCTGAACAAAAATGTCTAGGCATATCTAAAATACATTATGCACTTCACACTTTTTAGATTGAGCCTGGGCAGCGCACATGCGCTGCTCTGTGAGGCATGTAGTATTGAGTTAGGGATGTGAAGCTCCGCCCACTCTCCACCCATATTTTTAATTGGCTTGTGTCGTTGTACTTCGTAAATGCTGGCTTCTGATTTCTTCATCGCCTTGTTAGTCCCTCCTTAGTACTGCCTTGTCTTCATTTGAAACCTCGCATGGCGACTGGCCCTTTTACTTCTGATGTTACACGGTACGTCTTATTTAGTCTGTATGCACTATTTCTTTAATGGGTTTTGCCCTACTGTTGGCAAGACGTGCTTCCTTACATTCAGTGCGCCATGAGCACTTTCACTTTTCCGACTTTTGCATCGTTTGGTCACCCGATCCTCCGCTTGTATTTAGTATTAATTGCTTTTCCTTCTCAGCGCAGTGCTGCCGCGCTTTATTTTGCAGCTATTTTATTTGCACCTACACTTAAACGACTCTGTTTCATGGAGTCTTTACCATAGAAACCGAGCAACGGCGCTGGAAGAAGGCTCAGGCTCAGCCCCGCCCCTCCCCTCACACTATGTACTGAAACCTGAGAAGCAGCAGAGGAGAGAGGCAGGCGGCAGCCGGAAGCACAAGAAGCATTTACAATACAATAGGTCTCGCATTTGCGAGACTTTGAGCTATTGGCATTGTTAAATGACAATGCCTTTTATTTATGTGTTGGTTTTTAAAACATAAATAAAAGGCATTGTCATTTACAATGCAAATAGCTTAAACTTTCGCAAATGAGAGACCTATTGCATTGCAAATGCTTGTTTGATTAGTAAACACTCTAAAATGTCTCCACTGAAAAATACTGAAAACACTTACGGGAAAAATTGTGTCACAGAACTGATTGGCACAAAACTGAGCCAATGTGGGTTGGCACTGCTAAACAAAAAAAATTAAATTTCTTTTAGGCTAGAAACTCACCAGAACTTTCCTGAGCAATCAGATACGATGTTTCCAGTTGGCTGATTGAGTTACAGGTGACACAGATGTAGAAGTCCTCACCCACTTCCTTGATGACTAGTTCCGAGGTGTTTCCCTCACTTGTGATGTTCTGTATCAACTTTCGCCCGTTGGTTGTTCCTTCAGGTGAGGTTCCAGACCTCACATGAAGCTTCACACTTTAGCCGGACACCTGAGTCACCACTTGATAGGATAATATTTACCTGAGGTTGCTTGTTTTTTTGTCTTATGTGTATTTCAACTAACTGCCAAGTGTCCCAGGTCCATGTATGTGCTTCATCAGTCTAGGTTTTTTTATCGGAATTCTGGGCCGAGTAAAGTTTATCATGTCAGCGCGATCGATTCTCATGTTGGTTCTCATGTGGGAGCTCAAAGGTTGTGTGAAATTACAACTAGTAATGTTATCAAATATACAAATTAGTCTTCAGTTTTAATGTTGTTCACAACTTGAGACATCTGTTTTATGCTTGGTGATCCAAACGGACTAGAGGTGTTGCCCCATTTAATCCACGAGTCCCTGCAGGAGTATAGTAGTCCTTCTTCTGTGATTGTGGTTGTCTCCTTGCACCTTACTTCCGTCCATAGTGCCGTTTAAGCCCCGCCCCTGGGTTCAAGCTCTTTTTTTAGGTCGAGCCTAGCGGCAGCGCGCATGCACTACTCGCTCTGCGAGGCATGCTGTATTAGGATATGCACTAGCAGCCCCGCCCACACTCCGCCCATATTTGTCATTGGCTTTGTGTCATTGTCCTTCTTAAATGGTGGCTTCTGATTCGTAAATGGGCTTGTTAGTCCCGCCTTGGTACCGCCTTGTCTCCATTTGTTACGGCCCATAAGGACTGGACCTTTTACTTGGCTTGATACAGGGCCTGCTTTATCTAGGGGGTGAGCACTACTTTTGTTATTGGCACTGATGGGGACAATGGCGGCTGCTTTTTTGGGAATTTGCATAATGATCGCGGCGCCCGCTTTAGGGACACCGTGTTCATTTTCAATTTTAATTTTATTTAACTTTCATAGTGTTTGTTTCTTTTTTTTTAGTTTAAAACTGAGCACAGCGCCGCTTCAAGGACACCGCGCTCGGTTTCTTTATTTATTTTTTAACTTTAACCCTCAGCGCGGCGCCCGTTTCAAGGACACCGCGCTCTGTGTTAAAGTTTTTATAAAAAAGAAACCGAGCGCGAGGTCCTTGAAGTGGCGCTGCGCTCAGTTTTAAAGTTAAACAAGCATTTGCAATGCAATAGATCTCGCATTTACGTGAGTTTAAGCTATTGGCATTGTCATTTACAATGCCAATAGCTTAGACTCACGTAAATGCGAGACCTATTGCATTGCAAATGCTTGTATTTTAGTGACCCAAGCCATTAGGTGTGGCCTTTGTGTGACGCATGCGCACACGCAGGCAGACCGGTGTCCACTAACCAACACATGACAGACACCCATGTCACATGGTTCACCAGACATACTCACACACACTACTAACACCCCTCAGAGCTCCCCGTTTTCTGTACGTCAGACTTGTGTTTGCAGTGTGACGTTTTTCGCCATATCTGACCTTTTGCGTCACACAATGCCGATCATAAAAGGAGAATAATAAATGGGGTGACCCGTAGGACCACTGGACCCGGGTAGATACTGGTACATAAATAAATGGTCACAGTGGAAAACTGATTACGAACTCACGTACATACAAACTAATTGAAAATACAATCAATAATTCAAAATGTCACGGCAACAACAGATGATTTCTTGTGATTTTATTAACATCACAGAATCGAAATTAATCCAAAACATATAAATATACGATTAATCAAACATTGATAAATATTGGTGCTCAGAGAGAAAAGGAGGGGGGAAGGGGGGCGGGGTTTGTGAGTGATCAAGGAGAATTGAGTGATGGTGTATCATTTACGTGAGTTCGTAATCAGTTTTCCACTGTGACCATTTATTTATGTACCAGATCATAAAAGGAGGGCCATGCTGACATCTCCAGGCCTGCTTTGTCTTTGCCTTGAAGGGATATACAGGGCTCGAGTCGGGGGCACACACAGATACACGGCGTCCACCCACTATTTTTACAGGGTGGACGCCGTCCCCCCTGCCAAGAAGTTAGGCCTCACAGAAATATGTTGAACTTGTCCCAGTGTAAGACACTGGGACACGTTCAGCAGCGCCTGCACGTTGTCTGCTTTCCATTTCCAGCAGCAAGGTGCAGGCAGCAAGGGAGCCTTTTTTCACCTCCAGCTGGGCCGAAGTTAAGGGGCCATCCAGCCTCCTTTTGTTTGTATATGCTGACTGGGGGCCGCCTGGAACCTTACATTTAAATGTAAATACCACAGAGGGAAACAAAGGCACACGGCTTGCCTTCTCTGCACAGGTACTTAAGAGAGGCATGCTTTTGCCTTTGTTCTGTCCCTGTATATAAATGCAAACACCATAAGACTGTCAGATGGGTTAGTCTGCCCCAGTATTTACACAAATTGTTTAAATAGCACTATTTTATTTCTTTTATAGCGCTACGTCGTGACGTCATGAGGTAATTTGCATATTGTCTTACTTGGTCAGTCCCCCCCACTTCTTTTTATAGGACTTGTGCCCTGGGGATATCGTTTTGTGATTATAGTGAACATAATGAAAATAGAACTACAAGTACCAGAATACAATTTTAAATGAATTAACTGCCTATATATCTTTTACGTTGGTCTGTGCTCGGTGGGGTTAGTTCCAGTACTGTTTTTTCTTGCATTCTGATATGTTTAGCATTTACCTTTCGTTATCCAAAACTACAGGTGAAAGATTTTAAAGTATAAATTGATGATGTATTTACACCCGATCAGGGGTAGATAACTCGTGTTCTGTTTTCTGCACAGATCTGTAAATATTCCGTTTCCGGAAGCCTTAGGCATACGATCAGTGCTTGTTTATTACACTGCTGCTGCTCTGTCGTTCAATCACATTTAATCCCCGTTGATCTTTTAATATTTTATTTTTTATCATTAAATCTTTTAGATTAAACGTTTCAGTATGCTCTTTAATATACGCTCTCCTACTTTCAGGCCCAAAGTATTTACATGTTTTAAGAAGAAATATACTCCCGTGGAACAGAAAACAAAGAGTTCAAACCTCTTGATCGAGGGTTTATCAGCAACAAACACACATGCATTTCACTTTGCACTTCATTACGTTAATAAACCGTAAAAACACGGCCACACAACAAATACTTACATTACAGAGGGAGCAGCAGTGTATTAATTATCCCAGCCCACCTGATGACGCCACCGAGCCCCAGTACCACCGGTAGTAACAACAACAGTAGTAGCAGCTCAGGGTGGGTGGGACCAGTTCAGCCAAACAAACCTTTACATCCGAGGGCTTCCTCTAAACACCGCTGACCGGGATCCGGTCAAACTGTTCCAGCCGTAAGTACTTTTTTTTTCCAATGGAAACAAAATTTAAATCTTAATTCATTTTTTAATGTGTGTAATTTGGGTGGTAACATCAAACAGAAACGTAAATTAAAACATTAGTTAAGTAAATCAGTTATTCAACCCTAAAATACATGTTTTTAAACTGGTCACTACACTTATGTAATATAATTTACATTTTTGCAAACAGATTTTCCATTTTTAGTTGATCGGGGAGATGTTTAGTTGGCTTTTAATCGCGTGAGTGCATTTCTAGACCAAAACGCTGTTTTTGATTTAAATAGCTACAGGCTATCTGGTATTTCCTTTCGCAAAAATATGTTTTCTGAAGCTGCCACTAGGAATTTTCATTGTGGGATGTTTCTGAGTTTATTTCCGCGCCGGTCGGTGGAAAAGTGCTGTGTCCTGCCACTTGTGTGCATAGACTACCATTAAAGAGTGCAGTTATGTTTACTTAAAGTCAAGTTGTGAAGTATCGGTCTGTGGGAATATGTGACTATGTCGCCATTGCATGAGTAAGAAAACCATTCCAAGATGGCACTGATTCCTACTATCTTCCTCCCGTGTGAACAACACAGGTGCTTTAGCTCTTGCAACTAATGTGGACCATAACATTTATTTGGATTTCACATTGCTGGGGCCCCTGATATTTATAGCGATTACTCCTAGCAATGCAGTGGATGCAACAAGCAGAAACAGTCTCTCTGCTACGAGGGCCTCACATACTCTACTACTGTTCATGGCCTGCTAACAACATGTTTGTCGCCAGTAAAATAAATAACTGGCGAGACAGTATGAATATACCGCTCCTCCCTTTGATGCTATACCTTATATAAACAAGCAGTTGCAATGCAATAGGTCTCGCATTTACGCGAGTTTAAGCTATTGGCATTGTAAATGACAATGCGTTTTATTTATGTTTCAAAAACCAAAACATAAATGAAAGGCATTGTCATTTGCAATGCCAATAGCTCAAACTCGCATAAATGCGAGACCTATTGCATTGCAAATGCTTTTTTTTTATTTAGAAGCGTTGGAAAAACTGTCTGCCAGTCACCCCGCTTCCTGGCTGTGATTAGTCCCTACCTGCCGAGGGGGCGGGGCTCTGCAGACTCCATGTATTCTTCTGAGGCTCGCACAATGAGGAATGGTTTGCTGCTACACAGCGCGTGCGCCGCTTCAATCCGGCGCGGAGCCCCGAACATGGTGAGAGGCTCAAGGCCTGCGCGGGTTTTAGAGAGAGAGCAACCTGGCAACAGACAAGACAAGAGGCAAGTTCGAGGGAAGAGTGATAGAGTCCATGCAACAAGGCCCACGAGGCTCAGATGGTCTGCGAATCACAGGCGCTTCAAATACTTCCTTTGAGGAAACGCCGCACTCGGAAATGAATGGAGAACAAAGTCTCCTTGCGGGTCAGGGGGGCGATGGAAGATGCGAGCTGGGTTGATTTTGTGGTGTTGATAGGGTGACCAACTGGCATGGGTGCAAATTTAGGACTGTGAGTGTAAAAATTCAGGACAAAGGGCCAAAATTCAGGACAAAAATTCAGGAAAGGAGTTCAAAATTCAGGACAAAACTTGGGGACAAATGGTAAGTTTTACAGACGCATCAGAGGAGGTCGCGCAATAGTATACAAGTAAGTAAATAGACAACCACTTAAGTACAAGTACATATTAGGTTGAGAAAATTGTGCACTTCACAGTTTTTCAGTATGTGCGCAGCTTTGAGCAACTGTGCAGGTCTTTTTGTGGTATTTCATATGATAACACTCTATGTATATGGTTACTGCACTTGGTTGTCCAGTCTGATATTCTGTTTACAATTCATGGTCCTGAGCAGGCATGTTTCGTGAGAGGAATGGTCAGGAAGATCTGCTCGGATAGACATTGTGTGATGTAAAGCGACACGCATAGGATGCAGCTAATTGGGACCTGCAGTCCTGGACTGAGTACAGTCCTCCGAGTGACCAGCTTTGTGTTAGATCGCTTCAAGCATTCCATTGCTGTTCAGCTGGTGATGACTGGTACTGTACTGAGTGATGGATAAGACCCATAGCGGAGAGGTCTTGTATAAGGGTAAGAGCATTAAGCAGGAAAAAGGAGTTTTTAACCAGACTGCATGAGCTATACTATAATTGGCTGCACACTGCTGAGTGTAAGGGTATTATTGTGGGTCAGAGTGGTTAGATAGGTGTTGACATTGCTATAATATGCCCTGGCTAGCCATATATCAGCCCTCCTTATTTTAGCTGTATATTGGAAATGGTATACTGATTGGGCCATTTAATTTCTGTGAGCTTTAAACTGCAGATTCTCATTGATGCACAGAAGTGTGCTACAGACTAGAAACTGTGTACGCTGTTGAGGCATTATTGTAGGGCAGAAGGAGGCACTGTCTTTTACATACAGAACATTTTCTATTGAAATGAAAGCAAAATGCCATCATTCAGTTTTACTGATAAATCTATATAGCGCACAAATACTAATGTGTGGAAATGTGGTTTCAGCAAATATGTATCATTTGAACATCACCAAGTAAAGTGTCTTGATTGTTTTGATCCTATTAAAACTCTGTTTCCAGCACACTTCTGAATTGCAAACAAGTGATCCATTTGTCGTTTCCTAACTGCTGACATGTTTTGAAACATTTGCACAGTTTATTTACAGATATTTAAAAGTTGTTGTGTGTTACAAACAAACTGACAGCTCACAGCCTTTGTTTTCGCACCCCCAAGAAAATTTGGGAAAACATGGTTCATTCTACAACACATTTGTCATTATATATCAATTGTATTAGCTTCTAAAGCATAGTAAACAATGACTTTACTGTGCACCAGAATATGACAATGTTTGAGGCTGCTTTTATTGTTGCCTGGAAACTGCTGGATATACAAGGAACTTTGCAGTGCCAGCCCCCAGTAACAAAACTGCACCCCCCCCACCTTTCCAACCTCCCAGGGAAACGCCCGATGCCCGGTCCAGCCAGTTCGGCCTTGCTACCACCCTCCAATGGTGCCCCTCATCTTCACATAGATCCCATCTCATGTATATTTAATTTCTTTTATAGTGCTACTCATCCCAATTATGTAGGGCAGGGTGTCGGAGTGCGTTACATCACACACATATTATATACAGACAATGACTCATATAAATGTGATAGTCCATGTATAGGATATGTTGCTTAAGAAAATGGGGGTTACAAGGTGTAATCATACTTTCATCGATCATTCAGTCTTTCACCATTGATTCTGTCCTTCCATCTCTGTGCCCATCCATGTCCATATTCAACCATTTACAAACCTATCCATCATGTATCCTTCCATCCATCATTTCACTCATCCATCCACCCTTTCACTCATCCATCCATTATCCATTCATCCACCCTTTCACCCTATCCATCCGTACACTCATTCATCCACTCTTCCACCCATCCATTCACTCATCCTTCCACCCATTCACCAGTTCAGTCATCCATCCACCCATCCTCCCGTTCTCTCTCCATCCCCCTTTCACTTAGCCATCCATACTTCCATCCACCCAGCCATCTATCTACTCATCCACTCATGAATCCATCCATTGACCCTATCACTCATCCATCCTTTCACTCATCTATCCATCCTTTTGTCCATCTACCTGCCCTTTCACTCACTCATCCAGCCTTACATCCACCCTTTCACTCATCCGTCCGTCCATCCATCCATTCACCCTTTCACTTATCAATTCATCAATCCATCATTTCACTCATCCATCCACCCATTCACTCGCCCATCATCCACCCATTCACTCGCCCATCATCCACCCTTTCACTCGCCCATCATCCACCCTTTCACTCATCCATCTATCCTTTCACTCATCCATCCTTTTACCCATCCATCTACCCTTCCACCCATACAACCATCTATTTACCTTTTCTCTCATCCATCCTTCCACTAACTCATCCATCCATTCTCTCACGATCTGTCCATTCATTTATCCATTCAACCTTTCACTAATCCATACAGCCATCCACCCATCCCTTCACTTACTTACTCACTCACCTTTTCACATTAATTATGAGCTGAGCCTTTGTCTGCAGAGTTGCAGACAGAAGAGACCCATCAAGAACTCCACCCTCGCTATAGTTCCTAAAGCAAGGGGTGGGGTGGGAGAGGGTTCACTATGCCCCTGCGCATAGGCAATCTGAAAAAGTGGAAGTCATGTAGGATGCACAGTGCCAGGACGTGAGGCACTGTGACATGGTGTTGTTTCCAGAGCTTTACGTGGGATGAAAAAACTAGGGGGTCTCTCCAAAGGGGGTGTTCAATGTAATTAAGGGTGTGGCTTAAAACACCTAAGCTAAAAATCTGTGCTTAGTATAATGTGCCGCCCGACTGGTATTTTTGTTGCTTCTGTCATTGCATCCAGATATATAATACAAGTAATGTTACACCTAGAACAAGTAACGTTACACCTAGAACAAGCCAGAACTATTGACTTTGCCAATGGTTGTTAGTTGCATAAAAAAAAAAAAGCAGCAACCATGGCTTCCTTGAATATAATATTGAAAATGCTTCAGTTCTACAATGATGAGACTCTGAAAGAACTATAATCCTTTTTCTTCTAACTTCTTTCACCGCCTTCCTTTGATGAACTGGATTCTCACATAGCAGCAACTTGGGCGTTTTTGCACTTCCATGTGACAGAATGCCCTGCCCTAGACCGAGGCTGGAGGAGGCCACCACATGCTGTACCAGCCCAGACTGACCCATTGTCATTCTGTATGTGGCAATCAGCCCCATACAGAATGGCAATGGGCGGGGTTGGGCTGCTCTTGTGCTCAGATGAGTGCGAGGCGGCCCTATTAGGGAGAAGAGGCTTCTCGCAGGGGAACTGCTCTGCTCCCTGAAAGGCCCAAAATTACGGACAATAGGCGTCCGTAAAAGGGATCCTCATGGACAACGGACGTGAGATCCTAATTACGGACGGTCCGTGAAATTTACGGACGGTTGGTCACCCTAGGTGTTGAAAACCCTCCACATAAATGAGCCTTCCCCAGGGAGTCTCAAGTCTGCCGCGCAGCAGGCGGCCCTGCAGGATCGTGGCTGATAAAATGAAAGCCTCCCCCAAGCTTCTCACCGGCCTCTAGTGGGGTCCCTCGCCGTCCGCCCGACTTCCCGGGAGGCGATCACAGCTCACCGGCCACAGCGGAGCCGAGGCTCACTTCTAGCCAGGGAGACTGCACGGCCACCTCTGTAACCCATTGCCTCCGCTCATGCTGAATGTGTTGGCCACTGCCCCCCCCACCCCCCCCCAAGACTGGCACCCTGGCTGGGGGCAGGTGATGTGGCCGTTGGCCCATCATCACCTCAGTTCCCTTAGAGCAGCAGCAGCTATGTGTTTTTTTCCGATCCCTACCAAGCCGTGGCCCTGAGGCTATAGTTGGCTGGGGAGGTGTTGAACGGTAAAAAATGTATTCTGTTAAGTTAGCCTCTACTCCTCTTCCATTTTGTCTACCAGCCCCCATTTTGTGTTTCTGCGGGGACTTTCGTAAAGTCAGAAGTTACATGTTCGCTGGTTGTACTGATACTTGCGTGCCACAGTAAGGAGTCCTGCCCTGCCGAAGGGCCTAGGTGCACAGATGTCTAATCTGTTAGCCCACCAACGCCTGTAACCTCCCTTGCCTATCTACAAAGATGACGTGGGTAGGGGTTTATCAGGATTCAACAGTTCAGCATGTACGCATTATGTAAAAATGCCAAAAGGGGTTTTGTAAGGATTATGTGACAATGACAAAGGGGTTTTAGTGCTTGTCTTACTGTACCAAAAATGTATAAAAGATAGGTTTGAAACCATGCTTATCAGTTCCCTCTCAGGCACTTGTAGTGTTTGTACGACGGACTCCGCTCATGAGATGTAATAAACTTGTGTTTTGTTCCACTCCAGTGTCGATCCTCATTTTGTGAACCCGTAGACAAAGGGTGGCCCTGCACCAGTGAGACAGATAAGATATCTCACTTCTACAGAGGGTGTGAGTAAGAGAAGGGGCCTCGCTAAGGGCCTTTTGCTGGCACCTCTCCACTGCAGTATCTGTCAGGCCTTGATGGGTTTGAGTGTGTTGGGGGGATATGTTTGCATAGGCCTCGCTGTGAAGCACCTTTCTGAGCGAGGAAAATTGAGAGGATGTAATTTTAGGGTCAGAGCTGCCAAATTGGGAACTATGCAAATGGGTTTGAGACCTACCTCAGCTCAACATCCTGTAATTCTGGGCAAATTACTTAATTGCCCAAGGACTAAAATAAAAATGAATTTGATCTTCCGTAATCAAACCCAAACTAACAACATTTATAAAGCGGTATTTGGGCGCTGTTTCTCCGAAGAGCCAGGTTGCTCTGTAGCGCTGGTGGAGGCTATAGTTGGCTGGGGGGAGTAATGGAAGAGGCTTCGCTTGAGGGCCTTTTTGTTGGCACCTCAACTCAAGTATTTTTCAGGTCTTGGTTTGGTTGGGCGGGGGTTAAATGTGACTGGTGCTCATATAATGGCTGCCCTTGGACCGAGATCAAACTATATAAAACTGATAAAAAAATAACCTTCTGAATGCTCGTTTTAAGCTTCTGCGAAGGCAGGAACATAATGAGAGGATTCTTCATACAATAATAAAAAAGTTTGTATTCCTTCTTCGCGTGGTTTTTCTTCCTTTGTTTAGTTTGAACTGTCAGTCACCGATCATTAAAGCAGCTTTAGACCACATTTTATACTGCTTTCACCTTGCATTCATTGTTAAAAGTACATTTTGATCAGAGTAGAATATACCAGCTGTGGGTGTTTCACTCCATTTTTGTACTGACCTGGACATTAAAATACCGGTAATGCATTTAAAAAACGGCCAGGTGGCAGATAGCCAGATCAGGAGTTGTGGCCTTTTGTGCCACTTTATTGCACTTGGGTCGCCGGACCAAAATGTAGTGCTTCTAGTTTTCACCAATGTTTTTGGTGCTATGAGTTTTAAAATGTATAATTTATCAAACATTTCTCTTAAAAAGAGCCCAGTGAGACTAGCCAATTGCTGTTTCATGAATGGGTGTGATCCGGGAATGTGGGCCACTTTTTTGGGGGTTCCTGGGCCGAATTGTTATCCCAATCTGACCCTGGGTGTGGTGAGCATGGCATGATCGGACGATTGGCTACCTCTGGGTGTTTCGTATAGCGTCAAGTCCTAGGTTGTCTGAGCTTTAGATGGAGGGGGTAGTTAGTAATGGCCCAAGCGTAGGGGAGCATGATGAAAGACACTTCAAAGGACATTGCAGTCTACCAGTCAGAAGCCTCCATCCACCTGCAGCAGGGGTGGTTTGTCAGTGGCACGTCTTGGCAGTGCAGTGAGCACTAACGCAGGTGCTGCTTGGTGCCAGGGTGAGACCACTGCATGCAGTGTAGGCCGTCTGCAGTGCCAGGTCTTCCAGGCACTGCGTGACGAGCCTTGTGAGGGTCATGGTAGCAAAGAGCCCCTGCATTGGGCTGCTGGACTCCGCTTCATTGGCAACTGCTGTTGGGATCTGATGCCAGCTGTGAATGATGTCACACTGTAGGGCGCTGGTACTGCTTGTTAGAGGGTGTCGCCCTGGTTCGAGATGGTGACTGAAGGTTCCTGTCAACCAGACACAGGGATCTGTTCAGGACTCAGCTCGCATCTGGAGCTCTTGTCCGATCTTAGGACTGTTGACACTGTTAGGCTGAACCAACCGGGGGGCTCACTGACTGGCCTCCCAGTCCAAATCCGCAGCCTCTTTTCCCGCAGACCGAACCCCATTGACTAGCACCCATTCTGTGTTGAACCACTACACCTGGCCGTCCTAGTGCCGCTGGAGGTGACCTGCTGATCCTGCCTTGGACCTTGCCTCATACTCACCTTAAGTCCAGGAGATTGGACTTGTGAGTCGTGGTACTGTACCTGATTGCCATACTTGTTTTTCCTCCCTTGGGCTAGCATTGCAGCTTCTGAAAAATCCACTGTTGACTTTTTAAATGTAAAAGTATTTCTCTTGCAAGACTTACTTACCTGATTGTATTAATTCTGGTGCCTAAACATTATTTGTATAAATTGGTGTGGATCTCCTTGAGTCGTGTGCATCATTTATTGGCTGTGTGTGTATTTTGCAGCTGTCTAACACACCTGATAAGCCTATGGCTGCACAACCACACTACCCCCTATGAGAGCACCTTGGAATTGCTAGAGCAAACCCCTGTCCGCTCATAAGGGAATACCTTGACTCTTTGTCTCTTTGCCCAAAATCAGACCCCCCTTCTCCCCGACAAGCATCTCACGACCTTCCCTATACTGGACTCAATGTCTTTGACACAACTGATGAATCGTATTAAATCGGGCTCTCCTGCAGATCCGTGCCCTCCGAGGATCTTCCGAATGGCCCTTCCTGGCCTGGAAAAGCAGCTCCTCGCATTGCTGAATAATTCCTTAGAGACCGGCCACCTACCCTCCAACCTGAAGGAGTCCAGAGTCACCCCCCTCCTAAAGAAACCAGGAGCAGATGCCTACTCTATGGGGGGACTTGGTGCCCCCGACCTCGATCTATACTATTGGGCAGCCCAGGCCTCGCACGCATATTATTGGTTACATCAACAGCCGCCCCCTCACATAGAGCGACTGTCACAAGCCCCCGTCCATTTGGCGACGGCATTGTTCCACGCGCCGCGCCGTACCACCGGGGTCCTAAACTCGATTAACGCCACTACACATGTAAATGTAAATCCAGTACTTGTATAGCGCACGAATCACCCCCGAAGGGGTATCGCGGCGCTGGGGGCCGTTGGGAAGATTAAGCGAGCTATTGCCCAGAGTTGCATGGTGCTGGGCAGACCCCTGCCGCCGGAGCCAGGGATCAAACCGTGATCCCCAGCGTCCAGCGTCGGTCACCCTGGCCGCGGCGCCACACCTCTCCCTGAGGCGTAACCTTCTTAACCGACAAGCACTCTCAATATTGTATTCCCCTATCACCCCCATCGCTTGGTGTGAATGGCTTCCGACTCTCACTGCCCCAGAAATGATAGCAGCACTACATTCCCTGGGACTAGACACTATAGGCGATTTGTTTGAGGACGGGGTGGGTAAAGACGGAGACAGTTTGTTATTAGTCGTACCCTCGCCACCAGTTTTAACCACATTTCACTATTTTAGGGCCTGCAGTGCGTTGCGAAAATTGCTTGGGGACGACTTACAGGAACCCCCGGAAGTGCACTCCCTTACTGCTTTATTACGAGCAAACTCCCCGAAGAGACTGGTATCCCAAATATACTCTAAGACTCAGGAACTGAGGCAATACCATTACGTCAAAGCTAGGCTTGAATGGCAGACTGACTTAGAGCTTATTATAGATGATAGTATGTGGACGTATTGCTGCGAGGCCACCAAGCGCATTTCTCTTAATGGCCGGCACCGCCTCATACAATTCAAATTCCTCAATAGGACCTATCATACACCTGTGCGGTTGCGCAGATTTGGGCTTCGCGAAACGGCAGACTGTGAGAGATGTGGGAGCGGTGAGGCCGGCTTTATACACCTTGCATGGTTGTGCCTCGCTATCGCGACCTTTTGGCTACAGGTTTTTGCCGAAATAAGTGCAGTGACACAAGAAGTGCTCAGCCCTGACCCGCTGCTATCCCTGCTCGGTTATTCCCAAAAATTGCAGAAACCTATCAGACGCCTAGTTGATATGGCCTTATTAGTTGCTAAGCGCGTCCTTGCAATGCGCTGGTCCCGCGGCCCCCCTCCCACCTTAGCGCAGTGGTCTAGAGACATGATGTATTGTAACACTCAAACAGAAGTGTATAGTGAACTATTACCTCCCCGGAACCGGCCAAAAAACTTTAGGAGTCTGTACACTACTTATATGGCGTCTTGAGCCCGAGAGTCTCCTACTCCACCTACTTCCATAGAGGGGTCATGATGGCTTGAATGATCTCTGCTGGTATAGGAGGGCCTGGGGCGGGCCTATGACTCAAACTTGGTGTGATGTGTCCTCCATATTGAAGTGTCTCTATTATTCTTAGCTGGTTAAAGCTATTTGATATTGTTAAGTGTATAGTCTTTGATTTTATTCAATTGTTTGCTATTATTTTATAGTTTTTAAATTTGCACTGTAATTTTGTATGATTTTACACTCCATGATTTTTGGTATGTTTGTATTTATGATTTTTTTTTGTGTTGTATTAATAAAAAAGTAAAATAAAAAAATTAAAATAACAGGAGCAGATGCCGCTAGTCTCAAGAACTATAGGCCCATTTCCCAGCTTCCCTTCCTGGCGAAAGTGGTAGAACAACATGTTCTCAAAACACTTTCATCCTTCCTGGAGGAACACCAACTCCTCCAGATGCGACAAACAGGATTTAGAGCCCATCATGGCACGGAACTGGTGAGGATTTCTGTTCTTGATGACCTCAGAATGATGGCTGACAATAAAAAACCAAGCGCCCTGATTTTATTAGATCCATCAGCGGCGTTCGACACGGTCAACCACTCCCGGCTGCTGGATCGATTAACGGCCCTGGGTATTCATGGGACGGCACATCAGTGGCTAGAATCCTTCCTGACGGAGCGGTCCCAGAGGATCCAGTTAGGAGAGCGGGTATCAGACAGAGGTATCCTTACCTGCGGGGTCCCTCAGGGCTCCGCATTGTCCCCGCTCTTGTTCAACATCTATCTACAGCCTCTGGTGACAGCCCTAGCTCGCATGGACTGCCGCGTTTTCAACTATGCGGATGACACCCAGCTCATCCTCCGGATTGACAATTCCCCCCTATGCCCAGGATGTGGCGCAAAACATCCTTAGATTCACAGTAAATTGGATGACTACCAATGCACTGAAAATCAACCCTGATAAAACGGAGGTTCTTGTGATCCCGACAAAAGACAACCCCTGGAGCGATCGGTTTTGGCCCCAGGAGCTGGGTGCCACCCCCGCACCAGCCCACGCCGTGAAAAGCCTAGGCATTAAAATCGACTTGGAGCTCTCCATGGCTAACCAAGTCACTACAGTGGCTGGTACTTGTACAGGGATCATGAGACAACTACGGAAACTTGTTCCCCTCCTCTCAACTGCCTCCCTACAAACGATCGTATCGGCTACAATTGTCTCCAGACTATATTACGGCAATGCCTTATATATCGGCCTTCCTCAAAAGCTTCTCAATAAATTACAGGTGGTTCTGAACGACGCAGCCAGATTGATCTTTAGGCTGCCAAGACGGCCCCGCGCTTCCCCTCTGTTGCGCAAATTGCACTGGCTCCCCATCAAGCAAAGAGCTAAATTCAAGGGTCTCTGCATTGCCCATAAAGCGATCTACGGCAAAGCCCCGGCCTACATTAAGGAACGCCTGAAGAACTATATTCCGGGCTGTATACTGCGGTCTTAAGCCTGCCGCCTGGCCACCCCAGGATGCAACACCACATCCAAAGGGGGCAGAGCCTTTTCCGTCCTACTTCCACAACTCTGGAACCAATTGCCAGACCACTTGCGCAAGGATTCGGCTCTCCTCCCATTCAGGAAACAACTTAAAACATTCCTGTTCAGGGAGGCCCTGGACACTGCGTAACGTCCCTCACTGTGCGGCCATACACCCGTTTCATGATCTCTGGCAACTCTCTCAAAAGCGCTTGGAGACCCGTCGGTGATTAGCGCTATATAAAAATCAATTAACATTAACATTGTACAATATACCTCTTTTTGGTATAGCATATAAAGAGCCAGCTTCCTACAATTACTTTGCTCAGTTGTATATGTTTTCTAATTGCAGCACATTTGCTTCATAACAGAGCACTATAGTTGCAATAAATATTGTAAACTTAAATTGTGTCTTTCTTTAGCTTATTATGGACATGCATGAGTACGAAGCAGAAGGTGATGATCTGTTTCCACGGTTCCCTTTGGAACTAGAGTGTTGTGTTCTAGGTTGCCAAATCACCTGTTCCTCTGGGAAGGGGTAGGAGGGCAGGTGGGGCACAGTCAACTAGTGGGATTTGGGTCCATATGTACTGATGTGGTATATCTGTAGTGTTGGACCCAGGCTTGGGGCTGTGAAAGGGGGAATGGGTGCTATTAACAGGGTGGGGTCCAGTTCTGAAGGACTGAGTTCTTTCAAAGGCTGACTGGAGGTGTCAGATTAAAATGCTTAAATCTGGTGCAGTGGGCTCAAGAATCTAGGCCTGGGTCTGAGAAGAGACATGGAAAGTGGGATATTATCGGTCACTTACCAGTGGAATAAGAACAGTCTATGGAGCGGTCTGAAAAATATCCCAGTCTCTAGAGGCTGCGGTAAAAGATTCATGTGGCCTGGAAGCATGTGAACCCACTGTACTGTGGATGGATGTATTTGAGTTATCGGGGAAGGAGGGGAACGGGGCAGAAATAGCTGTCATTGCCATTCCACCATGTACCCTTTATGAGGCCTGACGTGTTGGTGAGTGTTTTAATAATGCATGTTCCGGGGCAGTCACCTTGAAGGAAAGGGATTATCTGCTGAGATTTGAGGCCCTCTCTTTGTTTTTGGAGCTTGTTGCATGTGGCTTTGGTTGTGTGTCCTCTAGAAAAGGAGTGAACACTTTGCTCTCTTTTCCAGTGGTCCCAAGTGGATGACTGGAAGGCAGCCAAGTCCATTTTCAAGTTTTCAGCCAGAGATATTGATGGAAGTGAGATGCCCCTGGATAAATATCATTTAGTGGGAACTGTACCCCTTCCGCTCTTAGGACTTGCGTCTCGCATCTGCCTGAAGTGGAGAGACTCCTGCTGATGGTTCTGAGCTCGGTATTCTCGTCAGCCACCTTACGTTTCACAGAGTGCTTAGAAGAGCGTTTAAGCCCCCCACCAGGGCTTCATTATTTTCAATCAGCCCATCTCAATTGCCCCTGCCTCTTTGTCCATGGAGTCAGTAATCATTACTTGTTTCTAGTGGTTACACAGACCTCTCCATGTCCATCTTCTTTCTCCCCACAATCACATTTCGGCAGTTTTAATTCCATTAGACCCTTCATCTTTCATCTGCCGGAGTCAACCAGCTCCTGCAGGGCTCTGCTGGTGACACTACATCCTCTGTAGTCTTCTTTTTCTCTGCTCTTATCTGCCTTTCCCAGTCACTAGCAGGAGACATATAGACCTAGAAGACCACATCCTGTCTCTCTTTTGCAGAGTGGGTGGAGTTCCTCCGGCTTCCATTCGAACATCACACAGAACAGAACACCCCAACACATTCCTCTTCCATGGAGCGGGGTGTTGTCTCTCTGATCCTCTTGCTGATACTTTAGGACCAGCTGCACCTATCTGACCATTTTATAAAGAGCTTGACATGGTCCCTCTGCTCTTCTGGTGGCGCAGCTACAGACCGTATACCTAGGAAAGGAAACCGCAGGACAATTAACCTCTGTAGACAAGGGCATGTTCCCGCTACTCCTGGGGGCAGCTGAAGCTCTTCAAACAGGATTAAAGGTTCTATACTCTCCTCCACTAGAGTCGGGGTATTGTGTCCATGCTCTCCTGGATGCTACTCTCGGTTCTCAAGTAGACCACAAGGTTCATAGATGGCCATTTCCCTTAGAGTGGCCACGTTGCATTGTGTTGAGATCGGAACATCCCACATGAGCCAGAAAGGTTATCATCTTTTCTTATTGATTGAGGAAGATTCTTTGGTTGGAAAGGTTGGGATTCGCATGTTGTTGGAGTAGTTTTGAGTAACACAGCTTGAGAAGATGCTCTGTTGAAAATAAACCTGTTGAAATGAATCAATGCTTCACATTAATTTAATGGCAACAAGATTAGGACAAAACATGTTTTACTTCAAGGTGTGAATCTGTGGGCCGCATACCTACCACTAATGGAGGTCAGGATCTCCTTTTTGTCTGTATGCTTCTTCCAGTGGCCCACAACTCTTGTGCTGGTGCCTGTGTACATTGCTGGACTGAAGAAGTCAGAAGTAAGAAAAAGTATGCAGAGGATAGCGGCACTGTTCAACCTGGCTCCCCACCCTCCATGGAGAATTTGAGGAGGGCTGCAGTACAGGAGGAATGGATGTGAAGGTGCACATTCTCTATTTGTCTTAATTTAGCCCAAATAGAATGCCTCCAAAAGAAAAGACGGAATTTCAGGAAGTGCTCGGATCTCAGAAACCCTTCAACTTTGTAAAAATGCAGGATTAGCAGCAAGGAACATCCAAATGCACATTGTTTCAATCAGCCACTGAGTATAGTATTTAGATTCTAATATTATTGGCAGAATAGCCACCTTGGTATTTACAATGTAGCCTTATTAGGCACCTACTGTATGAAAGATTACTTCTGCATTGCTTGTGGATGGGATTCGTCATACCTAGTAGAGTGAAGAAGGAAGAAACTATTCCAAATCTTTGGTGCCAGCAGTTCTCCCATTCAATTGCTTCATCTTCTTTCCATTATACTTCTGTTGTAAAGGAAAGCTGGGTGCTGTATTGCATTGATACTGCTGCACACGGGTGGCATGAAGCAAATATCTTGTGCACTGTTGGGTATTATTTTGGAAGGCTAAGATTCATTTGATGTGTGGAGGTATATTCTGAGCACCACCTGAAATGAGAAGCTGCTGTCCTCCTCCTTTGTATTATGCTCATTCTCAGAGAAACCACTAGGTAACATTTCCTCTGTCATTAAGCACGAGGATACAGAAAGGGAGGATGTAAGACACTCACATGCACACCCACAAACTACCACCCTGAAATCTCATACCACTGTGCCATGGTCCCCTTCTTGGTTGCAAACTGACATCTCTTGGCGATACCGGGCAATCCATATGTAGACACGCTCTCCAAGATTCCCCAGCTACTGCTGCACATGCCTCATTTCCAGAACGGGGGCACACTGTACACAGTGCATACAAGAATGCCTTTACTAAGCAATCTCCCAACACCTAGAGATTGCACCGGCCACTTTGAAAAGCCAAGCCTGTGCCTGGATGGCGCTTCTCGATTGACCCCTAAAATACTATTAAATTCTGGAGTGAATATGTTAACCTAATTTGATAGCTTAAGATATACATTCCTAGTGCCCACTTGGTCTGTACTTATACTCTTTATTAAGGATTCTGTGAGACTTAAATGGATGTGGGTGACAAAGGAAGAAGACTGATGAGAGAAGTAACCAGAGGGACATCACAGATGAGAAAGTGGAACTAGACACTATACAAATGAGAGAGGTGAGTGAGGAAAAAGCCAAATGAAAGACATGTGAGGCATGAGATGGAGAAGAATGGAACAACCACAGGTCAGATGAGGGCTGGCCAAGACATGCACTGGATGGAAAAGCAGAAGACTAGCACAATCTGGATACAGTAGGGTAGCAAGATTAAAAAATAAAACTTTAACTTCTGCTCCCCTTTAAAATATATCTCCTAGCAGTATAGTACGATTACAAGGCATATTAATGTAACTAAGCTGACCTGTACTGGAACTAGGCTGTTTGTTATAATGTAATCTTTTGCAGTACCTTGGAGACTAGGGGCTTATTTACAAGCCCCTTGTGCCGGCCGGTGCGTCACTTTTTCCCATGTTAAAAGTGACGCACCGGCGGCGCAAGGGGCTTGTGAATAAGCACCTAGGTTTCTATGACATAAGCTTTTACGTCTCCTTTAATGATGAATTAGTAGTATAGGTTAATGTGTAAGTATGGAATTACCTTGTTCAATGAAATATAATCAAAAGAAAAGATGAATAGCACACAGTATACGAGACTGCACATGCTGAATGAAAGAGGAGACTAAAGAATTAGGCTGGTGAGAAAAGGGTTTGGCACACAAATGCGAAGAAATTATGTAGTAAAGCGCAAGTCGAATGATGGAGGAGGCCAAGACCCACACAGATGAGTGGCTCAAGGCACAGAGCAGATGAGAAAAGCAAGTGAGGCACAATTCATATGATGGAAAAGAGCAAGACACAAAGCAGATAAGGGGAAGAGAAAAGGGGTAATAAGAAGGTGCTGGTGCCTAATATGGACAATAGGTCTGAACACGCCACAACCCAGATGAGAAAGAGAAGCAGGATCAGAGAAGAGACTGAGACTTGATGTGGCTGAGAGTCAAGCAAGGTACCATGCTGATGAGAGAGGGGAGCAAGCAAAGGTAACTGAGCATAATGCAGTTGAGATTGGACCAAGAAATGCAGTTGAAGACACAGGAGGCTGATCCATAAAATGGATGCTGGCGATGAGAAAGATTCATATCAGGTGAGCGGGGTGCAGGGAAGAAGATGGATGAGAGTGGGAAACAATGTCCAAGGCAGACGAAGGGGGAACATGGTACACAATGGATGAGAAAGGGGAGAGAAGAACAACGCAGATGATGTAGGAGAGCAAGACAAATGGTGGATGAGAGAAGAAAATGTGGTCCAAACCAGTGAGACCGAGAGAGGCGGGAACAAAACCTGATATGAGCAGCAGCTAAGCCACACAATAGATGAAAGTAAAATGACGCACAAGATGGATGAATGAGGGTTATGAGCACACGGTTGATGAGAGAAGTGAGGGAGACGTGCTAGATGAGAGAGAGTCACGAACTAGATAAGGGCAGAACAAGAGACAGGAGGGATGAGAAAGGACCAAGGTACGTACAGTATGGAAAAACGGGAAAGCTGCACAATATAGATTAGAGAGGGAGCAGAACACAAGCTGGATCAAGATTAACCTCAATTAGTTTACAAAGAGTCACTTACACTGTTCAAGAAGCCAGGGACATTTACAAAGGACTTAATTTACAGAAAAGTAGCCTGTGGAGTACACCCCACTACTTTCACTACCTTTAATCACTACATTAACATTGCCACTACTGAGAATGTGATGGCAGAGCATGATACTAGATGAAACCAGGTTAGTTCAAAGGTATGCACTAGTTTGCTGAAAGTTACTACATTTACTTCAATATTATTTAGGTTTATTGTTTCCTAAATGTTACAGAATTTGTATTTTTGATTCTACTTTCATTGAAAGATTGGGATAGAATTAGTATTAGGGTGAGCTTGCTTACTTCTTTTAAACCAAATTAAATTTAAATAATTTTAGGTTTACCATTCGAGTTAGCTTACAGTAATTTAGTCAATTAAATTTAATATTACAAAGAGAAACCATTAGGAACACTAAACGAATACTTATGTAACTAAATTGCATTTAATTTCACTTAATTTAGAGTATAGAAAGCAAATTTTAATGTTGGGTAAAGATAAAACTAATTTAGTAGATTTTATTTAACACCAATATATTTTACGTAATTATAATTAATAAAAGGTTAGTGTATTAAATAATTTAAGGTAATATACAAAATCTAGTTCTAAATTTATTTAGCATTAGGATAAGATTTACCTTTAGATCTGTTTTTTAATTTAATAACATTAAATGACATCCAATTAATTTTATTTTGTTTAAAGTTTGGATGCGGTTATTTTCAGAGTTTGGTAAAGGTAGCTAATTTAATTTCATATATTTAAATGTATATAATCAGATTTAATTTATTTGTAATTAATGTAGTATTAGCTATCAAGTTAACATTTACTGAAGTGAATTTACTTTAAATATAATGTTCAAATCATGGTGGGGTTACTACTAGGCATGGTTTTGGGTTACGTGTTTAATTACATTTAGTGTAAGGGCTAGTGTTACTTTTGTAGCTAGAATGGATGTAAGGGGGTGTCAAAGTAGAGAAGAAATTAGAATATAAGAAAGGGAACATAGGCAGGAAATGGATGATTAACTGGTGCAAAACCCAAGCCAAATGAGGCATAAAATGGATGAAAGATGGATCAGAGCCACAAGGCAGATAAGAATTCTTTGAAGGAATATACTTCTAAGAAAAGGGGTTTATGGATAGTTATAGGATGGTAGCTGTATTACAGTATAATTTATTTAATGTACTGAAACGAGGCTGTAAATGTTATAAATAACCTCTTTTATTCACCTTAATGAGTTTGTAATTCTAAGTGTTAGTTATGCTACCTTCAATAACTTAAGAGCAATATTAATTATTAAAGGGCAATATGTGTTGCTAATTAGTTATCTTTGTATTTCTCTCATTTAAATGTGTATATTTAACTATAAAAAGGCAAAGGCAAAATAGTGGAAGACAAATGGTAGTAATGTGTGACCACAAAGCGAGTGCAACTATGATTAAGATGAAAGAGAGGGGACCAGGGAAAGAACTGTATGACAGGAGAGAAAGGAGAGAAAGGAACAAGGCTGGTAAGAGAAGGAAGCAGCATGCAAGCCGAATTAAAGTACTGAGCGGGGACGAAGCTAGACAAGAAAGGGAAGTGAAACACCCTCTGGGTGAGAAATAGGTGGGAGGTGCATGATGGTTGTGATCAGGCAGCAAGGACCCAAGAGGAAGAGGGAGTAAATGCTGCAAACTAAGTGAGAAGGGATAAAGGCACAATATAGATGGGCGGTGACCAAGACACAACCCAGGTAACAGGGAAGCAAGGCAGAGATCAGTTGAAAATGAAAAAGTAAAGAAGGATGATGAGAGAAGTATCAATAGAGATAACTGATGTGAAAGTGTCACAGACCACAAGATGTTTGCAGAATGAGAGGGAAGTCTTGTAAAACACTTAAAAAAGGCTCTTGAAGGATAAGGGAGGGAACAGGCAAAAGAAAGAAGACTGGCAAGACAATAGGGTGGTTGAGGGGAGCATGGGCAAGATGGATAAGAGAGGGGCAGTAAAGCATAAGCCAGAACAGAGAGAAGACTGAATCGGCGCAAAAAGCTTGGTGCTAGCCAGAGCCAAGAGCCAGATGAGAGAATGGAGCAAATCACGTGCTAGATGAGATAGGAAACCAAGGCCAAGGCCTATGTCAGATGAGAGAGGGGCATGAGGCACAAATAAAGAGTATTGATAGAGTTGAAGACTAATAGAAGGGGGCACAGCTAAACGTAGACAACAGAATGAAACAAGGTGCAAGCAGAATGAGAGAGGGAAGTGAGAGACTGTAAAAGAAGAGATAAAGAGACCAGCCATAAGAAATTGAGGACCAATGCCAAAGCCAGGTGAGAAAGCAGAGCAAAGCTTAGAATGGATGAGAGAGAGAGAATCAAGGCAGAAAGTGGAGTAAATCATGAGGCAGATGAGAGTGCAGCAATCCACTAGTTGAACGACAGAGGAACATCAAAAAAGACCAAGGATGGAGCTGTCTGTTGTGCACTATAACTATGAGAGTGCCATGAAGCATAAGGGGGATGAGCGAGTTGCGGGGCACAAGTCAGATGAGCGGGTGAAATGAGATCAGAAAAGGATGGGCGAAGAGATCAAGGGTCAATGTGGATGAGAGCCAAACAAGGTACAGATTGATGTGAGAGGGGATCAGGCACAAGGCGGGTGAAAGTGAGTTGCCAAAAAAGAGGGAAGACCAAGATAAGATGGAGGTGAAATAGGCACAAACCAGATGAGATGCACAAAATGGTCGTGCTCAGAAGTGGGGTCAAGGGGGTTGTACACCCCTGACTCCTCCTCTGGAGCATCACCACCCATACCTAAGTTATCCTGCCCCTCAGGAGTTTGGAGGTCATCCTGCAGGAGCATCTCTAAGAGAGGCTATTTGGTAGGGTTGCTACCAGTCTTAAGTTTCCTAGACGCACACAGGGTCCTAAGTTCCTGGAACCTAAGACCACTGTATCTAGAGGACTGAGCCCCACTGAACTCGCCAGTCTGAGACATGGTATGTGGTGTAGTGCACCTACCTACCCACCCTAGTGATCCTAAACTTCCAAAGATTGGAGAAAGGGTTGTGCTAAGACCCTTGATAACCAATCCAAGAAGTTCAGTAGAACTTACTTGATATAGTATTTATATGTGCCTAGCTAGTGATGGTTTCTCATGTAAACTTCACTTGATTAAGTGGTAAAACAGTGCAGGATTTAATCCCAACCGCTGCACACAAATGTAGGAGACTGGCTTAGTATGTGGTGCACACTTAAAAGAGTGATGGACCTTGTACTAATCCAGGCAACACTTATGGTGATTTTAGTGGTCTTTGATAACCTCAGGCTCTCAAAGTGGTAGCTGTGGGGAGCAGCCTTTAGGCTTATCTTGAAGGAGTGTAAAGCACCTTGGTTTACCACATGTAATCAATGGTGTAGATTAGATGAAAAAGAACCACACAGTGTTTATGAAAAATAAGGCTATTTATTACACAGCATAATCACTATAACATTGGCATATCCCCTAGCCTGAGATATCAACAATACACATTAAAATACTTCAAAGAATCAGGTAAGTGGCACTAATATACACTGGTCTCCAGGGGGAGGTCAAACCATATTCTAAAGAAGTGGAATACGAACTGCAAGGAAGAACGGGACTGGTACCAAAGGACTCAGAGGAGCTGGGAGAACCTGGAACCACCCAAGGTAAGTAACAAGAAACCCCACGGAGGCTGTGTACAGAGTGGAAACACAGCTCTGTGCCTAATAGAAGTCAATGGAGTAGTCGTGATTTTAAAGAAAAAGGACCCTTCCCACAGAACCCCAAAGAAACCCTTTGGAGGACGGAAAGTTGGAGAGCCACCCCACCCGTGGATGCCCCAGGAACCAGGTTGTCTGCTCCAGGGTAGCTGGGTGCAGAGGGGTGGAGTGGCGTCAGAACCTCAGGTAGACGACAATGGAAGTCTTGGGAAGAAAGGCCTCTGGAGAAGTCTCTGAAGATCTCTGGTGGAATCCAAGGGTGGATTCTTGAAGTGGAGAACCTGCAAGCAGAGGGGACAAAGTCTTTTTCACTCGGAGGCGACCAGGCGGCGCAGAAGCACAATGCCCACCCTTGGCAGGGAGCTCAGGAGAGTGGACGAGGACCTTGTTGGTGCAGCTGTGGGGACCAGGTGACACTGAGGAAGACCAGGAGCTGTACACGAGCTGTCCCGCGATAGGTGCTCGGTGTCTGACAGGAGCGCCAATAAGCCTTGGTAGCTGCAACTGGTGTGGATGACAAGATGCAATCGTTGGAACCAGCAAGGTCCAAGGGACTCATCAAGTGCAGGAGAGTGGGGGCAGGCACAGAGAAAGCAGGGGAGCCCACCAATGCAGGAGAAGACCTTCGAGAGGACACCCAGGCCGAAGGCACCGGAGTCGCAGAAGGACCTCGGGCAGCTCACCAAAGATGGAGGCCCTCGGTGCAAGGGATGTAGTGAGGACGCTGATCTTCGAGGGATGAAGTGCTGGATGCTGGAGCTTCTTGTAGCCCAATGATCTCTGGAGTGCAGAGCCAGCAAGTCTACTCGGTGCGCAGGGGTTTGGTCCCAGTGGCTCCGACAAGAAATACTGTACTTCAAACGGCAAGGAAGACAGGTCAGGCTTTTGGAAAGCCACAGAACCACCACCTGTGTTGCTGGGCCTCGGGAAGTCCGTAGGACGACAGGAGCAGCAGACCGTTCAGCTTTGTTACTGTGCCTGCAGATGCAGGGTAGTGACTCCTTCATTCCGAGGGAGATTTCTTTGGATGTCCTTGATGCCCACTGGTCTTCTGGGTAACCTGAGCAAAGCACAGATGAGGCAGAAGACTTGCAGAACAGCGAGACCAGGAGCAGCGAGTCTTCCTTCATGCAGTCTCGGTTCACAGCGAAGCCCAACAAAGTCCAAGTGTCTACACAGTCGAAGAGTGTCTTGGTTTTAGAGGTGAGTCTTGTTACATGCCGAATCCGAGGACCCACCCATGGGGAGCCCTTAAATACCCAAGGAAAGGGTTGGAATGACTCTGGGATCCCTCCCAGAGGAGTGGCTGGACAGAGTGGAGGATACCCCCCTGTCCTTTGTCCAGTTAGGCGTCAGAGCGGGAACCAAGGATTCTTGAGCTGGCTCAAACTGGTGTATGCAAGGAGGGCACCAAATGTGCCCTTCAATGCAGTCTGGTGGCGCTGGAAAGCACCCCACCCTAACCCAATACACTAAGTCCTGTCTGGGAGGTGGTCACACCTCCCTTTGACTGGAAACCTATTGTTCTACCATCCCCTGCTCGAGCTCAGCTCAGTAGCAGGAGGGCAGAACAGCGTCTGTGTTCGGCAGCAGCACTAGCTTGCTGGCTGACCCTGAAAGGCTGTAACCGGGAGTACAGGGGGCTCCCCTAAGGGGCCCCCAGTACTTGGGATCTTACATCAAACAGCGGAATTGGTGTTGTGGTATGATTCCAACATGTTTGATACCAAGCATAACCAGGTTCGATGCAGCCAATATATAGTTGGACTTTTCATAATGACTGATGTCCACTATATGTCTTAAAATGGCTGACCACACTTACAAAGCCTGGAGAATCAACTCTGGGGTTAGTAGGGGTGTCCTGCTCATGCAGGGGCACCCTCACGCTTATAACAAAGCACCCTGCCCTCAGGACTGAAGGGCCTACCATAGGGGTGACTTAAGGTTTTAAGTGTAGGGACCTCAGATATAAGAAAACGTATAACTGTCGTGAGAGGTGCAAGCACCACTTCTCACAGGCTGCAATGGCATGCCTGTAGTCTGAGTTTAAGTGGACTCCCATGGGTGGCACAATACATGCTGCAGCCCATGGGAGCCCCCTGGTGTACCTATGCCCCTGGGTAGCTTAGTACCCTATATTAGGGACTTATAAGGGTATACCAGTAGCCAATTGTTGTGGTACAAAAGTACTTACCAGAGCCATTTTGGGAAAGAGAGCTCAGATGCTGAGTTCCGAGTTAGCAGGATCCCAGCAAACTACAGTCAAAACACACTGACACCAGCCAAAAAGTGGGGGTGACCACGAAAGCAGATCCCACTTTCCTACAACATGTATGTTCCAGGCACTGATATTCTCAGCTGGATGCATGCCTTTGATCTCGCATATAAGGCTCAAAGTCTGAATGGTCAGTCCAGAGCAGTGACTCTACTAAGTCGCCTCCCTCGGGAATGGACTGAAGTGATTGACAGGATATCTAAGAAAGATAGTCTGACATACGAGTGCATGAAGAATGCTTTGATTAGGCGGTTTGTATTGAAATACTTGCAGAGGTTCTATGAGAACAAGAAGGTGGATGGAGTTCCTTTTGAGAATTGGGTCCATGGCATTGTGAGAAACTGGAATGAGTGGGTGAGTGGGGTGGAAGCAAATGATTACCAGTCCCTAAATCAGGTGATGAAAGCAGAGCATCTCCGGGATGAGTGCTCTAACGGACTCAGTTTTTGTTCTGACCTTGCTGAGAGGGATCCCGACAAACTTGCAGTGTTGGCAGATAAGTGGCTTGCCAACAGAGTGAACAAGGGGCATGGGAAACACAGTTCCATGCCCAAGGGAAGAAGAACTCCCAGCAGCCTGGCCCTAAACCAGAGTGGAAGGGCCAGAACAGTTCCCCAGGCTCTCGGCCAGGGCAGGAGTCTAAGGGGAAGAGGGCCTCTAGTCAGCACCAGAAAGGGAAAGGAGGGAAGGGTCCTTTCACTCCCAAGGTGATTAAATGCTATAAGTGTCACAGAGAGGGACACTTAAAGCCAGATTGCGCAGTAAAGGGCGCAGTGCAAGTGGCACCTGTGATAGCAAGTGTGCTTTCAGTGGGGGCAGACATGAAGGAAGACTTAACTGAGTTTAACTTGGTCACCAGGGACATCTGGGAACTAGACCTACAACCCCTTAAGCATATTTGCCCTAACTCAAGGAGGTATAGGAATGTGGCAAGTATCAATGGAAGGAAGGTTCCTGCCATGAGGGATACTGGTACCCACAAGACTATGGTTGAACGGAAAGATCTCAAACTCGAGGAGCTCATCCCTAGTTCCAAGGGTTATGGACTTATAGCTACCGGTGATGACTTGGAGGACCCTCTTGCCAGAGTGAAGGTAGAGATGAATGGCAAGAAGTCCATGGTCAACGTGGGGGTGCAAGAGAAGCTGTGCGCCGGGTAGTTTCTGTGGAATGATCTGGTTGAACCTGGGTTAGTACCAGGACCTGAGGCCTATATGCCCTGGATTTCATCAGCTGTGCTCAATAGGGCACAGATGGTAAAACCACTTCTTAGTGAGGAGGGGGCAACTCTAGTAGACACTAGAGAGGAATAGGCTGGAACAAAAACCAAGGACCGATTCTGAGAAGGCACCTTTCCTGTTGTCTGCACCTCCAGCTCCATTTGGAGAGGAGGGTCCGCATCCAGAGGAGGATATGGTGTCAGAGGCTGGGTCCTTGCCAAAGCTGCTGGTGGAAAGAGGACCCTCCTGTGAGGAGTTTTTTTAAGGCACAGGCTGAGTGTCCTACACTTGTTGGTCTGCGGAAGACTGCTCAGAAACAGGTCTCTACTGCAGTAGTCAGAAAGCACAGGGTGGCTTAAGAAGATGGACTCCTTTATAGTGAGCCCACTTACCCAGAGCCAGGAGCTAGCAAAAGGTTGGTGGTTCCTCACGTACACAGGAATTTCCTGCTGCAGCTAGCACATGAAGTACCAGTAGCTGGTCACTTTGGCATCAAAAAGACAAAAGACAGGTTATCACGTCTGTTTTACTGCCCAAGAGTTGGTCAGGATGTGGAGAAGTTTTGCCATACCGGTCTGGTCTGTCAGGCCAGTGACTAGTCTGGTGGCCAGACGAAGGCACCCTTGGTGCCCCTACCTTTTGTGGGGGTCCCCTTCGAGAGGGTGGGGATTGATATAGTTGACCTGTTGGACCTTCCATCCTCCTCAGGCAACAGTTACATTCTTGTTGTGGTGGAGCATGCCACCAGGTACCCTGAGGTGATGGCTTTAAAGAACACTACTGCCAAAGTGGTAGCTAGGAATCTTTTCCAGGGTTGGATTCCCGCAGATGGTGGTTAGTCATAGGAGAACAAACTTCATCTCTTCTTACATGAAGGCCATGTGGGAAGAGGTAGGTGTGACTTACCACTTCTCCACTGCTTACCACTCTCAGACCAATGGTTTAATGGAGCGCTTCAATAAGACCCTAAAGAGCATGATGGGGACTCTGTCTAATCCCCTCAAGAGGAAGTGGGATCTCCTCTTGCCATGCCTGTTGTTTGCTTACAGGGAGATACAGCAGAAAGGAGTTGGGTTCAGTCCCTTAAAACGTCTTTTGGGCATCCTGTCTGAGGTCCCCTGACTTTGGTCAAGGAGACTGGGAGGGTAACCCTAAATCTCCTACCCATGGTGTGGTGGACTATGTCCTGGGCTTCCGTAGAGTAATGGCCCAGCTCATGAGTAAAGCAAATAATAATCTTCAAGCCAGTCAGGAGCTGATGGAGTGGTATGACCGAAGGGTATGTTGGACCTGGAAGTGTGGGTCCTAAAGCTGATTTGTCCACTGGCTCTGGAGGACATGTGGTATGGCCCCCACAAAGTTGTTAGGAAGATCTCTGATGTCATCTATTTAGTTGACACAGGTGACGCACAGGAGCCCCAACGGGTGTTCCATGTTAATCGGCTGAAGCGGTGTCTTCAAAGGGATTACACCCTTGCATTCAATGGCTGAAGAAGTGAAAGAGGAGAGTAAGCCGCTCCCTGACTTATTGCAAGCTGATGAGAAGGATTGTTCAGTTGAGGGTGTTAAGCTTGCCTCTGAACTGACACCTGAACAGCAGGTGTAGTGTAAAGAGCTGCTGGGGAGACTTTTCTATCTCTTTTCAATTACCCCTGGGCTGACGCCGGTCTATGTTCATAGCATAGACAAAGGGGGCACCCTGCCTGTTAAAAACAAGACGTACATGATGTCAGACCAGGTCCAAGAGTGCATCAAGAATGAAGTGGTCAAGATGCTGGACATGGGTATTTTTTTAGACCTCCCGTAGTCTCTGGGCCAGCCCAATTCTGTTAGTGCCTGAGAAGGGGTCAGCTCACCTGCACTTCTGTGTGGACTATTGTGGTCTAAACACTGACAAAAACTGATGCCCATCCTATTCCCTGAGCTGGTGGATAGGTTGGGTGTCGCAAAGTACCTTAGTACTTTTGATCTACCAGCTGTTACTGGCAGATTGCCTTAACCCCTGATGCCAAGGAGAAAACATCATTTTCGATGCAAGGGGTGCGCTACCAATTTAAAGTTATGCCTTTTGGATTGAAGAATGCTACTGCCAGCGCCTAGTCAACCATGTATTGTCCGGTCTGGAAGAGGTCTGTGTGGTGTACCTGGATGACATTGCAGTGCTCAGTACCTCCTGGGAGGCCCACTTGGAACATCTGAGGCAGGTGTTGGTGAGGATGCAGGGAGTTGGGGCAGTTCTTGCCCAGCTCAATGGGAAGAGAAGGGAGCATCTGGTGGCCTTAATTTGCCGCTGACTACTCCCCAGGGAGCAGAACTGGTCTGGTGTAGAAAATAATGTTTTGCCATAGTGTGGGTCCTTTGAAGATTCAGGCCTTACTTTTTTGGCGTGAGGTTTGTGGTACAGACAGATCACAAGCCCCTCGCGTGGCTCATGGCAATGAAGGGGGAGGTGATCACGTGGTCCATATCTCTTGAGGGGCTAGATTTCATTGTGGAACATAAGGCAGGCTTACAGCACGGTAACGAAGATGGCCTTTCCTGCCAGTTTACCCAATCAGATGATCGGTCTTCTCGTACTGGGGAATAATTACCGGCCATCTGATCTGGGGGTGGGCATACGTTGGGATGTGAGGTCTTCTGCATGTCTCTGGCAAGCGTGCTTTCCCTGCCTTATGCTGATCTCCAGTCAAGTAACCTTAAAAGTTACTGTATGTTTTCTAGATCCCTACATCAGTGAGCATGACAATCACCTGTTTGCATGGATTGAGACCCTAGAGCTTGGCTCTGAGGTCGAGGGGGCCATGTATTGTGCACCCCTATTTCACAGAGAGTGGCTACTGCCATCTCTACCCAGGCTGTGGTAGACTGACAGTGGTGGCAGCAAGAAATCTATAGTCTGGTATCCCTGTATTCTAAGAAGGGTGGGTTACTAGCCACCCTCCTAATCAAGTTTGTGCAGTCTCACTTGTCTACCTGGAACGTGGGGAGAGGATGTGGATTAACGGCTAGAGCGGGCTACCTCAGAGCTGGGGATCCGGGTTAGAGTCTCGGCAAGGGTGCTCAACATCCTGTGATTCTGGGCAAATTACTTAATCTACCCATGCCTAACAAAATTAATGTGTCCATCTGTAACGCAACTGGTGCTCATGTGAAGCGCTCTGATACTTTCGGATTAAGTTCGCGCTATATAAAACAAAAAGAAACATGTGTTTGAGAGCCAGTGGGTGTACTGGGGAAGGATGGGGAGTTGAGCCATTATGTGTATTATGAGCTGTTCTGCTCGACATGCCAGCTCCCACGTGTCCTTTTCCTAATCCATGAAGAAGCCCAGTGGGCTTATCTGTGTTTAGTTACATTAACTCTGCTAGGAGGGACCCTCCCACCTTTTTGTTAAGTGATGGCCAGGGCCTCCTGGTCTGGAGTTAATTGAAATTCCTCTCTTGGGAGTAGCACGGACTGGTACAATTGAAGATAGTAGGTCATCCTTTGCATACCTTGGACAGCAGTGAACATGGCACAAATGTGCCTCACAATTGGAGGGGCACCCAGGATTCAAAAGTAGCAGACCCTCTGATTGGATCAGGCTACCAATCAGAGGTGATAAAAGTCTGGCTTCAGCGGTCAGTTGTTTGTTCACAACTGGTCTACTTATGAATGCGATCCACACAGTGTCCGTCCAAGGAAGCCAGCCAGGACCCGTGATGTGAAGGCAAGATAAGAAGCTTGCTCACCGCGTCTGACAATCTGAAAGCCCCTTGATAAGGGTTGAACTTGAAGATGTTTTCTGTGTAACTGATGGAATATGCTACCAAGGAATTTGCCAGTTTGATGAGGAGAATCAGTCGGCAGCATCGTTCAGAGAACCAGCTGTTCCTGTGAGGCTTCTGGAGCTGGCACTTTGAACAAGGAAATTGTAGATAGCTGTGAAGATAAGGAAGCTTGCAGCACATCAACGGAGACAGAGGGAGACGAGGAAGCTTGATCTCATTCCTTGAAGGTGAGATCACTTTGCCCAGACCCCTCCCCGGTGCTGTTGGAGCCTGTGTGGTATTTCCAGTTACAAGCTGTAGTTGGTGAAGAGCGTCCTGTGGTACAGGCCCCCACCTTTCTTTTTGTGACATCTTGGGGGGTATTAGGGTGTCCTGGTACTCTGGCCAGTCACTACTCTCCTACAGCTAGCCAGTGGACTAGTGGGACTCCAGTAAACTGTGCCAAGACATCAGGCACATATCATCGGATCTCTGACCCCACTAGAGCAGTGTCCTCACTCAGGACTGGAGGGTGCTTCTGTTTCTTTGGGTGGCGGGTTAATGGGTGAACAATAAAATTTGACTTCACAACAAATATCATTTCAATACAAGGATTGGTATCCTGTCTCTAGTGAATGAGAGGGTAGGAGGCTGGCTTGGTATATGGTGCTCACTTAGCACCCTGCACTAATCCAGACAACCCTTATGGTGATTTTAGTGGTCTTAGGCAACCTTAGAAAGCTCTCTAAGACGGTAGTTGTGGAGAGCAGCCTTCAGGCTTAGTCCAAAAGGAGTGTAAAGCAGCTTGCTTTACCAGTACTTAATCTTATGGTATAGGTTAAGTGAAAAAGAACCACACAGTTGAGTTATAAAAAATATGTTTTTATTATTAACACTCACTAACACAATGCAATATCTCGTTCCTGGAGATATAAACACAATACACACAATTCTTTGCCAATAGAATACGTAAGCAGCACCAATACACAGTAGTCTCCGGGGGAGAACAAACCATATACTAAAATAGTGGAATGCGAACCACGACTTAAGTCAAGAATGGACCCAGAAGACGTAGAAGAGTTGGGGACCCAAGGAACCACCCAAGGTGAGTATCTAGGAACCCCACGGAGGTTGTGTGCAGAGTGGGAACATGATTGCGTTCTCAATTCAAGTCAGTGGGTAAGTTGCGGTCACAGTTTTAAAGAAGGACCCTTCCCAGTGGACCCTGAAGAACGCCCCATGGAAGATGAAAGGTTGGAGAGTCACCCCACCCGTGGATACCCCAGGAACCAGGATACCTACATCAGGAAAGCCGGGTGCATAGGTGCGAAGTGACGTCAGAAACCACCGTAGACCACAATGGAGGATTTCAGAAAAGATGCCGCTGGTGAAGAAGGTGAAACTGTCTGGTGGAACCCAAAGGTGGATTCAAGATGAGAGGTACCTGCAAGCAGAGGGGACAGAGTCTATGCCACTCAGGAGTAACCAGGAGGCACGGAAGATGAATGCCCACCGATGTAGGGGAGTTGATGGTGCCCTTGAAGTTGCAGCTGTGCGGACCAGGCGACGCTGAGGAAGACCAGGAGTAGTTCACGAGCTGTCCCACGTCAGATGTTGAGAGCCAAGGGGTCAGTGTCCGGCAGAGGCACCAACAAGGATTGGCAGCGGCAAACCACGTAGTTGACGAAAAAGGTGCAGTGTCGGGACCAGCAAGGTCCAAGTGACTCACCACAAGCAGGTAAGTCAGAGCAGGCACCAAGCAAGCAGGGGAGCCCACTGTAACCAAAGAAGACCCTCAAGAGGACCCACAGGCCGGAAGCACAGGAGTCGCAAGAGGATCCTCGAGCAGCTCATCAAAGGATGAGGGCCCGCGGTGCAGAGTATGCAGTGTAGATGAAGATCTTAGCTGCAGGAGATGCTTGTGGGTAGAGCTTCTTGGAGCCCAAAGATCTCTGGAGGAGAGGGTTAACAAGCCTTGGAAATGGAAAGTCAACGCGGTGCACAGGAATACTGCTCCAGCGGTTCCGACAAGGGATACTGACTTCAAACTTGCTGTGAAAACAGGGCAGGCCTCGAGGGAGTTGCAGAACCCCCACTTGTTTTGCTGAACTTTTCGGAGTCCGTAGAAGCTCAGGAACAGCAGACCAGTCAGCTTTGTTGCGGTGCCTGCAGATGCAGGGGAGTGACTCCTTCACTCCAAGGGAGATTTCTTCGGGTGTTTTGGATGTCCATAGGCCTTATGAAGAACCTGTATGGAGCACAGGCGCAGACGATGCAGCAGACTTGGAGGGCTATGAGACCCGGAGCAGCAGGAGTCTTCCCAGTTGCAGTCTCGGTTCCCAATGCGAAGTCCAGCGTGCCCAGACAGTTGAAGTTGAAGTGGTATTGGATCTGAATCTTGTCCCACGACGAATTTAGGGACCCAACCACACGTAAGCCCTTAAGTACCCCAAGGAAAGGGTTTTTACGATTCAAAGGTCTCTCCCACAGAAGGGGCTGGACAGTGGGGAGAATGCTCCCATGTCCTTTGTCCAGTTTCACGCCAGAGTGGGAGCCAACGGCTCCATGAACTAGTTTCAACTGGAGTATGCAAGGAGGGCACCAAATGTGGCCTTCAAAGCAGTCTAGTGGTGCTGGCAAACGCTCCCGCCCTGCCCCAATACACTAAGTCCTGTCTGGGAGGTGGTCACACCTCCCTGTGACAGGAAACCTATTGTCCTGCCTTCCCCTTCTCGAGCTTGGCTCAGCAGCAGGAGTGCAGAATCGTGTCTCTGGCCGGCAGCAGCCATAGTTTGCTGTCCAGGTCTAGAAGACTGGTACCGGGAGCACCGAGGGCCTCCCAGAGGAGCTTTACAGCGCATGGAATCATACCTCATGGAATCATACCTCCCACATCGTTTATGGTGTGGGGGTATGATTCCAACATGTTTGATACCAATCATGACAAGGTTCGTTACAGTCAGTTTAGAGATGGCCATTGCGTAATGACGCATGGCCACTCTATGTATCATAATGGCTGATACACTTACAACCCGGGGGAATAGACTCCGAGGGTCGTATGGGTGTCCTGCCCATGCAAGGGCACCCTCACACTTGGAACCGAGCACCCTGCCTTCAGGATAGAAAGGCCTGCCTTAGTGGTGACTTATAGGTTTTAAGTGCAGTAACCTCAGATATAAGGAACTTATATCTGTTGTAAGTGGTGCTAGCACCAGCTTACCCAGGCTGCAACGGCAGGCCTGTAGTCACAATTTGAGTGGTCTCCCATGGGTGGCATAATGCATGCTTCAGCCCATGGGGGACCCCTGGTGTACCTATGCCTTGGTTATACTAGGGACTTACAATGGTACACCAGTAGCCAATCTGGAGTGTACCGAAGTACTCCCCATGTCCAATTTAGGGAAGAAGCACAGAGACTGAGGTCCTGATTAGCAGGATCCCAGTCAGACTAGTCAGTAAAACATAATGACACCATCAAAAAGTGGGGCTGACCATGAAAGCAGATCCTACTTTCCTACGCCCCCCCCTAAACGTAAGGAGATGAGACTAACCTTGCCCAGTTGAGTCATCATTTTCTAAGTGGAAATATCTGGAGAGCCCATCTGCGTTGGCCTGGTAACCCCCATGCCTATGTTCCACTGAAAAGTCCATCCCCTGTAGGGAAATGGACCACCTCAAAAGTTTGGGATTTTCACTCTTCATTTGTGTAAGCCATAGGAAGGGCTTATGGTCTGTCTGAACAAGGAAGTGAGTGCCAAACAGGTATGGTCTCAACTTCTTCAAGGCCCAGACCATAGCAAAGGCCTCCCTCTCTATACCTGACCAACGTTTCTCCCTGGGGGTCAACCTTCTGCTTATAAAAGCTATTGGTTGGTCCTGGCCCTCTGCATTTAGTTGACAAAACAGCTCCTACCCTATAGATGCATCTGTCTGGACAATGAAGGTTTTGGAATAGTCAGGACTTTGCAGAATGGGAGCAGTGAACATGGCCTGTTTCAGTTCATCAAATGCCTTTTGACAGCTAACTGTCCACTGAACATTTTTAGGCATTCTCTTGGAGGTGAGATCATTAAGGGAAGTCACAATGGACCCATATCCCTTAACAAACCTCCTGTATTACCCAGTCAGGCCCAAGAAAGCTCTGACATGAGTCTAGGTAGTGGGAGCAACCTAGTCCACGATGGTCTGGATCTTGCTCTCCAATGGCTGAACTTAGCCTCTACCTACCAGGTGACCCAAATATGCAACCTTGCTCTACCCTATCTGGCACTTAGTGGCCTTGAAAGTGATGCCTGCCTTTTGCAGGGCCTCCGGAACATTCCTGAGGTGGACAAGGTGGTCCTCCCAAGTGGAGCTAAAGACAGCAATATCATCTAGATTTGCTGCACTATAGGCTTCCAGACCTGTGAGAACTTTATTCACCAACCTTTGAAATGTGGCATGTGCATTTTTCAGACCAAAGGGCATCACAATAAATTGATAATGCCCACTGGGGGTTGAAAATGCTATTTTTGTCTTGGCATCCTCAGCTAGTCTGATTTGCCAGTAGCCAGCAGTCAGGTCAAATGTACTCAGATATTTGGCTGAGGCCACAGTATCTATGAGCTCATCTGTCCTAGGAATAGGATGGGCATCAGTCCTAGTGATTGCATTGAGGCCTCTGTAGTCCACACAAACCTCATCTCTCTTATTCACCCTTGGTGTGAGGTTTTGCCACAAGGACTACTGGACTAGCCCAAGGTCTATCTGAAGGTTCAATGACCCCCAATTCCAGCATCTTTTGGACCTCTGTCCTGATGCAGTCTCTGACATGGTCAGGCTGTCTGTAAATTTTGTTCTTTACTGGCACACTGTCCGCTGTGTCCACTTCATTGGCACACCAGGTGGTTTGACTGGGTGTTAGAGAGAACATGTGTTGGTACTGATTGAGGACCTTCCTGCAATCAGCTTGCTGCTGGTCAGTGAGGCTGCCTGCCAAGGCTACTCCATCAACTGACCAATTAATAGGGTTCTGGGAGAGGAGATCAGGGAGAGGGTCACTCTCTTCCTCCTGTCCCTCATCAGTGGCCATGAGCAAGCTTATGTCGGCCCTGTCTACAAAAGGCTTTAGGCGGTTCAAGTGAAGTACCCTGTGGGGACTTCTGGGAGTGCCTAGGTCCACCAGGTAGGTGACATCTCCTTTCTTTTCAAGGATTGTGTGGGGCCCACTCCATTTGTCTTGGACAGCTGCTGGGGCCACAGACTCCAACAGCCACACTTTCTGGCCTGGCTGGTACACAGTCGGGACAGCCTTTTGGTCATGCCAAGCTTTCTGAAGTTCTTGGCTTGCCTCAAGGTTTTCGCTTGCCTTTTTCATATACTCAGCCATACCTGAATGTACTCACCATGTCCAATTTAGGGAAGAAGCACAGAGAATGGGGTCCTCATTAGCAGGAACCCAGTCAGACTAGTCAGTAAAACATAACGACACCAGCAAAAAGTGGGGGTGACCATGAAAGCAGATCCTCTTTCCTACAGAGAGCAACCCTGTGCAACATGATCTGTAATATGCAATGCTAATTGTGTGTCTCCATGTTAACTGTGTTTTTATAGTGCTTAGTGTCTAGGCCCTATAATACTGTTTGGGGTCAGAACTCTGGCCCAGAGGGTTGTAGCGACATCTGTTTTTCCTAGTTTTATGTGTAGTATATTTCTCTTGTGTTCATTAAAGAACTTTTTAAAACGTAAAGCTCTGACTGGACATTGACTTTATCAGCTGACAGTACCGTGTGCACTGTTTTCTGAATGTTAAAACCCACCTCACCTCCTTGAGTGAGCCTTGGACTGCTCTGTCTCACTACCCTGAGAGAGTCAAGTGCTGGAGAGGAGTACTTGGTTATCCAGTTTTGGGTCCACTAGTACCAAGGCCCCAGGACACCAGCTGGGAACACTCCAGTTGATGCGATTGGAGCCTAGTAACCCCTGAGTGCCCTAGTGCCCAGGAATCCGGGTCTAACAGTCTTATTCAGATTTAAAAACACCTCTTTATTGAGAATAGATCTCAGAGCAGAGACTAATATAGCCATGTAAGAACTTTATTTTGAAGTTTTATATAGAGCGAATTCGACCCTCCCACCCCCACCTGCCCAAAAAAGTTATGTAATGGGGAGCCACGGCCAATAGGTCAGGGGAGCCGCTGGTTGAAAAAGTTTGTAAACCACTGGCATAATACCTCCCATTAATATGAGTCTTAATTATCTCTGACCCTGATTGAATTTGAACTCTGTAGCAACATATGGTACAGGACACTTTCAATCAGCCAGTGCATATAGGCGATAACACCAGGTTCCATCCTTTACCATTACTTCATTTTTAACAATATTTCCACATGTAATGGGGGCACATAACCACGGTCCCCCCTTTTTTACAAGAGCTACTAGTGACAATCCTATATTCTCTTAGCTGGGAATATATGTAATATATTTTCTTAGCTGAGAAATATCCATCACAGTTTTTTCACCCATATCTCAATAAATTACTGAAAAACACACCCAACAGCCACATAATAACTACAAAATAAGGACCCAAGGCAGATGAGGACATGCAGCTAGAGCGCGCCCATGTCTGCTGCCCGTGGCACCGCAAGAGGAACTAGGAAGTGGTTCCACTTGCGTTTGCCATTTTGGAAATGACCGAGCGGTCTAGTTGCTACTGCTTTAGACAGTGCAGTGAGGACGCACAGCCCATGCGCCCACTCACCAGCACTTAATATATGAACAGCTCTATGGTAATATTCAGGCCCCGGTGCAGTTCCTTAGGTGATTCGGCACAGAGGACGCCTTAAAAGCAGTGAGTACGGCACAGCTGTTTACGTGCCCATACAGCATAGTTCTCTGAGTGAGCTCATTCTTACGAGCACGACATGATGGCTTTGATTTGTGTTTTTTTACCCCATCGAGTGTTACTACAGGCTCGTCTTGCCACCGGAGGACCTATTCTGCAAAAGTCTTGCCTTATTTTTGTAGTGTTTGTGCTATGTCTGTGTGTTATTTTGCTGTGTTTTACGCCACAGGGATCACTGTTTTATTAGATGTGCTCACCTCAGCAAGCATTGTATTTTAGTTCACATGACCTGCGACGAAGAGGTGATTTCTTAAAAATATATAATAAGCATATACAGCGTGCTTTGTTTAATTTATTAGTCTAAGCGCACTGTTCTCCTTTTTTCTGCCCAAAACATTGCCAGGCTAGCTCTCTCATTATATATTACAGGTTGCCAAGCAGTAACACCAAGTAGGTGCTAAAAACCTTTTCTATTAACATGCAGAGTGTGTAAGGTCACTTCACCAGTACTATTTTAGGAGTGGAATCAGGGAGTTAGATCCTTGGTCTTGAAGAAAAGCCATGGGGATTGGCTTGAAACATATAGACCTATAGAAAGGAAGGTACATTGCAACCTACACTTTCTATTCTCTCTCCCTACTTTTTAACTATACCGCCTGGAGGTCTGATTAAAGTATTACTTACTTACCAGGCAGGTATTTTTAAACCTCCAACAATACCCCTCCCACTTCTTATATTTTCATCATTTAGAGCATACTACTTAGTGCTCCCACATAACTCGCAGGTCGTAGCACGCCCGTTCCGCAGCAAAATGGGAGGAGCCCTATGATGAAGCATGCCACCAAGGGGCCACCCTAGTGGGTGAGGGTTATATAAGAAAACCTAGAGTTTTCTCTCTATCTTGTGAAGGGTTAGCACACAGAGTACGGACAAGCTCTCTTGTTTTGAAGAGGATGAACCCCTCATGATATTCCCCTCGTCTCCCCATTTCTCTTGAGACAACAAGATCCTGCCCATGAGCTGGATACTACCCTTCAGGGCTATCACTGCGCTAACTATATTGCTCTTAAGTATGCCTGCTTTGTTGCGGTATAACTGAGCCCCCAGATAGCGGCACAAGTCAGATACCCATTGAACCATTGAAGACCCTGATAGTTAATCTGCCTGTCCGGTCCAATGGGATTGGGTTTATCAGTAAAAATGCAAGACTTCATCCTATTGACCCTTAATCCCGACACCTCACCAAAGGTTTGTACTACTGCCAACATTGATGGCAAATCTGATGTAATGCTCCTAACATAAAGCAGTATATCGTCTGAGCATAGTGATATATGTGTGGTGTCCTGTATGCGATATGTCAATCAATCAGGGATTTATAGAGCGTGCTATGCACCCGTGAGGGTCTCAAGGCGCTGGGTGGGTGGGGGGGGTGCAGCTCCGGATCAGTCAAAGAGCCAGGTCTTGAGGCACTTCCTGAAGGTGTGCAGAGTAGGGGAGCGTCTGATGTTGACTGGGAGCTCGTTCCAGGCCTTTGCTGCGACGTAGGAGAAGGCTCTTCCGCCTGCTCTGGTTCTGCGGATGCGAGGGGTCTCTGCCAGGGCGAGGTCGGCAGAGCGGAGGTTCCTTTTGGGTACGTGGAAGGATACTCTCTCATTAAGGTATTTGGGTCCGATGTTGTGGAGTGATTTGTAGGCGTGGGTGAGTAGCTTGAAGGTTACTCTCTTCTCGACGGGGAGCCAGTGGAGGTCTTGTAGGTGCTGGGTCATGTGCTCGTGCCGTGGGGTTCCGAGGACGAGTCTGGCTGCGGTGTTCTGGATGGTTTGGAGCTTGTGTAGCAGGGTTATGTTGATTCCGGCGTAGAGGGCGTTGCAGTAGTCCAGTCTGCTGGTTATGAGTGCGTGGGTGACGGTCTTTAAGTTATTGCGGAGGATGCGGAGGGAGTTGAAGCAGGTGGAGGCAACTGCGTTGATCTGGCAGGTCATGGTGAGGGAGGAGTCTAGGATGATGCCGAGGTTTCGGGCGTGGTCTGTTGGAGTGGGTGGGTTTCCGAGGGCGGAAGGCCACCAGGTGTTGTCCCAGGTGGTGGAGGAGGGTCCAAGGACGAGGACCTCTGTCTTCTCCGAGTTGATCTTCAGGCAGCTGTTGTTCATCCAGGCTGCGACGTCCTTCATTCCTTCCTGGAAGCCGAGTCTGGTGTCTTCGGGATTTTTCGTGAGGGAGAGGATGAGCTGAGTGTCATCGGCGTAGGATACTATGCTGACGATGGCGGCGAGGGGGGCCATGTAGATGTTGAAGAACGTGGGGCTGAGCGAGGATCCTTGGCGTACTCCTCAATTGATCTCTGTGGGTTCGGAGAGGAAGGGAGGGAGTCTGATCCTTTGGGTTCTGCCGGAGAGAAAGGAGCGGATCCAGTCGAGGGCGGTTCCTCGTATACCGGCGTCGTGGAGCCTGGCTGCGAGCGTGCGGTGTGAGACGGTGTTGAAGGCTGCGAAGAGGTCTAGTAGGATGAGGGCTGCAGTGTGGCCCTGGTCGAGTAGCATGCAGATGTCATCGGTGGCGGCGAGGAGGGCGGTTTAGGTGCTGTGGTTGCTGCGAAATCCGGACTCGGAGGAGTCAAGGATGGCGTTCTCTTCGATGAAGTTGGTCAGCTGGGCGTTGACGAATCTCTCGGTGACTTTGGCTGCGAAGGGAAGGAGAGAGATGGGCCGGTAGTTTTTCAGGTCTGTTGGGTCTGCCGAGGGTTTCTTGAGGAGGGGCTTGACCTCTGTCCCCTTCCAGTCGTCGGGGAAGATACCGGATTCAAGGGAGGTGTTAATGGTCCGGCCTAGTTCGGGTGCTATGGCGGCGGCGGCTCTGTGGTACATGTGCGGTGGGCAGGGGTCCGTGGGGGCTCCTGAGTGGGTTTTCTTCATGGTGGTGTCTTCAGTGGTAGCAGGTTTCCAGGTGGTGATGGTCGGCTGGTTGTCAGTGGTGGAGAGGGGGGTGGTAACTGGAGTCTGTTCGCTGAAGTTGTCGTAGAGGGCCTTGATTTTCCGGTGGAAGTAGGAGCTGAGCTTGTTGCAGAGGTCCTGGGATGGTGTGACGTCCGTGGCTTCGCTGGGGAGTTTGGTGAACTGCTGTATGACGTTGAAGAGTTCTTTTGCATTACTTGCGTTGGTGAGGATTTTGTTCTTGATAAAGGTCCGCTTGGTGGCTCTTATGCGCTGGTGGTATTCATTCATGGCGTTCCTGTAGGTGTTCTGGCCTTCGGTGGTTTTCCTGTTCCGCCAGAGTTTCTCGAGGCGTCTGCAGGAGCGCCTGGCTTCTTGGAGGTCGGTGGTGAACCAGGCGTCCTTCAGGGAGCGTTGTTTGCCAAGGTGGCGGAGGGGTGCAAGCTTGTCTGCGCAGCTGGAGATCCAGTGGTGTAGTTCTTTGGCTGCGGAGTTGGCGTCGGTCGTGGCGGAGGGGGTGTCGTGGGGGAGGGTGGTGTTGAGGTGTTCCTCTGTGATCTTGCTCCAGTTTCTTCGTGGCGGGCGCGGGGCGGGTTTGGGTGCGGTGGTGGTGTTGAAGGTGAAGTGTACACAGTGGTGGTCTGTCCAGAGGGGCTGCGTGGTGTGGCTGAAGTGGATGTTTGTCCCTCCTGCGAAGATGAGGTTGAGGGTGTGTCCGGCTCTGTGGGTGGGGGTGGTGATGAGCTGCTTCAGTCCGAGGTTGTCGAGGTTGTCAAGGAGGGTGGTGGAGTCAGGGTCGCTGCGGTTGTCGAGGTGGAAGTTCAGGTCTTTGATGAGAATGTAGTCCATGGAGGCGATTGCGTGGGGTGCGACGAGGTCGGCAATGGTGGTGGCGGAAGAGGCGCGAGGCCCGGGGGGGTCTCTAGACGAGAGTCCCGCGCAGCGTGGTTCTGGGGTGGGTTTGGATATGTGGATTCCTCTATCTTTATTATCTCATCTTCTTTCATTAGCCATGCCCACCATCGCCATAGAAAAAATAAAGGCTGAGAAAGCATACATGGTGAGTTCTCCTCTTTATCTGGTATGACTCTCACACCGTTCACCGTGTCTTAAAGCATGCGAGTGGTGGAGCAAATATGCGAACGACACATTGCATGATATTAGGCCTGTGTTCTAGTATTCTCCTGACTGCGAAGATAGATTGGAATCCTATTGTGCCAAAGTCTTATTCCAGATCAGTTATTACCACTACCGGCTATAATATGGTGCAAGAGATCTTGTTTAGGTTTTGGCAACAACAGAATCATCCCTTTTTTGTGAGTTCGGTAGCTGCAGTGTATACCTCTACTAGACTCAGGGCTAGCTCCTTCACTTAGGTCATTTAAATTTCTGCTGATATGCCATCGGCTACAGGGGTTTTGCCCCTGGCCAACTCAATTGTCAGTTCTCGTACCCCTTGGACATTTAATACAGGCTCCAGAGCTCCTTTTAAGTTGGGAGTAAAGGCCCCCCCCATTCCGGATGAGCTACAAGGTTTTCTAGAGCCAAGCCAGAAACCTCAGTACTTTACTCACACCAAGTTGAGAAATAACCCCAAAAAAATTGATTAATACCCTTTTGGGCTTGTATCCCCAGCACCTCTGTATTCTAGTGCTTTGTCTCCCTCTGGCTTTCGGTTTGGTCAATCAGGCCAGTAGCCTCCTGGATTTATCCCCCTTACTATGCTGTTTTGTTGTGTATTCTTTGCCTCTGTAATCCTTCCATTATGGTGGCTTTGGCCTGTTTTGCCCTGTGAAGAAATAGCTCTTTTTGTATGTCTGAGTCTCCTCAGGGAGCCTGTTCCCGTTCCCTGGTGCAGTGGTCGATCTAGCACAGTCATTTGCCTCTGTAATTCTTACCTGTCTCTCTGTCGTCCATATGATGTTCCCATGATGGCCATCTTGGAAGCCTACCATTCTATCAATCCATCGGAGGATGTCCAGATGTTCTCTGCAAACTAGTGGCAAATCGTTTCATTCATAGTGTCCCCAAACATAGAGTCCTCCTGTGCAGCAGATTGAAGACTCCCAGTAGAGACTGCTGATCTGGGCCTGCTTCACCAAATTCCCAACAGGAGGGCATTATAATCAGAGGAGGACACAATAGACTTATGGCCCTGAAGAAGTGATCTTGGCCAAATGTTCTTCTATTTCTAAAAACAGAAAATAATGGAGATATAAGATACTCTTTGTATTCATGGCCTTTGCTTTTGCAGTTGTGAACACATTAGAAACTTATACTCTTAAAAGGAGGGACCATCACTATATTCAGAACTGGTGACAGGATGGAAACCGCTCCCTACCACTAACGCACCCATGGATGACCTTTAATTGCCAACAACCATGTGTTGCATCATAAGATGGAATGGAAATATTCAATTTGCCAATTTCTGAATGTTAGATTGGACAGCCTTAGGGTGGTCGTCCCTAAAACTTTTTGCCTTCTCCCCTCCTGTTTTCCTCTAATTCGCTTTTGTTGGCTTTTGGACTCTGAACACTTTACCACTGAAAGCCAGTGCCAACGTGCTTGTGCTCACTCCTTAAAACATAGTGCCATTGGACTACATGCGACTGGCACATTTAATTTACTTATAAGTCCCTAGTAAAGTGGCATAACATGTATCCAGGCATGTAAATTAAATGCTACTAGTGGGCCTGCAGCACTTATTGTGCCACCCACTTAAGTAGCCCTTTCAAACATGTCTCAGGCCTGTCATTGTAGCCCATGTGGAGTTTCAAACTGCCAATTTGACTTAGCAAAATAACCGTTTGCCAGGCCGAAAACTCCCTTTTTAAATACAAATAAAGCACCCCTAATGTAGACCCTAATCAGTCCTTGGCGCAGGGTACTGTGTATTTAAAAAGGTGGACATGTGGTTTTAAGTTTTGTCCTCATGGTGAAAAAATTCCAAATTTGTTTTTCACTACCGTTAGGCCTACCTCTCCCACGGGATATCATTGGGTTAGCTTATTACATTTAATAAGTTGTTGGGACAGAAAAGTTCTCTGCATGGTAAGTGATGTGTACCTCTGCCCTGAGTGCCCTACTGTACTGTTGTTTGAATCCCTAATGCTGATTTTTTGTCTTAGACAAACACGAATCATGTGTGTGTGCCATGACATAGGCCTGTCTCACGGATTGTGGCCTTGTTGGAACGGGAAGGGCGCCCAAAGCACTACCCTCATAGTGGTGGAAGGCTACTGCCTTCACGAGGAGTTGAGCAGCACAAGCGCGGTGGTGGCAGCACACCGTGTAGTGATCATTAGTAGTGAACAGCTCCTGTTTACCCTCTGCCACTTAAGTGAGGCCTACAGGCTACTCACCAATTTAAAAGTTCCGCTGCTGTGTGCTTAACTCACCCTTGGCCTACATCAGTTGGATGTGGAAGTGCTGCGCAGCAAAGAGTAGTGCCTCTGTATGTGTGCCTGTGAAGGGTACAGTACACAGATAGAGAAGTTTTACGCAGTAGATGTATGGTTTGTGCATGCACTGAATGTATGCATGCCTGTTGGGGTTCAGTACATAAGAGATGTAATGTTGGGCAGTGCATGCACAAGAAAGGCACTTGCTGAGTCTGTGTGCTTGCTTCAAGTACAATACATGAAGGGTGAAGTGTTGTGCAGCACACATGGTGAGTGTGTGTCTTATAAAAAACAAAAGTACACCTGTCGTGTAGTTCCTATAGTACCCATGCAGGACCTGCGCGTTTGTATAACATAAGCTGTGGGCTTGGTGGCAGACTGACTCTGTGCACCCTCACCGCGTATGTTAGATTGTTTTGCATTAGCTAGCTCACAGTGCCACTAGAATCTCCTCTTATCGGGGAGAGATTAGTTTCTGGCAACCTTAGCTCATGACAACCCAAATTCCTCAGAATCGTGGAAACAATATACTACCTTTCGCTCAGTCACTCGTGCTTACTTATTCGGTTTGTCTCAGAGAGTTACACAGAATAAACAGTTGGGCGTTTCAATAAGTATTTATTGAACAGTTGTTATTCTAGTGTAAAATATATGTGCTGCAGAAACCAGCAGACAATAGCAGAGATATATTATCAGCAATACGATAAAAGCAAAGGGATAGAACAGTTCTACCATATTGCAATAATCATGAATGCATACATGAATATAAAAGCATTATGCAAAGTGTGCGTACTCCTATGATGCTTAACTAGATGTACCTGATTGTTCCTAGCATATGTGTAGGTCTAAAAGCCTAAGAGCCAAGAATCCTTCTAGGATTTAGTCGAACCCCCATACCTGAATAAAGAGTGTGTGGGACCCCGTCCTGGTCTCGAGTTGGACACCCCGCAAGGGCTGTGTCAGACCGCTGTCAGCTGGAGCAACTGCATGCAGTAGCCTCCGCGTCTCTGGTCAGTGTGTCAGCATGGAAGTCTCGGTTCCCTCTGCCTTACCGGGGCAAGATGTGGTATATTTATACCCTGGAGACTCTCATCCCTTTGTGTGGTTTGCATTGGGCCTGGTCAGTCTTGAGGAAGACGTCAGGGGTGAACTTTGTACAGACATATTATGCAGGTGCTGTATTCCTAGAGAATCATGCATAATTAATGAGTACAGTGTGGGCTTGTGTTTGGGAAAAACCCTGCTGTATTCAAAACCACAGGATAGATAACGTTCAGCCCTCAGAGCTCGTTGTGAACTAGCGGGACTAATGTGGGTGAAAGATCATGCCTATATAAGGAATCATACTATAATTGGATTGATCAGTACATCAAGATGGCCGCCTGGTAGGAGCTCAGCCTTATAGCTCCCGGGTTGGGGATCACCTTATCGGTGGACATCCCTCGCTAACCCAGCCATCCATCCCGCATCAACATTGTGCTGTGCTGCGGACTTCTCCTGGACCCTGACTCTCTGATTTGAAGTCGCCTACCTGCGCCTGGAGGGCTAGACGTCCTGGACTTGATGCGCTCGCCCGTCTCTGCCGCGGCGCCCACGGCGCCCAACAACATCCTCGAGGCCATCACGCTCGCTGGACCGCCCTATGCACTCTCGCTTGAATGAGGCCCACGCTCCCTGCTCTGGGGTCCGCCGAGCCTGGACCTAATGTGCCGCCCGTTTCTGCCTTGACGCCCAACATCCTCGAGGTCATCACACTCGCTGGATCGCCCTATGCACTCTCCCTTGAATGAGGCCCACACTCCCTGCTCAGGGGTCCGCCGAGCCTGCAGTTCCAGCACCGGCTTTTTCTGGGTAAATGGCAATTGTGGTGTCTCTACTCGGGTGGATTCACTCGAGGCTCTGGTCCTGTACCCATCCCGTTGTCGGAGCTCTGACGCCTGTTGTGGACTGCTAGCAAACTGGACAGTTTGCCGAGAAGGAGACGATCGTCGTCGGACGGAGTCCTGCTCGTGAGCTCCCTGCCCAAGGAGGATTCGACGTGATGAGTCTGGGCATCGACCGTGAGTACTGCTGTGCTGGTGGAAGGTACGGCGTGCCTGACAACCTGTTATAAAATCGGTCGGCTGGCGGTGAGTTTGTGACATTATCGGATGCGGATGGTGGGTGATTGCTGAGCTCTCTACAGGGACTGCTGATCGGCTCCCGATGTGCTCTGCTGACCATCGAGGCTTGGGGGCACCGGGCTCTGTGCTGCCGTTGTGCCTTATTATTGACTGATTGGATTGAGCGTCTGTGAAGCCAGCTTGAGATTCGACAGCTCTACCTGTCTCCATAAACACGGTGTTCTTATCTGGGGCTGATCGGTGGCTCCCGTCGTCCTGGTCATCATAGTGGCCATCTTGTGATATCTTCTTACGATCACTTGCGCACCTCCCCAGCCCCACATCTTGCGATGCCCCTGCTGCCTGAGCAGACCGGGTCCCCTTGTCCCTTTCTAACCCCTTTCTGAAAACGGGACCTCTACAGCCTTTTCGCACTCGTTGTCCATTGAAGGAGTTGATTAAGACATGCAAATGACGAAGATTATTGTTAGAGGATGATTGTTCCACACTGCTGACCTCTGCGTGCTCCCTCGAGGACTTTTGATGGAGTCCAACTGAATTCTTGGTCGCTCACCCCCATTTTGTTTTGTTTCCCCTCCCTACTATCCTCCCATTGCTGACATCTTTCCCGTTTTTCTCTTCAATTCCCTACTTTTTAGGAAACAATCTACACCAGATTAAATCTGTTTTTCATGGCAAACTAATAGAACTCTATTATTTTGATTTAGCTCGGAGCTCCACCTTGTGGCCAAATTATGTACATCGACCCACACTTTTTTTTCCTTATGTACCTTATTTCCTTTAACCCTCTGTCTGGATCTTCCTATATGCTTTTTGTCTACATTTGTGATTGCCTATCAACATTTAGCTGGTGGTCTGTAGAAATATTAGAACTACATGCTGATATCTTCCGTACAGTTATGATTGCCTATCAACACTTAGCTTATGGTCTGTAGAATTACTAGAATTACATGCTGATATCTTCTCTACAGTTACCCATCCCCTGTTGACAACCTATTAACCTACCTTCACTATTGAAGTCTTTGTTACTGAACTTTCTAGCACGTTGAGCCCCCGCTTAGCTCAATCCCTTACCAGACACATATGTCTATAACGTAGCACTGTTCTTTCCATTCCTGATCTGTAAGTGTAATTGTTCTGTCCCAGACCATCTAGACTACTTTATCCTGCACGCCTGTAGAGGCCATACTACTATTTTTACCTTCTGATTATCCTGTTGGTTCTAAAAATGCAGCTGAGCAGGAACACTTGGTAGTAGCGCACGGGCGGTGGATCACAGTTTTCAGTGTCCCCCCACTCTCCTCCCCCAGATACATCCCCCTTTTACCTTACCCCTAATTGCCCTCACGACCTTCTTCTAACTCTCTACTTCTCAACCCCGTCCTAACATGCCCCCTTTCAATCACTCACACACCCCCCATGACTCTACTCTCTCCAAACATGGCCCTAACTCCTGGACCATCCTTTACCCCCCCAATCTGTCTAAAAATGCTAAGAAAAACTTCAAACATAAACTACTCATTCGTAACCCTGAAACACTTATCGTCGATAACTACCTCAGCCTCTCTTCCGCCATAAAAACCAATTACATCTTCTATTCCAAACGCCCCTCCAAATGGAAAAGTACTTTCCTTCGTCCGCTCCCAGTCACTCACTCAATCAAAATTCCCTATGGATTTAAATTATCCACTACTCCCTCCCCAATTTTTCCTGGTGAAATCGACATTTCCATCTTCAAAACGGGTAACATCCTCATACAAGCCGCCGAATCACACCTCTCCATCTTTGAGCACCACTTCAGCACCTTGTCTCTCCACCTAGACAAAATGATCCCTAATCCTCCGTATACCCAACCGATCAACACCCCGCTCTCTCCCCTTCCCCCTACCCCACTCTCCCCTCCCCTCTCTTCCCTCCTACCAACACCATAGTCCAAACACATACTTCCCACTCCCCTCCCCTGTCATCTCTATAACCAATACCATCTCCCAATCACAGTTACCCATATACTCTCCCCTTCCAACGATCCTCCCTCTTCCTAACATCCCCACTTCACACCCCCTCCTCCAACCACTCACATCCTCCACTGACCTGTCCCCCTCAACCCCTTCTGAAATACCTAACCCTTATCCTCCCTCCTTGACCCCCCAACCTGAATCCCTACCCCTCCTCCCTGGCTCTCCCACCGTCCCACATCTGGCCCTACCCTCACCCTCGCCTAATCCTCCACCACTACCACCGAATTTCTCGCCACCGTTAATCCCCGATGCAGTCCTACTTCAAACTCTATGCCCTCATATTATTTCTATCCACATCCCTTGAGTTTTCAAATCTCTTGTCCCCCATCACGCCATCACCTACGCCTAATAGCCTTAACTCTACTCTTTCCACCACCATTGACCTCACACACCCCACACACAATTGCCCCCCATCTGCAACAAACACTTTCCATTCCCTCTCACCCTCAACCCCCCCTTCTAAGATCCCCCTCACCCCTATAACCCTGACCCTACACAACATTGAACGCAATCTCTCTTTACTGACGAATGAAGTCTCTCGACTTAGAGAAGATGTTAAATCCCTCAGCTCTGGAACCCGACTCACACATGCAAACTCACCCCACTCCAACCGCAAAATCCCCGCCAACATCAATCGTCATCATTGGAATACTTCCCCCCTCTACAACCGGATGTCTAGACCTTGCCGCACCTCGAACCACCTCTCCCCGTCAGACCTCTCCGACCTATGCAATTCTTACCATCCTAATACCTTAGTCAACAACCCACCTCCCACCTACTCCAACATCCCTGTCATTCTAGGCACCAACAGAATTCCCTCCTCTCCCGCCTCCCCAAGACCCCCTCCACATCTCACCACCATCCACTTCTGCCCTCCCCCCCCCAAAACAACCCCAAACCACTCGCCTGCATGCTTGTTAATTGTCGATCTGCCGTTCGACACGCCACTGAAATCTCCGAATTTATCCTTAGCGAATCCTCTCGGAAACATGGTTCAATGACCACTCAACGAGCATGCTTGATCTACTCTCCCCCCCTGGATACTCTATCCTCAGAAAAGACAGACCTGACAGAATAGGGGGGGGGGGCCTGGCCATAATCTTCAAAAGCGAACTTCAGCTCTCCCTTGTTAACAACTCTGGCCATTCCACTTTCGAATACCTTGAAGCTGAACTTAAAGTTCAAGATACCCACCCTATTCGTTTACATACTATCTACCACCCTCCTGGTGATCCTCACTCCTTTATCGATGAACTTTCTGACTTGATGACACAAGCCTCAATATCCAACTCAAAAAATCTCTTCCTTGGAGACCTCAACCTCCACTTGAACGACACCAATGATCCCACTACCACCCTCTTCACCAACCTTCTCGAGATCAATGACCTCAAACAAATATGTCAGTCCCCCACCCACACCAAAGGAGCCACCCTGGACGCCATCATTACCAACAATGACTTGGCCTTCCTGACCAACATCATCCCCATTGACTGGTCCGACCACCACCTTATATTGTTAACCATTGCTATCACGACCCCTCCCCACCAAACAAATTAAACCCATGAAATGGACTAGAAATCTAAAATGTATCCCTCCTAACGAGCTTGAGTCCAAACTCCAAGCTCAACTGCTCCTCACTCCTCCCTCACAAAACGCAAATGAGCTTACTGAACACTTTAATAAAGCTGTCACAGATGTCCTAGACCAATTGGCCCCTCCTAAACTTAAAACTCTAAGAAACATCCCTTCCAAATCATGGTTTAACCTAGAACTTAACAACGAAAGACGCTCATTAAGACTGATGGAAAGAACCTGGAGACAGCATCCCTCCCACTCAAACCTGACACTCCTCAGATCAGCTAGATCTACATACAAAAAACAAATTTTTAACGAAAAGGCATCCTTCTTTCGTACACAACTCGATCGTGCCAAAAACAGACCTAGAGAACTGTTCAACATTATCCGTCACCAAACCTCCTCAGCTCCGCCTAACCCGACGGCCTCTACCACTAGATGCGAAGAAATTGCCCTCTTCTCTGAAAAAATTGCCAAAATAGATCAATCCCTCCGCTCAATGCAGATCCCAACCAACCCCTACTTACTCCTGACATCACCTCTAAATCTCACTCCTCACTCGGGACACCCCCTGATCCCCCCTCACACTCACCTGCTCCCTCACTTCACCCTAACCCCTCCTCACACATTCCTTCTCCTATTACCACCCTAAACTACCCCCCCACACCTTTCCACCACTTCTCCTCTCGTACCCATACACCAAAACTCATGACCAAAAAACAATGCCTCCTGGCAAAATTTCCTCCCGGTGACTGAGCGTGAAGTCCACAGTATCATTGCTAAACTAAAACCATCCTCCCATACCAAAGACCCCCTCCCTTCTAACCTTGTCCAAGACCTAAAGCACATCATTGTCCCATCCTGGACCACAATCATCAACACTTCCCTTGCTACTGGAAGTGTCCCTAGCTCCCTTCAACTTGGTCAAATCTCCCCCATCATTAAAAACACTAATGCAGATCCTAATGACTTAAACAACCTCCGCCCCATCACTAACCTCCCCCTTCTTTCTAAAGCCCTCGAAAAATGTGTCTTGCTCCAATTAGACAAACGCATCGAAAAATTCAACCTTCTGGACCCCTTACAATCAGGCTTCAGAAAAGGCTGCAGCACTGAAACTGCCATACTAACCATTGTTGACGACATCCACCACTCCCTTGATAATGGTGAAACATGTCTACTTATCCTCCTTGATCTCTCCGCAGCTTTTGACACTATCAACCACTCTGCCCTACTGTTAAGAAGGAATCCAAGAGGCATAAGTTTGGAGAAGTGGTGGGTTTATTTCAAAGAGCAGTTCCTCCAACTGCCTAGCCTAACGCTCCTCAAGAAGGAATCTCAACATTCTAAGGTCCACTCCTGCTTGCATTCTCAGGGAGGAACCATCCAGGGGTGGGGGAGAAGGAACATACCAAATAGGAAGAACACAACACAATAGTATGTGAGGTATAATAATTGAGGGAAGGTTATAACACATCTCCTTACCCAAGGATCAGAGAGAGAAATAGGAAAGATACAAGAGAGAGAGAGAAAAGGAGAGAACAGGAAAAGGAGACAGAAAGAGCGAGAGACGTAGAGAGTGGAAGGGAAAACAAAAGAAAAGACTAAAGGAGAGATATGAGTAGAGATGCATGCAGCCTGAGAGGGGAAAGGCAAGAAGAGACAGCAGCATGAACATTACTTAATTACTTTGTTTAAACTGAAAACATTACATAATAAACTGTGTGCGAACACCTCTGAAAGTCATTTCATAACATAATCCCCATGCCAATTGGGTGACCTTACAGTTCTGTCACTCCGTTTGACTGCTGGCATGTTGATTTGTCTGTTAGAATCGTCCATCAACTTGCCGTCACCACTTTGTTCTGCATATGGAACCACTCTGTCCATGCTCCACATTCTGCCATCGGTCATAGTGACAACATTTTTTCCTACATCTTTAATCCTAGCAGGACCATAGAATTTGTTATACCTGTTCAAAGTGTTATCAGGTCTTTTGACGAGGACTCGTTGACCTATTTTGAGATCACGTGGTTTGGCTCCCCATCTGTGATCGTAATCTTGTTTGTATTTCTCTTGATAGCGCTCAATCTTTTTCGTGGCTAATTGGCCATCCCAAGTAAAGGAATTATCTTCAAACAGCCAATTAGGCGTAAGTTTGGATCCAGGTTTGCGCCCTCTTAGGAGACAAAAAGGAGAGTAACCAGTCACACTGTTGGGTGTAATATGATATGACCATATCATATCTTTTACGGATTGAATCATGGGTTTCTTAGCAACCATCGCTAATTGTAGGGCATCCTTGATCATCCTATTGCAGCGTTCCACTAACCCATTGGCACGTGGACAATATAAGGGAGTGGAAATATGTTTTATGGCTAGACTAACCAGGAATTCTCTCATTTCCTCTGAAACCAACTGGACGCCATTGTCTGTAATGAGGGTGTGGGGCACCCCTTCATTAGAAAATACCTCGGAAAGGAAGAGTTTTATAGCTTTAGTGTCCACTTTGTTGACAAACTTTAGTGTGATCCATTTTGAAAAATAGTCCACTAGAACTATAATGAACCTTTCTTGTAGACCAACTATCTGTAGAGGACCTATAATGTCCAAGCCTAATTTTTCCCATGCCTTGATGGGAACTTGCACTGGTTCCAGTGGTATCCTCCTTGTGCTTTTAGTTTTATCACTAAGGCCGCACGCATGGCAACCTTTGACTAAATCTTCAATAAAAGTATCCATACCAGGGAACCAATATCCTGAACGGAGTTTGCTTTTGGTTAGGCTTCTTCCAAGATGGCCTTCATGGGCTATCTCACAAATGCGTTTTTGAGCTCCTCAGGGGGAACTATCTTGTCAGATTTGTACACGTTATTTCCTGCAAATGACAGTTCATCTCTAACATTCCAAAATGGCTGCAACTCACACGGAAGATCAGAACATTTCCTAGGCCAACCATTTGCGATGTTTTCTCTGACTGTTTGTAGGGTGACATCCTTTGACATGAGATTCTTCCACTCTTCCTCTAGAATAGCAGGAATGGTGACTTGTAACACTTCAAAATCATCTATATTATCTTCCATATGCTTATTTAGAGGTAAACGAGAGAGGCAGTCAGCAACCAGGTTCTTATTGCCCGGAAGATACTCTATTTTGAAGTTAAAATTTTGTAGGGACACTAGCCACTTCCCAATCCTGGGCGTAGTTTTCTCAATGTCCTTAGAAGAGAATAAGGATACTAAGGGCTTATGGTCAGTCTTGAGTATGAACGGTATGCCCCACAGAAAATATTTAAAATGGTTAGTTGCCCAAAAACAAGATAAAGCCTCCTTTTCAATAGTTGAGTAGTTAACCTCAGCATCTTTGAGTGTTCGGGAGGCAAATGCTATGATTCTTTCTTTTCCCTCTTGCACTTGAGACAGGGTAGCACCAATGCCTCTGTTACTGGCATCAGTGGTGAGGAATGTTTCTTTAGTACTGTCAAAATTCCCTATACATGGTGCTGAGGCAATAGCTCTTTTGAGCGTAACAAATGCAGAATTGTGTATGGGTAACCATTCAAATTTGTTTTCTTTCTTGAGTAAGTCTCTAATAGGTTGTACCATATCTGAGAAATGTTTTATGAATTTGGACATATATTCAGCTAAACCCAGGAATGATTTGATCTCTTCTTTGTTGGAAGGAACGGGAGCTTCTACCACCGATTCTATTAGATTCATCTTGGGTTTCATGCCCTCACTGGACAAAGTGTGTCCCAGGAACTCAACAGATGGTACTCCTATCTTGCACTTGTTTTTCTGGATAGTGAAACCTGCTTCACTGAGTTTAGTACATACTCTTCTTAAGTTATGATTGTGTTCCTCTTCGTCAGAGCCGTAAATAAGAATGTCATCTTGAAAACAGATGGATTTGTCCACACCCCCAGGATATGTTGCATTATTCTTTGAAAAGCCGCTGCGGCCGAAGCCAGACCAAAAGGCATTCTTAAAAATTTATAAGTGCCAAAAGGTGTAGTGAAGGATGTGAGAACTTGAGAATCGGGGTGTAAAGCCACTTGATGATATGCGGAAGTGAGATCTAATACAGAAAAGTACTTGGCACCATTAATTATAGAAAGCATTTCATTAATCTTTGGAAGCGGGTACCTATCTACCCAAATGTTGGCGTTTAAACTTCTCAAGTCCACACACATGCGGATATCATTGCTTTCTTTTTTTGAAGTTATAACAATGGGAGCCAACCATTCTGTACTTTCCACTGCCTGAATAATGCCAAGCTTCTCAAGCTTCTCCAACTCCTTTTTTAAAGGTTCACGCATCACCAGGGGAATGGACCTAGTTTTGTGTGCGATTGGGACAGCATCATTTTTGAGTTTTATTTTGTGCATATAGTTTCTTAACAAACCTACATTTTCAGTAAAGACCTCTGGGAACTCGTCACAAATCCCTTTTCCTGTTAAGGATCTATCAACTAGTAATACTTGTTCAACATTGTTGGGATCAAGAGTGATGCCCAGATCCTTCTGGTGCTTCCACCCTAATAAATTGCTACCCTTTTCCGTGATGTAAACCTTCCCAAAGGTATGTCTGTCCTTAAAGGTGATGCGCATGCTAACCATCCCTTTTAAAGGGATGGGGTCCTTGTTGTACCCCCCCGGATGTACATCCGGTTTTTCCAGAATGTATTCGCCTTCATTAAATAAGCTTTGGAAGGTGTCTAATTCTATTAAGGTGTAAGGGGAGCAGGAATCAGCAAAAGCCTTAACTTTCTTGCCATCCAATTGTATTTCGCAAACAGGATAATTAACCTTTTCATCAACCCCTTGATCATGAACTTGAAAGATAAACTTGTTATCTGCAGAGTCTAAGGCTTGATCATGAACAACATGTACATCTTTGCTCACATCTCTAGAATTGCACATTTTAGAAAAATGTCCCACTCTGTTACATTTTCTGCAGTTTACACCTCTAGCAGGACACTTGGGGAAATTGGCTAGATGATTAGCATTCCCACATCTGTAACATCTGAAAACTTCTTTTTTAAGCTTAGGTCTGACAGTACTTTTGCTCACTACTTTCAGTATTTCCTCATCTTCTTTAATTACATTGATATGCTTCTCCTCTGCTGCAGACTCTTTATTAATTTTCATCTCTTTTACACAATACGCTGTGTGCTCAATGCTCTTTGCTATGGTTACAGCCTCATCTAAATCAGGATTTTGGGTCAACAGCCTTTCCTGTACTTTATGATCATTGGTGCATCGGACCAATTGGTCCCTGATGAGAGAATCTGCCAGTGCACCAAATTCGCAAGTGGCAGAGAGCCCTCTCAAAGAAGCAATGTATGCTGTGACTTTTTCGTTCTTACCTTGAACTCTTTGGAAAAATTTATGTCTCTCCAATACAACATTTACTTTATCCTTAAAATGAGAACCCAATTTTCTTAAAGTGGTAGTGAACACATCAATATCACCCTCACCATCCTCCTCTGCTCCATCAGCTAGATCTTCGTACACCTTCCTCCCATGAACACCCAGATTGTGTAACAAGATATGTTGTTTTCTTACTGAAGAAAACTTTTCCCCTCCTATGGCGATTAGATAGGAATGAAGTATTTTGACCCACCTGTCCCATGGAATCTCAGGTTCCCCTTCATCAGGCAAAATCAGGGGAGAGGAACGGCAGCTGCCCCCTGCGCAGCGATGTTGAATCCCATCCTCGTCGCCAAATTGTTAAGAAGGAATCCAAGAGGCATAAGTTTGGAGAAGTGGTGGGTTTATTTCAAAGAGCAGTTCCTCCAACTGCCTAGCCTAACGCTCCTCAAGAAGGAATCTCAACATTCTAAGGTCCACTCCTGCTTGCATTCTCAGGGAGGAACCATCCAGGGAGGGGGAGAAGGAACATACCAAATAGGAAGAACACAACACAATAGTATGTGAGGTATAATAATTGAGGGAAGGTTATAACACCTACTTAATGTGCTCAAAGATCGTTTCGGCCTCAACGGTACTACCCACAAATGGTTCGTCTCCTATTTTCAACATCGAACCCAGCAAATTAAAATTCAAGACTGTCTATCTAACCCCACCCCGGTCTCCCTAGGAGTCCCCCAGGGTTCTATTCTCTCACCCTCTCTCTTTAAGGAACCCCTCACCCTCATTCTTAAACAAGCTGGTATCAACTACCACCTTTATGCCGACGACACCCAACTCTACTATAAGATCAAATCCCACGCCGACATCGTACACCTTAATAACACCCTCACTAAAATCCAATCCTGGTTCCACCTTAATCATTTCAAACTCAACCCCCAAAAAACTGAAATCATTCTCTTCTCCCCTAAAAACAACCATCTCCCCATTCAAACCTGGATCTCTGACCTCAATGCCCTCAACTGCTCTCTCTCCTTGTCCAACCCAGTAAAATCTCTTGGTATCTCCATCGATAACAGTCTCAACCTCAATGTCCACATCAAAAATTCGGCTAAAGGGGCCCCTCTTCACTCTCCGTCATCTCAAGAAAATCAAACCCTTTCTCCCAACTGAAGATTTTAAATTAGTAGTTCAATCCCTGGTCCTTTCGCGAATTGACTACGGCAATGCCATCCTCACCGGAATCCCCAAGGTCCACCTAGCTCCACTCAAATCTGTACTCAACCTTGCAGCCAGGCTCATCACCGACTGTAAACGGTTCGACCACATTTCCCCAGCCCTCAAAACTCTTAAATGGCTCCCCATCGAAGGCAGATCCGCCTACAAAAACGCATGCATCACGCACAAAATCCTCCACCAAAATGCTCCCTCATACCTCGCCAATAAACTCTGCAAAGCGGGCAGCACACGACCTCTGAGAAGCACTAACGCTCTCCTCCTTGTCCCACCCCTGCTAAAAAGTCCACACAATCCCGCTCCTTCTCCGGAAATGCCCCCTACATCTGGAACGCCCTCCCTAAAGACCTACGATGCAACCCCTCCTACTCCAGCTTTAAAAAAGACCTCAAAATGCACCTCCTCAACAAATATTGGGGGTCTTTACCTGTGCCTTAAACTCGATCTGCCATATCTTATAGGTATTTAACTCTTTACTCTGACTATCTTTACATGATATGTTTAATCTCAAGCCGTTCTTGCTTCTGTTTTACCTGCTGTTATTCCATGATGTTGTAATTTTGTTTTACTGTTATTAGCTCTGTCGTGTAAAGCGCTCTGATGTTTTGTTATTCCATGATGCTGTAATTTGTTTCTGACCGTAACTAGCTCTATCTTGTAAAGCGCTCTGATACCTCCGGGTCCAGCCAGCGCTATATAAAACCTCTAAAATAAATAAAATAAAATAAATAGGACATGTACAGTTATGACCGTAATAGGGCATATGCGGCTTTGACCATAATAGGGCAAGTACGAATATGACCATATTAGGGCAAATACGAATACGTCCATTTTAGGGCATGTATAAACGGGTCTACATTAGGGCCTCTATACGGGACATAACACCCACTCCTCTTCCAAACAGGATGACAATGACCATACTTAAAATCTGGACAATTTAAAAACATTTTAAAAGCAAGTAAAAACATGGTCTTAAAATCTATTTAAAAAATGTTCTTCTAAAATGTTAGTAATTCAGCTAATTTCAATTGGCACTAAAAGAATGTCTATTTTGTTTCTCCATATAAGTTGCCTCACTCAAAGCGGAAGAAGGCCATGCTTTTCTCAAGCGAAAGTGTCAATTTAGGAAATGTTCCAAATTTGCTCGTTTGTTTTGAAACGAGTGGAGAAGCCGAATTCTTTCCCAGGACGCGATGAGCCAATTCGAGATTAAGCGTCCTGGCTGGGAAGCACAACATCATCGGTGTTAGCTGCTGCAGACGACAAATCCAACGCCTCACAGAGAACGTCAATCGCACATAGATGGAATGTATCACTGCCAACAGTCGGTGCTGCGGCAGCTTGTGCGGTAGTTGTTACCTGGGTGCCTGTGGAGGAGTCACCTAACCCAGCAGGAGCAAACGGCACCTGTGGATTCTCCAGGAATGCATTCATCAGGATTGGAAGCCGCTGGGGACAACGCAGAGCATGGGCCTTTATGGGGTCCAGCATTGCATCCGTGTCCGGAGGCGCATCTGATGGAAATGTTAGACAAAGGTCCAAGGTGCATTCTTCTCCGCAAAACAGGCATCGAAGAACAGGTAAGATGCAGTCTACCCAGACTGGTCGAAAGGATAGATACCAGGAGGCATTGAGTTCTTGCAGGCAAGAAATGCCCAGAAGTTGTACCATGCGTTCACGGTATTTTCGCTCCTGGAGCATGTTCGACATTCCCTCGGGAATTGGGCCGTCCATTGCGTAGCAGTAGTATTATGAACAGGACCCCAGCAATCAGCAATAGGATAAGCGGGAGTCCTCCAAATACGCTTCCCAATACGGAGTGTATAAAATTTGGGATTACTCCGAGGACTGTCTGAAAGGTGCTTAACAGTCCTGACCCTATGGTCTTAAATAGGTGTACAATACCGCTCGTATCTGAATATTAAAGATACGACCCACCATTTCTACGAAATGAAAGGGGCAGTTTGTACGTATAAGCGCCTGTATCTGTCGAGGTCCTTGCACCTTGAAGTTCATAGGTTTCTCGAGCTGAGGTTAAGGGCACGGGCTGCTGTAAAAGCATGGCTTGCAGTCTGCTCAGAGTATCAAATTGTATAAAACAAACGTTCAGTGAAGGCCATAACGGCGCCTCCCTGACTGTGTTCAGTGGTGGAAACAATACTTGCATACAGCAAGTAACCCTGGAGTTAACAGTGACCAGATATGCGACGCCCCGGAAGCATCCCACAACAACCTTGATCATTTAGCATCAAGTAACTCCCATTCGAGAGCAGCTGGAAAACAGGCGTGATCATGGCCGCTGGGGTCCCCGTCATGTGACACGATAGGTTTGCTACTGAGCCGCTACAGGCTCCGTGTAGAGAAACCTCCTGGCACATGAGAGAACCGCTTAAAGCGGTCTTGCAGTTTGTACCTCTTAGATACACTTCTCGATCCCCGTTCCGGCATCGGTATCTATATGGTAACTCCCAAGTTTCCTTAATATAACCCTTGCCCATTTTTTCATATTTGCCCGCCTGCCTTTGCTCAAGGCAATATTGAAACTGAAATGTAGTGACCGGCAGAGTGATTTGGCCATGAATTAGCCATTCAGTTGATGGTGATTCGGCTACAGTGAATGGTAACCTTTCCAGTTTCTCAATACGCAGCATTGTATATTTGGCTCCCCTTTGTGCCATTTCTTTCTGTTTATCAGTCAGATTGTATTCTGAAAACAGAGACGTGGTGTTTATAAAACGCCATGGCACATAGCCTGCACGCAAAGATTGTAGCGTCCAGCTTAGCATCATAATAGAAAGCAGCTGAGATTGCCCGTGTTGTAACAAGGCCAGATCTTGTTCTAATATGTCGATTGCCGAAGACACAATGTTGCCTAAGGAGTAAATCCTGGAGGTCCAAGTTGTTAACCCATTATCCACTACAGCTAATGCCTTTTCTAAGTTAATACGGTCTATTTCCCGTATTCTTTCTGCGGCCTCTTGTTGGGATATTTTCCAGTTTTCATTGTAATAGGCATAAATGCCGGCATATATGAAACATTTCTGACGTGTTTTCCTTGGGCCTAACAAGAAATCCCTAAGGTCCACATCAGGTGTGAGTAAGGTTAAGTGATGTTTCACTTCTGTGAGTGTTGAGGTCTCTAGCTAATCAAGGCACAACTTCCCAACACTATAGGATGTCACTACCCCTGGGTGTTGTCTTTGTACATAGCGTGTATCTGGCCTATGGATACTAAACCCTTCGGTTGTATTCATAAATCTCTGTTGACAGGTGTTTGTGTCAATAGGCCAAATCAGCCATTTCGTCCAATCAGGATCTGATCTGTTGTACTGGAGAATGTCATCTAATCCTACCCCTTGTGTAGTTGAATTCTGCCCCCCACCCATCTGTGATGGTGTAGGAAACCCTGGTGAGTTCAGTTCCTTGTTCCTGGCTAGTCCAAGACAGGATGTCTGTTGCACAGTTTCGTTCAGGAATATAATCTGCTGCGGAATGAGGCATGCTCTAAAAAGTGCTTCTGTTCCCTGGACTTGCCAGTCCCTAGAACCCCAGATTGATTTGACATCTATAGTGTCCTTCCATAGGTCAAAACCCTGTGTAGACAACTGGGCCATAAAGGAAGCAGAGTAAATCTGTTTGGTGTTAGTGAACATAATTTTCTGTGCTGATGTTTTTGTCACTCTGTAATAAAATGACTTTGGGTCAGATATATTAAACCCTGTAAAGTATGTGAATTTCTGTGCAAAGGTTTGCGAACTACCTTTTGGAGGTGTTGGGCAGTGTTCCCACTGGTGGTATTCAAATACATTTCTAGATGTTATGGATTTGTGCAAGAAATGATGACCATATTGTTGGTAACAGTACAATGTATCATAGTCTGAAGTACCTTCTAACATTTCATTGTTCGGAAATGCTGCTGTTTTTTCTAAATCAGACATCATATTGTTTACAGTTTCAGTGTCCCAATCATCAGAAAATGTACTGGAGGTAATGATATCACTTAAAGAAATTTTAAATACATGTTTAAGCTTTAAAAGTTCAGTCGGACCGAATATATCATAATCAATCTTGTCCCATACTATACCGTCCGGTATAGGAACTGCTGTGATGATCACTGAAGACAAGTCTCTTGGTTCACGATGTGAAGACTGGTGTGGTTTTAAAATCAAATTGACTCTTTGTGCTGTCGAGCTCTGCTGGAGGTATCGTCCATTAATAAGCATACTAAAAATTATAATTAAACCTAGCCAGAAAATGAAAAATAAAATCCCAGTGATATACCATAGTTCTATCCAAGGTGATACCAAGTAAGTCTTTCTAAAAAAGTTCAAAAAGTCAGTGATTTTCTCTTTGTGTGATTTTTTTGGCTGGCGTCGTTTCCGGCTCACTTGGATCCAGTGAAAACGTATCAAAGTTCATGAAATAGCCAGAAGCAGTTCGATCAATTGTTGGAATTGCATCGGGATTTGTTGAAATTGGACTTTGCTCTTGACGAGGCATGTTGACGTAGATGTCTGTAGTCGGTCTGATTGCAACTTCGTTGTTAAGTTGATTTTTATTTTGAAGATGAATTTCTTGTTGAAGTGGAACGAGTTCCATAGCATTGTTGCTTAGTCCTTCATTCCGTACAAGTGGCTCTTCAAACGTGATGAGTCTTTCTGTTTGGACTTCTTGGATTGTAGCAAGAGGAGGGCGTCTGCTACTGTGGAGCCCACATGGCCTACTGTTTAGTATTGGCCACATAGTGTGGTTTGATTAAGTCGATTGAGATAAATCTTTTCTCCTTTTTTCCGGCAAGAGGTGGCAGAAGTACAGTTCTTGTGCCGTGGATTGCTAGGACCGGTACAGGCTTTCTGTAGGATGGCCCAAATTCTTTCTTGTCAGCAATCTTCTCTCTGACCAGATCCCCGATTTTTGGGATCCAGACAGGTCTTGCCGTTACTGCCTTGACTTCCTCAGTGGCGGTCTGTTTCTGGAGCACTTTACTTTGTTGTGTTCTGGATTTATTTAGATCCTGTAAAACAGCCAAACGATCATGGATATCAAATGGTTTTTCATCCGCCACTGTGCCTTCACAATCAAGATCTGGTACCCACATTCTTGTCCCAAATAGGACCTCGTAAGGAGTGACACCCCCTAGAGAGCTTCTTGGCTGGTTATTGATAGCTCGTTGGACCCCATAAAGGTGATCGACCCATCTACCGCCCTTGCCTAATACCCTAGCTGTTAAAGATTGCTTTAAGTCCCGGTTTTTCCTCTCCACAACAGAATTTCCCTCGGGATGATAAGGAGAGGAGTACTGCAATGCTACGCCCATTTCTTCCATGGCCTCTTTGTAAGCCAGAGAGCTAAACGCCGGGCCACGGTCAGAATATAACGTGCCAACTGCGTATGTGCCGATAAAGACTCGCAAATCTTTTATAACAGTTCGAGCGTCAGCCGAGCGCTGAGGCTAAACCCATAGGAATCTAGAGCAGGAATCCACTGCAACTATGATCTATTTCTTGGACCCATCAGATTGTAGGGGTCCGCAGTGGTCCAAATATACACATGCGAGAGGTTTGTCTGATTTCAGCAATGGTGTCTGTGCTGGGCGTGCTACAGTGGAGCCTTTCATCTGCTGACAGATGTCGCACTTTAAGACATAGTCTTTGGTCTGCTTTGTTAATCCTGGCCACCAGTAGCGCTGTTTCAGTAAAGAAATAGTCGCTGTGACGCCTGTATGCGCAGAACCCAAACCCTTGTGTGCTGCTAAAATTAAGCCTTACCTACGATCCATATTTGGTATTACTCTATCCCCCACTCCAGGAATCTGAGCATATGGAATGTTTTGTGCATCTAACTTGTAGGAGTACTTGAGTGGAAATTTTTTAGGTACTGCTGTGCTGCCTTTGCGTGAAGCATTGACAGCTACCATAATCTCGCCGTCTATTCTCGTTTTTGAACGAGTGATTGCAGCTACAGAAGCCGTGCGAACAGCCCCCTTTGCGGCTTCATCAGCTAATGAATTCCCTTCAACGTGAACGCCATCACGCTGATGACTCAGTGTATGTATCACGTGAGCCCTTGGTAGTTCGTTTCTCAACTCCACTACCTGTTCCCATAGCATTTTATGCTTAATTGTGCCACCTTTTGCGTCTTTATACCCGTTTTGTTCCCAATGATGTAAGTACTCATTGTACGACTGTACACAGTAAAAGGAATCGCACACAATAAGTGTGGGGAATTCGTGTTCCGTATTTACCAGTGCCAGTATCGGTGCTTTTAACTCTGCTAACTGAGCCGTGCAGTCTCCTAGAGATTGCGTTTTAGTGCAACTCGGATGGAACTTTCCATCGTGCATGCGACCTTTAACAATCGCACACGCCGCGCTGTAAGCTTGCTTACTCCCTATGGCCGGTTGAGCAGATCCGTCAGTGTAAATAATGTATTCATACTGATCTAGAGGCAAAATCTCATTTGGTTGAGGATATTCTTGTTCGTATTGCAGAAATGCTTGTGTTTTTAAACTTGGATCAAATCTGTATTCAACATACGTTGCAGTAAGAGAATTAGCCCATTGTATCCATCTCGGATGTAAGGCTTTCGCATTTGGAATGCTAGCTTTTGTAACAGCTTCTAAAGCTGGTACTGGGGTCACGACAATTAGGTGTTTACCCTGAGCCAGAGCTCTTTCTCTTGCTACAGCGGTTTGCACTGCTGTCAGGATTTTTTCTGTTGAAGTGAAACGCATCTCTGCGTTTGTGTACAGGTGTGATTTATATGCAATCGGTACTGTTTCGCCTTCATTAAAAGTCAAATAAGTGTACCCGCATTGATCCGCTATTACTTGGATCACCAAGTTGCGTACGTTTACGCGTGTCTGTAAATGTTTAGAAGCTATCATGTCTTCCTGTAGGGAACGTAGGAGATTTGTATGTTCCTGTGTCCATTGTCTGACTGAAAAATCAGGTTTTATTAAGTCGTAGAAAGGTTTTACTTTTTCTGCGTAATCCAAAATGTATGTTCGACCAAAATTTAGAAATCCCAGAATAGATTGTAAATTATTAAATGATTTTGGAGGTTGGAGCAGCGCACACTTTTCTAAAAAGTTAGCTGCTAGGCTTTTCCCTTCACTTGACAGCTCGTATCCCAAAAATAGGACACTGAGGTGGGCAATTTTTGATTTTTTAAAATTAAATTTGTAGCCCTCGGAGGCGAATCCCATAATAATGGTGCTCACCCTGGTCAAGTGCCTCTTTAAGTCATCGTCCGTCAGATAAATATCATCCACATAGGACAATGCTTCTTCATCCAAATTTTGGAGTAACTCCGTTGCTCTTGCTGAAAATACCCCCGGGCTGTTTTTATACCCCTGGGCCAGGCGACAAAATTGTCGCTGGGACCCTAACGCACTGAAGGCGGTTAGATACCTGCTTTCAGGCGCTATATTTTGGCAGAAAAATCCATTTGAGATATCAAGTGTAGTTTTGTATTTTTTCCGCACAATGTTATTCATTAATGCGGCACTTTGTGCATTTTGAACTGCAAATTTCTTTGTGCAAGTGTTTAAATGTCTGTAATCCAAAACTAAACGATGTGTTGTCAGAATCGTGGAAACCATATACTACCTTTCGCTCAGTCACTCGTGCTTACTTATTCGGTTTGTCTCAGAGAGTTACACAGAATAAACAGTCGGGCGTTTCAATAAGTATTTATTGAACAGTTGTTATTCTAGTGTAAAATATATGTGCTGCAGAAACCAGCAGACAATAGCAGAGATATATTATCAGCAGTACGATAAAAGCAAAGGGATAGAACAGTTCTACCATATTGCAATGATCATGAATGCATACATGAATATAAAAGCATTATGCAAAGTGTGCGTACTCCTACGATGCCTAACTAGATGTACCTGAGTGTACCTAGCATATGTGTAGGTCTAAAAGCCTAAGAGCCAAGAATGCTTCTAGGATTTAGTCGAACCCCCATACCTGAATAAAGAGTGTGTGGGACCCCGTCCTGGTCTCGAGTTGGACACCCCGCAAGGGCTGTGTCAGACCGCTGTCAGCTGGAGCGACTGCATGCAGGAGCCTCAGCGTCTCTGGTCAGTGTGTCAGCATGGAAGTCTCTGTTCCCTCAGCCTTACCGGGGCAAGATGTGGTATATTTATACCCTGGAGACTCATCGCTTTGTGTGGTTTGCTTTGGGCCTGGTCAGTCTTGAGGAAGACGTCAGGGGTGAACTTTGTACAGACATATTATGCAGGTGCTGTATTCCTAGAGAATCATGCATAATTAATGAGTACAGTGTGGGCCTGTGTTTGGGAAAAACCCTGCTGTATTCAAAACCACAGGATAGATAACGTTCAGCCCTCAGAGCTCGTTGTGTACTAGCGGGACTAATGTGGGTGAAAGATCATGCCTATATAAGGAATCATACTATAATAGGACATGTACAATTATGACGGTAATAGGGCATATGCGGCTTTGACCATAATAGGGCAAGTACGAATATGACCATATTAGGGCAAATACGAATACGTCCATTTTAGGGCATGTATGAACGGGTCTACATTAGGGCCTCTGTACGGGACATAACACACCCTGGTATAAGGCATAAAAGCTTCAGTGCTGAACAGTGCACAGAGATGGAATGTGTGTGTGCCTGTAATGGTACACTGAATGGAAGTAGAAGAGCTGTACAGTAAGTGTGCTGTGAAAGCAAACTGAGTGCCAATGCGCCTGCAATGGTACATTACATGGAGGACCCTGGGTTCCTTTTTGAGGGGTCCAGGTTTGCCTGGTGACCACTAGGGGTGGGTGGAATGTTGCATTCTGCCCATGGAATGGGCAGAATTTGGCTAATCTACAGTACTCTTGTAGCGCTGAGTTCCCGCCAGATTCCACCAATGGCCGCTTGGCAGTTTTTTCCTGCGAGGCTCCAGAAATGCGAACGAGATTTGGCCTCCCATAGCGCTGCTTGAGTGGATTTTCTACTCGAGCAGCAGCAAAATCAACTTGAATGACTACGCGTTCGTGCACACCGCATGCTGCCATTTGCGCTGATTTTTCAGCGCTTCTCGAGCTACTGGCTCTAAAGTGCAGTGCAAGCAGAGCAAAATGTATTTTTTTCTGTTGGATGGTGGAACTCCACAGAATGTAGCTCAGTTTTTATGTAACTCCGCAGAATTCTGCAGAGTGAAACTCCAAATGTTTCACCCATTCCTATTGATGACATTAGGAGCAGATGAATCCCCCCAGACAGGTTTGTGTATTGATGCATTCCTGTGAGCTGGCTGGGACACACTGGAGGAGGGAGAGCTAGGCTCCCCCTGTGCACTTCAAAGAGTGCTCTTTGATTCAGTGATAGATCACAAGCAAGGGACACATCTCAGGAAGGGAATTGGGGCTGATAAAGGAATCCTAATGACCCTGGCTGGGAGCCCGGGATTAACTTTTTTATGCACATAGCACTGTGGCTGACATCCAGGTGTGAACTCAGATCATTCCCATGAATTGTGTTGTGGGTCAATAATCCTCAGTCATGTCAGTGTGACAACCATCCCTTCAGAGGAAAGGAGAAAAGTAAAGATGTCCACTTCAAAAGAAGCAAAACCCCAATATAAAACTTCAAAGGCTCCGACCCAAAATCACATTTGCTGTCTGGAAAAGGACCACAAAAAGGGGAGACTTAAACCATAAACGTTGTCATCAGCTACGCAGTCAGATGGGCTGTATGAGGGGGGGTTAAAGCTCTGCAAGACTTCTGCCTGTGATCAGGACTTGAGGCAAAGTCCTGCTAGTCTCCCTGCTGGCTGAGGGGACATCACCCAGGGCACCAAGATCACAAAGAAGGGTGTGACAGGGATTTGCCTGACAACTACTAGAACTTCGATCATAAGGAAGATTGTGTTATTGCTTCTGAATGTCATATACCTTTGCATGTGAAGAGTTAGAAATAAAATACATATTTTTTTATATAAAAGCAAGTATTGGACTGGGCATTGGCTTATTGTAAGTACTGTTTGCACTTTGAGTTATGAGTCGTGTGCATTGATCTGTATCTACATCTGCCCAGAGAATCATCATCATCGAGGGGTGGTAGCTGGGATAATGGTGCTTTCCTTCACTGAGAGGATGGTAAATGGGAATACGCTGCTGTGCTTCATTGACGATTTGTAACTGAAAATTTGCTACTCTGCTACATTGAGGGGTGGTAACTGGGAGTACTCTGCTTTGCTTCACTGTGTTTTGGAAACAGAATACGCTGCTGTGCTTTGAGGGATTGTAACAGAGTATGAGGGGTGGTAACCGAGTACGCTGCTGTGTTTCTTTGAGGGGTGTTAACTGGGAATACACTGCTGTGTATCACTGAGGGTTGGTAACTGGAGTCCTCTGCTGTGCTTAATTGAGTGGTGGTAAATGTGTGTATGGTATACTGGTCTCTTAATGAGGTGATTTTGCATACCCGTGACTTGCTCTGCTTAAATGACCTCAGTGCTTTTGATACTCTGGTCTCTTCATGAGGCGACCTTCCATACATCTGACTTGCTTCTCACTTTCCTCTCTTCTACAGTGTGCCCAAGTGAATGACTGGAGGGCAGCCAAGTCCATTTATGAGTTCTCATCCAAACACATTGATAACAACAATGTGTCTTTGGAAAAATACAGGTGAGTTGGACTTGTACCTCTTCCACTCTTGGGATTTGCATCTTGCGACTGCCTGAAGTTGCCAGACTAATGCTGATGGTTCCGAGCTCGCTTGTCTTAGCAGCCACCATATGTTTCATAGATAGTGCTTAGAAGAGACTTGAAGTTGGAGACATGCACTGAATAAATGGGTAAAGAAAGGTTTTCTCTGACCACTTTCTTTTCCGCTTCATTCTAGTGGGCTTGTTTGCATCATTGTCAACTTACCCTCCAAATGAGGAAAGACCCTGTAAACTACACTCAGCTAGTTTAACTTTACGCAACATATGCTGGGAAGGGTTTACGGATCCCAAGTTTCCCTTCCAACCAGTTTGTTAAACAGGCCTGTTATGGGAAGGGGTGAGGGGTGGTCTTTGAGGAGCGTATGGGAGTTCAGCTCATGCTTAAGGCTTTGATGAACTTAAGTAGGGCATTACACAGCGATGAGGGCGCCAGAGGCAAGTAGTGCTGCACCTACCACATAGCAGCTTCTGTGCAAATTGACTGATGCTTTTCTCCCTCAGGAACCTGGGGATCATGCGCAGATTCAAGCCTTTGCCGGGTGCAGTTCGACACATATTTAGCAAACTGTATGTCAAAGGCGACGGAGCCCACCCTCTCTGGAAGTGGATGAAGAAGTAGGCCAAAGACTGTGGAACCTTTGGCGAGTGAGTATGCGCAGACTACGTCTATCTGCTGGTGCTCAGCATTACTTGTTTGATGCATTCCTTACAGTAGAGGTCTTACGGGGGTCCTGAATGCCCCTAGCCAAGAGGAGGATCTACTATGCCCCCCGATTGCTGTGTTTCTAATGAACTTGTAAACAAGGAGAGGGGCTCTAATATTCCAAGGGTCAGAGCACCTAATGACTCTATAGTTAAAAAATAAATTTACCCAATGGAAATGTTACTTCATCTCACAGCATCTGTGATTAATTCAACACCCATACATCACTCACTCATTAAAACTTGAAAATAGAAGCTCTACTCGGAATGTATATGCACTTATATGTATATTTAATCCATCATATTCAAAATTCAATAAAAACATATATCTTCATACACAGTATTAAAAAATTACATAACATTTTGTATACAAATCATCACAAAATTACACAATTCATAGGAAAACAGTCCCCTAGACAGGAAAAATACACAAGACAGTACTTTTTGTCTTTGACTTGTTAATCTGAGATTTATTGCCTACGATAAATCTCAGATTAACAAGTCAAAGACAAAAAGTACTGTCTTGTGTATTTTTCCTGTCTAGGGGACTGTTTTCCTATGAATTGTGTAATTTTGTGATGATTTGTATAAAAAATGTTATGTAATTTTTTAATACTGTGTATGAAGATATGTTTTTATTGAATTTTGAATATGATGGATTAAATATACATATAAGTGCATATACATTCTGAGTAGAGCTTCTATTTTCAAGTTTTAATGAGTGAGTGATGTATGGGTGTTGAATTAATCACATAGATGCTGTGAGATGAAGTAACATTTCCATTGGGTAAATTTATTTTTAACTATTAAGTGTTTCTAATGAAACAAGCATTGGCATTGCCAATAGGTCTCGCTTTTGGGACCTTATAAGTATTTAGTTATGCAGCACAATATCCTTGGTGCAACAACATCAACAGTTGCATGGCTAAACGCTTATAAGGTACAAGGTTTAGCCATGCAACAGCTGATGTTGTTGCACCAAGGATATTGTGCTGCAAAACTAAATACTTATAAGGTCCCAAAAGTGAGACCTATTGTCTATGCCAATGCTTGTTTTTAAGGGAACCAATAGCCAGACATAAGGAAAAGTTTTAAATGGAAAGTGTGCCCCCAGGCATGATTTGTGTTGTCTTCAAAGCAACAGGGCACCGAATGACCTCTTCCCCCCTCCCAGGCCTCTGTGAACTGGGCACAAAAAAGAGCAAAACTCGAACAGGCAGAGCTACTTCAATACACTTCAAACAGCACTTACACTCCAGTTAGATGAAGCCCTCCACCAATACACACACAAGAGGTTCCCGGTAGGAGGCTGGAGGGGTGGGGAGTGGGGGTTAGGAATGCATCAAACAGGCATACCCTAACACAGAAACGGCGCTTCACTGCAGCCCTCCTAACCCCTGCCCCCTCCTGTCAAGCTAGGGCTTGCAAAATACCTCTAAAAAGATGCAAAGCGGAAACACTCAAAACTTCAAAAGCACTTGAGGAGCAAAGTAGACCCGCAGTGCCGCGAATGCAGCTTCTTGGCACATGATCATTAAAAACACATTTAACAGGAAACTTAAAAGCATAGCGAACATCACAATTCCATTCATTTAAAAGTTGCGTTCTGAAGTATTAACAACAGCCATCAGTACCTCTAAGTAACAAAGCACACTTCAGTGCTTAAAAACAGTTCTCAAAATACACGGATGCAGCACCATGCACTCAGAAACCAAAGCAAGATTCTTTCAAATGAATTAAATGTTTAGCCACATGAACAGGAATGCCTACTTTTTCTTTTTAATACCAAAGTGGAAGAAGATGCATCTCAAGCAAACATTTCCCCAAAAGAGAAAGTACAATAAAAGCTTACGGCAAAAGCGCTTCAACGCCCCGCCAGGGGATAGTAAGCGCTATATAAATACACTTAACAATTAAAATTACAAACGTAAGCTCTTTACAGTTTTCTGGAAACAACTCTGCCCTGTAGCCTGCGGGCCTGTGGTCTTGAAAGCAAATGTATGTAGGGTTAAAAAAGTAGGAATTACCTTCAGGTCCAGAGGTTGCTGTTGTCCAGAGCTCCTTTGTTAGTGGGAAGCTGGGCAGAAAGGGAGGACTAAAGCCCTCACTCACCCTGGGAGCAAAGCGAAACGGTAGAATCGCTTCCAAATTGGGCAGGGGGATGGCCCTACTGTATGGGAAGGAGTGAGCTGAACACAAGGACAAGCCTCCTGCATTCTTCAGCCAAAACGTTTCCAACTCTAAGGAGGCGGTGGGGGCTGGGAGGGGGGCTGCAGGAGGCGGTGGGGTGCAGGCTCCGCCACAGAGTTGGTCGGCCGGGCCCTTTGTGCTGAGATGGGGCTGCTCAAGAAACGGCTGAACATTCTGAAATCTTTACTGAACTGTATTTTTTTTAGCAGTTTGGTGTAGCGCTGCACTGTCGATCAAATCACCTCTAGGAACTAAAGCAAAGAAAATAGCACGGTCATTACTGCATGCGAGATTTATTATAAATGCATAAGGGCAAAGAGTTGCAAAGTAAAAAGAGGAATTGTAATGCATTTTTATGTCTCGAGGCTGTAGATTAAGTAAAGTCTGCGCAGTGCAAAGTGTGTGTGTGTGTGTTGTGTGTGTGTGTGTGAGAGAGAGAGTGAGAGCGCGCGCGCTGGGGAGGCGTGCCATCACACACAAACCCGATCCTTCTGCAGAGAACAGGGTTATCAGGCCATGACGAGAGGAAAGCCAGATGGCGGCTATGCGCGTACCTGTGCACGTAACCGCACGCTCTGGGCCAGATGAAAAACGTGTGGTCGGATTTTTAAAGCCCACTCACTAAGTGTCTCGCCAGTCCAGCGCATGCGCTGGCTCAGGCGAGACCTAAAAACTGTGTCATTGTGCCACTCTAATAGGCCATCCGTAACCTCGTTCTTCATTTGTGTTGTGTAGGTGTTGGGGTGAGAGTCAAATTACCCTCGCACTCCCTGCTCTGTCATAGACGTCTCTTCATGAATTGATCTTGCATACCTCTGACTTGCTGTGCTTAATTGTCTTCTTGGTGCTTTGAAGCACTGTCCTCTTAATGGGATGACCTTCCATGCCTCTGACCTTCTCTGCATGATTGCTGTCTAGGTGTTTTGACGCACCGGCCTCTTCATGGGGCGACCTTGCATACCTCTGACTTGCTCTGCGTGATTGATGTCTTGGTTCCTTGAAGCACTGGCCTCTTCAGGGTGCGACCATGCATACCTCTGACTGCTCTGCGTGATTGACTTCTCCGTATTTGATACACTGGTCTCTTCATGAGGCGACCTTCCATACGTCTGACTTGCTCTGCCTAATTGACTTAACGGTGCTTGACGCACTGGCCTCTTCATGGGGCAGTCTTGCACATCTCTGACTTGCTCAGCGTATTTGACGCCTACTCTGCATAATTGACTTCTCGGTGCTTTGATGCATTGGCCTGTTCATGGGGCGACTTTCCATACCTCTGACTTGCTCTCTGGTGCTTTGATGCACGGGCTTCTTCATGGGCTGAGGTAGCGTACCTCTGACCTGCTCTGCGTGATTTACCTTGCATACCTCGGACTTGCTGTGCGTGATTCACATCTCTGTGGTTTGACGCACGGGCCTCTTCATGGGGCGAGCTTGCCTACCTCTGACCTGTTCTGCGTGATTGACGTCTCAGTGCTTTGATGCACAGCCCGCTTCATGGGGCTACCTTACATACCTCGGACTTGCTCTGTGTGATTGATGTCTTGGTGCTTTGATGCACGGGCTTCTTCATGGGGTGAGCTAGCGTACCTCTGACCTGCTCTGTGTGATTGACGTCTCGGTGCTTTGACGCACGGGCCTCTTCATCGGGTGAGCTTGCGTACGTCTGATTTGCTCTACACGATTGACTATTCTGTGCTTTGATGCATGCTTCTCTTCATGATGCGATCTTGCATACCTCTGACTTTCTCTGTGTAATTGACTTCTCATTGCTTTAATACACTGTCCTCTTCATGAGTCTACCTTACGTACCTCTGATTTGCTCTGCATGATTGACTATTCTGTGCTTTGATGCACGATCCTCTACATGGGTCGATCTTGCATACCTCTCACTTGCTCTGTGTAATTGACTTCTCAGTCCTTTGATACACTGGCTTCTTCATGGGGCAATCTTGCATACCTCTGATTTGCTCTCTGTGATTGGCTTCTTGGTGCTTTGACCCACGGGCCTCTGTAGGGGACAACCTTACATACCTCTGACTTGCTCTATGTCATTTATATCTTAGTGCCTTTGCACACGGGCCTCTTCATGGGGTAACATTCCATAAACCTGACCTGCTCTGCATGATTGACTTCAGTGCTTTGATGCATGCTCCTCTTCATGGGGCGATCTTGCATACATCTGAATTGCGCTGCATAATTGACTTCTAGGTGCTTTGGTGAACTGGTCTCTTCATGAGGCAATCTTTCATACCTTATACTTGCTTTGTGTAATTGACTTCTCAGTACTTTGATAGACTGGTCTCTTCATGAGGCGTGGTAACAGAATATGCCTCTGTGCTTTATTGAGCGTCGGTAACAGGGAATACACTGCTGTGCTTCATTGACAAATTGCAACTGCAAATTCGCTACTGTGCTATATTGATGGGTGGTAACAGGGACTATGCTGCTGTGCTTCATTGAAGAGGGGTACGGACTATGAGGGGGGGGTAACTGGGAGTACGCTGCTGTCCTTCACTGAGGTGTGTTAACAGAACACTCTGCTGTGTTGTATTGAGCGTTCGTTATTGGGAATACGCTGCTGTGGTTTATTGGCGACTGGTAACTGCAAATTTGCCACTGTGCTACAATGATGGGTGGTAACTGGAGTATGCTGCTTTGCGTCTTAGTGGGGTGATAACTGGTGTACTCCCCTGTGCTTCATTGAGGGGTCGTAACAGAGTACGTATTTTTATGATTCAGGTGTGGTAACTGGGATTACGCTGCTCTGCTTTGAGGGATGGTAACTGGGAATATGCTGTTGAGCTTCATTGATTTGGTAACTGCAAATTCGCTACTGTGCTACATTGCGGGGTGGTAACTGGGAGTACTCTGCTGTGTTTCACTGGGGTGTGGTAACAGAATACGTTGCTGTGTTTTATTGAGCGTTGGTAACAGGGAATACGCTGCTATGCTTCATTCAAAATTTGCAACTGCGAATTCGCTACTGTGTTATATTGAGGAGTAGTAACTGGGAGTAGACTGCTTTGCTTCAGTGAGTTGTGGTAAAACAATACGCTGCTGTGCTGTATTGAGCGTTGGTTACTGGGAATAAGCTTCTGTGCTTCATTGATGATTAGTAACAACAAAAATGCTACCGTGCTACATTGAGGAGGGTAACTGGGAGTACACTGCTGTGTTTCACTGAGGTGTGTTAACAGAATACGCTGCAGTGTGTTATTGAGCGTTGGTAACCGGGAATATGCTGCTGTGCTACATTGAAAATTTGCAACTGCGAATTCTCTACCATACTATATTGAGGGGTGGTAACTGGGACTACGCTGCTGTGCTTCATTGAAGAGTGATACGGACTATGAGGGGGATAACTGGGAGTACGCTGCTGTCCTTCACTGAGGTGTGATAACAGAATACGCTGCTGTGCTTTATTGAGCGTTGATAACAGGGTATACGCTGCTGTGCTCCATTGACGATTTGTAACTGCGAATTCACTTCTGTGCTATATTGAGGGGTGGTAAATGGAAGTACGCTGTTGTGCTTCACTGAGGTGTGGTATCAGAATAAGCAGCTGTGCTGATTTGAGCGTTCATTACTGGGAATACGCGGCTGTGCTTCCAAGATGATTGGTAACTGCAAATTCGTCACTGCTACATTGATGAGTAGTAACTGGGAGTAAACTGCTTTGCTTCACTGAGGTGTGGTAACAAAATATGCTGCTGTGCTGTATTGAGCGTTCATTACTGGGAATAGGCTGCTGTGCTTCATTGATTGTTAACTGCAAATTCGCTACTGTGCTATGTTGAGGGGTGGTAACTGGGAGTACACTGCTTTGCTTCACCGAGGTGTGGTAGCAGAATATGCTGCTGTGCTGTATTGAGCGTTCATTACTAGGAATAAACTGCTGTGCTTTATTGACGATTAGTAACTGCAAATTCGTCACTTTGCTACATTGATGAGTAGTAACTGGGAGTACACTGCTTTGCTTCAGCGAGGTGTGTTAACCCCTTCGATGCTCATGACGAGCTCAGCTCGTCATGCTGCGCGGTGGGCGTGTGCGCATGACGAGCTGAGCTCGTCACGACCACACCCGCGATCGGAATGTCCAGCACCTGGGCGGAGTTCCGATCGCGGCGAAGCGGTTAACAGAATACGCTGCTGTGCTTTATTGAGCGTTGCTAACAGGGAATAAGCTGCTGTGCTCCATTGATGATTTGTAACTGCAAATTCACTACTGTGCTACTTTGAGGGGTGGTGAATGGAAGAATGCTGTTGTGCTTCACTGAGGTGTGGAAACAGAATACGCTGCTGTGCTTTATTGTGCGTTGATAACTGGGAGTACGCTGCTGTGCTTCATTGACAATTTGCAACTGCGAATTCTCTGCTGTGCTATATTGAGGGGTGGTAACCGAGTACGTATTTTTATGATTCAGGTGTGGTAACTGGGATTACGCTGCTCTGCTTCGAGGGATGGTAACTGGGAATATGCTGCTGTGTTTCATTAACAATTTGCAACTCAATTCGCTACTGTACTATATTGAGGGGTGGTAACTGGGAGTACGCTGCTGAGCTAAACTGAGGTGTCGTAACAGAATACGCTGCTGTGCTTTATTGAGTGTTGATAACAAGGAATAAGCTGCTGTACTTCATTGATTATTGGTAACTACGAATTTGCCACTGTGCTACATTGAGGAGTGGTAACTGGGAGTACACTGCTTTGCTTTACCGAGGTGTTGTAACAGAATACGCTGCTGTGCTGTATTGAGCGTTGGTTACTGAGAATAAAGTGCTGTGCTTCATTGATGATTAGTAATTTTAAAAATGCTACTGTGCTACATTGAGTGGTGATAACTGTGAGTAGTCTGCTGTGTTTCACTGAGGTGTGGTAACTGGGACTACGCTGCTGTGCTTCACTGACAATTTGCAACTTCGAATTCGTCACTTTGCTATATTGAGGGGTGGTAACTGGGACTACGCTGCTGTGCTTCATTGAAGAGTGGTACGGACTATGAGGGGGGGGGTTACTGGGAATATGCTGCTGTCCTTCACTGAGGTGTGGTAACAGAATACGCTGCTGTGCTGTATTGAGCCCTGGTTACTGGGAATATGCTGCTTTGCTGATTTTTGGTATTGTGTAGAATAGGGGAGTCCTGGGTTCCTCCGTGATGAGAAAGTCCCTTTCCTTCTTTGTGATCCAATTGTTCTCCAGTGCTACTGCTGTCAATGTCGAGATGGTCTTCCGAAGACGTATTGTGGGGTCGCTCTGTATTTTTTAGGTCTCGCCTGAGCCAGCGCATGCGTTGCTCTGGCGAGACTTTTAGTAAGGGCTTCAGAAAATGCTACCACTGTGGCCTAGAGCTTGCGGTTACGGGCGCGCGCTTACGAGCAGAGGCGCCATATGGCTTTCCTCTCTCGTCATGGGTCATCAGCTTTCAAGATATGAGAGCTTTCTTTCACATTCCTGAAGTCGATAGCTTCCTTGTCATTTGCTACTAAGCAATCCTGGGCGGAGCCAACTGTTAAATTAAATGAATCAGGTTATTGGTGTTTACAAGCATCTCCTGAGAAACGCGGTGAAACTTTCAAACGACTCCGTGGTTTGAAAGTTTCGCGCTGTAATCAGCTTTCAAGATAGGAGAGCTTTCTTTCACATTCCTGAAGTCGATAGCTTCCTTTTCATTTGCCTATATATCCCTACCTCTCTTCTACCCCTCTACCTCTACTCTACCCCTCTACCTCTCTTCTACCCCTCTACCTCTACACCACTCTCTCACAGACACTCTCTCACAGACACTCTCTCACAGACACTCTCTCACAGACACTCTCTCACAGACACTCTCTCACAGACACTCTCTCACAGACACTCTCTCACAGACACTCTCTCACAGACACTCTCTCACAGACACTCTCTCACAGACACTCTCTCACAGACACTCTCTCACAGACACTCTCTCACAGACACTCTCTCACACTCTCTCACAGACACTCTCTCACAGACACTCTCTCACACTCTCTCACACACACTCTCTCACAGACACTCTCTCACAGACACTCTCTCACAGACACTCTCTCACAGACACTCTCTCACAGACACTCTCTCACAGACACTCTCTCACAGACACTCTCTCACAGACACTCTCTCACAGACACTCTCTCACAGACACTCTCTCTCGCAGACACTCTCTCTCGCAGACACTCTCTCTCGCAGACACTCTCTCTCGCAGACACTCTCTCTCGCAGACACTCTCTCTCGCAGACACTCTCTCTCGCAGACACTCTCTCTCGCAGACACTCTCTCTCGCAGACACTCTCTCTCGCAGACACTCTCTCTCGCAGACACTCTCTCTCGCAGACACTCTCTCTCGCAGACACTCTCTCTCGCAGACACTCTCTCTCGCAGACACTCTCTCTCGCAGACACTCTCTCTCGCAGACACTCTCTCTCGCAGACACTCTCTCTCGCAGACACTCTCTCTCGCAGACACTCTCTCTCGCAGACACTCTCTCTCGCAGACACTCTCTCTCGCAGACACTCTCTCTCTCGCAGACACTCTCTCTCGCAGACTCAGACACTCTCTCTCGCAGACTCAGACACTCTCTCTCGCAGACTCAGACACTCTCTCTCACAGACTCAGACACTCTCTCACAGACTCAGACACTCTCTCACAGACTCTCTCACAGACTCAGACACTCTCTCACAGACTCAGACACTCTCTCACACACTCACTCACAGACACTCTCTACTACCCCTCTACTACCCCTCTATCCCTCTTCTACCCCTCTACCCCTCTTCTACCCCTCTATCCCCCTTCTAACCCTTTCTAACCCCTTCTAACCCCTTCTATCCCTCTTCTACCCCTCTTCTACCCCTCAACCCCTCTTCTACCCCTCTACCCCTCTTCTACCCACTGTAACTAGCAAAGACACTGTGTCACGGCAGCATCACTCAGCACCACCACAGCATCACTCAGCGCCACCACAGCATCACTCAGCATCACTCTGCACCACGACAGCATCACTCGGCACCACGACAGCATCACTCGGCGCCACCACAGCGTCACTCGGCGCCACCACAGCGTCACTCGGCGCCACCACAGCGTCACTCGGCGCCACCACAGCGTCACTCGGCGCCACCACAGCGTCACTCGGCGCCACCACAGCGTCACTCGGCGCCACCACAGCGTCACTCGGCGCCACCACAGCGTCACTCGGCGCCACCACAGCGTCACTCGGGGCCACCACAGCGTCACTCGGGGCCACCACAGCGTCACTCGGGGCCACCACAGCGTCACTCGGGGCCACCACAGCATCACTCGGGGCCACCACAGCATCCCTCGGGGCCACCACAGCATCCCTCGGGGCCACCACAGCATCCCTCGGGGCCACCACAGCATCCCTCGGGGCCACCACAGCATCCCTCGGGGCCACCACAGCATCCCTCGGGGCCACCACAGCATCCCTCGGCGCCACCACAGCATCCCTCGGCGCCACCACAGCATCCCTCGGCGCCACCACAGCATCCCTCGGCGCCACCACAGCATCCCTCGGCGCCACCACAGCATCCCTCGGCGCCACCACAGCATCACTCGGCGCCACCACAGCATCACTCGGCGCCACCACAGCATCACTCGGCGCCACCACAGCATCACTCGGCGCCACCACAGCATCACTCGGCGTCACCACAGCATCACTCGGCGTCACCACAGCATCACTCGGCGTCACCACAGCATCACTCGGCGTCACCACAGCATCACTCGGCGTCACCACAGCATCACTCGGCGTCACCACAGCATCACTCGGCGTCACCACAGCATCACTCGGCAATACCACAGCATCACTCGGCAATACCACAGCATCACTCGGCAATACCACAGCATCACTCGGCAATACCACAGCATCACTCGGCAATACCACAGCATCACTCGGCAATACCACAGCATCACTCGGCAATACCACAGCATCACTCACGGCCAACACAGCATCACTCACGGCCAACACAGCATCACTCACGGCCAACACAGCATCACTCACGGCCAACACAGCATCACTCACGGCCAACACAGCATCACTCACGGCCAACACAGCATCACTCACGGCCAACACAGCATCACTCACGGCCAACACAGCATCACTCACGGCCAACACAGCATCACTCACGGCCAACACAGCATCACTCACGGCCAACACAGCATCACTCACGGCCAACACAGCATCACTCACGGCCAACACAGCATCACTCACAGCCAACACAGCATCACTCACGGCCAACACAGCATCACTCACGGCCAACACAGCATCACTCACGGCCAACACAGCATCACTCACGGCCAACACAGCATCACTCACGGCCAACACAGCATCACTCACGGCCAACACAGCATCACTCACGGCCAACACAGCATCACTCACGGCCAACACAGCATCACTCACGGCCAACACAGCATCACTCACGGCCAACACAGCATCACTCCACGGCCAACACAGCATCACTCACGGCCAACACAGCATCACTCACGGCCAACACAGCATCACTCACGGCCAACACAGCATCACTCACGGCCAACACAGCATCACTCACGGCCAACACAGCATCACTCACGGCCAACACAGCATCACTCACGGCCAACACAGCATCACTCACGGCCAACACAGCATCACTCACGGCCAACACAGCATCACTCACGGCCAACACAGCATCACTCACGGCCAACACAGCATCACTCACGGCCAACACAGCATCACTCACGGCCAACACAGCATCACTCACGGCCAACACAGCATCACTCACGGCCAACACAGCATCACTCACGGCCAACACAGCATCACTCACGGCCAACACAGCATCACTCACGGCCAACACAGCATCACTCACGGCCAACACAGCATCACTCACGGCCAACACAGCATCACTCACGGCCAACACAGCATCACTCACGGCCAACACAGCATCACTCACGGCCAACACAGCATCACTCACGGCCAACACAGCATCACTCACGGCCAACACAGCATCACTCACGGCCAACACAGCATCACTCACGGCCAACACAGCATCACTCACGGCCAACACAGCATCACTCACGGCCAACACAGCATCACTCACGGCCAACACAGCATCACTCACGGCCAACACAGCATCACTCACGGCCAACACAGCATCACTCACGGCCAACACAGCATCACTCACGGCCAACACAGCATCACTCACGGCCAACACAGCATCACTCACGGCCAACACAGCATCACTCACGGCCAACACAGCATCACTCACGGCCAACACAGCATCACTCACGGCCAACACAGCATCACTCACGGCCAACACAGCATCACTCACGGCCAACACAGCATCACTCACGGCCAACACAGCATCACTCACGGCCAACACAGCATCACTCACGGCCAACACAGCATCACTCACGGCCAACACAGCATCACTCACGGCCAACACAGCATCACTCACGGCCAACACAGCATCACTCACGGCCAACACAGCATCACTCACGGCCAACACAGCATCACTCACGGCCAACACAGCATCACTCCACGGCCAACACAGCATCACTCACGGCCAACACAGCATCACTCACGGCCAACACAGCATCACTCACGGCCAACACAGCATCACTCACGGCCAACACAGCATCACTCACGGCCAACACAGCATCACTCACGGCCAACACAGCATCACTCACGGCCAACACAGCATCACTCACGGCCAACACAGCATCACTCACGGCCAACACAGCATCACTCAGCACCACCACAGCATCACTCAGCACCACCACAGCATCACTCAGCACCACCACAGCATCACTCAGCACCACCACAGCATCACTCAGGGCCAACACAGCATCACTCACGGCCAACACAGCATCACTCACGGCCAACACAGCATCACTCACGGCCAACACAGCATCACTCACGGCCAACACAGCATCACTCACGGCCAACACAGCATCACTCACGGCCAACACAGCATCACTCACGGCCAACACAGCATCACTCACGGCCAACACAGCATCACTCACGGCCAACACAGCATCACTCACGGCCAACACAGCATCACTCACGGCCAACACAGCATCACTCACGGCCAACACAGCATCACTCACGGCCAACACAGCATCACTCACGGCCAACACAGCATCACTCACGGCCAACACAGCATCACTCACGGCCAACACAGCATCACTCACGGCCAACACAGCATCACTCACGGCCAACACAGCATCACTCACGGCCAACACAGCATCACTCACGGCCAACACAGCATCACTCACGGCCAACACAGCATCACTCACGGCCAACACAGCATCACTCACGGCCAACACAGCATCACTCAGCACCACCACAGCATCACTCAGCACCACCACAGCATCACTCAGCACCACCACAGCATCACTCAGCACCACCACAGCATCACTCAGCACCACCACAGCATCACTCAGCACCACCACAGCATCACTCAGCACCACCACAGCATCACTCACGGCCAACACAGCATCACTCACGGCCAACACAGCATCACTCACGGCCAACACAGCATCACTCACGGCCAACACAGCATCACTCACGGCCAACACAGCATCACTCAGCACCACCACAGCATCACTCAGCACCACCACAGCATCACTCAGCACCACCACAGCATTACTCAGCACCACATCAGTATCACTCAGCATCGCCTTTGCAATAGTACACCACCACATCATCATCATCACTCAGCAAGACGTAAGTATCATTCAGCATCACCTCAGCATCGTCTCAGCACCAGTCACCACCACCACTACCACCTCAACACCACCTCAGCCTGCTCTCGGAATCTGCCATCTGTTGATTCTCCCCTAGCGTCTGGCCGCTGCTAGTGTTATAATACAGGTACTAGTTCACAACCTTCAACCTCCAATTGTTTATGCCCCCTCAAAAAAATACTTTAACAAGCATTGCAAGAACAAAAGAAAAATGAGGAATTTTTTTATTGTCCATACATTTTTAATATGGTCGTTCTGTTGGACATAATGCCTTCTTGGTCATATATAAGGTAACAAAAATGCTTCTGGCACTTTTTTATTACAACTTTTCAGCATGCTGCACAGCAGCCACACTTCTCTACAGCACAGCTTAAACACATTGGCAAAGTCAATAGCTCTGCCTAAACACTTATAAGGCCCCAAATGCGAGACCTATTGGCTATGCCAATGCTTGTTTTATAATGTCTCTCATCCGAAAGGAGAGTAGGACATGCATCTCTATAGGTGTCTACATCCTGTATCACGATGGCTCCCCCCTTGTCAGCTGGCTTTATTACAATGTTGTTCCTGTTGCTCAACGATTGGAGCGCTTCTTGTTCTTTTTTGCTCAGATTGCTATAGGCGTCTCTCTTCGGTTGTAATTCCGCTTCGTTGGTAACTGCTTCTTCAAACGCCATAACCTCTGGGGGCATCATTGATGTAGGCGGGGAAAATGTAGACTTAAGCCGCAGGGGTGTATGGCCAGTGTCTTTCTCTTGTTCGGGTTTCCCTTCAAAGAATGTCTTCACCCGGATCTTCCTAAAGAACTCACTCAGTTCACACCTGGTCTTGAACTTGTCAATCTGGGTGATGGGGACAAAGCCAAGCCCCTTGTTGAGAACTCCCTGTTCCTCTGGGGTAAGGATCTCATCTGTGAGGTTGACTACCAGATCTACATTGAACATGGGCCTGCTTGTTGGTCCCTCGTCTGGCTTCTTGTGTTCATTCCTCTTATGTCGTCGTCCCATTGGACTCTACTGTTGCCTCTTCTGCCACGTCTTCCTCTTCTCCCACCCTGATCAAAAAAATACTGTTGATTTTGGTTAGGCTGAAAGTATGACATATTTTGTACTGGGGGGAATTCGGAATTGCTGTGGTCCATATGGGTTGGGCCACGCGTACATCTGTGGTGGGGGGTATGATGGGTTGAAACCCCCTCTTCTCTGTAGTCTTGACCTTTGAGGAAGTAAGTAAGAGGCGGGGTTAAACTTGGAGGTGATCTGAACTACGAGCACGGTACATGTGTAAAAAAATGAAAAACAACAACTACTAATGAAGCGAATATTTCTTTGATTTTGTCTCCTGTTTTACTTTTGACTCGTAATTTAGTCTGACTACAAGGCTAACCCCCTCTAAACCGCAGTCTCTCAAGACACTTTAATACCTCCACACTAGGGTAAGATGATCTTTACATTACGAGTGGTTTTGAGATGAAAAGGAAAGAATCGTGGGCAGTACGCAAGCAGCAACTTTTGTATGAGTGGTGAGATGCATAATGAATGTTACGTGAAGATGTGTACAATTACACTTATTTCATGGGTTAGGTGGTTGGATGCCCATGGCATCACCACCTCACACTAGTAAACGCCTTAGGTGAGTTTGACACCCTTAAGGCTTGGTTACAATTGTGATAACCACAGATTATAATCACACTATAGCACCCGTCCCGAATGGCATGTATGGGTGACATAGGTGCAGCGTGGATTGGACAAGTATGCGCTTAACAATTCCAATATATGTTTCTTTTACAGATGGATATGAAATATTATGGAACAGGATGAGAGATAAGTGATCTACTTACCTTTTCGTATGAGTGCAGCTTTCTGCCCTCTACAAAAATACAGGAAATTCCTAGATAATTAACACCAGGGAGGGAAACATTTTTGCCCTGAAGAAAGTCCAGGACCCGCACGGGCCATTTCTTAAGGACTGAAACATGTCGGCACTAGGGTCATAGGACCATTACTTCCTTGTGACCCCCCCTTTTTTCCATTTTTAATATCCCCTACGATTCTGCGAATAAAGGGATACCTGGAGCCGTAGGATGATTTTTAATCTTTAAACCCCCTGGCCATTTTCTCTTAAGTGCTCCCGGAAATATGGTCGAGCCCACCCTGACCTTTAGGAGTCAGGGTGAACCCGATGATGAAGCATGACACTACTAGAGTGTGTGAGGGTTATTTAACAAAAAGGAATTGCTTCCTTTCCCGCGCTTGAGCGGTTGGTACCCTGGGAGGTTTTGATTAATGCCCAACTGCCTCTAATCTAGGTGAAATAACTGTGAGTACGCTGCTGCGCTAGACTGAGGTGTGGTAACAGAATACGCTGCTGTGCTTTTATTGAACGTTGGTAGCAGGGAATAAGCAGCTGTACTTCATTGATGATTGGTAACTGCGAATTGGCACCGTGCTACATTGAGGAGTAGTAACTGGGAGTACACTGCCTTGCTTCAGTGAATTGTGGTAACAGAATTCGCTGCTGTGCTGTATTGAGCGTTGATAACAGGGAATACGCCGCTGTGCTTCATTGAGGATTTGTAACTGCGAATTCACTACTATGCTATATTGAGGGGCGGTAAATGGAAGTACGCTGTTGTGCTTCACTGAGGTGTGGTAGCAAAATACGGTGCTCTGCTGTATTGAGCGTTCGTTACTGGGAATAAGCTGCTGTGCTTTATTGACGATTAGTAACTGCAAATTTGCCCCTGTGCTACATTGAGGAGTAGTAACTGGGAGTACACTGCTTTGCTCCAGTGAGGTGTGGTAACAGAAAACACTGCTGTGCTGTATTGAGCGTTCATTACTGGGACTACGCGGCTGTGCTTCCAAGATGATTGGTAGCTGCAAATTCGTCACTGTGCTACATTGATGAGTAGTAACTGGGAGTAAACTGCTTTGCTTCACTGAGGTGTGGTAACAGAATATGCTGCTGCGCTGTATTGAGCGTTCATTACTGGGAATAGGCTGCTGTGCTTCATTGATGATTGGTAACTGCAAATTTGCTACAGTGCTACATTGCTCGATGGTAACTGGGAGTCCTCTGCTGTGTTTCACTGGGGTGTGGTAACCGAATACGCTGCTGTGCTTTATTGAGCTTTGTTAACAGGGAATACTCTGCTGTGCTTCATTGATGATTGGTAACTGCAAATTCACCACTGTGCTACATTGAGGAGTAGTAACTGAGAGTACACTGCTTTGCTTCACTGAGGTGTGGTAGCAGAATACGCTGCTGTGCTGTATTGAGCGTTCGTTACTGGGAATACACGGCTGTGCTTCCAAGATGATTGGTAACTGCAAATTCGTCACTGTGCTACATGGATGAGTAGTAACTGTGAGTAAACTGCTTTGCTTCACCGAGGTGTGGTAGCAGAATTTGCTGCTGTGCTGTATTGAGCGTTCATTACTGGGAATAAACTGCTGTGCTTTATTGACGATTAGTAACTGTGAATTCACTACTGTGCTACTTTGAGGGGTGGTGTGCTATATTGAGGGGTGGTAAATGGAAGTACGCTGTTGTGCTTCACTGAGGTGTGGTAACAGAATATGCTGCTGTGTTGTATTGAGCTGTTATCACTGGGAATACGCTGCTGTGGTTTATTGGCGATTGGTAACTGCAAATTTGCCACTGTGCTACATCGAGGAGTAGTAACTGGGAGTACACTGCTTTGCTCCAGTGAGGTGTGGTAACAGAATATGCTACTGTGCTGTATTGAGCGTTCGTTACTGGGATTACGCGGCTATGCTTCCAAGATGATTGGTAACTGCAAATTCGTCACTGTGCTACATTGATGAGTAGTACCTGGGAGTAAACTGCTTTGCTTCAGTGAGTTGCGGTAACAGAATATGCTGCTGTGCTGTATTGATTAACGAAAACAATGGCTCCTGTGGAATAATATCAAAGTGATATTGATATACTTATGCACAATGGCAATGAAGAGGGTTAGAGTGATGTCAAAAGGAGAAAAGACCTCATACACCTTAATATTTGTATTTCACAATCAAGTTTATATAGTTCTTGAAAGAAATCAAGATATGTACAAGGAAATAATATCACAGTGGTGCTGTATTGAGCGTTGGTTACTGGGAATACGCTGATGTGTTTCATTGACAATTTGCAACTGCAAATTCTCTACTGTGCTCTATTGAGGGGTGGTAACTGGGACTACGCTGCTGTGCTTCATTGAAGAGTGGTACGGACTATGATGGGGGGTAACTGGGAGTACGCTGCTGTGGCTTACTGGCGAGTGGTAACTGCAAATTTGCCACTGTGGTATAATGATGGGTGGTAACTGGAGTATGCTTCTGTGCGTCTTTGAGGGTTGATAACTGGTGTACTCCACTGTGCTTCATTGGGGGGTGGTAACAGAGTACGTATTTTTATGATTCAGGTGTGGTAACTGGGATTACACTACTCTGCTTCGACGGATGTTAACTGTGAGTATACTGCTGTGCTTCATTGATGATTGGTAACTGCAAATTCGCCACTGTGCCACATTGAGGAGTAGTAACTGGGAGTACACTGCTTTGCTTCACTGAGGTGTGGTAACAGAATACGCTGATGTGCTTTATTGAGTGTTTGTAACCGGGAATATGGTGCTGTTCTTCATTGATGATTGGTAACTTCGAATTTGCCATTGTGCTAGATTGAGAAGTAGTAACTGGGAGTACTCTGCTGTGTTTCACTGAGGTGTGGTAACAGAATACGCTGCTGTGCTTTATTGTGCGTTGATAACAGGGAGTACGATGCTGTGCTTCATTGAGGTGTGGTAACAGAATATGCTGCTGTGCTGTATTGAGCGTTGGTTACTGAGAATACGCTGCTGTGCTTCATTGATGATTGGTAACTGCAAATTCGCCACTGTGCTACAATGAGGTGTAGTAACTGGTATTACACTGCTTTGCTTCACTGAGGTGTGGTAGCAGAATATGCTGCTGTGCTGTATTGAGCGTTCATTACTGGGAATAAGCTGCTGTGCTTCATTGATAATTGGTAATTGCAAATCCGCTACTGTGCTCCATTTTGGGGTGGTAACTGGGAGTACTCTGCTGTGTTTCACTGAGGTGTGATTACAGAATACGCTGCTGTGCTTTATTGAGCTTTGGTAACTGGTAGTACGCTGCTGTGTTTCATTAACAATTATCATCTGCGAATTCACCTCTGTGCTATATTGAGGGGTGGTAACTGGGAGTACACTGCTTTGCTCCAGTAAGGTGTGGTAATAGACAACACTGCTGTGCTGTATTGAGCGTTCGTTACTGGGAATACGCGGCTGTACTTCCAAGATGATTGGTAACTGCAAATTCATCACTTTGCTACATTGCGGGGTGGTAACTGGAAGTACCCTGCTGTGTTTCACTGGGGTGTGGTAACAGAATACGCTGCTGTGCTTTATTGAGCGTTGGTAACAAGGAATACGCTGCTGTGCTTCATTGATGATTGGTAACTGCAAATTCGCTACTGCGCTACATTGCCGGGTGGTAACTGGGAGTACTCTGCTGTGTTTCACTCGGGTGTGGTAGCAGAAAACGCTGCTGTGCTTTAGTGAACATTGGTAACAGGGCTGTGCTTCATTGACAATTTCTAACGGCGAATTCGCTACTTCCTATATTGAGGGGTGGTAACAGGGAGTACGCTGCTGTGCTTCATTGAGGTGTGGTATAAGAATACGCTGCTATGCTGTATTGAGCGTTGGTTACTGGGAATACGCTGCTGTGCTTCATTGATTATTGGTAACTACAAATTCGTCACTGTGCTACATTGAGGGGTGGTAAATGGAAGTACGCTGTTGTGATTCACTGAGGTGTGGTAGCAGAATACGCTGCTGTGCTGAATTGAGGGTTCGGTACTGGGAATACGCTGCTGTGCTTTATTGACGATTGGTAACTGCAACTTTGCCACTGTGCTACATTGAGGAGTAGTAACTGGGAGTACACTGCTTTACTCCAGTGAGGTGTGGTAACCGAATACACTGCTGTGCTGTATTGAGCGTTCGTTACTGGGAATGCCATGGACTGGGCTCTGGGGCCTTGCTGGATTTAGATTATAAGTCTTTACAATTTTACCTCATCGACAGTAACTCCGCATAAATAAGGTCGGCTCTCATTTACAAGTGGGCTGCTACTTGATTAGCTTGGATGGTATATCCTTTATTAAGGCGTAGTTAACGGACAAAAGTGTTTGAGGCGGTCAGCCACCGCCCCCACGTGTATTCTACATCAGGGGTTATTATAGTAATTCCTTTCTTTGTTTGTCTTTGTTATATTTTTCCTGTTTGGATTTAGGGTAAAAGGTAACAAAATGTTTCAAATAAGCCATGTTGTATGTTCTGGGACATGGCATGGGTGGGGGGGTATGGGTAGTTTAGCTCTGCGGTCAGAAAGCGGTGTAAGTTCATTAGTGCATGGGTGTGCAGCCTGGATATTGAGGTACAAGTGGTTAGCCTTTAACTCCACAATGTTGGGTGACGACGGCAATAGATAATAACACGAGCACTAGTACTCAGCTAAACTTCATGTCCTGGAATGTGCGGGGTCTAAATGATTACAGAAAGATTCGTAAGGTGGTAGCCTACCTGTACAGGCAGCATGTAGATGTGGCTATATTGCAAGAGACCCACCTGGCCCCCCACACCGGGCTGTTGACACAGAAACGTATGAAGGGTATGTGCGTGGCATCCGGATTTACCTCACATGCGAGAGGAGTGTTGATTTGGGTGCGTAAGAGCTCAGGCTTGCAGATACATGGGGTAGATGTGGACCCTGGTAGAAGATATGCCATAGCCAGATGCCACAAAAATAGTTTTAATGTGATCCTGGTTGGAATATACGGCCTAATCATGACGACCCACAATTCTATCACTCATTACATAGCAAACTTGCACCTCATTCCCATATACCTCCGTTATGGGGTGGCGACTTCAACTGTATACAAAATCCAGATCTGGACAGGTCAAAGAGTCCACCCAGTCATCCATCCAGAGCTGCCACTGCCATAGCTGATATAGGAGAAGCTGAAGGCCTCGTAGATGTCTGGCAACACCTATCACCCCTGGGCAGGGGATACACACACTACTCCTCGATGCATGACACACACACCAGGATAGATTATTGGCTGGTCTCGCGCTCACTGTTACCCCTCATAGGTGATTGCTTATACATGCCACGCACCTACTCAGACCACTCGCCAGTGCTGCTGAAGCTATCACTTTGCAACATACCACGAGGTGAAAATACCTGGCAGTTCCCACAATATTCTTTATTAGATCCAGTCTTCAGAGACGATCTAGAGAAGGTTATAGACAAGTTCTTTGCCACTAACATTGGGAGTGTCCCCAAGATGAGCACAATCTGGGAGACGTTCAAAGTTTACATTCACGGCATAACCATTTCCAAACATTCAGGGGTTCTCCGATCGATTCGTACGCAGCTGGAAAATGTAGAAAGGGATTTGAAAAACCTGGAGAGGCAGTTCCAGGACAGTGGTGATCTGAAACTTCTTTCGCAAATTAGGGCACACATAGCAGACTTTGACGAGCTCGTCAGCACCGAGATAAAACATCTAGGTCAATATGCTACAGCCAGGGTATATGCAGAGGGGGAAAGGCCAAGCGCCACACTGGCTGCTTTGGCGCGACCTACCAGGAGTGATACTGATATTTTGCACGTACAGAATGAACACGGTGTATTAGTTGAGGACACGTCTGGGATAATGGAGGCTTTCCTCACATATTATACCCAACTGTACACTACACGCAACCCCACCTCGAGCAAATCAGATGACGAATACCTTGAATACATTGCAATGCAATGGTTGGAGAATGCTGATAGGGAAAGACTCATGGCCCCCCTACCCCCAACTGAAATTTTATCTGCACTCAAAGACATGCCAAATGACAAAGCGCCGGGGTCTGACTGTGGCCTTTTATAAAACATATCTGAAAGAGACACGTTAGTGACAGATTCCTTACCTTCGAATATCCCCAGGCGTCAGGCTGGATCCGGAAAGTTTTTGCGTAGCAGTACCCTTGCGCGTCGGTAGGCGGCGTCGTGCGGCTCCGCGTCCGTCGTCGGCGTCTGGATCGCCGGGATGACGTCGCGGGCAGTACTTGGATGCCGCCCCTGCGCGCTGACGTCAGTTCTTTCTTTTTCCGCGCCAGTAAGCGCAGATCCGGGAAGAGCAGTGCCCTAGTCATTTTTTGACTAAGTTTTTGGGTGATTTTTTTCACTGTTTTCTCGAAGTCTCTAGACTCCGAAGGTGTCGGTAGGGATGCCCGGCTTCAAGCCATGCGACGCCTGTGGTCGAATGATGTCGATCACAGACCCGCATCAGGATTGTCTCTACTGCCTCGGCCGCGACCACGACACCAAGTCGTGCTCCGACTGCCGGGCCTTGCATCCGAAGGCTTTGCGACAGTGGTCTCGTAAGCTCCTCGATGTCCGGCAGTCGACTCCGCGCCACGCCAAGCCCCGGTCACGTGAGAGGTCGAGGGGCCGGTCGCGGAGTACTCACCGGTCGTCGGGGTCCAAGTCTTCGCACTCCTCCGGTAAGTCGAAGCATAAGAAGTCGAAGAAGCGTCATCGCTCGACGACTTCCCCTCGCCGGTCTCGCGACTCGGCTGAGGGTCCTGTTGGCACCGTCCCCGCGGCTCCGGGAGTGCCTGTGGAGCCGCCCCGCATTACCCGTCCTTCCCGGGTTCGGGGCGACTCCGGCCGAGATACAGGAGTTCCTGTCGGCCATGGCCCGCCTCTTCGGGCCTCAAGGTCCCCCCGGTGCGCCTTCGGGCCCCGCGGGCCCTGATGGGGTTTCTCCGGCACCGCCGGCGACTCCGGTCCCGGCGCCGCCTGTCACACCAGCCTCGGCCCCGGCCTCGACCCTGGCTCCGGTGCTGCCACAACCCCGATCGACGCCGGTTGACCTGACGACACCTCCACCGGCGCCGATCTCTCCGGTGCCGTTCCCGATGACGCCCGGGGCTCCGGGCGTCGTCGTTCCCCGGTTCTCTCCGGATCCGGACATGGCGCCGGACCGGCGTCATTCGACGCCGGCTCCGACGCCGATGGGACCTTGGGTCCCACATGTCCCGCCTCCTTATTTTGAACCAGAATTGGAGGACGCAGAGGACTGGGAGGGGTCTGATGACCCTCTCACACAGCAATGTGAGTTTGATCAGGACTGGGCTGAGGAGCTTGGGGATGCCAGTGGTCTGGACAACTCCCCTGGCTCTGGCATGCTGTCTCCTCCTTCCGTGGCAACGGAGGAGGGAGCAAACTTTGCAACGGTGTTGCGTAGAGCAGCTGGGGCTTTACACCTCCAGTTGCCTACAGTGGCTGTCAGGACTAACATCCTGACGGAAGTGCTTCAGCCGGCGGCTACCGCCTCGGAGCCACTGCTGCCGTTTAACGAGGCGCTTTCAGACGTTCTTTTGGGCACCTGGTCTAAGCCCACCACAGGTGCTCCTGTGGATAGGAACGTGGCCCGACGCCATCGCCCTGCTCCGGGCGACCCCCTGTTCCTCTCCCAACACCCCACCCCTGAGAGCTTGGTGGTCCAAGCCTCTGTTTCCCAAAGCGCCTTCCCTACCGCTCCCCCGGATAGGGAATCCAAACGCCTGGATCAATTTGGGAAGAAGGTCTTTTCTTCCTCCAGTGCTGGCTTGCGGTCCGTCAACACCACTTGCCTCTTGGGCCGATATTCCCACTCCTTGTGGGACTCGGTGGCGCAAGTTCTGCCCCAGTGTCCTGAGGAGGTCTAGACACTGCTTTCCCGCACCATTGCGGAGGGAAGAGATGCGGCAAAGTACACCATCAGATGTGGCGTTGATACCGCCGACTCGCTAGGCAGATCGCTTGCGACGACAGTGGCGCTGCGCCGTCACGCCTGGCTGAGAACCACTGGTTTCTCGGGTGATGTCACTCTTATGGACATGCCCTTTGATGGGATCGGTCTTTTTGGGAACAAGGCAGACCATGCGCTGGAGCGCTTTAAGGACACGCGGGCTACGGCCAAGTCCCTGGGCCTTTCTGCTGTACGCCCTCCGCAGCCGTCTGCTTTTCGCCCCTTTCGTGGCCACGGAAGGGGCGCCCAGTCACGTCCGCTGCCCAGCCACCGGCCCGCGCAGCAAACGTCTTCGCGTGGCCGAGGACGTGGCTCCCGCCGTGGCGGGTCAGGCAACCAGCGTGCGGGTCAGGCCACCAACCCCTCCCCGTCCGCGGCCTCCAAGCCCTCCTAGTCCTTGTTTTCAGGTGCACAGCACGCCAGTAGGGGGCAGGGTCCGCCATCACCTTCACCACTGGCGTGCCATCACCTCGGACAAGTGGGTCTTGGACATTGTCCGAAGGGGCTACTCCCTCCCCTTCGAGACCATCCCCCCAGCCATGCCACCTCAATTCCACCGCATGTCAGGGGATCACTTGGTGCTTCTTCAGAAGGAAGTTGCGGCCCTCTTGGCCAAGGGGGCCATCGAGCGCGTTCCGACCCCAGAAGTAGGACGTAGTTGCTAATCCCACTACTTTCTGGTGCCCAAAAAGGACAAGGAGGACATGCGTCCTATCTTGGACCTCCGGAACGTCAATCGCTTCCTCCGGAAGGAGAAGTTCAAGATGCTCACCCTAGCTCAGGTCTTGACTGCCCTAGACCCTGGAGACTGGATGGTAGCGTTGGACTTGCAGGACGCATATTTCCACATCCCCGTCCTGCCGGCCCACCGGCGTTACCTGTGGTTCACGGTAGGCCTCGAGCATTTTCAGTTCACCGTGCTCCCCTTTGGCCTTACAAGTGCCCCTCGGGTGTTCACGAAAGTGATGGCGGTGGTCGCAGCTCATCTGCGCCGGGCAGGGGTTCCAGTCTTCCCCTACCTCGACGACTGGCTGCTGAAGGCGGGCTCGTCCCAGGCAGTCGTCTCCCACCTCCAGACTACGGCCGAACTCCTGCATTCGCTGGGGTTCTCCATCAACGTGCCGAAGTCGCACCGGATTCCTTCTCCACAGCTCCTTTTCATCGGAGCAGTTCTGGACACGATGCAGTTTCGGGTCTATCCTCCCGAACGGCGAGTCCGGGATATTCAGGCTATGATTCCGATCTTTCGGCCTCTATCCTGGGTTTCGGTACGGATGACCCTGAGGCTGCTGGGCCTCATGGCCTCCTGCATCCTGCTGGTCGATCATGCCAGATGGCATATGCGGGCTCTGCAGTGGGACCTGAAGTTCCAGTGGGCGCAGCACCAGGGCAACCTCTCCGATCACGTCCAGATCTCGGAGGGGACTGCAAAACAGTTGCAGTGGTGGCTCTCGAACTGGCAATGGGTCATGGGCAGATCCCTCTCCCTTCCCCAGCCAGAGCACACAGTTGTGACGGACGCGTCTCTTCAGGGATGGGGCGGTCACATGGGAGAGGCGGAGATCAGAGGCCTCTGGTCTCCGGCGGAGTCCCGGCTCCATATCAACCTTCTGGAGCTCCGGGCGATCCGACTTGCACTCAAGGCATTCCTTCCCTCTGTCAAGGGAAGGTAGTGCAGGTGTTCACAGACAACACCACCGCCATGTGGTACTGCAACAAACAGGGCGGTGTGGGGTCGTGGACCCTATGTCAGGAGGCTCTGCGCCTCTGGACATGGCTGGAACATCAGGGCATATTCCTGATGGTTCAACACCTGGCAGGTTCCCTGAACGCCAGGGCGGACAAACTCAGCCGCAGGTGCATGATGGATCACGAATGGCGTCTTCACTCGGAGGTGGCGCAAGGTCTCTTTCAGCAGTGGGGAGAGCCTTGGTTAGATCTGTTCGCCACCGAAGAGAACGCGCAATGTCAGCAGTTCTGCGCGTTGGAATTTCCAAGGCGGCACTCGCTTGGCGACGCTTTTCGTCGCCAGTGGAGTTGCGGTCTGTTGTACGCCTTTCCGCCTATACCACTTCTACCCAGAGTGTTGAAGAAGATTCGGCGCGACCGGGCCCAAGTCATTCTTGTGGCTCCGGACTGGGCTCGAAGAGTTTGGTATCCCGAGCTACTCAGTATGAGCATCGATCCCCCGATCCGTCTGCCTCTTCGGGAGGATCTTCTGTCGCAGCAGCAGGGGACGGTCCTCCACCCGAACCTGTCCAGTCTACACCTGCTGGCGTGGAGATTGAGCGGCGGCATTTGATTCCTTTCGACTTGCCTCCCGAAGTTTGTGATGTGATTCTGGCAGCCAGGCGTCCCTCCACTAAGGTGGTATACGCCTGCAGGTGGAACAAGTTTGTGGCATGGTGCACAGCAAAGGCTGTGAATCCCCTTTCTGCCCCTCTTTCTGAGGTTCTTCTGTTCCTTCTTTCTCTGGCCCAACAGGGTTCTGCCCTGGGTACCATCAAGGGCTATCTTTGTGCAATCTCGGCCTTTCTCAGGCTTCCTGATCAGCCCTCTCTTTTTAAGTCCCCTGTTGTTAACAGGTTTCTTAAAGGCATTACACACCTCTTCCCTCCTGTTCCGTTTGTAATGCCTCAGTGGGACTTGAACTTGGTTCTTACTTTCTTAATGTGCGCTCCCTTTGAGCCTCTGCATAACTGTCCTCTTCGGCTTCTTACTCTGAAGACAGCCTTTCTGGTGGCCATCACCTCCGCTCGGCGGGTGAGTGAGCTCCAGGCTCTTTCATGCAAACCCCCCTTTCTGTCTGTTCATCCAGACAAGGTTGTTCTTAGGACGCGTCCGTCCTTCTTGCCAAAGGTGGTTACTGCCTTCCACATTGGGCAGACCATCACTTTGCCCACCTTCTTTCCGCCTCCGCATCCTTCCAGAGAGGAAGAGAGACTCCACCGTCTGGACCCAAAAAGTGCGCTTTCCTTTTACATCAACCGCACACAACAGTTCCGGGTGGATGACCAGCTCTTTGTTGGCTACGTGGGCGCCAAAAAAGGTCGGGCGGTACACAAAAGGACCATCTCCCGCTGGGTCACCTTGTGTATCAAAGCCTGCTATTCTTTGGCTAAGAAGGAGCCTCCTGTTGGGCTGCGTGCCCATTCCACCAGGGCAACGGCGGCTACCACGGCTTTAGGCTGCGGTGTTCCGTTACAGGATATATGTCAGGCAGCTACGTGGGCCTCGCTGCACACGTTTACCAAACATTACTGCCTTGACAGCCAGGTCCGGAGGGACGGCTTCTTTGGCCGTTCTGTCCTCCGGGACTTCCTTGTCTGAATCTGTTCGCAGACCCACCACCGGGGTTGGTATTGCTGGGGTATCTATTCTAAGGTAAGGAATCTGTCACTAACGTGTCTCTTTCAGATGCACAAGTTACTAACTTGTGTAACGATATATCTGTAAGAGACAGTAGTTAGTGACCGATTCCTTACCGCCCCACCCATCCTCCCCGTTCTGCGAACTGATTTCTAGGGTTAAGGACATCCCTTTCAGGGCCCTAGTATTTTTCAGACACCTATGTCAGCTTCTTGCGTGGCTCTGCGTTCCTGGCGCGGAAAGTCGTGTACAGAACTGACGTCAGCGCGCAGGGGCGGCATCTAAGTACTGCCCGCGACGTCATCCCGGCGATCACGACGACTGACGCGGAGCCGCACAACGCCGCCTACCGACGCGCATGGGTACTGCTACGCAAAAACTTTCCGGATCCAGCCTGACGCCTGGGGATATTCTAAGGTAAGGAATCTGTCACTAACTACTGTCTCTTACAGATATATCGTTACACAAGTTAGTAACTTGTGCTTCAAGACCGGCTGATATTGCACCTATTGAACCTCTTCGAGGAAATGGCGCTGGGTGGTATAATGCCACCTTCTATGCGCGAAGCCACTTTGATCACTCTATTGAAGCAGGCGAAACAACCAGATCAATGCTCGTCCTATAGACCGCTTTCACTACTCAATACAGATGCTAAGCTGTTTGCTAAGATCCTGGCTAACAGGCTGGCTCCCCTATTGCCCAAGTTGGTGGGTCAGGAGCAAACCGGGTTTGTTCCGGGCCGCTCCCTTGCCTGTAACCTGAGAACCCTTTTCAACACGGTTAAACGTATCGACCCAAAAATCAGCTCTGCAGCCCTTTTCATTGATGTTGAAAAGGCTTTTGATTCCGTCAAGTGGCGATTCTTATATGCCGTTCTTAGGAGGGTGGGGTTGGGTGAGGTGTTCATGAAGCTAGTTGAGGTCCTGTACGCCAAGCCAACGGCACGTGTGAGAGTCAATGGGATGTTCACTCAGCCCATTGCGATCCCCAGAGGTGCTAGACAGGGCCGCCCACTGTCCCCGCTATTGTACGCCCTGGCGGCGGAACCTCTTGCATGTGCCATGCGGGAATATCACGCCCACAGAGGCATAAGGTCCCCACAATATAACCTAGTTATTGCAGCATATGCAGATGATACTTTGCTATATATACACGCAACCCAGATTCGAATTTACAACCAATGTTACGGGAGGTCGAGAGATTTGGTCAGCACTCAGGACTACACATTAATTAGTCTATGAACTATGATGTTCCCGTTGACGCCCACAACCACTCCCACCAATTACCCCACTGAATGGACCACAGAGCGCCCGTATTTTATCTGGGCATCCAGGTCCACACTGACCCTGAGGTGGTAATACGGGATAATTATGGCCGAGCAATACAGAAATTAACGGAGTCCAAAGAGAAATGGATTAGGCTTCAGTTGTCCCTTATAGGCCGCATCGCGTTAATGAAAATGGTCATACTCCCCCCAGTTCCTCTTCTTATTCATAAATATTCCCATATTTCTAAGTCACTTTTTGGCACTTTGCGCACCCTAATGACACGGCTCGCGTGGACCGGGAAGCAGCCCCGGATCAAAAGGGAGGTACTAAGAAGAACATGTTCAGAGGGGGGTCTTAACGTACCTGACCTCCGAAGATAGTATGGGGCCGCACAGCTACTGCATGCCCATTTTTGGATACACGGACACCAGGGCCTCCCACAGCTATACATAGAAAGCGCTGAAGTCAGCCCTGTCCCATTGGCTAAAACACTGCTAGGCGGGCCCCGATGTAGAACTAGCGTGATAGACCCGACTGATTGCACTAGGACGCAACTACATAAAGTGGCAGTGTCGCAACGACTTACATTGATATACTCCCCTAAACTGCTGATTGAATGGTGGGATTGGGCTCCATTCAGTGAAGATAGGGCGGTCACACAAACGCTACATAAGCTTAAGATGGCGCTGATGGGGGATTTCTTCGTGGATGGTACAGTAAAAACTTGGGCTCAGGCACTGGCACATGCTCCCCAGGTATCCACTCTCGATGCATACCAATACTACAGGGTGAGACAGGCGTTGAAAGACAAACTGGGAGATGACTTGTCTGAACCCCAGAAAATGAGTTCACTGACATCTCTCCTTCAGGTTAATACCCCTAGGCGAGGCATCACGGCACTGTACCCACTCACTAAGAGACATGACACTCAAGCCCTGAGCAGGACTTAGACGGAATGGCAAGAAGAGCTGGGAGTCGACATTACAGAGGCACAGTGGACGCATTGCTATGGCACTATGAAGTCTATATCACAGAATGGGAAACACAGGTTGTTGCACTACAAATACCTACACAGAGTTTATCGCACCCCAGCCTATTTGCACAAATATGGACTTGGGGATGACGATAGGTGCCTGCGTTGCGGGGCCAATGGGGCCGGATTCACTCACCTGGCGTGGGATTGCCCGGGCATCCGCGCATTTTGGAGGGAAGTGATTCACATAATATCAGAAATGTTGATAACACAAATTCCATGAAACCGCCCTAGTAGCACTGCTAGGCTATGATAAGGATATACCAAAGACGTGCCGCAAATTGGCAGCTATTAGCCTATTATTAGAAAAGCACAGAATCGCTCTGCGCTGGATGTGGGGCCGCTACCTAAAGTAACAGAATGGCACTCTGACTTAGCATATTGCTCTACCCAATCTGATAACTACAATGCTCTACTCATGACTCGTTGCAGATCCAAGAACTTCTGGGGGCCATACCAGGAATATCTAGTGCGCCAGTCAGCTAGTGAGAGCAAAGATGGAGGGCAAAATAACCTGGAACAGTGCATTACGGTGGGTTGCTAGGCAGGCATAAACAGGATTGGGACAGGTGGGGGCATGACGTGATGTAGTCACTAAGCACATGGTGTGCGCATGCGCAACAGGCCCTTCCATACTCATAAGTGGATGTACCAATGATAGATAGTGTTGTAACCTATGAGGTTGTAATTTGCCACTGCTTGAAACCTAAACTGCATAATTGAAATACTTGTTATATATTGCTTGTCTGACTGTAAGACTGAAAATTTAAATAAAGTTTATTAAAAAAAATAGTCACTGTGCCTCATTGCTGAGTAACAACTGGGACTAAACTACTTTGCTTCACTGAGGTGTGGTAACAGAATATGCTGCTGTGCTGTATCGAGCGTTCATTACTGGGAATACGCTGCTGTGCTGTATTGAGCGTTCGTTACTGGGAATACTCTGCTGTGCTGTATTGAGCATTCGTTACTGGGAATAAGCTGCTGTGTTTTATTGACGATTAGTAACTGCAAATTTGCCACTGTGCTACATTGAGGAGTAGTAACTGGGAGTACACTGCTTTGCTCCAGTGAGGTGTGGTAACAGAATACGCTGCTGTGCTGTATTGAGCGTTCATTACTGGGAATACGCTGCTGTGCTTCATTGATAATTTGCAACGGTGAATTCGCTACTGTGCTATATTGAGGGGTGGTAACTGGGAGTACACTGCTGTACTTCATTGAGGTGTGGTAACAGAATACACTGCTGTGTTGTATTGAGCGTTGGTTACTGGGAATATGCTGCTGTGCTTCATTGATGATTGGTAATTGCAAATTGGCCCCTGTGGTACATTGAGTAGTCGTAACTGGGAGTACACTGCTTTCCTTAAGTGAGTCGTGGTAACCGCATACGCTGCTGTGCTGTTTTGAGCGTTGGTCACTGGGAATACTCTGGTGTGCTTCATTGATGATTGGTATCTGCAAATTTGCTACTGTGCTACATTGAGGGGTGGTACTGGGAGTACGCTGCTGTGCTTCATTGAAGAGTGGTACGGACTATGAGGGGGGGTAACGGAGTACGCTGCTCTCCTTCACTGAGGTGTGGTAACCGAATACGCTGCTGTCCTTTTATTGAGCATTGGTAACAGGGAATACTCTGTGCTTCATTGATGATTGGTAACTGCAAATTCGCTACTGTGCTACATTGAGGCGTGATAACTGGGAGTACTCTGCTGTGTTTCACTGAGGTGTGGTAACAGAATATGATGCTGTGCTTTATTGAGAATTGGTAACAGGGAATACACTGCTGTGCTTTATTGATGATTGGTAACTGCGAATTAGCCACTGTGCTACATTGAGGAGTAGTAACTGGGTGTACACTGCTGTGTTTCACTGGGGTGTGGTAACAGAATATGCTGCTGTGCTTTATTGAGCGTTGGTAACAGGGCTGTGCTTCATTGACAATTTGCAACGGCGAATTCGCTACTGTCCTATATTGAGGGGTGGTAACTGGGAGTACGCTGTTGTGCTTTATTGAGGTATGGTAACAGAATATGCTGCTGTGCTGTATTAAGCGTTCATTACTGGGAATACGCTGCTGTGCTTTATTAATGTTTGGTAACTGCAAATTCGCTACTTTGCTATGTTGATGGGTGGTAACGAAGGACGCTCTTCTGCTTCATTGAGATGTGGTAACAGATTACGCTGCTTTGCTTTATTGAGCGTTGATAACAGGGAATACACTGCTGTGCTTCATTGATGATTGGTAACTGCGAATCGGACACTGTGCTACATTGAGTAGTAGTAACTGGGAGTACACTGCTTTGCTTCAGTGAGTTGTAACCGAATACACTGCTGTGCTTTATTGAGCTTTGGTAACCAGTAGTACGCTGCTGTGTTTTATTAAATATTTGCAACTGCGAATTCGCTACTGTGCTATATTGAGGGGTGGTAACTGGGACTACGCTGCTGCGCTAGACTGAGGTGTGGTAACAGAATATGATGCTGCTTTATTGAGATTTGGTAACGGGGAATACGCTGCTGTGCTTTATTGAGCGTTGATAACAGGGAATACACTGCTGTGCTTCATTGATGATTGGTAACTGCGAATTGGCCACTGTGCTGCATTGAGTGGTGGTAAATGGATGTAAGCTGTTATGCTTTACTGAGTTGTGGTAGCAGAATACGCTGCTGTGCTGTATTGAGCATTTGTTACGGGGAATAAGCTGCTGTGCTTTGACAATTAGTAACTGTGTGCTACATTGCTGAATAGTAACTGTGAGTAAACTGCTTTGCTTCACTGAGGTGTGGGAACAGAATATGCTGCTGTGCTGTATTGAGCGTTCATTATTGGTAATACGCTGCTGTGCTTTATTGAGCGTTCATTATTGGTAATACGCTGCTGTGCTTTATTGATGATTGGTAACTGCAAATTTGCTACTGATCTACATTGCGGGGTGGTAACTGGGAGTACTCTGCTGTGTTTCACTGAGCTGTGTTAGCAGAATTCGCTACTGTGCTATATTGAGGGGTGGTACTGGGACTACGCTGCTGTGCTTCATTGAAGAGTGGTACGGACTATGAGGGGGGGTAACTGGGAGTACGCTGCTGTCCTTCACTGATGTGTGGTAACAGAATATGCTGCTGTGCTGAGCGTTCATTTCTGGGAATACGCTGCTGGGCTTCATTGATGATTGGTAACTGCAAATTTACTACTGTGCCTCATTGAGGGATGGTAACTGGGAGTACTCTGCTGTGTTTCACTGGGGTGTGGTAACCAAATACGTTGCTGTGCTTTATTGAGCGTTGGTAACAGGGAATACTCTGCTATGCTTCATTGACAATTTGCAGCTGCGAATTCACTACTGTGCTATATTGAGGGGTGGTAACAGGGACTATGCTGCTGTGCTTCATTGAAGAGTGGTACGGACTATGAGGGGGGGTAACTGGGAGTACGCTGCTGTCCTTCACTGAGGTGTGGTAACAGAATACTCTGGTGTGTTGTATTGAGCGTTCGTTAGTGGGAATACGCTGCTGTGGTTTATTGGCGACTGGTAACTGCAAATTTGCCACTGTGCTACAATGATGGGTGGTAACTGGAGTATGCTGCTGTGCATCTTAGTGGGGTGATAACTGGTGTACTCCGCTGTGCTTTATTGAGGGGTCGTAATAGAGTACGTATTTTTATGATTCAGGTGTGGTAACTGGTATTACGCTGCTCTGCTTCGAGGGATGGTAACTGGGAATATGCTGTTGTGCTTCATTGAGGTTTGGTAACTGCAAGTTAGCCACTGTGCTACATTGAGGAGTAGTAACTGGGAGTACACTGCTTTGCTTCGGTGAGTTGTGGTAACACAATACGCTGCTGTGCTTTATTGAGCGTTGGTAACGGAATAAGCTGCTATGCTTTATTCACAATTTTCAACTGCGAATTCACTACTGTGTTATATTGAGGAGTAGTAACTGGGAGTACACTGCTTTGCTTCAGTGAGTTGTGGTAACACAATACCCTGCTGTGCTGTATTGAGCGTTGGTTACTGGGAATAAGCTGCTGTGCTTCATTGATGATTAGTAACTATAAAAACGCTACTGTGCTACATTGAGGTGTGATAACTGGGAGCACTCTGCTGTGTTTCACTGAGGTGTGGTAACAGAATATGATGCTGTGCTTTATTGAGAATTGGTAACCGGGAATACACTGCTGTGCTTTATTGATGATTGGTAACTGCGAATTCGCCACTGTGCTACATTGAGGAGTAGTAACTGGGAGTACTCTGCTGTGTTTCACTGGGGTGTGGTAACCAAATACGTTGCTGTGCTTTATTGAGCGTTGGTAACAGGGAATACTCTGCTATGCTTCATTGACAATTTGCAACTGCGAATTCACTACTGTGCTATATTGAGGGGTGGTAACAGGGACTATGCTGCTGTGCTTCATTGAAGAGTGGTACGGACTATGAGGGGGGGTAACTGGGAGTACGCTGCTGTCCTTCATTGGGGGTGGTAACAGAATACGCTGCTGTGCTTTATTGAGCGTTGGTAACGGCTGTGCTTCATTGACAATTTGCAACGGCGAATTCGCTACTGTCCTATATTGAGGGGTGGTAACTGGGAGTACGCTGCTGTGCTTCATTGATGTGTGTGTGGTAATAGAATACGCTGCTGTGCTGTATTGAGCCTTCATTACTGGGAATACGCTGCTGTGCTTTATTAATGTTTGGTAACTGCAAATTCGCTACTTTCCTATGTTGAGGGGTGGTAACTGGAAGTACGCTCTTCTGCTTCATTGAGATGTGGTAACAGATTACGCTGCTTTGCTTTATTGAGCATTGGTAACAGGGAATACACTGCTGTGCTTCATTGATTGGTAACTGCGAATCGGACACTGTGCTACATTGAGTAGTAGTAACTGGGAGTACACTGCTTTGCTTCGGTGAGTTGTGGTAACACAATACGCTGCTGTGCTTTGAGCGTTGGTAACGGAATACGCTGCTATGCTTTATTCACAATTTGCAACTGCGAATTCACTACTGTGTTATATTGAGGAGTAGTAACTGGGAGTACTCTGCTTTGCTTCAGTGAGTTGTGGTAACACAATACGCTGCTGTGCTGTATTGAGCGTTGGTTACTGGGAATAAGCTTCTGTGCTTCATTGATGATTAGTAACTACAAAAATGCTACCATGCTACATTGAGGAGGGTAACTGGGAGTACACTGCTGTGTTTCACTGAGGTGTGTTAACAGAATACGCTGCAGTGCGTTATTGAGCGTTCGTTACTGGGAATATGCGGCTGTGCTTCCAAGATGATTGGTAACTGCAAATTAGTCACTGTGCTACATTGATGAGTAGTAACTGGGAGTACACTGCTTTGCTTCACCGAGGTGTGGTAGCAGAATATGTTGCTGTGCTGTATTGAGCGTTCATTACTGGGAATAAGCTGCTGTGCTTCATTGATTTGTAACTGCAAATTCACTACTGTGCTACTTTGAGTGGTGGTGAATGGAAGAATGCTGTTTTGCTTCACTGAGGTGTGGAAACAGAATACGCTGCTGTGCTTTGTTGTGCGTTGATAACAGGGAGTATGCTGCTGTGCTTCATTGAGGTGTGGTAACAGAATACGCTGCTGTGCTGTATTGATTGTTGGTAACCGGGTATAAGCTGCTGTGCTTCAGTGACAATTTGCAACTGCGAATTCTCTTCTGTGCTATATTGAGGGGTGGTAACCGAGTACGTATTTTTATGATTCATGTGTGGTAACTGGGATTACGCTGCTCTGCTTCGAGGGATGGTAACTGGGAATATGCTGCTGTGTTTCATTAACAATTTGCAACTCTTAATTCGCTACTGTACTATATTGAGGGGTGGTAACTGGGAGTACGCTACTGAGCTAAACTGAGGTGTCGTAACAGAATACGCTGCTGTGCTTTATTGAGTGTTGGTAACAAGGAATACGCTGCTGTACTTCATTGATTATTGGTAACTGCGAATTTGGCACTGTGCTACATTGAGGAGTAACTGGGAGTACACTGCTTTGCTTTACTGAGGTGTCGTAACAGAATACGCTGCTTTGCTGTATTGAGTGCTGGTTACTGAGAATAGGGTGCTGTGCTTCATTGATGATTAGTAATTTAAAAAATGCTACTGTACTACATTGAGTGGTGATAAGTGTGAGTAGTGTGCTGTGTTTCACTGACGTGTGGTAACAGAATACGCTGCTGTGCTTTATTGAGCGTTGGTAACGGAATACGCTGCTGTGCTTCATTGACAATTTGCAATTTCGAATTTGCTAATGTGCTATATTGAAGGGTGGTAACTGGGACTACGCTGCTGTGCTTCATTGAAGAGTGGTACGGACTATGAGGGGGGGGGGGTTACTGGGAGTATGCTGCTGTCCTTCACTGAGGTGTGGTAACAGAATACGCTGCTGTGCTGTATTGAGCCCTGGTTACTGGGAATATGCTGCTTTCTGATTTTTGGTATTGTGTAGAATAGGGGAGTCCTAGGTTCCTCTGTGATGAGAAAGTCCCTTTCCTTCTTTGTGATCCAATTGTTCTCCAGTGCTTCTGTTGTCAATGTCGAGATGGTCTTCTGAAGACGTGTTGTGGGGTCCCTCTGTATTTTTTTTATAATGTCTCATCCGAAAGGAGAGTAGGACATGCATCTCTATAGGTGTCTACATCCTGTATCACGATGGCTCCCCCCTTGTCGGCTGGCTTTATTACAATGTTGTTCCTGTTGCTCAACGATTGGAGCGCTTATTGTTCTTTTTTGCTCAGATTGTTATAGGCGTCTCTCCTCGGTTGTAGTAATTCCACTTCTTTGGTAACTGCTTCTTCAAATGCCATAACCTCTGGGGGCATCATTGATGTAGGCGGGCAAAATGTAGACTCAAGCCGTAGGGGTGTATGGCCAGTGTCTGGTGCGGACAAAGCCAAGCCCCTTGTTGAGAACTCCCTGTTCCTCTGGGGTAAGGATCTCATCTGTGAGGTAGACTACCAGATCTACATTGAACATGGGCCTGCTTGTTGGTCCCTCGTCTGGCTTCTTGTGTTTATTCCTCTTATGTCGTCGTCCCATTGGACTCTTCTGTTGCCTCTTCTGCCACGTCTTCGTCTTCTCCCACCCTGATCAAAAAAATACTGTTGATTTTGGTTAGGCTGAAAGTATGACATATTTTGGTACTGGGGGGGAACTCTGAATTGCTGTGGTCCATATGGGTTGGGCCACGCGTACATCTGTGGTGGGGGGGTATGATGGGTTGAAACCCCCTCTTCTCTGTCGTCTTGACCCTTGAGGAAGTAAGTAAGAGGCGGGGTTAAACTTGGAGGTGATCTGAACTACGAGCACGGTACATGTGTAAAAAAAATGAAAAACAACTACTAATGAAGCGAATATTTCTTTGATTTTGTCTCCTCTTTTACTTTTGACTCGTAATTTAGTCTGACTACAAGGCTACCTCCCTCTAAACCGCAGTCTCTCGAGACACTTTAATACCTCCACACTAGGGTAAGATGATCTTTACATTACGAGTGGTTTTGAGATGAAAAGAAAAGAATCACGGGCACTACCCAAGCAGCAATTTTTGTATGAGTGGTGAGATGCATGATGAATGTTACTTGAAGATGTGTACAATTACTTATTTCATGGGTTAGGTGGTTGGATGCAAATGGCATCACCACCTCACACTAGTAAACACCTAATGTGAGTTTGACACCCTTAAGGCTTGGTTACGATTGTGATAACCACAGATTATAATCACACTATAGCACCCGTCCTGAATGGCATGTATGGCTGACATAGGTGCAGCGTGGATTGAACAAGTATGCGCTTACAATTCCAATATATGTTTCTTTTACAGATGGATATGAAACATTACGGAACAGGATGAGAGATAAGTGATCTACTTACCTTTTCGTATGAGTGCAACTTTCTGCCCTCTACTAAAATATAGGAAATTCCTAGATAAATAACACCAGGGAGGGAAACATTTTTGCCCTGTAGGAACTCCAGGACCCGCACGGGCCATTTTTTAAGGACTGAAACATGTCGGCACTAGGGTCATAGGACCATTACTTCCTTGCGACCCCCCCTTTTTCCATTTTTAATATCCCCTACGATGCCGCGAATAAAGGGATACCTGGAGCCGAAGGAGGATTTTTAATCTTTAAACCACCTGCCCATTTTCTCTTAAGTGCTCCCTAAAATATGGTCGAGCCCACCCTGACCTTTAGGAGTCAGGGTGAACCCGATGATGAAGCATGACACTACTAGAGTGTGTGAGGGTTATTTAACAAAAAGGAATTGCTTCCTTTCCCGCACTTGAGCGTTTGGGACCTCAGGAGGTTTTGATTAATGCCCAACTGCCTCTAATCTAGGTGAGATAACTGTGAGTACTCTGCTGTGTTTCACTGAGGTGTGGTAACAGAATACCCTGCTGTGCTTAATTAAGTTTTGGTAACAGGGAATATGCTGCTGTGCTTGATTGATGATTGGTAACTGCGAATTGGCCACTGTGCTACATTGAGTAGTAGTTACTGGGAGTGCACTGCTTTGCTTCAGTGAGTTGGGGTAACAGAATACGCTGCTGTGCTGGATTGAGCGCTGGTTACTGGGAATATGGTGCTGTGCTTCATTGATGATTGGTAACTGCAAATTCGCTACTGATGATATATTGAGGGGTTTTAACTGGGAGTACGCTGCTGCGCTAGACTTGGGTGTGGTACCAGAATACGCTGCTGTGCTATATTGAGCGTTGGTAACAAGGAATTAGCTGCTAGTCTTCATTGATGATTGGTAACTGCGAATTTTCCACTGTGCTACATTGAGGAGTAGTAACTGGGAGTACACTGCTTTGCTTTACTGAGGTGTGGTAACAGAACACGCTGCTGTGTTGTATTGAGCGTTCGTTACTGGGAATACGCTGCTGTGGTTTATTGGTAATTGCAAATTTGCCACTCTGATACAATGATCGGTGGTAACTGGAGTATGCTGCTGTGCGTCTTCGAGGGGTGATAACTGGTGTAATGCGCTGTGCTTCATTGGGGGTGGTAACAGTACGTATTTTTATGATTCAGGTGTGGTAACTGGAATTACGCTGCTCTGCTTCGAGGGATGGCAACTGGGAATATGCTGCTGTGCTTCATTGATGATTGGTAACTGAAAATTGGCCCCTGTGGTATATTGAGGAGTAGTAACGGAGTACACTGCTTTCCTTCAGTGAGTTGTGGTAACAGAATACGCTGCTGTGCTGGATTGGATTTATAAGAAGAATGGTTCAAGTGTGGCCTAAAAAGGTCCAATAGCAAGAGTGGTGACCCAGAGAGGGGCACTGTATTTTTCAAAAAATGAATTTAATTCAATAGGGAGCAAGAAAAAGGGTCATATAGGTCACAGAATGACAGATATTTATTCGCATAAATTTCAATTTTTGGGGTGCTCACACAGTAAGTGAAGGAAAGCGTGACGTGAAATAGTGATAGTGAACTTTTTAAAAAAAGACATCGCATTGACAACAATATAGTTGAACTCCCTAAATGATTTATACAGGTTACAAGGAGGTCATGTTGTAGAATGGTCGGCGTTTCGAACCCAATTATTGGGTTTCATCTTTAGGACAATGGTGAGCTAGCTGAAATAAAAGGGGGTGGAGGGGAAAGGGGAACACATTTATTTTAGACCCTGTATATGTGCATTTAGACATACTATTAAATACATTTAATTTAGGATTTTTTTTTGCTCCCTGAATGGAATTAATTAATTTTAGCATTGGACTGGTATAATAATCAAGGAGCCCAAGGGAGAAGAAAGGGAAGTGAGTGGAAATTATAGCGAAATAATTCACTGTAGGAATTACTCAAAACTGTTGTAAGTTAGGGAACGGGCGAGTAAATTACTAAAGTTGCTTTGTACTAGAATGAGCAGCTAAGGAGGAGCAGCAGTGAGGGAGTATTGAGCATATTAAGCAGGCTGGATACGGTTCTAAGTAATCGCCGGTGTTGTGAGCATAAGCGCTAGGCAGCAAAGGGGTCTGCATAATTAAACATAAAGAGAAACATACTTAGTGATCGTACTAATTGATCGTAGTCACTGGCGGGAAGTTAAAGGACGGAAAAACTTGGTCCGAAGCAAACTGCCGAGCGGGAAAGAAAGGGAAGGAAATGCATTAAAACTTAGTACAAGGGAAGTGTCTAAGGTCACGGCAGGTGATAAGGCACTTACTTGGGTTTAAGGAAAATAACCCATGATTAGCTGGGTGGTTCCCAGGGACAGTGAATCAGCACGGGAGTCAAGGGCTCCCCGTAGGCAGTGTGTTTTTAAAAGCCAGACTGTTTGGAAAAAAGAAGAACCATAATTGGAAAGACAAGCGATGAGGAAGTTAATTAATAGAGTTTAGGTAAAGCGAGTCAGGAACTTACTTAAATCGTCATGTGAGATCAAGCAGACTAAAGCAGTGCAGCTGGGTAGTACATGAAGCCACCTGGGCAGTATCAATCTGCAATGTAGATAATATAGGATATCAATTACATGGACCTGACGCTCGTGAAACTTGAAGCGCAGGGGTGCAGTAGAGCTTACTTACTTATTTTGTTGGGCGATAGGGCAATGAATGGGAGCCTGAAGCCGTGCAGTCGGAGACGTCCTGCTGCTGCTGGCTAATGAATGCGGAAGTGGCGTGTGTGTAGACTAATTTATACTTGGCCTCAGCTGGGGGAAGCCACAGGGCATTACTAATTAGGAAACGTCAGGTGCGCATAAGTGTGCGTCCTGGAAACTTGCCAGCAGCTGAAGGAAATGAAGCTTTTCTGTAAATAAAAAAGAAGCCGAAAAACTACATAGTGTAGCCTCGTGTTTCTAATAGGCAGAATTAATACGGAAGCAGAAGAGAAGTGAATAGAAGGTTATTGTAGCCGGAATACGCTGCTGTGCTGTATTGAGTGTTGGTTACTGGGAATATGCTGCTGTGCTTCATTGATGATTGGTAACTGCAAATTGGCCCCTGTGGTACATTGAGGAGTAGTAACTGGAGTACACTGCTTTCCTTCAGTGAGTTGTGCTAACAGCATACGCTGCTGTGCTGTATTGAGCGTTGGTTACTGGGAATACGCTGGTGTGCTTCATCGATGATTGGTATCTGCAAATTCACTACTGTGCTACATTGAGGGTGGTAACTGGGAGTACACTGCTGTGTTTCACTGAGGTGTGTTAGCAGAATACGCTGCTGTGCCTGATTGAGCGTTGGTTACTGGGAATACGCTGCTGTGCTTCATTGATAATTGGTAACTGCAAATTCGCTACTGTGTTGCATTGAGGGGTGGTAACTAGGAGTACACTGCTGTGTTTCACTGAGGTGTGTTAACAGAATTCGCTACTGTGCTATATTGAGGGGTGGTACTGGGACTACGCTTCTGTGCTTAATTGAAGAGTGGTACGGACTATAAGCGGGGTAACTGGGAGTACGCTGCTCTGCTTCATTGAGGTGTGGTAACAGAATACGCTGCTGTGCTTTATTGAGCGTTGGTAACAGGGAATACTCTGCTGTGCTTCATTGATGATTGGTAACTGCACATTCGCTACTGTGCTACATTGAGGGGTCGTAACTGGGAGTACACTGCTGTGTTTCACTGAGGTGTGTTAGCAGAATACGCTGCTGTGCTGTATTGAGCGTTGGTTAGTGGGAATACGCTGCTGTGCTTCATTGATGATTGGTAACTGCAAATTCGCTACTGTGCTACATTGAGGGGTGGTAACTGGAGTATGCTGCTTTGCGTCTTCGAGGGGTGATAACTGGTGTACTCCGCTGTGCTTCATTGGGGGGTGGTTACAGAGTACGTATTTTTTATTCAGGTGTGGTAACTGGGATTACGTTGCTCTGCTTCGAGGGATGGTAACTGGGAATATGCTGCTGTGCTTCATTGATGATTGGTAACTGCAAATTCGCCACAGTGCTACATTGAGGTGTAGTAACTGGGAGTACACTGCTTTGCTTTACTGAGGTGTGGTAACAGAATACGCTGCTGTGCTGTATTGAGCGTTGGTAACAGGGAATACGCTGCTATGCTTCATTGACAATTTGCAACTGCGAATTCGCTACTGTGCTAGATTGATGGGCGGTAACTGGAAGAACACTGCTTTGCTTCAGTGAGTTGTGGTAACAGAATACGCTGCTGTGCTGGATTGAGCGCTGGTTACTGGGAATATGCTGCTGTGCTTCATTTATGATTGGTAACTGTAAATTCGCCACTGTGCTACATGAAGGGGTGTTAACTGGGAGTACTCTGCTGTGTTACACTGAGGTGTGGTATCAGAATACGCTGCTGTGCTTTATTGAGCTTTGGTAACCGGTAGTACGCTTCTGTGTTTCATTAACAATTTGCAACTGCGAAATCACTACTGTGCTATATTGAGGGGTGGCAACTGGAAGTACGCTGCTGTGCTTCATTGAGGTGTGGTAACAGAATACGCTGCTTTGATTTATTGAGCTTTGGTAAGAGGTAGTACGCTGCTGTGTTTAATTAACAATTTGCAACTGCGATTTTGCTACTGTGCTATATTGAGGGGCGGTAACTGGGAGTGCAATGCTGTGCTATACTGAGGGGTGGTAACAGAATACGCTGCTGTGCTATATTGAGCGTTGGTAACGGAATAAGCTGCTGTACTTCATTGATGATTGGTAACTGCAAATTTGCCACTGTGCTACATTGAGGAGTAGTAACTGGGAGTTCACTGCTTTGCTCCAGTGAGGTGTGGTAACAGAATACGATGCTGTGCTGAGCGTTCATTACTGGGAATAGGCTGCTGTGCTTTATTGACGATTAGTAACTGCAAATTTGCCACTGTGCTACATTGAGGGGTAGTACCTGGGAGTACACTGCTTTGCTCCAGTGAGGTGTGGTAATAGAATACGCTGCTGTGCTTTATTGAGCGTTGGTAACGGGGAATACGCTGCTGTGCTTCATTGACAATTTACAACGTCAAATTCGCTAATGTGCTTCATTGAGGTGTGGTAACGGAACATGCTGCTGTGCTGTATTTAGCGTTGGTTACTGGGAATACGCTGCTGTGCTTCATTGATGATTGGTAACTGCAAATTCACCACTATAGTGTGATTATAATCTGCGGTTATCACAATCGTAACCAAGCCTTAAGGGTGTCACACTCACCTAAAGCGTCTACTAGTGTGATTTGGTGATGCCATTTGCATCCAACCACCTAACCCATGAAATAAGCGTAATTGTACACATCTTCTCGTGACATTCATCATGGATCTCACCACTCATACAAAAGTTGCTGCTTGCGTACTGCCCGTGATTTTTTTCTTTTCATCTCAAAACCACTCGTAATGTAAAGATCATCTTACCCTAGTGTGTAGGTATTAAAGTGTCTCGAGAGCCTGCAGTTTAGAGGGGGTTAGCCTTGTATTCGGACTCTAAATTACGAGTCAAAAGTTAAAGAGGAGACAAATTCAAAGAAACATTCACTTCATTAGAAGTTGTTGTTTCTCTTTTTTTTACACACGTACCGTGCTCGTAGTTTAGATCACCTCCAAGCTTAACCCTGCCACTTACTTACTTCCTCAAAGGTCCTGCCCCGCTGCCTCACCTATTTGGTCCGCGTGTCCCGGCATTTGCCAAGAGTAGTGCCGGGAACCTACTTTTACAAGCCATTCTCAGTGTTTCCGGGTGGCCTCCGGATGGAACTCCGCCCCCTGTGCTTGTTGGTGACGTCCGTTCGGTGAGTTCCAGGACGGACTACGAAACCCGGGCGGCATTATGGGTATTGTGGTTGGCTACTACCCAGGGCCATAGTAAGTTATCAACTAGACCGAGGAAGTCTACTTATTATCGCCTGTTTATACTAATAAGTCGGGGATCTCGTGAGGCGGTGATGGTAGACCGTCCCTGTCGTGACTGTCAGTATCCACTATTTCTTGGGCTCAGAGTTAAAGTGTAATCAGCGACTGCGTTACACAGCGGCTAATCAGTTATTATTACTTATGTGTGAAGATTATGCGGTGGTATGGTAGTCAATGCCGCATCTGTATGGTGTTTCCTGCAACATGATATGGACTTGGGTCTCACTGGGCGGATAGGGAGTACCCATGTTAACTCATATACCAGTAGATATACTAGGTGGAGATGTACCGCCGTATCATGAGGGTACCGTATAATGCCCATATAAATTTTTTGATGTCCCAAGTGTAGGTCACCCTTAATCATTTATGGTTCAGTTGATTCCATGGAATGTAATCATTCAGTCCCCGTACATGGGTCTGTAATCTATAATCCCATTGTTGTTCTCTTTCCAGTAGCCTTTTCGCAACGTTCATGCCGTCCTTAACCCGTCCGATTATGGTCCACTCCAGATCTTTGTCTGTGTGTCCTTTCTCAAGATAGTGGGTCGTGAGTTTGGTGGCTGAGATTGTTTTCTGATTGTGCTCCTATGTTCACTTATTCGCACGTTCGCCTTTCTGGTAGTCATGCCAATGTATTTGGCTTTACAGGGGCATGTGATCATGTACACTACATTCTCTGTGTTAGTTTATCTGGTCTCGCTGTACCGAGGTGTAGGCGAGGCCCAGATCAATGTGTGAAGTGTGGGTAGTGAACTGGCAAACAACACATGAGCTGCATGGATAGTGGCCCTTTACATGTGGTTGGTTCCACAAGGTAACTTGTTAGTTCTGTTTTGATTTGTAACTGTCTGTATGGACCAGAGTGTTCCTAAGTCTCTTGTTACGTCCGAAGGAAAACATGGGCTTCTCAAATGTAAGTTGGTTAAAGGTTAGTATCTGACATTTGTTATTAATAATTTTCTTGATGGCATTAGATGAGGAGTTGTACGTGGTGACACATATAAGTGCCTCCGTTTCTGTTTTAATGTTAGTCTCCAGTAGGGCGGAGCGCGGTGTATTACGAGATCTCTTGCGTGCTTGTTCTATCACCTTTTTCAGGTAGGCCTTTTCCCGCAGTTTCTTTGTTAGTTTGTCTGCTTCTTTGTTGTAACTGTCAAGATCAAAACCATTCCTCCGGATCCTGAAATATTGTCCGATAGGCAGATTCTCCCTCAGCGATCGTGGGTGAGCACTTTCAAAGTGTAGCAGGCTGTTGCGGTCAGTCGGTTTTGTGTAGAGGGTGCTTTCTAATATGCCACCTTTTGCTACAATATTGACGTCCAGGAATGATATCTCTGTACTGTGTGTGGACATGGTGAAGTGTAGAAAGGGATTCAGATGGTTAATCCAGTTCGCAAAATCTTTTGTGCTTCCCTCCTCTCCATGCCAGATGATAAGGATATCGTCAATGTACCTGAGCCAGCTGCGGATTCTGCCGGAGTATGGGTTATTGTAGCAGATGTGTTCATCTTCTAGTTGGCTCATGTACAGACATGCAATACTAGGGGCAAAAGTACTGCCCATGGAAGTCCCATGGACCTGTAGTTAGAGTTGGTCTTCGTACCTGAAGAAGTTCTCTGTGAGAGCCATGTGCATCAAAGACATGATTCATTTAATAGGTGCTTCCCGTGGCCATTCTTGAGAGCGCAGTGTGTCATTCAGCCGTGGACTCGACTCTTGCGGAATACTGGTATACAGAGCCTCCACATCCAGGCAGATCATAGTTTCTTGTGTATGGTAGTACTCTAGGTCCGCTAGGATATTGAGCCGATGCTTAGTATCCCTTACATAAGATCTGATCTGGGTGACGAGAGGTCTTAGCAACCAGTCAGTGTATTTGGACAGGGGTTCCAATGCCGACCCAAAGCCAGATACAATAGGTCTGCACGGGGGAGGGATCCTGCCCTTATGGATTTTTTGTATTGTGTAGAGTAGGGGAGTCCTGGGTTCCTCTGTGATGAGAAAGTCCCTTTCCTTCTTCGTGATCCAATTGTTCTCCAGTGCTTCTGCTGTCAATGTCGCGATGGTCTTCTGAAGACGTGCTGTGGGGTCCCTCTGTATTTTTTTTTTATAATGTCTCGCGTCCGAAAGGAGAGTAGGACATGCATCTCTATAGGTGTCTACATCCTGTATCACGATGGCTCCCCCCTTGTCGGCTGGCTTTATTACAATCTTGTTCCTGTTGCTCAACGATTGGAGCGCTTCTCGTTCTTTTTTGCTCAGATTGTTATAGGCGTCTCTCCTCGGTTGTAGTAATTCCACTTCTTTGGTAACTGCTTCTTCAAATGCCATAATCTCTGGGGGCATCATTGATGTAGGCGGGCAAAATGTAGACTTAAGCCGTACGGGTGTATGGCCAGTGTCTTTCTCTTGTTCGGGTTTCCCTTCAAAGAATGTCTTCACACGGATCTTTCTTAAGAACTCACTCAGTTCACACCTGGTCTTGAACTTGTCAATCTGGGTGGTGGGGACAAAGCCAAGCCCCTTGTTGAAAACTCCCTGTTCCTCTGGGGTAAGGATCTCATCTGTGAGGTAGACTACCAGATCTACATTGAACATGGGCCTGCTTGTTGGTCCCTCGTCTGGCTTCTTGTGTTTATTCCTCTTATGTTGTCCCATTGGACTCTTCTGTTGCCTCTTCTGCCAAGTCTTCCTCTACTCCCACCCTGACCTACAAAATACTGTTGATTTTGGTTAGGCTGAAAGTATGACATATTTTGGTACAGGGGGTACCTTGGAATTGCTGTGGTCCATATGGGTTGGGCCACGCGTACATCTGTGGGGGGAGGATGATGGGTTGAAACCCCCTCTTCTGTCGTCTTGACCTTTGAGGAAGTAAGAGGCAGGGTTAAGCTTGGAGGTGATCTGAACCACGAGCACGGTACATGAGTAAAAAAACGAAAAACAACAACTTCTAATGAAGCGAATGTTTCTTTGATTTTGTCTCCTCTTTTACTTTTGACTCGTAATTTAGAGTCTGACTACAAGGCTACCCCCCTCTAATCCGCAGTCTCTCGAGCCACTTTAATACCTCCACACTAGGGTAAGATGATCTTTACATTACAAGTGGTTTTGAGATGAAAAGGAAAGAATCACGGGCAGTACGCAAGCAGCAACTTTTGTATGAGTGGTGAGATGCATGATGAATGTTACGTGAAGATGTGTACAATTACACTTATTTCATGGGTTAGGTGGTTGGATGCAAATGGCATCACCACCTCACACTAGTAAACGCCTTAGGTGAGTTTAACACCCTTAAGGCTTGGTTACGATTGTGATAACCACAGATTATAATCACACTATAGCACCTGTCCCGAATGGCATGTATGGGTGACATAGGTGCAGCGTGGATTGGACAAGTATGCGCTTAACAATTCCAATATATGTTTCTTTTACAGATGGATATGAAACATTACACAGCAGGATGAGCGATAAGTGATTTACTTACCTTTTCGTATGAGTGCAGCTTTCTGCCCTCTACTAAAATATAGGAAATTCCTAGATAAATAACACCAGGGAGGGAAACATTTTTGCCCTGAAGAAAGTCCAGGACCCGCACGGGCCATTTTTTAAGGACTGAAACATGTCGGCACTAGGGTTATAGGACCATTATTTCCTTGCGACCCCCCCCCCCTTTTTCCATTTTGAATATCCCCTACGCTTCCGCGAATAAAGGGATACCTGGAGCCGTAGGAGGATTTTTAATCTTTAAACCCCCTGGCCATTTTCTCTTAAGTGCTCCCTGAAATATGAGTCGAGCCCACCCTGACCTTTAGGAGTCAGGGTGAACCCGATGATGAAGCATGACACTACTAGAGTGTGTGAGGGTTATTTAACAAAAAGGAACTGCTTCCTTTCCCGCGCTTGAGCGATTGGTACCCCGGGAGGTTTTGACTAATGCCCAACTGCCTGTAATCTAGGTGAGATAACTGTAAGTACTCTGCTGTGTTTCACTGAGGTGTGGTAACAGAATAGGCTGCTGTGCTGTATTGAACGTTCATTACTGGGAATACGCTGCAGTGCTTCATTGATGATTGGTAAATGCAAATTCACTACTGTGCTACATTGCGGGGTGTTAACTGGGAGTACGCTGCTGTCTTTCACTGAGGTGTGGTAACAGAATACTCTGCTGTGCTTTATTGAGGGTTGATAACAGGGAATACGCTGTTGTGCTCCTTTGACGATCTGTAACTGCGAATTCACTACTGTGCTATATTGAGGGGTGGTAATTGAAGTATGCTGCTGTGCTTCATTGAAGAGTGGTGCGGGCTATGAGGGGGGGGTAACTGGGTGTACTCTGCTTTCCTTCACTGAGGTGTGGGAACGAAATATGCTGCTGTGTTGTATTGAGCGTTTGTTACTGGGAATACGCTGCTGTGGTTTATTGGCGATTGGTAACTGCAAATTTGCCACTGTGCTACAATGATGAGTTGTAACTGGAGTATGCTGCTGTGCGTCTTCGAGGGGTGATAACTGGTGTGCTTTGCTGTGCTTCATTGGTAGGTGGTAACAGAGTACGTATTTTTATGGTTCAGGCGTGGTAACTGGGATTACGCTGCTCTGCTTCAAGGGATGGTAACTGGGAATAAGCTGCTGTTCTTCATTGATAATTGGTAACTGCAAATTCGCCAATGTGCTACATTGAGGAGTAGTAACTGGGAGTACACTGCTTTGCTTCACTGAGGTGTGGTAACAGAATACGCTGCTGTGCTGTATTGAGCGTTCATTACTGGGAATACGCTGCTGTGCTTCATTGATGATTAGTAACTATAAAAACGCTAATGTGCTACATTGAGGCGTGATAACGGAGTACACTGCTGTGTTTCACTGGGGTGTGGTAACAGAATACGCTGCTGTGCTTTATTGAGCGTTGGTAACAGGGCTGTGCTTAATTGACAATTTGCAACTGCAAATTCGCTACTGTCCTATATTGATGGGTGGTAACTGGGAGTACGCTGCTGTGCTTCATTGAGGTGTTGTAACAGAATACCCTGCTGTGCTGTATTGAGCGTTTATTACTGGGAATAGACTGCTGTGCTTTATTGAGCGTTAGTAGCAGGGAATAAGCTGCTGTACTTAATTGATGATTGGTAACTGCGAATTTGCCACTGTGCTACATTGAGGAGTAGTAACTGGGAGTACACTGCTTTGCTTTACTGAGGTGTGGTAACAGAATACATTGCTGTGCTGTATTGAGCTTTGGTAACCAGTAGTACGCTGCTGTGTTTCATTAACAATTTGGAACTGCAAATTCGCTTCTGTGCTATATTGAGGGGTGGTAACTGGGAGTACGCTGCTGCGCTAGACGAGGTGTGGTAACAGAATATGATGCTGTGCTTTATTGAGAATTGGTAACCGGGAATACGCTGCTGTGCTTTATTGATGATTGGTAACTGCGAATTGGCCACTGGGCTACATTGAGGGGTGGTAAATGGAAATACGCTGCTGTGCTGTATTGAGCATTCGTTACAGGGAATAAGCTGCTGTGCTTTATTGACGATTAGTAACTGCAAATTTGCCACTGTGCTACATTGCTGAATAGTAACTGGGAGTAAACTGCTTTGCTTCACTGAGGTGTGGTAACAGAATATGCTGCTGTGCTGTATTGAGCGTTCATTATTGGTAATACGCTGCTGTGCTTTATTGATGATTGTTAACTGCAAATTCGCTACTGATCTACATTGCAGGATGGTAACTGGGAGTACTCTGCTGTGTTTCACTGGGGTGTGGTAACCGAATACGCTGCTGTGCTTTATTGAGCGTTTGTAACAGGGAATACACTGCTATGCTTCATTGACAATTTGCAGCTGTGAATTCACTACTGTGCTATATTGAGGCGTGTTAACTGGGAGTACTCTGCTCTGTTTCATTGAGGTCTGGTAACAGAATACGCTGCTGTGCTTTTTTGAGCGTTGGTAACAGGGAATACTCTGCTGTGCTTAATTGAAGAGTGGTACGGACTATGAGGGGGGGTAACTGGGAGTACACTGCTTTGCTTCACTGCGGTGTGGTAACAGAATACGCTGCTGTGTTGTATTGAGCGTTCGTTAGTGGGAATACGCTGCTGTGGGTTATTGGCCACTGGTAACTGCAAATTTGCCACTGTGCTACAATGATGGGTGGTAACTGGAGTATGCTGCTGTGCGTCTTAGTGGGGTGATAACTGGTGTACTCCGCTGTGCTTCATTGAGGGGTCGTAACAGAGTGCGTATTTTTATGATTCAGGTGTGGTAACTGGGATTACGCTGCTCTACTTCGAGGGATGGTAACTGGGAATATGCTGTTGTGCTTCATTGATGTTTGGTAACTGCAAATTAGCCACTGTGCTACATTGAGGAGTAGTAACTGGGAGTACACTGCTTTGCTTCAGTGAGTTGTGGTAACACAATACGCTGCTGTGCTGTATTGAGCGTTGGTTACTGGGAATAAGCTTCTGTGCTTCATTGATGATTAGTAAATAAAAAATGCTACCGTTCTACATTGAGGAGGGTAACTGGGAGTACACTGCTGTGTTTCACTGAGGTGTGTTGACAGAATACGCTGCAGTACGTTATTGAGCGTTGGTAACTGGGAATAAGCTGCTGTGCTACATTGAAAATTAGCAAATGCGAATTCTCTACTGTGCTATATTGAGGGGTGGTAACTGGGACTACGCTGCTATGCTTCACTGAGGTGTGGTAGCAGAATAAGCTGCTGTGCGGAATTGAGCGTTCGTTACTAGGAATAGGCTGCTGTGCTTCATTGATGATTGGTAACTGCAAATTCGCTACAGTGCTACATTGCTTGACGGTAACTGGGAGTACTCTGCTTTGTTTCACTGGGGTGTGGTAACCGAATACGCTGCTGTGCTTTATTGAGCCTCGTTAGCAGGGAATACTCTGCTGTGCTTCATTGATGATTGGTAACTGCAAATTCACCACTGTGCTACATTGAGGAGTAGTAACTGGGAGTACACTGCTTTGCTTCAGCGAGGTGTGTTAACAGAATACGCTGCTGTGCTTTATTGAGCGTGCTAACAGGGAATAAGTTGCTGTGCTCCATTGATGATTTGTAACTGCGAATTCACTACTGTGCTACTTTGAGGGGTGGTGAATGGAAGAATGCTGTTGTGCTTCACTGAGGTGTGGAAACAGAATACGCTGCTGTGCTTTATTGTGCGTTGATACCAGGGAGTACGCTGCTGTGCTTCATTGAGGTGTGGTAACAGAATACGCTACTGTGCTTTATTGAACGTTGGTAACAGGGAATACGCTGCTATGCTTCATTCACAATTTGCAACTGCAAATTCACTACTGTGCTATATTGAGGGGTGGTAACTGGGACTACGCTGCTGTGCTTCATTGAGCTTTGGTAACAGGTAGTAGGCTTCTGTGTTTCATTAATAATTTGCAACTCTTAATTCGCTACTGTACTATATTGAGGGGTGGTAACTGGGAGTACGCTGCTGAGCTAAACTGAGGTGTCGTAACAGAATACGCTGCTGTGCTTTATTGAGTGTTGGTAACAAGGAATAAGCTGCTGTACTTCGTTGATTATTGGTAACTGCGAATTTGCCACTGTGCTACATTGAGGAGTAGTAAGTGGGAGTACACTGCTTTGGTTTACTGAGGTGTCGTAACCGAATACGCTGCTGTGCTGGATTGAGAATTGGTTACTGAGACTAAGGTACTGTGCTTCATTGATGATTAGTCATTTTAAAAATGCTACTGTGCTACATTGAGTGGTGATAACTGTGAGTAGTCTGCTGTGTTTCACTGAGGTGTGGTAACAGAATACGCTGCTGTGCTTTATTGAGCGTTGGTAACAGGGAATACGCTGCTGTGCTTCATTGACAATTTGCAACTTTGAATTCGCTACTGTGCTATGTTGAGGGGTGGTAACTGGGACTACGCTGCTGTGCTTCATTGAAGAGTGGTACGGACTATGAGGGGGGGGTTAGTGGGAGTATGCTGCTGTCCTTCACTGAGGTGTGGTAACAGAATATGCTGCTGTGCTGTATTGAGCGCTGATTACTGGGAATATGCTGCTTTGCTGATTTTTGGTATTGTGTAGACTAGGGGAGTCCTGGGTTCCTCTGTAATGAGAAAGTCCCTTTCCTTCTTTGTGATCCAATTGTTCTCCAGTGCTTCTGCTGTTAATGTCGAGATGGTCTTCTGAAGACATGTTGTGGGGTCCCTCTGTATTTTTTAGGTCTTGCCTGAGCCAGCGCATGCGCTGCTCGGCGAGACATTTAGTGTGTGGGCTTTTAAAAGTCCGACCACACGCTTTTGGCTGGCATAGAGCATGCGGTTACGCGCACAATGACGAGCAGAGGCGCCATCTGGCTTTCCTCTCTCGTCATGGTGCGCGCACATCGCACACCACTCGCCAGCCTGCTTTTGCCGTTTGCCGTCGCGCGCACCTCCAATTAACTTTCGCGCATGCCATTTCCCACTACCAAATGATGGAGCAGGGAGCCCACTTTCTTTACTGGCATTGTCACTCTTTTGTCTACTGGGCTCTTAATCAACGTTACCGAATGACCGTCTCTAGACTTTCCGCGAGACTTTAAGATAGATACAGCACAGATGTGAAACGTCAGCGGCCGGAGGCGGAGCCTGCCGTACCGGCACCTATGCTGCTGGCCTGTCACTTCCGGAGCAGGGAGACTGCGAACGAATACTTTAGCAGCACATTTTACACTCCTTCCTGGTGCAGTCCCTGCGTCTGTCAATCACTCTCAAACTAGTTTTCCAATTGCCTCAACTTGCCATCAATTATTGAAGTCTGGGAGTCGGTTACACACAGAAGCAAAGCAGAGGTAATCGATTTTAAGGTCTTCATTGGGCAGTGGGAGGTGAGTTCACTTTCGGGAATGTTCGGCCTAATTCTCGTGGGTTTGCGTTTATTGGCGAATTGGGCACTTCCCTTACGTTTGCTGGGTGGGTTGTGTTTGGTTTCTGATAGATTTGCTATTGCACGCTTCCTTGCTCTATCAGAGCGTACATAGCGTTAACCTACGCACCGACTGCAGTGAACAGATGTGCCCAGGTGAGATTGCATCCCTATCTTACTGTCATCTCACTGAGGACACCATAACATTGAAAATGTTATAAATTATATTTGTGCCTGCTTTTGCCGTGTGCCGTCGCGCGCACCTCAATTAACTTTCGCGCATGTCTTGGCCCCCACTCTGCTCCTCACTCCTTTTGGCTTCACTCTGCCAGCCCCGCCTCCCTCGGCATCCTTCCTCCCAATCTCTTGCTCCCTCCTTCCTCTCACCTCACTGTACCCTTTCTCTCCCCAGCCCCTCCTCTCTGCCCACACTCCTCTCGGCTCTACTTCCTACGCTCGCGGGGCGCCGAGGCTTCCATCTCCCCCTTTCCACCCCCCACTTCCCCCGCCCCTTTCCTTCTGTGTTCTCCCTGCCCCTACTCACTCCTCGGTGTCTGTCACTCCCTAATGCCCCGGTGCTCTCTATTTCCTATTTGTCCTCCTCACGCTTCACCCGCCTCTCCCACGCTTCATGCCTCTCCCCTCCCCGGTTTCTGTAGTACTGTGTGTCACTGCCTTTCCACTGGTCTCTCTCCGTGTATTTTTCACCCTTGGCCTCCTCCCTCCTCACAATTCCCCGTCAGTTCCCTCCCACCCTCTCTTCCTTGCAAAAAACAATGGGCAGAAAAGCATGTTTAATACACTTTTTCAGACGTGTGGTTAACCCAAAATTCCGTTTTTTTTTTTTTTTGCTGCACTGATGTTAACGGATGATTGCCGGATATGTGGGATGTTCGGAAGGGCAGCTACGGAGCTCCTCTTTTACGCTGCCATTTTGGCTGGAGCCAGGCCACGCCCCATGCTTTGGAAGTTTTGTTATACCTTCGAGGCTCTTTCCGCCAGTCTTGAGATTCCTTCCTGCAGACAGCAACCCTCTTCATGTGTTGATATTGTATGGCGCAAAGTGGCTACTGTATGATGCTGCCTTTGCCTCAGAAAGGCCAGGTCAAGGTTCAAGGAATCATATCCGCGTCTAATCATTGACACTCTACAGGACATCTTGGCACATAGTACCAGTGAAAATATTTTGTTATGCTAAATCTGACATATAACAATAAAGCTGCCCTCATGATAAAGCCAAGTTTTTTCTAGAATTCAATAGGGAAAAACCTACATCCAATATTAGTTAACTCAATAGTGTTCCAAAAAAACATGAACATGTTCCCTGAAACCTGTCATGCCATTACAGTATGTTCCAATAATATACCTTCATTCAAAAGTTAAATCTACATCCTACATTTTGCATGTTTTGTGATATTAAAAGAACAAAGCTCCGCATATTTGGTCTTTTATATTCTAGAAAATCTTTTTAAATTATGACTTAAAATATATTCATGAAGTTGCTCATGAGTTGGAAAGACGCGATTAAGTTTCCTGAAACTAGTCGTATTTTGTAAGACAAGTGACTGGGAACATACAAGTGCCACTCAGATTCTGACTCATTGCTTTACCAGAATAAAGCTCAATAAAGACCTTATTGAGAGTGATTGCTAGGAAACCCCTTTCTCTTACAGAGCAATTGCTTACCTTTTAAAAGGACTTTGTTTATAACTTCAAAGGCTAGTTTTCCTTTTTGATGCACATAAAGGATAGAATGGCCTGGGTCTGCACCTTCTTAGATCAGCATTTGTTACAAAAAAGAAGTGGAATAGGAAATGGGTGGGCAAATCACTTAATGTCCCCTTGCCTACCAAAACGAGCATTGGCATAGCCAATAGGTCTCGCCTTTGGGACCTTATAAGTGTTTAGCCATGCAACAGTTGATGTTGTTGCAGGAAGGATATTGTGCTGCATAACTAAATACTTATAAGGCCCCAAAGGCGAGACCTATTGGCTATGCCAATGCTTGTTTTATAATGTCTCTCATCCGAAAGGAGAGTAGGACATGCATCTCTATAGGTGTCTACATCCTGTATCATGATGGCTCCCCCCTTGTCGGCTGACTTTATTACAATGTTGTTCCTGTTGCTCAACGATTGGAGCGCATCTTGTTCTTTTTTGCTCAGATTGTTATAGGCGTCTCCTCGATTGTAGTAATTCCACTTCGTTGGTAACTGCTTATTCAAACGCCATAACCTCTGGGGGCATCATTGATGTAGGCGGGCAAAATGTAGACTTAAGCCGTAGGGGTGTATGGCCAGTGTCTTTCTCTTGTTCGGGTTTCCCTTCAAAGAATGTCTTCACCCGGATCTTCCAAAGGACTCACTCAGTTCACACCTGGTCTTGAACTTGTCAATCTGGGTGGTGGGGACAAAGCCAAGCCCCTTGTTAAGAACTCCCTGTTCGTCTTGGGTAAGGATCTCCTCTGTGAGGTTGACTACCAGATCTACATTGAACTTGGGCCTACTTGTTGGTCCCTCGTCTGGCTTCTTGTGTTCATTCCTCTAATGTCGTCGTCCCATTGGACTCTTCTGTTGCCTCTTCTGCCAAGTCTTCCTCTTCTCCCCCCCTGACCTAAAAAATACTGTTGATTTTGGTTAGGCTGAAAGTATGACATATTTTGGTACTGGGGGGGACCTTGGAATTGCTGTGGTCCATATGGGTTGGGCCACGCGTACATCTGTGGTGTGGGGATGATGGGTTGGAACCCCCTCTTCTCTGTCGTCTTGACCTTTGAGGAAGTAAGAGGCAGGGTTAAGCTTATAGGTGATCTGAACCACGAGCAGGGTACGTGTGTAGAAAAACAACAACTTATAATGAAGCGAATATTTCTTTGATTTTTGTTTCCCATTTTACTTTTGACTCGTAATTTAGTCTGACTACAAGGCTAACCCCCTCTAAACCGCAGTCTCCCAAGACACTTTAATCCCTACACACTAGGGTAAGATGATCTTTCCATTACGAGTGGTTTTGAGATGAAAAGGAAAACATCACGGGCAGTACGCCAGCAGCAACTTTTGTATGAGTGGTGAGATGCATGATGAATGTTACGTGAAGATGTGTACAATTACACTTATTTCATGGGTTAGGTGGTTGGATGCCCATGGCATCACCACCTCACACTGGTAAACGCCTTAGGTGAGTTTGACACCCTTAAGGCTTGGTTACAATTGTGATAACCACAGATTATAATCACACTATAGCACGCGTCCCGAATGGCATGTATGGGTGACATAGGTGAAGCGTGGATTGGACAAGTATGCGCTTAACAATTCCAATATATGTTTCTTTTACAGATGGCTATGAAATATTATGGAACAGGATGAGAGATAAGTGATCTACTTACCTTTTCGTATGAGTGCAGCTTTCTGCCCTCTACAAAAATATAGGAAATTCCTAGATAAATAACACTAGGGAGGGAAACATTTTTGCCCTGAAGAAAGTCCAGGACCCGCACGGGCCATTTTTTAAGGACTGAAACATGCCGGCACTAGGGTCATAGGACCATTACTTCCTTGTGACCCCCCTTTTTTCCATTTTTAATATCCCCTACGATTCCGCGAATAAAGGGATACCTGGAGCCGTAGGATGATTTTTAATCTTTAAACCCCCTGGCCATTTTCTCTTAAGTGCTCCCTGAAATATGGTCGAGCCCACCCTGACCTTTAGGAGTCAGGGTGAACCCGATGATGAAGCATGACACTACAAGAATGTGTGTGAGGGTTATTTAACAGGAAGGAATTGCTTCCTTTCCCGCGCTTGAGCGGTTGGTACCCTGGGAGGTTTTGATTAATGCCCAACTGCCTCTAATCTAGGTGAGATAACTGTGAGTACGCTGCTGCGCTAGACTGAGGCGTGGTAACAGAATACGCTGCTGTGCTTTATTGAACGTTGGTAGCAGGGAATAAGCAGCTGTACTTCATTGATGATTGGTAACTGCGAATTGGCACCGTGCTACATTGAGGAGTAGTAACTGGGAGTACACTGCCTTGCTTCAGTGAGTTGTGCTAACAGAATACGCTGCTGTGCTGTATTGAGCGTTGATAACAGGGAATACGCCGCTGTGCTCATTGACGATTTGTAACTGCGAATTCACTACTATGCTATATTGAGGGGCGGTAAATGGAAGTACGCTGTTGTGCTTCACTGAGGTGTGGTAGCAAAATACGGTGCTCTGCTGTATTGAGCGTTCATTACTGGGAATACGATGCTGTGCTTCATTGATGATTGGTAACTGCAAATTCGCTACTGTGCTACATTGCAGGGTGGTAACTGGTAGTACTCTGCTGTGTTTCACTGAGGTGTGGTAACAGAATACTCTGCTGTGCTTTATTGAGCGTTGATAACAGGGAATACGATGTTGTGTTCCTTTGACGATCTGTAACTGCGAATTCACTACTGTGCTACATGAGGGGTGGTAATTGAAGTACGCTGCTGTGGTTCATTGAAGAGTGGTGCGGGCTATGAGGGGGAGATAACTGGGAGTACTCTGCTTTCCTTCACTGAGGTGTGGTAACAGAATATGATGCTGTGTTGTATTGAGCGTTTGTTACTGGGAATACTGGCGGTTTATTGGCGATTGGTAACTGCACATTTGCCACTGTGCTACAATGATGGGTGGTAATTGGAGTATGCTGCTGTGCGTCTTCGAGGGGTGATAACTGGTGTACTTCGCTGTGCTTCATTGGGAGGTGATAACAGAGTACGTATTTTTATGGTTCAGGCGTGGTAACTGGGATTACGCTGCTCTGCTTCGAGGGATGGTAACTGGGAATATGCTGCTGTGATTCATTGATAATTGGTAACTGCAAATTCGCCACTGTGCTACATTGAGGAGTAGTAACTGGGAGTACACTGCTTTGCTTCACTGAGGTGTGGTAACAGAATACGCTGCTGTGCTGTATTGAGCGTTCATTACTGGGAATACGCTGCTGTGCTTCATTGATTAGTAACTATAAAAACGCTACTGTGCTACATTGAGGTGTGATAACTGGGAGTACTCTGCTGTGTTTCACTGAGGTGTGGTAACAGAATATGTTGCTGTGCTTTATTGAGAATTGGTAACAGGGAATACACTGCTGTGCTTTATTGATGATTGGTAACTGCGAATTCGCCACTGTGCTACATTGAGGAGTAGTAACTGAAAGTACACTTCTATGTTTCACTGAGGTGTGGTAGCAGAATACGCTGCTGTGCTGTATTGAGCGTTCGTTACTGGGAATACGCGGCTGTGCTTCCAAGATGATTGGTAACTGCAAATTCGCTACAGTGCTACATTGCTTGATGGTAACTGGGAGTACTCTGCTGTGTTTAACTGGGGTGTGGTAACCGAATACGCTGCTGTGCTTTATTGAGCGTTGCTAACAGGGAATAAGCTGCTGTTCTCCATTGATGATTTGTAACTGCGAATTCACTACTGTGCTACTTTGAGGGGTCGTGAATGGAAGAATGCTGTTGTGCTTCACTGAGGTGTTGTAGCAGAATAAGCTGCTGTGCTGAATTGAGCGTTCGTTACTAGGAATAGGCTGCTGTGCTTCATGATTGGTAACTGCAAATTCGCTACAGTGCTACATTGCTTGATGGTAACTGGTAGTACTCTGCTGTGTTTCACTGGGGTGTGGTAACCGAATACGCTGCTGTGCTTTAGTGAGCATATGATTGGTAACTGCAAATTCGTCACTGTGCTACATTGATGAGTAGTAACTGGGAGTACACTGCTTTGCTTCACCGAGGTGTGTTAACAGAATACGCTGCTGTGCTTTATTGAGCGTTGCTAACGGGGAATAAGCTGCTGTGCTCCATTGATGATTTGTAATTGCGAATTCACTACTGTGCTACTTTGAGGGGTGGTGAATGGAAGAATGCTGTTGTGCTTCACTGAGGTGTGGAAATAGAATACGCTGCTGTGCTTTACTGTGCGTTGATAACCGGGAGTACGCTGCTGTGCTTCATTGAGGTGTGGTAACAGAATACGCTGCTGTGCTGTATTGAGCGTTGGTAACAGGGTATAAGCTGCTGTGCTTCATTGACAATTTGCAACTGCGAATTCTCTGCTGTGCTATATTGAGGGGTGGTAACCGAGTACGTATTTTTATGATTCAGGTGTGGTAACTGGGATTACGCTGCTCTGCTTCGAGGGATGGTAACTGGGAATATGCTGCTGTGCTTCATTGATGATTGGTAACTGCAAATTTGCTACTGTGCTACATTGCCGGGTGGTAACTGGGAGTACTCTGCTGTGTTTCACTCTGGTGTGGTTACAGAATACGCTGCTGTGCTTTATTGAGCGTTGGTAACAGGGCTGTGCTTCATTGACAATTTCTAACGGCAAATTCGATACTTATATATTGAGGTGTGGTAACAGAATACGCTGCTGTGCTGTATTGAGCGTTAGTAACAGGGAATATGCTGCTGTGCTTCATTTATGATTGGTAACTGCAAATTGGCCACTGTGCTACATTGAGGAGTAGTAACTGGGAGTACACTGCTTTGCTTCAGTGAGTTGTGGTAACACAATACGCTGCTGTGCTGTATTGAGCGTTCATTACTGGGAATAAGCTGCTGTGCTTCATTGATTATTGGTAACTACAAATTCGTCACTGTTCTACATTGAGGGGTGGTAAATGGAAGTACGCTGTTGTGATTCACTGAGGTGTGGTAGCAGAATACGCTGCTGTGCTGAATTGAGGGTTCGGTACTGGGAATACGCTGCTGTGCTTTATTGACGATTGGTAACTGCAACTTTGCCACTGTGCTACATTGAGGAGTAGTAACTGGGAGTACACTGCTTTGCTCCAGTGAGGTGTGGTAACCGAATGCACTGCTGTGCTGTATTGAGCGTTCGTTACTGGGAATGCCATGGACTGGGCTCTGGGGCCTTGCCGGATTTAGATTACAAGTCATTACAATTTTACCTCATCGACAGTAACTCCGCATAAATAAGGTCGGCTCTCATTTACAAGTGGGCTGCTATTTGATTAGCATGGATGGTATATCCTTTATTAAGGCGTTAACGGACGAAAGTGTTTAGGAGGCGGTCAGCCACCGCCCCCCACGTGTATTCTACATCAGGGGTTATTATAGTAATTCCTTTCTTTGTTTTTCTTTGTTATATTTTTCCTGTTTGGATTTAGGGTAAAGGGTAACAAAATGTTTCAAATAAGCCATGTTATATGTTCTGGGACATGGCGTGGGTGGGGGGTAGGGGTAGTTTAGCTCTGCGGTCAAAAAGCGGTGTAAGTTCATTAGTGCATGGGTGTGCAGCCTATATATTGAGGTACAAGTGGTTAGCCTTTAACTCCACAATGTTGGGTGACAACGGCAATAGATAATTCCAGGAGCGCTAGCACTGAGCTAAACTTCATGTCCTGGAATGTGCAGGGTCTAAATGATTACAGAAAGATTCATAAGGTGGTAGCCTACCTGTACAGGCAGCATGTAGATGTGGCTATATTGCAAGAGACCCACCTGGCCCCCCACACCGGGCTGTTGACACAGAAATGTATGAAGGGTATGTGCGTGGCATCCGGATTTACCTCACATGCGAGAGGGGTGTTGATTTGGGTGCGTAAGAGCTCAGGCTTGCAGGTACATGGGGTAGATGTGGACCCTGGTGTCATAGCCAGATGCCACAAAAATAGTTTTAATGTGATCCTGGTTGGAATATACGGGCCTAATCAGGACGACCCACAATTCTATCACTCATTACATAGCAAACTTGCACCTCATTCCCATATACCTCAGTTATGGGGTGGCGACTTCAACTGTATACAAAATCCAGATCTGGACAGGTCAAAGAGTCCACACAGTCATCCATCCAGAGCTGCCACTGCCATAGCTGATATAGGAGAAGCTGAAGGCCTCTTAGATGTCTGGCAACACCTATCACCCCTGGGCAGGGGATACACACACTACTCCTCGGTGCATGACACGCACACCAGGATAGATTATTGGCTGGTCTCGCGCTCACTGTTACCCCTCATAGGTGATTGCTTATACATGCCACGCACCTACTCGGACCACTCGCCAGTGCTGCTGAAGCTATCACTTTGCAGCATACCACAAGGTGAAAATACCTGGCGGTTCCCACAATATTCTTTATTAGATCCAGTCTTCAGAGATGATCTAGAGAAGGCTATAGACGAGTTCTTTGCCACTAACATTGGGAGTGTCCCCAAGATGAGCACAATCTTGGAGACGTTCAAAGTTTACATTCACGGCATAACCATTTCCAAACTTTCAGGGGTTCTCCGATCGATTCGTACGCAGCTGGAAAATGTAGAAAGGGATTTGAAAAACCTGGAGAGGCAGTTCCAGGACAGTGGTGATCTGAAACTTCTTTCGCAAATTAGGGCACATAGCAGACTTTGACGAGCTTGTCAGCACCGAGATAAAACATCTAGGTCAATATGCTACAGCCAGGGTATATGCAGAGGGGGATAGGCCAAGCGTCACACTGGCTGCCTTGGCGCGACCTACCAGGAGTGATACTGATATTTTGCACGTACACAATGAACACAGTGTATTAGTTGAGGACACGCCTGGGATAATGGAGGCTTTTTGCACATATTATACCCAACTGTACACTACACGCAGCCCCACCTCGAGCGAATCAGATGACGAATACCTTGAATACATTGCAATGCAATGGTTGGAGAATGCTGATGGGGAAAGACTCATGGCCCCCCTACGCCCAACTGAAATTTTATCTGCACTCAAAGACATGCCAAATGACAAAGCGTCGGGGTCTGACGTCTGACTGTGGCCTTTTATAAAACATTTCAAGACCGGCTGATATTGCACCTATTGAACCTCTTCGAGGAAATGGCGCAGGGTGGTATAATGCCACCTTCTATGCGCGAAGCCACTTTGATCACTCTATTGAAGCCGGCGAAACAACCAGATCAATGCTCGTCCTATAGACCACTTTCCCTACTCAATACAGATGCTAAGCTGTTTGCTAAGATCCTGGCTAACAGGCTGGCTTCCCTATTGCCCAAGTTGGTGGGTCAGGAGCAAACCGGGTTTGTTCCGGGCCGCTCCCTTGCCTGTAACCTGAGAACCCTTTTCAACACGGTTAAACGTATCGACCCAAAAATCAGCTCTGCATCCCTTTTCATTGATATTGAAAAGGCTTTTGATTCCGTCAAGTGGCGATTCTTATATGCCGTTCTTAGGAGGGTGGGGTTGGGTGAGGTGTTCATGAAGCTAGTTGAGGTCCTGTACGCCAAGCCAACGGCACGTGTGAGAGTCAATGGGATGTTCACTCAGCCCATTGCGATCACCAGAGGCGCTAGACAGGGCTGCCCACTGTCCCCGCTATTGTACGCCCTGGCGGCGGAACCTCTTGCATGTGCCATGCAGGAATATCACGTCCACAGAGGCATAAGGTCCCCACAATATAACCTAGTTATTGCAGCATATGCAGATGATACTTTGCTATATATACGCAACCCAGATTCGAATTTACAACCAATGTTACGGGAGGTCGAGAGATTTGGTCAGCACTCAGGACTACACATTAATTGGCACAAATCTATGATGTTCCCGTTGACGCACACAACCACTCCCACCAATACCAATTATCCCATTGAATGGACCACAGAGCCCGTATTTTATCTGGGCATCCAGGTCCACACTGACCCTGAGGTGGTAATACGGGAGAATTATGGCCGAGCAATACAGAAATTAACGGAGTCCAAAGAGAAATAGATTAGGCTTCAGTTGTCCCTTATAGGCCGCATCGCGTTAATGAAAATGGTCATACTCCCCCAGTTCTTCTTCTTATTCATAAATATTCCCATATTGTTACCTAAGTCACTTTTTGGCACTTTGCGCACCCTAATGACACGGCTCGCGTGGACCGGGAAGCAGCCCCGGATCAAATGGGAGGTACTAAGAAGAACATGTTCAGAGGGGGGTCTTAATGTACCTGACCTCCGAAGATAGTATGGGGCCGCACAGCTACTGCATGCCCATTATTGGATACACGATCACCAGGGCCTCCCACATCTATACATGGAAAGCGCTGAAGTCAGCCCTGTCCCATTGGCTAAAACACTGCTAGGCGGGCCCCGATGTAGAACTAGCGTGATAGACCCGACTGATTGCACTAGGACGCAACTACATAAAGTGGCAGTGTCGCAACGACTTACATTGATATACTCCCCTAAGCTGCTGATTGAATGGTGGGATTGGGCTCCGTTCAGTGAAGATAGGGCGGTCACACAAACTAGCTTAAGATAGCGCTGATGGGGGATTTCTTCGTGGATGGTACAGTAAAAACTTGGGCTCAGGCACTGGCACATGCTCCCCAGTTATCCACTCTCTATGCATACCAATACTCCAGGGTGAGACAGGCGTTGAAAGACAAACTGGGAGATGACTTGTCTGAACCCCAGGAAATGAGTTCACTGACATCTCTCCTTCAGGTTAATACCCCTAGGCGAGGCATCACGGCACTGTACGCACTCACTAAGAGACATGACACTCAAGCCCTGAGCAGGACTCCGACGGAATGGCAAGAAGAGCTGGGAGTCGACATTACAGAGGCACAGTGGACGCATTGCTATTTCACTATGAAGTCTATATCACAGAATGGGAAACACAGGTTGTTGCACTACAAATACCTACACAGAGTTTATCGCACCCCAGCCTATTTGCACAAATATGGACTTAGGGATGACGATAGGTGCCTGCGTTGCGGGGCCAATGGGGCCGGATTCACTCACCTGCGTGGGATTGCCCGGGCATCCGCGCATTTTGGAGGGAAGTGATTCACATAATATCAGAAATGTTGATAACACAAATTCCATGAAACCGCCCTAGTAGCACTGCTAGGCTATGATCAGGATATACCAAAGACGTGCCGCAAATTGGCAGCTATTAGCCTATTATTAGAAAAGCACAGAATCGCTCTGCGCTGGATGCGGGGCCGCTACCTAAAGTAACAGAATGGCACTCTGACTTAGCATATTGCTCTACCCAATCTGATAACTACAATGCTCTACTCATGACTCGTTGCAGATCCAAGAACTTCTGGGGGCCATACCAGGAATATCTAGTGTGCCAGTCAGCTAGTGAGAGCAAAGATGGAGGGCAAAATAACCTGGAACAGTGCATTACGGTGGGTTGCTAGGCAGGCATAAACAGGATTGGGACAGGTGGGGGCATGACGTGATGTAGTCACTAAGCACATGGTGTGCGCATGCGCAACAGGCCCTTCCATACTCATAAGTGGATGTACCAATGATAGATACAGTGTTGTAACCTATGAGGTTGTAATTTGCCACTGCTTGAAACCTAAACTGCATAATTGAAATACTTGTTATATATTGCTTGTCTGACTGTAAGACTAAAAATTTAAATAAAGTTTAAAAAAAAAAATAGTCACTGTGCCTCATTGCTGAGTAACAACTGGGAGTAAACTACTTTGCTTCACTGAGGTGTGGTAACAGAATATGCTGCTGTGTTGTATTGAGCGTTCATTACTGGGAATACGCTGCTGTGCTTTATTGACGATTGGTAACTGCAAATTTGCCACTGTGCTACATTGAAGAGTAGTAACTGGGAGTACACTGCTTTGCTTCAGTGAGGTGTGGTAAAAGAGTACGCTGCTGTGCTGTATTGAGCGTTCGTTACTGGGAATACGCTGCTGTGCTGTATTGAGCATTCGTTACTGGGAATAAGCTGCTGTGCTTTGACGATTAGTAACTGCAAATTTGCCACTGTGCTACATTGAGGAGTAGTAACTGGGAGTACACTGCTTTGCTCCAGTGAGGTGTGGTAACAGAATACGCTACTGTGCTGAGCGTTCATTACTGGGAATACGCTGCTGTGCTTCCAAGTAGATTGCTAACTGCAAATTCATCACTGTGCTACATTGATGAGTAGTAACTGGGAGTAAACTGCTTTGATTCACTGAGGTGTGGTAACAGAATACGCTGCTGTGCTGTATTGAGCGTTCATTACTGGGAATACGCTGCTGTGCTTAATTGATAATTTGCAACGGTGAATTCGCTACTGTGCTATATTGAGGGTGGTAACTGGGAGTACACTGCTGTACTTCATTGAAGTGTGGTAACCGAATACGCTGCTGTGCTGTATTGAGCGTTGGTTACTGGGAATATGCTGCTGTGCTTCATTGATGATGGGTAACTGCAAATTGGCCCCTGTGGTACATTGAGGAGTAGTAACTGGAGTACACTGCTGTGTTTCACTGAGGTGTGTTAGCAGAATACGCTGCTGTGCTGTATTGAGCGTTGGTTACTGGGAATACGCTGCTGTGCTTCTTTGATGATTGGTAACTGCAAATTCGCTACTGTGCTGCATTGAGGGGTGGTAACTAGGAGTACACTGCTGTGTTTCACTGAGGTGTGTTAGCAGAATTCGCTACTGCGCTATATTTTGGGGTGGTACTGGGACTACGCTGCTGTGCTTAATTGAAGAGTGGTACGTTCTATGAGGGGGTTAACTGGGAGTACGCTGCTCTCCTTCACTGAGGTGTGGTAACAGAATACGCTGCTGTGCTGTATTGAGCGTTCATTTCTGGGAATACACTGCTGTGCTTGATTGATGATTGGTAACTGCAAATTCGCTACTGTGCTACATTGAGGGGTGGTAACTGGGAGTACACTGGTGTGTTTCACTGAGGTGTGTTAGCAGAATACGCTGCTGTGCTGTATTGAGTGTTGGTTAGTGGGAATACGCTGCTGTGCTTCATTGATTGGTAACTGCAAATTCGCTACTGTGCTACATTAAGGGGTGATAACTGGGAGTAATCTGCTGTGTTTCACTGAGGTGTGATAACAGAATAGGCTGCTGTGCTTTGAGCGTTTGTAATAGGGAATACGCTGCTGTGCTTCATTGAGGGGTTGTAACTGGAGTATGCTGCTTTGCGTCTTCGAGGGGTGATAGCTGGTGTACTCCGCTGTGCTTCATTGGGGGTGGTTACAGAGTACGTATTTTCTATTCAGGTGTGGTAACTGGGATTACGTTGCTCTGCTTCGAGGGATGGTAACTGGGAATATGCTGCTGTGCTTCATTGATGATTGGTAACTGCGAATCGGACACTGTGCTACATTGAGTAGTAGTAACTGGGAGTACATTGCTTTGCTTCAGTGAGTTGTAACCGAATACGCTGCTGTGCTTTATTGAGCTTTGGTAACCAGTAGTACGCTGCTGTGTTTCATTAACAATTTGGAACTGCAAATTCGCTACTGTGCTATATTGAGGGGTGGTAACTGGGAGTACGCTGCTGCGCTAGACTGAGGTGTAGTAACAGAATATGATGCTGTGCTTTATTGAGAATTGGTAACAGGGAATACGCTGCTGTGCTTCATTGATGATTGGTAACTGCAAATTCGCTACTGTGCTACATTGAGGGGTGGTAATTGAAGTACGCTGCTGTGGTTCATTGATATTTGGTAACTGCAAATTCACCACTGTGCTACATTGAGGAGTAGTAACTGGGAGTAAACTGCTTTGATTCACTGAGGTGTGGTAACAGAATACGCTGCTGTGCTGTATTGAGCGTTCATTACTGGGAATACGCTGCTGTGCTTAATTGATAATTTGCAACGGTGAATTCGCTACTGTGCTACATTGAAGAGTAGTAACTGGGAGTACACTGCTTTGCTTCAGTGAGGTGTGGTAAAAGAGTACGCTGCTGTGCTGTATTGAGCGTTCGTTACTGGGAATACGCTGCTGTGCTGTATTGAGCATTCGTTACTGGGAATAAGCTGCTGTGCTTTGACGATTAGTAACTGCAAATTTGCCACTGTGCTACATTGAGGAGTAGTAACTGGGAGTACACTGCTTTGCTCCAGTGAGGTGTGGTAACAGAATACGCTACTGTGCTGAGCGTTCATTACTGGGAATACGCTGCTGTGCTTCCAAGTAGATTGCTAACTGCAAATTCATCACTGTGCTACATTGATGAGTAGTAACTGGGAGTAAACTGCTTTGATTCACTGAGGTGTGGTAACAGAATACGCTGCTGTGCTGTATTGAGCGTTCATTACTGGGAATACGCTGCTGTGCTTAATTGATAATTTGCAACGGTGAATTCGCTACTGTGCTATATTGAGGGGTGGTAACTGGGAGTACACTGCTGTACTTCATTGAAGTGTGGTAACCGAATACGCTGCTGTGCTGTATTGAGCGTTGGTTACTGGGAATATGCTGCTGTGCTTCATTGATGATGGGTAACTGCAAATTGGCCCCTGTGGTACATTGAGGAGTAGTAACTGGAGTACACTGCTGTGTTTCACTGAGGTGTGTTAGCAGAATACGCTGCTGTGCTGTATTGAGCGTTGGTTACTGGGAATACGCTGCTGTGCTTCTTTGATGATTGGTAACTGCAAATTCGCTACTGTGCTGCATTGAGGGGTGGTAACTAGGAGTACACTGCTGTGTTTCACTGAGGTGTGTTAGCAGAATTCGCTACTGCGCTATATTTTGGGGTGGTACTGGGACTACGCTGCTGTGCTTAATTGAAGAGTGGTACGTTCTATGAGGGGGGTAACTGGGAGTACGCTGCTCTCCTTCACTGAGGTGTGGTAACAGAATACGCTGCTGTGCTGTATTGAGCGTTCATTTCTGGGAATACACTGCTGTGCTTGATTGATGATTGGTAACTGCAAATTCGCTACTGTGCTACATTGAGGGGTGGTAACTGGGAGTACACTGGTGTGTTTCACTGAGGTGTGTTAGCAGAATACGCTGCTGTGCTGTATTGAGTGTTGGTTAGTGGGAATACGCTGCTGTGCTTCATTGATTGGTAACTGCAAATTCGCTACTGTGCTACATTAAGGGGTGATAACTGGGAGTAATCTGCTGTGTTTCACTGAGGTGTGATAACAGAATAGGCTGCTGTGCTTTGAGCGTTTGTAATAGGGAATACGCTGCTGTGCTTCATTGAGGGGTTGTAACTGGAGTATGCTGCTTTGCGTCTTCGAGGGGTGATAGCTGGTGTACTCCGCTGTGCTTCATTGGGGGGTGGTTACAGAGTACGTATTTTCTATTCAGGTGTGGTAACTGGGATTACGTTGCTCTGCTTCGAGGGATGGTAACTGGGAATATGCTGCTGTGCTTCATTGATGATTGGTAACTGCGAATCGGACACTGTGCTACATTGAGTAGTAGTAACTGGGAGTACATTGCTTTGCTTCAGTGAGTTGTAACCGAATACGCTGCTGTGCTTTATTGAGCTTTGGTAACCAGTAGTACGCTGCTGTGTTTCATTAACAATTTGGAACTGCAAATTCGCTACTGTGCTATATTGAGGGGTGGTAACTGGGAGTACGCTGCTGCGCTAGACTGAGGTGTAGTAACAGAATATGATGCTGTGCTTTATTGAGAATTGGTAACAGGGAATACGCTGCTGTGCTTCATTGATGATTGGTAACTGCAAATTCGCTACTGTGCTACATTGAGGGGTGGTAATTGAAGTACGCTGCTGTGGTTCATTGATATTTGGTAACTGCAAATTCACCACTGTGCTACATTGAGGAGTAGTAACTGGGAGTACACTGCTTTACTGAGGTGTGGTAACAGAATACGTTGCTGTGCTGTATTGACCGTTGGTTACTGAGAATAAGCTGCTGTGCTTCATTGATGATTAGTAACTATAAAAATGCTACTGTGCTACATTGAGGCGTGATAACTGGGAGTACTCTGCTGTGTTTCACTGAGGTGTGGTAACAGAATATGATGCTGTGCTTTATTGAGAATTGGTAACCGGGAATACACTGCTGTGCTTTATTGATTGGTAACTGCCAATTCGCCACTGTGCTACATTGAGGAGTAGTAACTGGGAGTACACTGCTATGTTTCACTGGGGTGTGGTAACAGAATACGCTGCTGAGCTTTATTGAGGTGTGGTAATAGAATACGCTGCTGTGCTGTATTGAGCGTTCATTACTGGGAATACGCTGCTGTGCTTCATTGATGATTGGTAACTGCAAATTCGCTACTGTGCTAATTGAGGGGTAGTAACTGGGAGTACACTGCTGTGTTTCACTGAGGTGTGTTAACAGAATACACTGCTGTGCTTTATTGAGGGTTGGTAACATGGAATAAGCTGCTGTGCTTCATTGCCAATTTGCAACTGCGAATTCTCTACTGTGCTCTATTGAGGGGTGGTAACTGGGACTACGCTGCTGTGCTTCATTGAAGAGTGGTACGGACTATGAGGGGGGTAACTGGGAGTACGCTGCTGTGGTTTATTGGTGATTGGTAACTGCAAATTTGCCACTGTGCTACAATGATGGGTGGTAACTGGAATATGCTGGTGTGCGTCTTTGAGGGGTGATAACTGGTCTACTTTGCTGTGCTTCATTCGGAGGTGGTAACAGAGTACGTCTTTTTATGGTTCAGGCGTGGTAACTGGGATTATGCTGCTCTGGTCCGAGGGATGGTAACTGGAAATATGCTGCTATGCTTCATTGATGATTACTAACAACAAAAATGCTACCGTGCTACATTGAGGAGGGTAACTGGGAGTACACTGCTGTGCTTCATTGAAGAGTGATACAGACTATGAGGGGGGGTAACTGGGAGTACGCTGCTGTCCTTCACTGAGGTGTGATAACAGAATACGCTGCTGTGCTTTACTGAGCGTTGATAACCGGGAATACGCTACTGTGCTCCATTGACGATTTGTAACTGCGAATTCACTTCTGTGCTATATTGAGGGGTGGTAAATGGAAGTACGCTGTTGTGCTTCACTGAGGGGTGGTAACAAAATTTGCTGCTGTGCTGTATTGAGCGTTCATTACTGGGAATAGGCTGCTGTGCTTCATTGATTGTTAACTGCAAATTCGCTACTGTGCTATGTTGAGGGGTGGTAACTGGGAGTACACTGCTTTGCTTCACCGAGGTGTGATAGCAGAATATGCTGCTGTGCTGTATTGAGCATTCATTACTAGGAATAAACTGCTGTGCTTTATTGACGATTAGTAACTTCAAATTCGTCACTGTGCTACATTGATGAGTAGTAACTGGGAGTACACTGCTTTGCGTCAGCGAGGTGTGTTAACAGAATACGCTGCTGTGCTTTATTGAGCGTTGCTAACAGGGAATAAGCTGCTGTGCTCCATTGATGATTTGTAACTGCAAATTCACTACTGTGCTACTTTGAGGGGTGGTGAATGGAAGAATGCTGTTGTGCTTCACTGAGGTGTGTAAACAGAATACGCTGCTGTGCTTTATTGTGCGTTGATAACAGGGAGTTCGCTGCTGTGCTTCATTGACAATTTGCAACTGCGAATTCTCTGCTGTTCTATATTGAGGGGTGGTAACCAAGTACGTATTTTTATGATTCAGGTGTGGTAACTGGGATTACGCTGCTCTGCTTCGAGGGATGGTAACTGGGAATATGCTGCTGTGTTTCATTAACAATTTGCAACTCTTAATTCGCTGCTGTACTATATCGAGGGGTGGTAACTGGGAGTACGCTGCTGAGCTAAACTGAGGTGTCGTAACAGAATACGCTGCTGTGCTTTATTGAGTGTTGGTAACAAGGAATAAGCTGCTGTACTTCATTGATTATTGGTAACTACGAATTTGCCACTGTGCTACATTGAGGAGTGGTAACTGGGAGTACACTCCTTTGATTTACCGAGGTGTTGTAACAGAATACACTGCTGTGCTTTATTGAGCGTTGGTAACCGGGAATACGCTGCTGTGCTTCATTGAAGAGTGGTACGGACTATGAGGGGGGGGGGTTACTGGGAGTATGCTGCTGTCCTTCACTGAGGTGTGGTAACAGAATACGCAGCTGTGCTGTATTGAGCCCTGGTTACTGGGAGTATGCTGCTTTGCTGATTTTTGGTATTGTGTAGAATAGGGGAGTCCTGGGTTCCTCCGTGATGAGAAAGTCCCTTTCCTTCTTTGTGATCCAATTGTTCTCCAGTGCTACTGCTGTCAATGTCGAGATGATCTTCTGAAGACGTATTGTGGGGTCGCTCTGTATTTTTTTTATGTCGTCTCTCATCCGAAAGGAGAGTAGGACATGCATCTCTATAGGTGTCTACATTCTGTATCACGATGGCTCCCCCCTTGTCGGCTGGCTTTATTACAATGTTGTTTCTGTTGCTCAACGATTGGAGCGCTTCGTGTTCTTTTTTGCTCAGATTGTTATAGGCGTCTCTCCTCGGTTGTAGTAATTCCGCTTCGTTGGTAACTGCTTCTTCAAACGCCATAACCTCTGGGGGCATCATTGATGTAGGCGGGCAAAATGTAGACTTAAGCCGTAGGGGTGTATGGCCAGTGTCTTTCTCTTGTTCGGGTCTCCCTTCAAAGAATGTCTTCACCCGGATCTTCCTAAAAAACTCACTCAGTTCACACCTGGTCTTGAACTTGTCAATATGGGTGGTGCGGACAAAGCCAAGCCCCTTGTTGAGAACTCCCTGTTCCTCTGGGGTAAGGATCTCATCTGTGAGGTTGACTACCAGATCTACATTGAACATGGGCCTGCTTGTTGGTCCCTCGTCTGGCTACTTGTGTTCATTCCTCTTATGTCGTTGTCCCATTGGACTCTTCTGTTGCCTCTTCTGCCACGTCTTCCTCTTCTCCCACCCTGATCAAAAAAATACTGTTGATTTTGGTTAGGCTGAAAGTATGACATATTTTGGTACTGGGGGGAATTCGGAATTGATGTGGTCCATATGGGTTGTGCCACACATACATCTGTGGTGGGGGGGTATGATGGGTTGAAACCCCCTCTTCTCTGTCGTCTTGACCTTTGAGGAAGTAAGTAAGAGGCGGGGTTAAACTTGGAGGTGATCTGAACTACGAGCTCGGTACATGTGTAAAAAAATGAAAAACAACAACTACTAATGAAGCGAATATTTCTTTGATTTTGTCTCCTGTTTTACTTTTGACTCGTAATTTAGTCTGACTACAAGGCTAACCCCTCTAAAACCGCAGTCTCTCAAGACACTTTAATACCTCCACACTAGGGTAAGATGATCTTTACATTACGAGTGGTTTTGAGATGAAAAGGAAAGAATCACGGGCAGTACGCAAGCAGCAACTTTTGTATGAGTGGTGAGATGCATAATGAATGTTACGTGAAGATGTGTACAATTACACTTATTTCATGGGTTAGGTGGTTGGATGCCCATGGCATCACCACCTCACACTAGTAAACGCCTTAGGTGAGTTTGACACCCTTAAGGCTTGGTTACAATTGTGATAACCACAGATTATAATCACACTATAGCACCCGTCCCGAATGGCATGTATGGGTGACATAGGTGCAGCGTGGATTGGACAAGTATGCGCTTAACAATTCCAATATATGTTTCTTTTACAGATGGATATGAAATATTATGGAACAGGATGAGAGATAAGTGATCTACTTACCTTTTCGTATGAGTGCAGCTTTCTGCCCTCTACAAAAATATAGGAAATTCCTAGATAATTAACACCAGGGAGGGAAACATTTTTGCCCTGAAGAAAGTCCAGGACCCGCACGGGCCATTTTTTAAGGACTGAAACATGTCGGCACTAGGGTCATAGGACCATAACTTCCTTGTGAGCCCCCTTTTTTCCATTTTTAATATCCCCTACGATTCCGCGAATAAAGGGATACCTGGAGCCGTAGGATGATTTTTAATCTTTAAACCCCCTGGCCATTTTCTCTTAAGTGCTCCCTGAAATATGGTCGAGCCCACCCTGACCTTTAGGAGTCAGGGTGAACCCGATGATGAAGCATGACACTACAAGAATGTGTGTGAGGGTTATTTAACAGAAAGGAATTGCTTCCTTTCCCGCGCTTGAGCGGTTGGTAGCCTGTGAGGTTTTGATTAATGCCCAACTGCCTCTAATCTAGGTGAGATAACTGCGAGTACGCTGCTGCGCTAGACTGAGGTGTGGTAACAGAATACGCTGCTGTGCTTTATTGAGCGTTAGTAGCAGGGAATAATCAGCTGTACTTCATTGATGATTGGTAACTGCGAATTGGCACCGTGCTACATTGAGGAGTAGTAACTGGGAGTACACTGCCTTGCTTTACTGAGGTGTGGCTACAGAATACGCTGCTGTATCGAGCGTTGATTACTGGGAATACGCTGCTGTGCTTCATTGTGTCATGGATCCTGTACGTGTGTCTGCGTGTGTGTGAGCCACTTCCTTGTGGGGTTATCAGTCTAGCTTCCCTGAACAGGAAGCAGAACCAGAGGTCACCACTAGGGCACTTCCTGGTGAGACCGCATAAGAATCAGCGGTGCTCAACCCGGGATGCTTCTGTTCCTGAATTCCAGCACAGGAGTGCTGGTGCAGATTTCCTTGCGGGACTCGCGCAGGAGCGCTTTCTTCTGAGACCAGCATCTACTGCGGAGCAACATTCCAGAAGCGCTTTCAGACCTTGTAGCACGAGGCACGTGCAGGAGCTCGTTGCCTTTCATTTCCCCCTTTGCACATTCAGGCATTTTTGTATGACGGTAAGTGCACGAGGGCGTTACCGAGAAACACATCAGCCTTCACGGAAGGCACTGACAGTCTATCGTCCGCCTCAGCGCAGGAGCGCTAGTGCAGTATTCTCTGGCGTGGCTAGCGCAGGAGCGCATGGCCACAAGACCAGCAATCTAGTTTCTGAAGAAGCGCCTTCAGACCTGGTTGTGCAGAGGCAAGCTCAGGAGCGCATTGCCTTTTGGCTGTTATCAGCATCTTGTCCACAGTGAAAGTGCAGAAGCGCTTTCAGCATTCGCTATATGGTGGCACGCAAAGGAGTGCATTGCCTTTCAGCACCTTTTGTTCACAGCGCAGGAGCGCTTCTTTATCCCTAAACAGGACACGCAGAAGGGTGCATCGTCTCATCTTGTATTTGCTTCCCACACAGGAGCGCTTGATATATCATTTCATTTTAGTGGAATCCACAATCCTGATACTTCCTTCACAGCGCAGGTGCGCCTACGTTTATGTTCCATGTTCCTTTGGTGTGTGAGGTCATACACCACAACCTATCAGAGTGCCACATCCCAGGTGACTATAGATGTTTCCCTTGACTGCATTTCCTACAGTGTACATGAATGTGTGCTTGTGAGGGCGGTATTGATTACCTTATAGTTTGTACTTGCAGGCAGTAATTCCAAGAGGGGTTCCTTCATCTCCATTGGGCATATCCAGCCGGGCCTGCACTCTAAAGACAAAACCACCACTTATTAGAATTCCTTCCCCCAGCCTCTACCATCACCCGGGTCAGGTTATATACTAGGACAGGGGAGAGGTGGGAGATGGTGGAGGTTGTTCATGTCATCCCTGCGAGAACACTCTACAAGCAGAAGGTAAAACTTGTGGGGTCCTGACACATTGATGATTAGTAACTACACAAATTCTACTGTGCTACATTGAGGGGTGGTAACTGGGAGTACACTGCTTTGCTCCAGTGAGGTGTGGTAACAGAATACGCTGCAGTGCTGTATTGAGCGTTCGTTACTGGGAATACGCTGCTGTGCTGTATTGAGCGTTCATTACTGGGAATACGCTGCTGTGCTTCATTGACAATTTGCAACTGTGAATTCGCTACTGTGCTATATTAAGGGTGGTAACTGGGAGTATGCTGCTCTGCTTCATTGAGGTGTGGTAACAGAATACGCTGCTATGCTTTATTGAGCGTTGGTAACAGGGAATACGCTGCTGTGCTTCATTGATGATTGGTAACTGCGAATTGGCCACTGTGCTACATTGAGGAGTAGTAATGGGTTGTACACTGCTTTGCTTCACTGAGGTGTGGTAACAGAATACGCTGCTAGGCTTTGAGATTGGTAACAGGTAGTACGCTGCTGTGTTTCATTATCAACTTGCAACTGCCAATTTGCCACTGTGCTACATTGAGGAGCAGTAACTGGGAGTACACTGCTTTGCTTTACTGAGGTGTGGTAACAGAATACGCTGCTGTGCTGTATCGAGCGTTGGTAACCGGGAATAAGCTGCTGTGCTTCCTTGACCATTTGCAACAGCGAATTTCCTACTGTGCGATATTGAGGGGTGGTGACTGGGTCTACACTGCTGTGCTTCATTGAAGAGTGGTATGAACTATGAGGGGGTGGTAACTGGGAATACTCTGCTGTGGTTTATTGGTGATTGGTAACTGCACATTTGCCACTGTGCTACATTGAGGGGTAGTAACTGGGAGTACACTGCTGTGCTTCAGTGAGTTGTGGTAACAGAATATGCTGCTGTGCTGTATTGAGCGTTGTTTACTGGGTATACGTTGCTGTGCTTGATTGATGATTGGTAACTGCAAATTCGCTACTGTGCTACATTGAGGGGTGGTAAGTGGGAGTACACTGCTGTGTTTAACTGAGGTGTGTTAACAGAATACACTGCTGTGCTTTATTGAGCGTTGGTAACGGAATACGCTGCTGTGCTTCATTGACAATTTGCAACTGTGCATTCTCTACTGTGCTATATTGAGGGGTGAGAACTGGGACTACGCTGCTCTGCTTCATAGAAGAGTGGTACGGGCTATGAGGGGGGGCTAACTGGGAGTACGCTGTGTCCTCCAATGAGGTGTGGTAACAGTATACGCTGCTGTGCTTTATTGAGCGTTGATAACTGGGAATACGCTGCTGTGCTCCATTGACCATTTGTAACTGCGAATTCATTACTGTGCTACATTGAGGGGTGGTAAATGGATGTACGCTGTTGTGCTTCACTGAGGTGTGGCAGCAGAATACGCTGCTGTGCTGAATTGAGGGTACCTTACTGGGAATACACTGCTGTGCTTTGTTGACGATTGGGAACTGCAAATTTGCCATTGTGCTACATTGATGAGTAGTAACTGGGAGTACGCTGATTTGCTGCAGTGAGTTGTGGTAACCGAATACGCTGCTGCGCTGTATTGAGCGTTGGTTACTGGGAATACGCTGCTGTGCTGTATTGAGCGTTGGTTACTGAGAGTAAGCTTCTGTGCTTCATTGATGATTAGTAACTATAAAAATGCTACTGTGCTACATTGAGGGGTGATAACTGGGAGTACTCTGCTGGGTTTCACTGAGGTGTCGTACCAGAATGCCCTGCTGTGCTTCATTGATAATTGGTAACTGCGAATTGGTCACTGTGCTACATTGAGGAGTATAAACTGGGAGTACACTGCTTTGCTTCAGTGAGTTGTGGTAACAGAATACGCTGCTGTGTTGTATTGAGCGGTGATAACAGGGAATACTCTGCTGTGCTTCATTGACTATTTGTAATTGCGAATTCACTACTGTGCTGAGGGGTGGCAAATGGAAGTACGCTGTTCTGCTTCACTGAGATGTGGTAACAGAATACGCTGTTGTGCTGTATTGAGCGTTCGTTACTGGGAATACGTGGCTGTGCTTCCAAGATGATTGGTAACAGCAAATTCGTCACTGTGGTGTGGGGGGGGAGGCGTGGCCTGCGTGACTCCAATATGGCTGCAATGTGAGCGAGCTCCGACTGCCGCAGAGACTGTCCTGCAGACATCGCCTTCATCCTAGCCTACAAACCTGTTGCTATCGCTTGTGGAGTTGCTGTTTAATGCCAGCTAACCCGGATGGTGCTCATTCAGCGATTTAAGGCACATCTTATCGAGAACTAGGATAAAAGAGTAATGAGGCCTGACAACATGGTGGCGAGGTGTGCGGCGTTGCGGAGGTGCAGCGATTTCAGGTTTGGCCTCCCCGGTTCCTACGCATGTCAACCTACCTTGGCGCGCCTTGGGGTGCCTTGGCGAAGGTGTGCACAGATTGCTGCCAGGTGCTGATGCGGAGACTGGAGCTGTGCTCTCGCTGAGTCTCCCGACTGCGGGGGCCTGTTGCTGTGCCGTGGACTCAAGGTAGCGGCCTGTTGGGCTGCCCGGCCTGGATCGCTGCGTGGCGGACTGTGCTGCGAGCTGGGGCCGCGGAGCTGCACGATTGCCTGTGTCCTGACCGGACGGCCCTCGCTGGGCGGTGGGGTGGCGGCGGGCCCTGCAGGGAGACTGCGATGCGGCAGAGCCTTGTGAGCCTCGGCGGGTGGCCTGACCACCGCGGGTGATTAAAGGCAGCTGGTCGGGGGCTCTCGCCTGTAATCGCGTGGCCTGGCCGTCGCTGGAAGCCACCGGGGGGCAGTGTGTGCTGTGCCTGAGGCCTTGTGCAGACATCCTGGGACCGGCGGGGAACGATCGGCGCCAGCACATAGCTCGAGCCGCGGCTACACAGGCGGCAGGAGTAGCCAGGTGAGACCAGCTGCTACAAGCATTGCCCCTATTTCCAGTCACAAGAACCTACCAGAGTCTGCTTCCACCTTCGCAGGGGGCGCCAATTTCTCGATTTCCCTGCCACAGCATACCAAACACAATGGGGAAAGTCGACAAGGCACAGTCTAAATTACAATTTGAGCACCGCAAATCGTCAAAGGTCAGAGGGGAGGAGACTGACACTGTGGTATCTGAACAGGGGGCTACAGGCACTTACAAAGATGAAGACATACGCCATATCCTCTTGTCCATGCAGAAAATCCTCGCTACTATAGACGGTAAGCTTGACTCACTTTCCTACAGGATGGATCGCATGTCTGAGCGTGTGGACAAGCATGCTGAGAGGCTGGACATGCATGCTGAGAGGCTGGACATGGTAGAGCGCAGAGTGTCAGAAACGGAAGTCCCGCAGGTTGAGTCGGCGGCCACACTGAAGAAAATGGGGAGGCAAATGACTTCATTACGGGACAAGGCCGAAGACTTAGAGGCGCTCTCTAGGCGAAACAATGTACGCATTTTGGGCCTACCGGATACCACGGTGACCGGAAGTGTGGAGCGGTTTACTGAGCAACTGCTAGTGTCTTTACTTGGGCGTGAAAGAGTTTCCCAGGTATTCCTTGTGGAGCGCGCTCACCGCTCTCTGGCCCCGAAGCCTCCCCCGGGGGCTACCTCCCCAGCCTCTAATAGCGCGCTTACTCAATTACAGAGACCGGGTTGCAGAAGGCCAGAGTTGCGTGTGCTCAAATACGAGGGCCCGGAGATAGCGCTGTTTCCCGACTTAGCTCCGCAGGTACAAGAGGCACGTAAACAATTCGCGCCCATGAAGCGCAAACTAAGAGAGCTCAAGATTGACTATGCTCTACTCAGCCAGATTAAAGGTGACATGTGACGGAAAAACCAAGATATATAATGAGCCAAAGTTTCTACAACAAGACCTTAAAAAAACTTGGTAAAGTACGGGCTGGCATGGTTTCCCAGGAGCAGACCGAGAGGGGTGATACCGTGCACAATGAACAAGAGGACTATCCATATAACCAAGGAGAGATGAAAGCGGTGCCCGCGGCGCTTAGTTACACAGCGATATCACCGGAAATATCGGTGCGGTGCCTTATCAGTGACTGGCGCTAGATTTATGCCATGGACTGGGCTCTGAGGCTGTGCCGGATTTAGATTATAAGTCATCACAATTTTACCTCATCGACAGTAACTCCGCATAAATAAGGTTGGCTAACATTTACAAGTGGGCTGCTATTTGATTAGCTTGGATGGAATATCCTTTATTAAGGCGTAGTTAACGGACGAAAGTGTTTAGGAGGCGGTCAGCCACCGCCCCCCACCTGTATTCCACATCAGGGGTTATTATAGTAATTCCTTTCTTTGTTTTTCTTTCTTCTATTTTTCCTGTTTGGATTTAGGGTAAAGGGTAACAAAATGTTTCAAGTAAGCCATGTTGTATGTTCTGGGACGGGCGTGGGTGGGGGGTAGGGGTAGTTTAGCTCTGCGGTCAGCAAGCGGTGTAAGTTCATTAGTACATGGGTGTGCAGCCTAAATATTAAGGTACAAGTGGTTCACCTTCAACTCCACAATGTTGGGGGACGACCGCAATAGATAATTCCACGAGCGCTAGTACTCAGCTAAACTTCATGTCCTGGAATGTGCGGGGTCTAAACGATTACAGAAAGATTCGTAAGGTGGTAGCCTACCTGTACAGGCAGCATGTAGATGTGGCTATATTGCAAGAGACCCACCTGGCCCCCCACACCGGGCTGTTGACACAAACGTATGAAGGGTATGTGCGTGGCATCCGTATTTACCTCACATGCGAGAGGAGTGTTGATTTGGGTACGTATGAGCTCAAGCTTGCCGATACAAGGGGTAGAAGTGGACCCTAGTGGAAGATATGTCATAGCCAGATGCAGCAAAAATAGTTTTAATGTGATCCTGGTTGGAATATACGGGCCTAATCATGACGACCCACAATTCTATCACTCATTACATAGCAAACTTGCACGACATTCCCATATGCCTCAGTTATGGGGCGGCGACTACAACTGTATACAAAATCCAGATCTGGACAGGTCAAAGGGTCCACCCAGATGTCCATCCAGAGATGCCACTGCCATAGCTGATATAGGAGAAGCTGAAGGCCTCATAGATGTCTAGCGACACCTATCACCCCTGGGCAGGGGATACACACACTACTCCTCGGTGCATGACACGCACACCAGGATAGATTATTGGCTGGTCTCGCGCTCACTGTTACCCATCATAGGTGATTACTTACACATGCCACGCACCTACTCAGACCACTCGCCAGTGCTGCTGAAGCTATCACTTTGCAACATACCACGAGGTGAAAATACCTGGCGGTTCCCGCAATATTCTTTATTAGATCCAGTCTTCAGAAACGATCTATAGAAGGCTATAAACGAGTTCTTTGCCACTAACATTGGGAGTGTCCCCAAGATGAGCACAATCTGGGAGACGTTCAAAGTTTACATTTGCGGCATAACCATCCCAAACATTCAGGGGTTCTCTGATCGATTCGTACACAGCTGGAAAAGGTAGAAAGGGATTTGAAAAACCTGGAGAGGCAGTTCCAGGACAGTGGTGATCCGAAACGCCTTTCGCAAATTAGGGCACACATAGCACTTTGACAAGCTCGCCAGCACCGAGATGAAACATCTAGGTAAATATGCTACAGCCAGGGTATATGCAGAGGGGGATAGGCCAAGCGCCACACTGGCTGCCTTGGCGCGACCCCCCAGGCGCGATACTGATATTTTCCACGTACACAATGAACACAGTGTATTAGTTGAGGACACGCCTGGGATAATGGAGGCTTTTCTCACATATTATACCCAACTGTACAATACTCTGAGCCCCACCTTGAGCGAATCAGATGACATACCTTTAATACATTGCAATGCAATGGTTGGACAATGCTGATAGGGAAAAACTCATGGCTCCCCCTACGCCCAACTGAAATTTTATCTGCACTCAGACATGCCAAATGTAAAGGCGCCGGTGTCTGACGGTCTGACTGTGGCCTTTTATACAACATTTCAAGACGGGCTGATACCACACCTATTGAACCTCTTCAAGGAAATGGCGCAGGGTGGTATAATGCCACCTTCTATGCGCGAAGCCACTTTGATCACTCTATTGAAGCCGGGGAAACAACCAGATCAATGCTCGTCCTATAGACCGCTTTCACTACTCAATACAGATGCTAAGCTGTTTGCTAAGATCCTGGCTAACAGGCTGTCTCCACTATTGCCCAAGTTGGTGGGTCAGGAGCAAACCGTGTTTGTTCCGGGCTGCTCCCTTGCCTGTAACCTGAGAACCCTTTTCGACACAGTTAAACGTATCGACCCAAAAATCAGCTCTGCAGCCCTTTTCATTGATATTGAAAAGGCTTTTGATTCAGTCGAGTGGAGATTCTTATATGCCGTCCTTAGGAGGGTGGGGTTGGGTGAGGTGTTCATGAAGCTAGTTGAGGTCCTGTACGCCAAGCCAACGGCACGCGTGTGAGTCAATGGGATGCTCACTCAGCCCATAGCGATCACCAGAGGCACTAGACGGGGCTGCCCATTGTCCCAGCTATTTGTACGCCCTGGCGACGGAACCTCTTGCATGTGCCATGCGGGAATATCACGCCCACAGAGGCATAAGGTCCCCACAATTTCACCTAGTTTTTGCAGCATATGCAAACGATACTCTGCTATATATATATATATATATATATATATATATATATATATATATATATACGCAACCCAGATTCGAATTTAGAACCAATGTTAAGGGAGGTCGAGAGATTTGGTCAGCACTCAGGACTACACATTAATTGGTATAAATCTATGATGTTCCCGTTGACGCCCACAACCACTCCCACCAATACCAATTATGCCATTGAATGGACCACAGAGCCCGTATGTTATCTGGGCATCCAGGTCCACACTGACCCGGAGGTGGTAATACTGGAGAATTATGGCCGAGCTTTACAGAAATTAACGGAGTCCATAGAGAAATGGATTAGGCTTCCGTTGTCCCTTATAGGCCGCATCGCGTCAATGAAAATGCTCATACTCCCCCAGTTCCTCTTCTTATTCATAAATATTCCCATATTGTTACCCAAGTCATTCTTTGGCACTTTGCGCACCCTAATGACACGGCTCGCGTGGGCCGGGAAGCAGCCCCGGATCAAATGGGAGGTACTGAGAAGGGCATATTCAGAGGGGGGTCTTATCGTACCTGACCTCCAAAGATATTATGGGGCCGCACAGCTACTGCATGCCCATTATTGGATACATGGACCCCAGGGCCTTCCACAGCTATACATAGAAAGCGCCGAAGTCAGCCCCATCCCATTGGCTGAAACACTGCTAGGCGGGCTCCGGTGTAGAACTGGTGTGATAGACCCGACTTGTTACACTAGGATGCAACTACATAAAGTGGCAGTCTCGCAACTACTTACATTGATATACTCCCCTAAGCTGCCGATTGAGTGGTGCGATTGGGCTCTGTTCAGTGAAGATAGGGCGGTCACACAAACGCTACATAAGCTTAAGATAGCGCTGATGGGGGATTTCTTCATAGATGGTACAGTAAAAACTTGGGCTCAGGAACTGGCACATGCTCCCCAGGTCCCCAGGTTCGGTCTCACGTCCTATGCGGATGATACCCAAATTGTTGTGTCATTACTTCCGGGCCAGGATGTAGGCATAGACAAACGTTTCCAAACATGTATGAAATCTGTTGGGAAATGGATGGCAGAGAACTGCCTAAAGCTTAATTCAGGCAAGACTGAGGTCCTTCTATTTGGAAAGGATACTAGCTTTTGGACCCCAGGCTGGTGGCCAGACTCGATGGGCTCTCTCCCCACGCCTTCAAAAAAGGCAAAAATCTAGGGGTAGTTGTGGACGAGAGACTAACCTTCGGGGATCAGGTCAATGCAGTAGCATCTTCAACCACTTACGTGCTTAGAACAGTGAGGAAGGTAATGCCATTCCTACCCCCGAGTAGTCGACAAACAGTGTTCACAACCTTGGTGTTATCCAGGCTGGACTATTGTAATAGCTTGTATTTGAATATCCAACAGAAAAGTCTGAACAAACTACAGCTGCTGCAAAATGCAGCAGCAAGACTTCTGACGGGTACAGCCAAATTCTCACCCATCTCCAATGGATTAAGGAATCTCCACTGGCTTCCAATACGGAATCGAGTGCGTTTTAAATCCCTATGCATGGTCTTCAAAGCCCTTCATGGCAAAGGCCCCGACTACCTGAACCAGCTGTTCCACTGGTACATTCCGAACAGAGCACTTCGCTCGACAGGTGCCAAGCTGGTTTCGGTTCCACTCAGAAGGACTGCTTTGTGGGGGGCAGAAGCTTCGCTGTTAGCGCAGCGAAGGCCTGGAACGCCCTGCCTTTTTACCTCAGAGATGCTACGGATCTCTTAAATTTTAGGAAGGGCCTAAAGACCTGGCTCTTTTCTGAATAACTCCTCCCTTCTTGTTTTTTGCCTCAGGATGCATTTGCTAGCGCCAGGACACCCATGGGTAATCGCTGCGCTTTATAAAAGTTATTAACATAACCACTCTCGATGCATACCATTACTACAGGGTGAGACAGGCGTTGAAAGACAAACTGGGAGATGACTTGTCTGAACCCCAGGAAATGAGTTCACTGACATCTCTCCTTCAGGTTAATACCCCTAGGCGAGGCATCACGGCACTGTACGCACTCACTAAGAGACATGACACTCAAGCCCTGAGCAGGACTCAGACGGAATGGCAAGACGAGCTGGGAGTCGACATTACAGAGGCACAGTGGGCGCATTGCTATGGCACTATGAAGTCTATATCACAGAATAGGAAACACAGGTTGGTGCACTACAAATACCTACACAGAATTTATCACACCCCAGCCTGTTTGCACAAATATGGACTTAGGGATGACGATAGGTGCCTGCGTTGCGGGGCCAATGGGGCCGGATTCACTCACCTGGCGTGGGATTGCCCGGGCATCCGCGCATTTTGGAGGGAAGTGATTCACATAATATCAGAAATGTTGGAGACAACAAATTCCAGAAACCCCACTAGTAGCACTGCTAGGCTATGATAAGGATATACCAAAGACGTGCTGCAAATTGGCAGCTATTAGCCTATTAGCAAAGCGCAGAATCGCTATGCGCTGGATGCGGGGCCTCTACCTAATATAACAGAATGGCCCTATGACTTAGCATATTGCTCTACACAATCTGATAACTACAATGCTCTACTCCCGACTCGTTGCAGACCCAAGAACTTCGGGGGGCCATACCAGGAATATCTAGTTTGCCAGTCAGCTGATGAGAGCAAACATGTAGGGCAAAATAACCTGGAACAGTGTATTACGGTGGGTCGCTAGGCAGGCATAAACAGGATTGGGACAGGTGGGGACATGACTTGACATAGTCACTAAGCACATGGTGTGTGCATGCGCAACAGGCCCTTCCATACTCACAAGTGGATGTACCAATGATAGATACTGTGTTGTAACCTATGAGGTTGTAATTTGCTACTGCTTGAAACCTAAACTCCATAATTGAAATACTTGTTATATATTGCTTGTCTGACTGCAAGACTGAAAATTTAAATAAAGTTAAAAAAAAAAATCATCACTGTGCTACATTGCTGAGTAATTACTGGGAGTAAACTGCTTTGCTTCCCTGAGGTGTGGTAACCGAATACTCTCCTGTGCTTCATTGACCATTTTTTTCTGCGAATTCGCTTCTGTTCTATCTTGAGGGGTGGTAACTGGGACTACGCTGCTATACTTCATTGAACAGTGGTACGAACTATGAGGGGGGTAGCTGGGAGTACGCTGCTGTCCTTCACTGAGGTGTGGTAACAGAATACGCTGCTGTGCTTTTTTGAACGTTGATAACCAGGAATACGCTGCTGTGCTCCATTGACTATTTGTAACTGCGAATTTAGTACTGTGCTTTATTGAGGCGTGGTAAATGGAAGTACGCTGTTGTGCTTCACTTAGGTGTGGTAACAGAATACCCTGCTGTATTGTATTGAGCGTTCCTTACTGGGACTACGCTGCTGTGGTTTATTGGCGATTGGTAACTGCAAATTTGCCACTGTGCTACAATGATCGGTGTGGTAACAGAATACGCTGCTGTGCTTTGAGCTTTGGTAACAGGTAGTACACTTCTGTGTTTTATTAACACTTTGCAACTGCAAATTCGCTACTGTGCTATCTTGAGGGGTGGTTACTGGGAGAAAGCTGCTGTGTTTCACTGGGGTGTGGTAACAGAATACGCTGCTGTGCTTTATTGAGCATTGGTTACTGAGAATAAGCCTCTGTGCTCCATTTATGATTGGTAACTGCAAATTCGCTACTGTGCTGCATTGAGTGGTGATAACTGGGAGTACTCTGCTGTGTTTCACTGGGGTGTGGTAACAGAATACGCTGCTGTGCTTTTTGAGCGTAAGGTATACGCTGCTGTGCTTCATTGACCATTTGTAACTGCAAATTCGCTACTGTGCTACATTGAGTGGTGATAACTGGGAGTACTCTGCTGTGATTCACTGGAGTGTGGTAACAGAATAAGCTGCTGTGCTTTTTGAGCGTAAGGACTTCGCTGCTGTGCTTCATTGAAGAGTAGTACGGACCAAGAGGGGGGTAACTGGGAGTACGCTGCTATCCTTCACTGAGATGTGGTAACAGAATTCACTGCTTTGCTATATTGAGGGGTGGTAACTGGGACTACGCTGCTGTGCTTCACTGAGGTGTGGTAACAGAATACGCTGCTGTGCTTTATTGAGTGTTGATAACAGTAGCCTGCTGTGCTTCATTGACGATTTGTATCTGCGAATTCAGTACTGTGCTCTAGTGAGGGGTGGTAAATGGAAGTACGCTGTTGTGCTTCACTGAGGTGTGATAGCAGAATATGCTGCTGTGCTGTATTGAGCGTTCGTTGCTGGGATTAACCTTCTGTGCTTTATTGAGGATTAGTAACTACAAATTCGCTACTGTGCTACATTGCACGGTGGTAACTGGGAGTACACTGGTTTGCTTTACTGAGGTGTGGTAACAGAATACGGTGCTGTGCTGTATTGAGCGTTGGTTACTGAGAATAAGCTGCTGTGCTTCATTGATTAGTAACTATAAAAATGCTACTGTGCTACATTGAGGGGTGATAACTGGGAGTACTCTGCTGTGTTTCACTGAGGTGTGGTGACAGAATACGCTGCTGTGCTGTATTGAGCGTTCATTACTGGGAATACGCTGCTGTGCTTCATTGATGATTGGTAACTGCAAATCCGCTACTGCGCTACATTAAGGGGTGTTAACTGGGAGTACTGTGTTGTGTTTCACTGAGGTGTGGTAACAGAATAGGCTGCTGTGCTTTGAGCTTTGGTAACAGGTAGTACGCTTTTGTGTTTCATTAACACTTTGCAACTGCGAATTCGCTACTGTGCTATCTTGAGGGATGGTTACTGGGAGTACGCTGCTGTCCTTCACTGAGGTGTGGTAACCGAATACGCTGCTGTGCTTTATTGAGCGTTGGTTACTGAGAATAAGCTGCTGTGCTCCATTTATGATTGGTAACTGCAAATTCGCTACTGTGCTACATTGAGTGGTGATAACTGGGAGTACTCTGCTGTGTTTCACTGAGGTGTGGTAACAGAATACGCTGCTGTGCTTTTTGAGCGCAAGGAATACGCTGCTGTGCTTCATTGACCATTTGTAACTGCGAATTCGCTACTGTGCTATATATAGGGGTGGCAACTGTGACTACGCTGCTGTGCTTCATTGAAGAGTAGTACGGACTTTGAGGGGGGTAACTGGGAGTACGCTGCTATCCTTCACTGAGATGTGGTAACAGAATTCACTGCTGTGCTTTATTGAGCGTTGATAACGGAATAGACTGCTGTGCTCTATTGAGCGTTCGTTACTGGGAATACACTGCTGTGCTTTATTGACAACTGGTAGCTGCAAATTTGCCACGGTGCTACATTGATGGGTGGTAACTGGCGTACTCTGCTGTGCTTCTTCGAGGGTTTGATAACTGGTGTACTCCGCTGTGCTTCATTGGGGGGTGGTTACAGAGTACGCATTTTTATGATTGAGGGATGGTAACTGGGATTACGCTACTGTCGTTTGAGGGATGGTAACTGGGATTATACTGCTATGCTTTCTGGAGAGGTGGGTACTGGGAGTGCACTGATGTTGTTCACTGAGGGTTACGAACTGGGATTATGCTGCTTTGCTTTATTGGGGGGTGGTAACTGGGAGGATGAGGAGTGGTTTCTTATTGTGTGCGATTCATTTTACTCTGTCCAGTCATGCAACGAATATCTTCACTATTGGGGCCAGAAAGGGTTTAGGGATTCCAGAGGTTGCACAATAAAGCACAAGTTGTTGTGGGAACAAGTGGCAGAGCTGAAGAAAGGCTTGCCTCGGGCTCGTTTAATTCACACATTGAGTTATCAGCGTGTTGGTGTGCACATTGAAGGGAATTCACTGGCTGATCAAGGCGACAGTGAGAACTGCTGCCATTGCTGCAATCACTCTTTCTAGCATGAGGATAGACAGATAATGGGAGCTGTCAACGCTACGCTTAATAACAGCTCAGCCTTGCCAAAAGGCTTTCCACTCAAGTACTCCTACAAGTTGGATGCGGCGCAAAATATTGTGTATGCTCCAATTCCAGGATTGGGGGATAGAGTAATAACAAACATGGATTGCAGATTAGGTTTAATTCTGGCTGCACACGAGGGTCTGGGTTCAGCACACGCAGGTATTACTTCAACAGTTTCACTACTGAAACAATATTGTTGGTGGCCAGGTGTAAGAAAGTGCCCTCATTTTGCATGGTTGCCCCCACTTTTTGCTAACTGCTGATGTACTTTGACTGAGTGGGCCCTGGGTTCCTGCCAAACAGGTATCCAGGGCCTATATTCTTTCCCTAAACTGCATTAAAAACAAAACCTAATTGGCACTGTTTGGCCACAGGTCAGTTCCTTGTAAATGGTACCATAGGTACTGTGGCCATGGCAGGACTGTAAGGGCTGCAGCACTTCTTGTGCCACCCTTAGAGGCCCTGTACACACACATATATATATATATATATATATATATATATATATATATATATATATATATATATATATATATATATATATATATATATATATATATATATATATATATATATATATATATATATATATATATATATATATATATATATTCACTGAAAAAACCAGAGGTTTTAGGGACAGTTATAGTTAGTTGGACATTGCACTCGTACAAAACCCGTGAAATTCCCCGTTCTAGTTAGTTCAGCTAACTATAACTCGCGCCCCGCAATGCACTGCTGATGACGTCACATATTACATCACTCATGACATGGTCAGTGACATCACTGATGACATCATCCAGTGACTGTGTGTTTCTGTAAAGTTTAAATATGTTTAATATATATAGGGAAAGGCGTATTGAAGAATGAGTGGGTGTATAAGTGTCTGAATGGATGATTTAGTACGTGCGTGACTGACTCTACAAGTGAGTGATTAAACGTATCTTACTGAATGCATGGGTTAGTGACTAAACTGTGTGAATGTCTGTATCCGTCTGTTGGTGTGTAAGTGGATGCATGGATTTGCGAATAGCTACATGAGTGTCTATATGGGTTATTTATTGGTTCTATGAGTATCTGTATGGGTGCCTGAGTGTTTGTGTGGATGGGGTGTGTGCGACTGTGCATAGATGTGTGAGTGGGTGATTCACTGGGTGGATGGTTTCAAGAGTGCATCTGTGATAGACTGTATGGGTGGGTAAGTGTGTGTAAGAGTGTGTTAGTGAGTGAATGTATGTCCCAGTGGTACATGTGTGAGTAACTAAATATGTGAAAGGCAGTATATATGTGTATTGGAGTATATAAATAGCTATAAGCGAGAGTGAGTGATTGTGATAGTGGCTGTATGGATGAGTGTGTGCTTGTATCAGTGATTGTATAAGAGCGTAACAATGTGCTAGTATTTGTATGATTAAGTGAGCTGGTGTGTGTATAACTGTATAGGTGAGTAAATGGCAGTGTGTTTAATTATTTGCATTACTGACTAGGTGTGTGAGTACCTCTATGGATGAGTGGCGGTGTTTGAGTGTCTATATAGGAGTAAGAGTGCATATGATAGTCCTGTACTGAGTGACCATAAGTATGAGTGACTGTACGGGTGAGTGAGTGGATGTGTGTGTGTAGACCTAAGAATCAGTGAGTGGGTATGTAGTTATTGGTGTTGGAGTGTCTATGGTTTTGCGAATGGCACTCTGTAATTTAGATTGGGTGTATCAAAGGTTATATTAGGGTGTGAGGAGCTGCATCAGATTATCACGTGGATGATGTCATCAGTGATGTCATTTGAGATGTCATCAGTGATGTCATCAGTGATGTCACTGACCATGTCATGAGTGATGTAATATGTGACGTCATCAGCAGTGCATTGCGGGGCGCGAGTTATAGTTAGCTGAACTAACTATAACGGGGGAATTTCACGGGTTTTGTACGAGTGCAATGTCCAACTAACTATAACTGTCCCTAAAACCTCTGGTTTTTTCAGTGAATTTCAAAGGTTTTTAAAATGCTAATTTGTAACTATAACGTGCCTGAAACCTACGGTTTTTTCAGTGAATTTCAAAGGTTTTTTAAATGACAATTTTTAAATGTATTAATTTTTATATAAATTTTTTTCATACTGATTTACTACATTTTTAGAAACAATTTCTTTTACATATTTTATTTTTTAAATTACATTGTAATTACATTATATATTACATTACAAAAAATACTTTCTCAGAATGAATTACTTTAGTTTAAATACTTTGCACATAGGCAATAGACTTTTAAGTACAGTAGTTACAGTTGTTGCAATGGGCAACACATTTTCAAACACAATGCAACATTCAGCTCAATGTGAATTTCTAGTTAAATGCAATTAGTTACTTTATGGATTACTTTTCTAACCACAGGACTGGATCCTAGATTCAGTCCTGGTACATCTCCTGTAAACAGTTGAGTAAAAGCGTTTTGGTTACAGTCGTGATTTTTAAGGAATATTATTGTATTTTAAAAGTTGACACTTAGAAACTTTTTCTCATAGAATCACCAATGTTATCCTATGGAAGGAAATTCACTTAGCAGGTAAAAACTGTTATCGTTACTTTTTCTTACTCAGTGTTGGATCCTGGATCCAGCACTGGTGCATCTCCTGTAAACAGTTGAAAGAATGCGTTTAAGTCATACAGGCGATTTTTAAGGAATATTTGTAGTTTGTGAAAATCGACACTTTGAAACTTTTCTGCTGAAAACCAGACAATGGATTCCTATGGAAGAAAATATAAGTTACTGGTAAGTACGGTTAAAATTACTTTTCAGGACCAGTACTGGGCTGAAAGATACAGCACTGAGGTCTCTCCTTATAACAGGTGAGTAAATCGGAATTCGTATTTCGGCTGATTTTAGAGGAATATTTGTATGTTTCAAAAATCAACACTTAGAAACTTTTTCAGCAAAAAGCAGTCAATGATATGCTATGGAAGGAAATTCAAGTTACTGGTAAGTACGGTTAAAATTACTTTTGAGGATCAGTACTGGGCTGAAAGATGCAGCACTGAGGTCTCTCCTGATAGCAGGTGAGTAAATCGGAATTCGTATTTCGGCTGATTTTAGAGGAATATTTTAAAGTTCCAAAACTCCACACTTAGAAGAATTTCCAAGTGAAACCAGTCAATGTTAGCCTATGAAGGAAATTCAAGTTACCGGTAAGTACGGTTAAAATTACTTTTCAGGACCAGTACTGGGCTGAAAGATGCAGCACTGAGGTCTCTCCTGATAGCAGGTGAGTAAATCGGAATTCGTATTTCGGCTGATTTTAGAGGAATATTTTAAAGTTCCAAAACTCCACACTTAGAAGAATTTCCAAGTGAAACCAGTCAATGTTAGCCTATGAAGGAAATTCAAGTTACCGGTAAGTACGGTTAAAATTACTTTTGAGGATCAGTACTGGGCTGAAAGATGCAGCACTGAGGTCTCTCCTGATAACAGGTGAGTAAATCGGAATTCGTATTTCGGCTGATTTTAGAGGAATATTTTAAAGTTCCAAAACTCCACACTTAGAAGAATTTCCAAGTGAAACCAGTCAATGTTAGCCTATGAAGGAAATTCAAGTTACCGGTAAGTACGGTTAAAATTACTTTTGAGGATCAGTACTGGGCTGAAAGATGCAGCACTGAGGTCTCTCCTGATAACAGGTGAGTAAATCGGAATTCGGATTTCGGCTGATTTTAGAGGAATATTTGCACAATGGTGAAGGGAGGGGGCGGGGCCTGAGGTGACATCTGTGCAAACGCGCCCCGTGGTGCGTTTTAAGTTGGGGGATTAAGTCCCCTTGAATCATGAGGGTCCCTACGGGCCAACTAGCCCACCAGGAACCTCCAGTATGCGCCAGGGGGCTGCGTTGCAGAGACATGTACAGAGGCCACACCCCTTTACACCTCTCTGCAATGCAGCTCTGTGGCGCTTTCTGGACGTACCTGTTGGGCTAGTTGGCCCCCAGGGACCCTCAGGATTGAAGAGGATTTAATTCCCCATCTTAAAACGCGCCACGGGGCCTGTTTGCACACATGTCACCTGAAGCCCCGCCCCTCCCTTCACCACTGTGCAAACGCGCCCCGTGGCGCGTTTTAAGTCGGGGGATTAACTCCCTTGAATCCTGAGGGTCCCTGGGGTGCAACTAGCCCACCATATACCTCCAAAAGCGCCATAGAGCTGCGTTGCAGAGAGGTGTAAAAAGGGTCGTGGCCTCTGTACACCTCTCTGCAAGGCAGCTCCCTGGCGCATACTGGAGGTTCCTGGTGGGCTAGTTGGCCCCCAGGGACCCCAGTATTCAAGGGGATTCGTTCCCCTCTGCAAACGCGCCAGGGGCGCGTTTGCAGAGTGGTGAAGGAAGGGGCAGGGCCTGCGGGCCCGATCGTTTTTTTGTTTTTTGTTTTTTTGGGGAGGGGGGCCGCGTGGCCCCCCTCCCGAGCCACTACTTGCCCCGGGACCCCATCCCCCGGGGCTGGCCCTTCGTTGGGGACTGTGGGGGTCCCCAATCCCCCACAGTCCCGCCGGCTCCCCGTGTCCTACGGGAGCCGGCATTGCTACACATGGGGAGCAGCTAACATGCTGCTCCCCATGTGGAAAGCAATCGGCTTTGGATATTGGAAGAGAGAGCAGGTTTCCTGCTCTCTCTTCCAATATCCAAAGCAGTTTGCAATGACAGGACGGAGCCGCGAGGCTCCCGTCCTGTCATTGCAAACAGCAGTGTCCCGGGGTAGGCACCCCGGGACACTGCAGGAGCCGGCCCTGGGGGTGGTGGTCCCCAGGGCCATCAAGTGCTCCAGGAGGGGGCCGCGCGGCCCCCTCCCATTCAGTGCACAGCCCCGGGGAGGTGGTGGTCCCCGGGCTCTGGGGGTCCAAAACGGACCCCCATTGTAATTTTTCTTAGTGCCCCGGGGAGGTGGTGGTCTCGGGCGTGTGGGGGGCTGGAGCCCTCCCACACAGGTTTTTAATTAAAAAAAGAAGCCCCGGGGAGGTGGTGGTCCCGGGGCTGCGGGAGGGCTCAGAGCCCTCCCGCACCATTCTACATAAAGCCCCGGGGGTGGTGGTCCCCGGGCTTGGGGGCCCTTAGAGGCCCCCACACATAAAATTAACCCCCCCAGCATGCCCCCGGGACTTGGCCCACCCGGGGCCAATTAACATCGAAGCGGGGAGACCGCGCTCGATTTTTTTTCGGCAGGGTTCGCGCTCCCTGAGCGCATCCTGCCGATTTAAAAAAAAATAAAAAAAAATAAAAAAAATAAAAAAAATGTTTTGCCCAGGGGTCCTTGTGGGACCCCTGAGCAGACCTAGGGGTCAGGGTGTTTCTACCCTGCCCCCTTTGTGCGCTTTGCGCACTTGTTTCTGTCCCTCGGTTCTACCGAGGGACAAAATGGCTGCCAACACTTCCTGATTTGGAGTGTTGACAGCCAATTAACATAAAGCTCGTGCTCGGGAGGATCCGCGCCCTAGATATATCTATCTTTTTACTTTTCATTTTCTCAGCAACTACTGAACGGATTTACACCATTTAACAAAAAGGGTTCTTTCTGAACCAAGAACTACCTCTTTGCCAAATTTGGTGTAATTCCGTTCAGCAGTTCGGGCTGTAGCCGTGTCTAAAGTTTCCTATGGAAAATTGCATGGGGAAAACGCGTTTTGGGACCCCCTTTTTTCTCGGCCCCGCTTGACGAATCCCCCGAGACTTTCAGGGTAGGAGCGGACCGGAGCGCCCCACAAAGTTTGAAAATTTTGCGAAGATACGTCAACCGGCAAGAGAGTTATTTCAAATAGAATGTTGCGGATTTCCTATGGATAATAGGTTGTAACTATAACTATCTACTGGCGACCGCTCAGTAGATATATATATATATATATATATATATATATATATATATATATATATATATATATATATACACATATATATACATATATATACATATATATATATATATATATATATATATATATATAATGGCAGGCACTATGCCTGGTCAACTTGTGGTGTATCTCTAATAAAAAATGCACTGCTTTTCAACACACGATAACGTTGGTGTGTCAGCTTTTTGAGCGTAACGAGGTCCGCGCCTGGGTTTCCTGGCAGTGATCGTCAGGCCAGGGTTTGGAGCTTCATATATATATATATATATATACACATATATACATATATATATATACACACACAAACCAGGCACACTCTTCCGTAACCCCAACGAAGAGCACTCACGGAGTTTCTTAGTTCAATACTTTATTGTGCAAACCCCCCCTTGACAGACGCGTTTCGCCACACGGCTTCTTCAATGTCAGTTTCTTTTTCATTAACGTGAATATTTATAATACTTAGTACATCACGTGATCACAATGAAAAGTCGAAGTAAAAGATGGACTTGCGCTTCATTTGATACCACTTCATGGCGGCCATATCTGAAAGAGACACGTTAGTGACAGATTCCTTACCTTAGAATATCTCCAGGCGTCAGGCTGGATCCGGAAAGTTTTTGCGTAGCAGTACCCTTGCGCGTCGGTAGGCGGCGTCGTGCGGCTCCGCGTCCGTCGTCGGCGTCGTGATTGCCGGGATGACGTCGCGGGCAGTACTTAGACGCCGCCCCTGCGCGCTGACGTCAGTTCTTCTTTTTCCGCGCCAGTAAGCGCAGATCCGGGAAGAGCAGTGCCCTAGTCCATTTTTGACTTACTTTCTTGTGAATTTTTTCACTGTTTCTTTATCGAGTCTTCATCGACTCCTAGGTGTCGTAGGGATGCCCGGCTTCAAGCCATGCGACGCCTGTGGTCGAATGATGTCGATCACAGACCCGCATCTGGAGTGTCTCTTCTGTCTCGGCCGAGACCACGACACGAAGTCGTGCCCTGACTGCCGGAAACTTCACCCGAAGGCTTTGCGAGAGCGGTCTCGAAAGCTACTCGAGGTCCGGCAGTCTGCTCCGCGCCGCACCAAGCCCCGGTCCCGGGAGAGGTCGAGGGGCCGGTCGCGGAGTCCCCGCCGGTCGTCGGAGTCCAAGTCTTCGCGCTCCTCGGGTAAGTCGAAGCACAAAAAGTCTAAGAAGCGTCATCGCTCTAAGACTTCGCCTCGCCGGTCTCGCGACTCGGCTGAGGCCCCAGTCGGCACCGTCCCCGCGGCCCCGGACATGCCTATGGATCTGCCCCCGCATTACCCGTCCTTTCCAGGTTCGGGGGCGACTCTGGCCGAAATACAGGAATTCCTGTCGGCCATGGCCCGCCTCTTCGGGCCTCAAGGTCCCTCCGGTGCGCCTTCGGGCCCCGCGGGCCCTGATGGGGTTGCTCCGGCGTCGCCGTCGACTCCGGTCCCGGCGCCGCCTGTCCCACCAGCCTTCATCTCGGCTCCGGCCCCGATCCCGGCTCCGGTGGTACCGCAACCCCCATCGAAGCCGGTTGACCTAACCACGCCTCCGCCGACGCCAATGTCCCCGGTGCCGTTCCTGACGCCGTCCGGGGCTCCGGACGGCGTCGGTCCCCGGCTCTCTCCGGCTCCGGACATGGAGCCGGACCGACGTCGCTCGACTCCGGCGCTGATGAGACCTTGGATCCCAAATGTCCCTCCTCCTCCATATTTTGAACCTGAGGAGGACCAAGAGAGCTGGGAGGGGTCCGAAGACCCTCTCACACAACAGTGTGAGTATGATCAGGACTGGGCTGAGGAACTTGGGGATGCCAGTGGTCTAGACACCTCCCCTGACACTGGCATGCTGTCTCCTCCCGTGGCTACGGAGGAGGGAGCTAATTTTGCAACGGTGTTGCGTAGAGCAGCTGGAGCCTTACATCTCCAATTGCCTACTGTGGCTGTCAGGACTAATCTCCTGACGGAAGTGCTTCAGCCGGCAGCTTCCTCCTCGGAGACTGTGCTGCCGCTTAATGATGCACTCACTGACGTTCTTTTGGGTGCCTGGTCCAAGCCCACCACAGGGGCTCCTGTCGATAGGAACGTGGCCCGACGCCATCGCCCTGCTCCGGGCGACCCCTTGTTTCTCTCCCAACATCCCACCCCGAGAGCTTGGTTGTCCAAGCCTCTGCCTCCCAAACCGCCTTCCCTACCGCCCCTCCGGATAGGGAATCCAAACGCCTGGACCAATTTGGGAAGAAGGCTTTTTCTTCCTCCAGTGCTGGCTTGCGGTCCGTCAACACCGCTTGCCTTTGGGCCGATATACCCACTCCCTGTGGGATTCTGTGGCGGCTGTTTTGCCACAGTGTTCTGAGGAGGTCCAGACACTGCTTACCCGCGCCATTGCGGAAGGGCGAGATGCGGCTAAATACACCATACGTTGTGGCCTTGATACCGCCGACTCGCTGGGCAGATCGCTTGCGACGACGGTGGCGCTACGTCGCCACGTCTGGCTGAGAACAACTGGTTTCTCGGGTGATGTCCAGAATACACTCATGGACATGCCCTTTGATGGAGTCGGTCTTTTTGGTTCAAAGGCAGACCATGCGCTGGAGCGTTTTAAGGTCTCACGGGCTACTGCCAAGTCCCTGGGCCTTTCTGTTGTACTCCCTCCGCTAACCTCTGCTTTTCGTCCCTTTCGTGGCCACGGAAGGGGCGCCCGGTCACGTCAGCTGCCCAGCCACCGGCCCGCGCAGCAAGCGTTTTCGCGTGGCCGAGGACGTGGATACCGCCGTGGCGGTTCGGGCAACCAGCGTGCGGGTCAGGCCACCACCTCCAACCCGTCCGCAGCCTCCAAGCCCTCCTAGTTCCTCCTTTCAGGTGCACAGCACGCCAGTAGGGGGCAGGGTCCGCCATCACCTTCACCACTGGCGTCCCATCACCTCGGACAGGTGGGTCTTGGACATTGTCCGAAGGGGCTACTCCTCCCCTTCGAGACCACCCCCCAGCCATGCCACCTCAATTCCACCGCATGTCAGGGGATCACTTGGTGCTTCTGCAGAAGGAAGTCACAGCACTCTTGGCCAAGAGGGCCATCGAGCATGTTCCGACCCCAGAAGTAGGACGTGGTTGCTACTCCCACTACTTTCTGGTGCCCAAAAAGGACAAGGAGGACATGCGTCCTATCTTGGACCTCCGGAACGTCAATCGCTTCCTCCGGAAGGAGAAGTTCAAGATGCTCACCCTAGCTCAGGTCTTGACTGCCCTCGACCCTGGAGACTGGTTGGTAGCGTTTGACTTGCAGGACGCTTATTTCCACATCCCCGTCCTGCCGGCCCACCGGCGTTACCTACGGTTCACGGTAGGCCTCGAGCATTTTCAGTTCACCGTGCTCCCCTTTGGCCTTACAAGTGCCCCTCGGGTGTTCACGAAAGTGATGGCGGTGGTCGCAGCTCATCTGCGCCGGGCAGGGGTTCCAGTCTTCCCCTACCTCGACGACTGGCTGCTGAAGGCGGGCTCGCCCCAGGCAGTCGTCTCCCACCTCCAGACTACGGCCGAACTCCTGCACTCGCTGGGGTTCTCCATCAATGTGCCGAAGTCGCATCTGATTCCTTCTCCACAGCTCCTTTTCATCGGAGCAGTTCTGGACACAACGCAGTTTCGGGCCTATCCTCCCGAACGGCGAGTCCGGGCTATTCAGGCTATGATTCCAATCTTTCAGCCTTTATCCTGGGTTTCGGTACGGATGACCCTGAGGCTGCTGGACCTCATGGCCTCCTGCATCCTGCTGGTCAATCATGCCAGATGGCATATGCGGGCTCTGCAGTGGGACCTGAAGTTCCAGTGGGCGCAGCACCAGGGCAACCTCTCCGATCACGTCCAGATCTCGGAGGGGGCTGCAAAACAGTTGCAGTGGTGGCTCTCGAACCGGCAATGGGTCATGGGCAGATCCCTCTCCCTTCCCCAGCCAGAGCACACAGTTGTGACGGACGCGTCCCTTCTGGGATGGGGCGGTCACATGGGAGAGGCGGAGATCAGAGGCCTCTGGTCTCCGGCGGAGTCCCGGCTCCATATCAACCTTTTGGAGCTCCGGGCGATCCGACTTGCACTCAAGGCATTCCTTCCCTCTGTCAAAGGGAAGGTAGTGCAGGTGTTCACAGACAACACCACCGCCATGTGGTACTGCAACAAACAAGGCGGGGTGGGGTCGTGGACCCTCTGTCAGGAGGCTCTGCGCCTCTGGACATGGCTGGAACATCAGGGCATGTTCCTGATGGTTCAACACCTGGCAGGTTCCCTGAACGCCAGGGCGGACAAACTCAGCCGCAGGTGCATGATGGATCACGAATGGCGTCTTCACTCGGAAGTGGCGCAAGGTCTCTTTCTGCAGTGGGGAGAGCCTTGGTTAGATCTATTCGCCACCGAAGAGAACGCGCAATGTCATCAGTTCTGCGCGTTGGAATTTCCAAGGCGGGACTCGCTCGGCGACGCTTTCGTCGCGAGTGGAGTTGCGGTCTGTTGTACGCCTTTCCGCCTATACCACTTCTACCCAGAGTGTTGAAGAAGATTCGGCGCGACCGGGCCCAAGTCATCCTTGTGGCTCCGGACTGGGCTCGAAGAGTTTGGTATCCCGAGCTACTCAGTATGAGCGTCGATCCCCCGATCCGTCTGCCTCTTCGGGAGGATCTTCTGTCGCAGCAGCAGGGGATGGTTCTCCACCCGAACCTGTCCAGCCTCCACCTGCTTGCGTGGAGATTGAGCGGCGGCAGTTGATTCCTTTCGACTTGCCTCCCGAAGTTTGTGATGTGATTCTGGCAGCCAGGCGTCCCTCCACTAAGGTGGTATACGCCTGCAGGTGGAACAAGTTTGTGGTATGGTGCACAGCAAAGGCTGTGAATCCCCTCTCTGCCCCTCTTTCTGAGGTTCTTCTGTTCCTTCTTTCACTGTCCCAACAGGGTTCTGCCCTGGGTACCATCAAGGGCTATCTTTGTGCCATTTCGGCCTTTCTCAGGCTTCCTGATCAGCCCTCCCTTTTCAAGTCCCCTGTTGTTAACAGATTCCTTAAAGGCATTACACACCTCTTCCCTCCTGTTCCGTTTGTGATGCCTCAGTGGGACTTGAACTTGGTTCTTACCTTTCTTATGTGCGCTCCCTTTGAGCCCCTACATAACTGTCCTCTTCGTCTTCTAACTCTGAAGACAGCCTTTCTGGTGGCCATCACCTCCGCTCGGCGGGTGAGTGAGCTCCAGGCTCTATCATGCAAACCTCCCTTTCTGTCTGTCCATCCAGACAAGGTTGTTCTTCGGACGCGTCCGTCCTTCTTGCCAAAGGTGGTTACTGCCTTCCACATTGGGCAGACCATCACTTTGCCCACCTTCTTTCCGCCTCCGCATCCTTCCAGAGAGGAAGAGAGGCTCCACCGTCTGGACCCAAAACGTGCGCTTTCCTTTTATATCAACCGCACACAACACTTCCGGGTGGATGACCAGCTCTTTGTTGGCTACGTGGGCGCCAAAAAGGTCGGGCGGTGCACAAGAGAACCATCTCCCGCTGGGTAACCTTGTGTATCAAAGCCTGCTATTCTTTGGCTAAGAAGGAGCCTCCTGTTGGGCTGCGTGCCCATTCCACCAGGGCAACGGCTGCTACCACGGCTTTAGGCCGCGGTGTTCCGCTGCAGGATATCTGTCAGGCAGCTACGTGGGCCTCGCTGCACACATTTACAAAGCATTACTGCCTTGACCGTCAGGTCCGGAGGGACGGCTTTTTTGGCCGTTCTGCCCTCCGGGACTTCCTTGTCTGATCTTTGTTCGCAGACCCACCACCGGGGTTGGTATTGCTGGGGTATCTATTCTAAGGTAAGGAACCTGTCACTAACGTGTCTCTTTCAGATGCACAAGTTACTAACTTGTGTAACGATATATCTGTAAGAGACAGTAGTTAGTGACAGATTCCTACCGCCCCACCCATCCTCCCCGTTCTGCGAACTGATTTCTAGGGTTAAGGACATCCCTTTCAGGGCCCTAGTATTTTTCAGACACCTATGTCAGCTTCTTGCATGGCTCTGCGTTCCTGGCGCGGAAAGTCGTGTACAGAACTGACGTCAGCGCGCAGGGGCGGCGTCTTAAGTACTGCCCGCGACGTCATCCCGGCGATCACGACGACGGACGCCGAGCCGCACGACGCCGCCTACCGACGCGCATGGGTACTGCTACGCAAAAACTTTCCGGATCCAGCCTGACGCCTGGGGATATTCTAAGGTAAGGAATCTGTCACTAACTACTGTCTCTTACAGATATATCGTTACACAAGTTAGTAACTTGTGCCTTAAAACATACAATTAAAAAGGTGCAGTATCCCAAAGTGCTTTGTGCTGTGCAAATTTAAATGTAAACACTGATATCCTGGTATGTGTGGTGCTCTGATGACAAGCAAATACATGTTTATACATTTCAAAATTCCATCGTAATAAAAATCATATGTATATAACAATTATTAAAAACATGTATCTACACCATGAAAGAATTATTTAAATATAAATTCATATATATACACACATCGCCAACTCTATTGTGGATTAATGTATCAAATAACATGTTTCTCAATACGAATAGAGTAGGAGACTATTCTCACTCGAAGTAAAATATTAGAGCAAATGTCATCAGTTTGCCAACATAATTGTGCCCTATATGGGCAATTAAAAAGTCAAGCCTATGGGAGTAAAGATAATATTAGGCTAAAATTCTATTCAGATAAGGATATCATCATTATTATCCTGTTTTACTCCAGGTGTACCCACATCTCTTCATCGTTAAGCCCAATGGGCATCTTGGTTTGGAGATCAATGATCTACTTGGACTCCAAGATCTGAAGTTATTGCACCCTGTTGCCACCTCTCTCCTTTTTGTCAATTTGGTCTATACAATAAAAACTTAGGAGGTCCCTGTTGCTCTGATGGAATTTTTCAAAATGACGAGCAACAGGGTAAGTTACATCTTTATTAGTAATGGCTCGCATATGTTCTAAAACGCGTTTCTTTGTGGGGTGGATTGTACTGCCTATATAGCGCTTGGAACATGGGCATATTAAACAATAAACTGTAAAATCGGAGTTGCAATTCAGGAATTTTTTGATAGTACGAACAGGCCTAGGGTCCCCTGGCCTGCCTGGATAATTGACAACTTTGCTACTCTGTTTGCAGGCTTTACATCGTTGACACGGAAAGAAACCCGCTATGTTTAGGCGATTTACAGGTCTGGGGGTTCGATTAAAATGACTATGGATCAGATGGTCACCTACTGATTGACATCGTTTGTATGTGATGAGTGGGCGATTAGGGAGGTTTTTCTTTAGGATGTTATCTGTCTGCAGGATGTGCCAATTCTTTTTAAAGATCTGTAGGATATTATTAGATTTTTCATTGTAGCACGTTATCATTCTAACTGGGCCTACTCCTATATCTTTGTTATGGCCTTTAGCTACCAGTAGGTCCCTTCGATTGACCTGTTCAACCCTACCCACCGCTTGGTTGAGATCCGTGTTCGTATAGCCTCTTTGTCTAAAGCGATTTAAAGTCTGATCTTTTGCTTCCTTATAACTCTGCATTGTAAAAAAAAAAAAGAATAAAAAGAATATATATATATATATATATATATATATATATATCTATATATATATATATATATCCACACACCTACCTCCCCCTGTGTGTTTTGATGCAGAACAAAGTGTAGAGTCCCTGTGTGCCATGCCTACAACCCACTGCCCTGGCATAGGTCAGCCACCCCTCCAGCTGGGTGCACTATACCAGTGGTGAGGGTACAGTGCATGAACCCTACAGTGTCTAAATCAATTATTGTGCCACCCTTAGAGGTCCTGTACCCTTACACACACACACTGCCTTTGCAGGCTGCGTGTTTTGGTGCAGAACAAAGTGAAGAGTCGACATGGCCTACATCCCTGTGTGCCATGCCTACAACCCACTGCCCTGGCATAGATCAGTCACCCCTCTAGCTGGGTGCAGTATACCAGTGGTGAGGGCACAGGTGCATGAGCCATGTACCCCTACAGTGTCTAAGTCCATTCTTAGACATTGTAAGTGCAGTGCTGCCATTAAGAGTATATGGTGCTGGGAGTTTGTCATTACGAACTCCACAGCACCATAATGGCTTTACTGAAAACTTGGAAGTTTGGCATCAAATTTCTCAGCACATTAAACCCACACTGATGCCAGTGTGGGATTTAATGAAAAATGCACACAGAGGGCATCTTAGAGATGCCCCCTGAAAAACTACCTAACTCTAGTGTCCTGGCTGAGTGGATGGTCGCCAGCTGTCCCACCAGACATGTTTCTGGACCCCTGGGTTGAGAGCCTGCTGCTCTCGGGGGTCTGAAACAATGCACATCCTGGGACGAGGTGCCAAGCCTCCTCCCCCAGGATGGGCAGGGTCCACGAAGGGGAAGCTTCAAAGGCTTGCCGCCTTTGTGAGCTACCCCAGGCCTTTGCGGCTTCCAGCAACTGGCCCCCACTGGTTCTGACCCCCACTTTGGGCTGGAGAATCGGCGGAAAAACCAAGTGAGGAAGAGAGGTGTGTTCACCTTTGCCAACCCCACCCCTCAGGTGGGGGAGGCGAGGTGACTCACAACTCTCAGTCCCTGCCATCTTGCAGATGAGGGGACCCAGCCAACCAGATTGAGGCTTAAGCCCCCCTCCCACTGAAGGGTGGCATAATAGGGTGTACCCACCCCAAGGAAGGGACCCATTGGTCCCAACCTTTACTTAAAACACAAAAGGGGGGCCTGAGAAGGTTTTAAGGACCAGCGAGGGCAAACTCCCCAACACTCGACTATGGAACACACAAAAAGCCCTCGGGTCCGGAGTTCCATGAGGCGAGTGTATGTGTTTTTTGCTGACTATGCTAGGAGGGAGGGGGGTGTCCCTTTTCAGGACGGTTTCCCTCACACACCAGAGGTGTCTTGCTTCATCATCGGGATACGTCCTCGCGTCACGAGCCTAGTCATGACGCGGGCTACAACCCCTTCGCTGCGAAGCTCAGGGATGTTTTTTTGATCCAGGGGTGGTCATAAAACCCAATGTGAGCGTAGTGTGTGGTGGAGGGAGTGCAGTGCTGGATAAACAGTGGTAAAACTAGCTACGAGGTTAGCAGGACACAGTTTATTGTTGCTACCTGGTGCTAGGATTAAAAACAAGTAGTGAGTAGAACTGCCGACATTAGAACCCCCAAACCCTACCTTGCCAGTGGAAATTTTGGCATTTGAAAAAGCTGTGTTGAAGGATATAGAAAGTCTAAACCCAGACGAAACAAAAGTGTTTAATAATACCACAAGAGAACAGAAACAGGCAATAAAGGAGTTGGGAAACAACAGAGACCTGGTCATAAAACTGGCCGACAAAGGTGGAGCCATAGTCATTCAAACAGCAGTTGCATACCAACATGAATATATAAGACTCCTACAAGACCAAAGAAATTATGAAGAACTGACAGCAGATCCAACGGAAACCATAAGGGTACAGATCGCGAGCATGGTAGAAGAGGCCCTCGCACACGATTGGATATCGCAAAAGGAAGGCGAATTCCTGATAAGCAAGGACCCAGTCGTACCTTACTTCTACACGATACCAAAAATCCATAAAAACCTAACACATCCACCTGGACGACCCATAGTTTCAGGTATTGGGTCAATCCTGGAACAACTGTCGAAATTCGCTGACGCCTTTTTAAGACCACTAATTAAAAAAACTGACACTTACCTGCAAGAAATTTCTTACATGGCTGAATTATCAAAATGACTTTTTTGCAATTTACAAACACCACCTCCAATCAAGAACTAGTATTCCTGGAACTCAATATTTTCTGTCAAAGCGGCACACTAAAAACGACTTCACATATCAAGCCAACGGCGAAATATTGCCTTTTGCTCTATGATAGTTTCCACCCGAGACACCTGAGAAACAACCTCCCATTTTGCCAGTTCCTACGTCTGAGAAGGAACTGCTCGGACATCAAAGACTTCAAAGAACAAGCAGCGGACCTGCACCAGAAACTGGTAAAAAGGAACTAGCCAACACAAGTCATAAACAAGGCAATGAAACGTGCTCAAAATAACAATAGAGAAGCTCCACTGGAGTTAAGACCACCAAAACAAAAGGAAGACAGACTCATCTGTATCACTACTTATAACACAGCTAGTAATCAGGTGAACAAAATAATCAACAAACATTGGCGCATGTTGAATTGTGGGGATCTTCTTTTTCCCATACCCATGTTCTCACACAAAAGAGGCAAGAATCTGAGAGGCAAGAATCTGAAGGATCTATTGGTACACACTAGACAACACAAAGTCTGAGAAGAAGGGACACAACAAACCTTTCTAAGCCCCCTGTCTGGTCATTACCCATGTGGGACATGTGTCTGCAATCTCACCACCAGAAGTAAAAAGATACGGTTCAATGACAACACTGATTGGGAACAACGCCGTTTTACCAATTGCAACACTAAAAACGTGATCTACATGATCACCTGCCCATGCCAATTACATTACATAGGCATGACGAAGAGGATGGGGAAGACCCGCATTTGTGAACACCGGAGTAACTTACGTTGTGAGAGGGCCACGACCAAAATGTCTGCACATTACATTGACAAAAAACATACAGTGCAAGACCTACAGTGGACTGTAATTGAACACATTCTAAATTAATCACAACTTTTTGAAAAGGAACAGCAATGGGTTTTTCGTTTGAAAACCCACACAAATGGGTTAAACGATGGAATCCCGTGGAGCCAATTTGCAGAACCGGATTTTTTTCCCCCTGAAAAACTACATGCCTCGACATAAGCACGAACCATGTCACTTCACTTACGGATTTTTTTCTAATATCAGCCACCAATAACCCATAAAAGAGAATAGAAGTGGTCTTTTCTGTAAAAAAACACCTGTAATACCGTATGTCTGCACAAGAACACTGATAACATCACAAATATCATGGAGTATCATTATCAGATGGAGGCTGCTGCTCCTCAACTACAATACTCCTCCCATCATGCACCAAATGAGGCCAGGGTGCGGCGGTCATTTTGAAAGGTTAGCAGTCCATGCAAAACTAACATGAGGCAGTGAGCACGAGCAGACCTGATATTTAAGCAGGACGGCTGAGTCACTCACGTTCACCTATGGAGCCAATGGTAGGCAGTAAGTACGGCATAGCCGCTTCCCCAATGACTGAGGACCACAACCCCTTTTATTTGTTAAACTTCAAAATTTGCAAATTTCATTTATCTCTTCAGAGTTTAACTACATGCGTCCCTCCCCTCCTGTGCAGAGCTCATGGGGCAAAGTTAGAACAATAATAAGTACGTTTTTCAAGCTAAGTACTCTAACAAAATGGATTTGGTGTTTCACTGACTATGAAGCACAATGAGTAGACATACTGCATGGTTTTTTGCAAAAGAGTGCCTGGACATGACGATATTATTAAGTGTGTGTTTTCTGTTATTTGTTGTGTACTGTCTTGTCCATATACATTTTTTTTACACAGAGTGAAAGGCACCTTGACAATATCACACTGATAGAAACATATATCACACATTTTTCCACTGGATGGTGATGTGGTTTACAACACCTAACGTGCTGGTAATTTAACCCATGTTGTGCATACTTTTATCTTTCCAGAATGAATTGAGACATCTTACCAAATAGGTAGTATTGAAGCATCATACCTATTGGGTATCGTATAACGCACAATGATATACCATGAATAGGCACTAAAGAATACAATAGCCAATATTCAGGAGTGGTATTAGGGATCCATCGTACTTGGTCCTGAAGAAAAGGGGAAGGCTTGAAACATGTAGACCAGGAGTAACACATACATTATATTATGCACCTCCAACACCCCCGTTTTTAACAATACCAGCCACTGGATTCAATAAATTTAGGTCCCTATTGGCCAGGTATTATTTTTTAGGATTTTTGTTCACTATCTCACTGACCCTTCCACTCCTATTTTTTAGTAATATAGCCCACACCTTCCATAAAGTGCTCCCACGTCTCCGTCGGTTGCAGCACGCCCCATCCCGCAGCGGGTCGGGAAGAACCCGATGATGAAGCATGCCACCAAGGGACCTTTTGGTGGGTGAGGGTTATTTTAAGAAAAGTAAATCTTTTCCCTTAAGGAATCCTACTATATCTGGAAGGATATCAGTTTAAACTTTCAGGTGGATTTCTTTTGATTATCTATTTGATACAGGGGGCAAGGTCCACTACGTACCTCTCTCTCCCCCTTCTTGATTAATGTTCTATAAGCCATGCCACCAATAACGTTGGTGTAGTAACAAATTTGTGACCGCCACTCCTGGTTGAGCAGAAGCAACACTTTCATGCACAGCTATCACTGAGGCTATTCTGTGGTCTTGTTTGGGAATCAAACAATCACCAACCCCAGGAATTGTAACAAAGAGAACTTTTTGTTCGCTTAAATGGTATGCATATTTTGCTGGCACGCCCCTAGGTAAAGGTGCTGTTGTGCGTAACATTAATGCCAGCCAGTATATTGTGTCATATTAGGTTAGGTTTACAACTACCCTGTGTGGTTCTGTTTTGTTGGGTTGGATCTTGGCCCTTATCCTACATAGGTAGAGGAGAATTAGGCATTTTGCTTTCTTGGGGGCTACCTCTAGGGACACGTAAAGCCTATCCGCACCTACCGCATGTTGGATCAATGAGCAGACATGACCTGGCTGATGCTTGGGTGCCGCCTGTGGTCTTGTAAAAGGTGTTATGTAAAAGATTGCTATGCAGTGCATGTGGGATGCTAGTGTTTTTTTTAGGTCTCGCGCCTAGCGTTGCAGTGCGTAGCACTGCTCGCGCAGCGCGAGACCTTTAGAAAGGGCTTCTGAAAACGACCCACACGCTCGTGCGTGTGGTTTTGTTTTCGGAAGCCCACATTGGCTGGAGCGTACTTTTTTTTTATGGAGACGGCACGCGATTGGTCAAAGGCGGGCGCATGTCCCGCCTTTGCCGCGCCCATTCCCGACGGTGGCCAGAACGCGCAGCAGCGCGCGTTCGTCTGCTGCCGCGCTCCCTCCCCCCGCTCCTCTGTGGTGTGCGCGCACCACTAGTTTCGATTCCCGTTCGGCTCCTCTGTGGTGCGCGCGCACCACAGGTTTCGATTCCGTGCTTTTTTTTGCCTCCTGGGAGTGAAATATAACTGCGGTTCCGGGAAATTGGATACAAATATTCAGTGAAGGGGATTCAGAATGAAAAGGGGAATTTAACCGGGAGAGGAAATACAAATCGTATACGGAGCACGGGCCAAAGCAGAGAGGAGCCTGGTGCACGTGAAACAACCTGGGGCGTGAGTGTGCAAAGCACTGAGTGTGCAAGGCAGAGCTTGATTGTGCGAGGCATAGGAGTGTGAGAGTTCACTGCAGAGCTTGACATACTACGCGCGTGTGGAGAGTGGAGTGCTGGTTTGTAAAGCATAGTGTGAGAAGTAGAGCGGAGAAAGTGAGTTGGCAAGTCCGCGTTTGAGGGGTAAGGTAGGGAGCGTGCAATACATAGTGCGCAGTAGGGAGTGTTCAAGCAAACTCGGTGTTTCTGGCAACGCTTGAGTGCAAGGTAAATAGAGAGCGTGGTTGCAAGGGAGTGTTTGTGGGAAGCAGCGTCCGTCCTTGTAGGCATGAGCGTGCACGTGTCCTGCTTTTGCACTGGCTAGAGGTAGCGCAGGGATACGATCAACATTGTGAGCTGACCCTTTTGTAGGAAGTAAACATCGTGAGCGTGCAAAGTGTGCGTGTGTACCGAAGGGGACCGGCCGGAGGCACAGGGTGAACATGGGAGGGCTTGTGTGCAGGTGAGTGTAAGGGTCTGTGCAGTTCAGGGGTACAGTGTGGAAGCGCAAGGATTTATGTACAGGTGAGTGTAGGCCTTTGAAAGTGGTTTGCGGGTGGAGTGCACGTGGCATCGTGTATAGGTGGCATTTTGCGTGTAAGTTGTAGTGTGTACATGGGAACAGGCGTTAGCAGGGCTGTGTGAAGGTATAGCGCGGTAGAAAGCAAATGAGTGCAACTTAGTGTGCGAATTGTTGTGCAAGGGAGAGTTTGCAGGAGTTGGTGTGAAGAGGGGTACCAGTGAGTGGCTAGGTACGTGCAGGGGAGATACAGGCCACTGCTGTGTAGTTCGTAGTGTGCAGGTTAGGTGGTGTTAGTGTGTTTCCTAGCTTGAGGCTGGGTGTAGGTGTATATTGGCTGGTGCGTAGCCAAGACGCGGGGTGTTTGTGCTTATGTGACAGGCGTGGTGTCAGTGTGTGTGGATAGTGGCGTGCCTGTGACTGGCTGCACGTGTGCAGGCGATAGGCAGTGCGCTTTGCGTGTGTGCAGGCTAGAGACGGATGTCAGTGTGTGGCTAGCAGTGAGCAGGTAGGTGTGCCTCCCCCACCCTCCAAGGAACACACATCTGACACATCTAGGCTGCTGCTGCTGGAGAGGGAGGAGAGACCATGGGACCGCCCGCCTTGCACCTTTCCATACACTCGGCTTCTGGGCACCCTACGTCCACATCACAGTCGGAGGTCTAGGGTGGAAGGAAAGGCAGACACGACCAGCAGAGGAAGCCCCGCCGCCTCACGAGGAGCAGCTGCAGCGGGGCAGTCCTTCCTGGAGCAATGATGGGGGACACTTCCGGCCTGCCCTGAGGGCCCAGAGCCAGGTAAGACTGACTCTGCCTGCGTGTGTGTGTGGGGTGGGGGGGGGGTGCTGAAGGGAAGATGGCTGTCTGTTCTCAGGTGAGTTCCAGCAGTTTTTCATGTCACATGTTGTGTTTATTGAGTTCTGATGCGCAGGAAGCGTTAGCTTTGAGAGGGGGTTCTGCTCTGTTATTGTAACAAGGATCTCAACCCCCTTGCTGCAATTGTTCCCACTCATGTGTGGACACAAAAACTGCTGCCACCCCCCCCCCTTATAACCCGTGGACATGGGGTGCTATATCCTGCCTGGTTTACTTACCCCAACCTCGCTGATATGGGGTCGGGGCACTTGTTTCTAGCCATTCTCCAATGACAAAGGAGGGGCACTGGTCAGCCGCCGCGCCGTGCCAGGTACAGGAATGTGTGCCCAGCGACTGCCCAGCTTTCAGACCCTCCTGGAATTTGCACCCACCTCTCATCTCGCCCAGTGACGTGTCCACCTGCCTGACCTCATATCTATAGGAATGTGTAGCACCGGTGGCACTTGCTACGTCGAGGAATGTAAGACTAAGCTGGCATGGATGCGTGCCCACTTCTCAGCCTTGCCAAGTACACGACTGAGTGGCCGCCACACAGCTGTGCCGCAGTCTTGAATGTGTGCTCTTCTCTCATTGCAGCCATTTGACGAAATTGGGGGGGATCCCTGCTCTGCTTGTGATGTGTGACCGCCTTTTAAAACAGCCACGTGTAAGTAGGACTGTGCGCCTACTTCTCATCTCTGCCAGAAATCTATGCACATCTCTCAGTCCTGCCATGTTGTTGAAATTGAATGTGTGCCTACATCTGTTCTCTGCCAGAAATGGGTGCCCACCTCCCATCTCTGCCACGTATGCGTTTCCAGCCATCATGCCTGGCATGGATGTTTGCCAACCTCTCATTCCTGCCGTATAATGAAATACTAAAGTGTCCCCTTCTCTTATCTCTGTCAGCTCGACCATCCCGACCTAGGTCCTAACGTGGTGGCTACATTTTCTGTCTGTGGAGGCAGGGCGAGGGCTCCGGGTCTGGGATACTTTATTCTGGTTGGGAAATTACCCAGATACACCCATTTATTCTTTAACATTCTGTAAAAGTGAATAGAGAGAGCCTCTTTACGGCACCAGATTCCACGGGCTCCCAGAAATATGTGCCCTGCCAGGATTGGCACGTGGCAGCTGTAATAGAGCTACATGGCACAGAACATGGTGCCTTGGCCATTGCGCCAGCCACTCCACATCCGGGTGCCAGCAGCCAGCTTCCGTGAATCTCGGACCTGTTTCTCTGGAAGCCCAGTGCATCCAAGGGTTGGTAGTTTGCGAGCCTTCTTTCCTGGTGCCATCATTATTGACGCTCCAGTCCTCGTAAGCCAGTCGAAGGTTAACATCCAATACGCTGTCAAAGTTTTCAGTGACGCTCACTGTGAAAGTTAATAGTCACTCGTTCCGTGACAGGTTATAGTGAGACTATGTAACGATGGCTCCCACGTGCCCCGTGACTGTTTGCAATCATACACCCTGTGAAGTTTGTTCCCACACATCCTTTGAAAGTTTGTAGTCACACATCATGTGAAAGTGCATGGTCACACCATCTGTGACAGTTTGTAGGTTTGTAGTCATACATCTTATGAAAAATTGTAGTCGCACACCCCGTGGAAGTTTATAGTCACTTTGTAGTCACAGGTCTTGTGCAAGCTTTGCCTCACACACCCTTCTAAGTTAGTTGCCGCGCACCTAGTGAAAGTTTGTAGACACACCACATGTGAAGATTTGTAGTCAGACATCCTAAGAAAAAATGTAGTCACATATCTTGTGACAGTTTATAGTCACAGACCCCGTTGTTTGTAGTCACATATCCTGTACAAGTTTCACCTCACACACCCTGCTAAGTATGTTCCTGACAACCGTGTGAAAGTTTGAGGCACACCGTTTAACGTTTGTACAGATCATACCCTGAGAAAATAGCTGTGCATCCTGTTTAAGTTTGTTGGTGACATACCCTTTGAAAGGTTGTTTCTATCACATGCTGTGAAAGCATTTACTAACATACCCTGTAACGTGTGCTGCCACTCACCCAGTGACAATTAGAAGTCGCACCCCGGTAAATTATTTTCTAACACATTATTTGAAAGCATGCAGTCACACAACTTATAAAGATGGTTCCCATTCAACCAGTGACAGCTTGAAAGTTTGCTCTCACATTATCACATAAACCTTGTGAAAGTTTAGACTCACAACCCTTGTGACAGTTAAGCCATACAAACTGTAAAGTTTGTTCCTGCATGCCATGTGAAAGTTTGTAGTCTTACTTTTTTAGGTTGATCCTGCATATCTTGTGAATGTGTGGTCACTCCCCTTAGGGCTGTCTGTAGTCACAGAAACCCTAAAGTTTGTTCCCACACACATGGTGAAAGTCTGTAGTCACGCAAACCCTAATGTTTGTTCCCACGCACCACCAGTGCATTATTAAAGTTTGAGCTATTGGTGTTGCATTATTTAGCAATGCCAATAGCTCAAACTTTAATAATGCGAGAACTATTGCATTGCAAATGCTTGTTATTGTAATTGTAGGTGACATACGAAAAGTCCCTACGCAGGCACTGTAGTTCCCCATTAGTGAATCTCTTTTGACGCAGCAGTTCTTCTGGAGTATTCAAATGTGGGACAACCCATAACAGAGCGTACATATTCACAGAAATGTACATAACTTTTGTCGTGATATTGCAGTTCGGGATATGGGTTCCTTAGGAGTTCTCTGTGCCCCTTCAGCGGCTGTGTTTCTTCTGACCATCTCAGAAATGTTTGCAGTATTTAGTCCAATGGTGTCAACGTCATGGAAGCGTTTGATTATACATTGGGACAGTGCCCCCAAGCAGGTGTTAAGCATTCCCCTTGCTGAGGGCCCGTGGGTTTTTCCTCCTTCCATTGGCGCAAGTTCGAAAATGTCCTTTTTCCTTTTGGGTCGTGGGGACTGGCGAAGAATTGGTGTTGGTGCACCTCGTGTCGTTGTTATTACCTGTTGTGAAAGAACTATGTTGTTTGTTAATTCAGCTAGTCAAGTAAATTCCATTATTATTATTTTCGGAGACCATGTATTTTTACCACGGGTTGTAATCCTGTCAACCCACTTGTTGTGATATAGTGAGGTATCGGAAGGCAACCCCTGTTAGAATCGTGTTTTAGTGTTTTGGGGAGTGAGAGTGATTATTATTCTCTAGACAGATCGACATTTCAATTGAGTGATCAGAGGTGGTCTCATGAGTAAAGGGAGGGATAGAATTGTGGCTTTTAGCAGGAGTCCTATGGGTGACGCTGGTTTTGTCAAGGCGCTTCATCCGGTGGTTGCCTAGGAGTTGGTTGCTGTGTGGCTGCTTCCTGTGGCTATTTTCCTGCTAGGGGGCTACCTCTTTTTGAAATTGCCCCCAGTTGCTCTTGTTGCACGATGTATAGTTCAGTATCGATATATGTGCGTGGAAATGGGGGAACAGGGGGTGTGTTGTCGTTTGGGGTTGCTGGTGCTTGCCATGTGCCCCATGGACACATTTTGGTGCTTGTGCACTTCCCTGTTCCCGGCACATGGTGTGTAGCGTGGTCCCACCTCGTGGCCTCAGATACCTAGTTTTGCTGATCTCAACCCCGCCTTTCATCTGGAATCTTTCTTTTGGGGTGGTTTTGGGCGGTTTTACTTTTAGTTTTGGACGTTTTCCTTAAGCTGCTGTCATACGTCCCAGTTAGGCCTAGAAGGAAACGTTGCCATTTTACATGAATGTGGGTCTTTCCTAAAGTTGCCGTCACTTTTCCCATCGACTTTTGACCCACATTTGCATTTGTGACACTCTGGGTTAGTTTCCTAGAAAACATCAACCTTGTTACATGAGTCAACGTCGCATGAACATTATCATATTGCCTTGCTCCTCTATACAAGGCCTACACATACGTTGTGCAAATGTGTTTATTTTAGTCCCTATGGTGACACAGCTATCTGTAACACAAAAACAATGGCAGCCTGATCACAATCAGCCCAATGCAAGGATGCCTCTTTCTATAAATAAACATTTGTTTCCGGGTATAATCTGAGGAATTTCTGCTGACATCGAGAGGTCCCGGCATGCAGACGCTTTGCTCAGGTGCTGGCTAACATCTCAGTGACGGGTGTCCAGCTTGTGACCAAGACAGGGTCCTGCATTCTTATCCACGAGGTAATGGGGTTGGATCATCCAGTAAAGGGATTCTTGGCAAAAGATACACATATACCCTAGACAAGGAGGTTAGGGTCTGCATAGTAGAAGTGCACCAGATTGTTATATCATTTTCTATATGATCACATATATATGCTATTTCAGCAAGAAGGTGAAACTTTTTGTCCTGTTCACTGGATTTATGCTTGTTATAACTTTCATCTGCTGCTGTCTATTGATCTTTGCAGCACATATATTCAATACAAGAATCACTTTGGGTCAATAAACATTGAAAACGTCCGTGTGTATTCTTTGTATATTTCTCTGAGCAAAAGAGAGCACGAGTGTATGAGCGAAAGGTTCTAGATCTGTCACCATGATTCCTGAGAGGTCTGGGTTGTCATGTTCAGTAGTTGCCAGAACCATTCGCTCCCTGTCTAGGTTAGGGGGCTTACAGTGGCACTGTGGGTTAGCTGATCCGTGGAACAAAACATTCTGCGGTGGTGCACGGAATAAGTCTGGCACAATCCCAAAGTTTGTCATTCACAAACGTGCAGTTCCTACTGATTAGTGGAAACTACATGACATGGCGTTGCCAACGTTGGTTGGGCTCTTATTTTGTATGGATCAACTGGGTAGTTCAATCGTGCCTTTTCAGAGACCCCTCCACACCTTTTAATCGAAGACGTCCGTGGTGGTTGGGAATATCCTCCTCAGCTTAGAAGATATATCCTATGTATTGGCTGTTGGTAGTTCAAGCTTTAAAGTATCTATTTCCCACTGTGATAGCCTATTCTGTACTTCATTTTTTGCATAACATAGCGCAGAACATCTCTGAGAACTACAGATATACAGTTACTCAGAAACTACTACAAAATGGCCTCACACTAGATGGTGGGGACATTACCTTTGTGGTAGAGGCACACGAAGCATATGACAATAAAATAGTAACAATATTATAGATGCCTTACGCAGTTTGTGATGCAGACATTGACATTTACTCCGGCACGGGCTGTTCAAGCTGCACCACCACCATTAGTTACATTAGCCCACACACACTGAATGCAGTTATGGGAAAGGTTCCCACCAAAATGGAAGAAATTCTGTTTTGGATTGCACAGAAAACAAACCAGCTTGAAGCAGTATTTCCACATATGGGCCCTCAGGAAAAACACAGAATATTGACAATTTGCTTGCTGATGGTGATGGCTCCCTCCATAGCGGACTATGCAAGTTGGGGTATGGTTTTAGATGAAGTATATACTAGAACACCTGGTACCCCTTCTCTGGCTGTTTTGCGTGAAGTGCTAAAACAGGTCCAGAATGAGTACGGGGTAGCACATGGTGAAAATGTTACCAGTTCTTGTTCCGGATGGGATTGTTTAAGAAAAGTTATCATTTGATGTATATGGTACCTCTGAACTAGAAGATCTAGAGCATTCATCTGTGTTTTCTTCTGATGAGTTATATGATGGTACAGCTAACTTTGATGAGATGTTTTGGTTTCAACATTATGGACATCATTTTCTACACAAAGCTAGTATTCCTTGTGAAGATTTTAACTTTACACAATGGAAACATTGCCCTACACCACTACTGGGTAGTTCAAAAGCATTTGCACAGATGTTTGACTATTTTTCTGGGTATGACACTTCAGACCCGGCCGCTTTCTATTATAGGCTTGCACCGTCACCTTCAAAGAAAAATATGTTGCTAGACACCTAACTGATTTACTCTGCTTCAACCCTTTCCCAACTCTCTGTACAAGGTTTTTGACTTTTGGAAGGACACAATAGATGTGAAATCTATCTGGGGGACTAGAGCCTGGCAGGTTCAGGGAACTGAGGCTTTATTTAGACCCTTCTTAATACTGCAACAAACTATTTTCCCGAACAAAACTGTGCACCAAACGTGTCTTAGACTAGCCAAGATGGAAGACTTGAACACACCACAGGTTCCAACACTTGCACCCTATGAGAATTGGCAGCAATTAACACCTTACAATGAGGATACGATAGACACCATGCTGCGTATTAGGCATAGCTCATCAGACCCCAATTGAAAGGGGTAGTTAGTCTGCCCACTAGACACTAATAAATGTCAGGCTTGATTCCTGGTTAACAGCAAAGGATTCGCAGAATAGGCCCATCATGCGATATGCGCAGAGTGAACATTCGGTGATGGTGACAACTAATAGTGTTGGGAAGTTGTGCCTTGATTGGCTAAAAACCTCAACACTATATCAGGTGCAACAGCATGTGTCACTTTTATCTGATGACCTGGATCTACTGGACTTTTTGTTAGGTCCTGGGAAACCACGTCAAAAACGCTTTCTTTATGCCGTCTATCACAATATATGGAAAATATCTCAACAGGAGGCTGCCGAAAGGCTACGTGAGATTGACAGGGCCAACTTTGAACAAGCTCTAGCAGTAGTTGACAACGGTATGACTACCTTATCTAGAATATACTCCTTGGTAACATTGTACCATCAACCATAGACGTCATACAGCAAGACATGTCTGCATTACAACACAGACAGTACCAACTTAGGTCTATTCTTTTGTTGAGCTGGACTTTACAGACACTGCATTCTGGCCACATGCCATGGCGACACATTAACATCACAAATCTATTTTCACCATACCACCTTACTGAACAACAGATAGTTATGGCACGGAAGGTTGCAAAATATACTATGTTACATATTGAGAAACTGGAGAAATTACCTTTTACCGTTGCTGAAATTGCATCCTCGGATCGGATAATCGTTGGGTACATTACACTACCAATCTCAACTTTCCACTTTCAGTACTGTGAGATCTCACCTGATGTTTCCACAGGAGCGATATGCATGGTATGAAGCAAGGTCCCAACTTCCTTCACCCACCAAGAATGCCTAAAAATGTCAAGTAATGGTGAGATGGGGGAAAAAGGGAAAAGGGGAAGAGAAAAGACACACGTCTCATGGCGAACTCAGTGAAGAAGGTATGGTTCAAGGTATTCTTATGTGTTCTCTGCATGTAAAGAAAAGAATATGAATGTTAGGGTTTGAGTGAGGATTCCAATCAGATAGAACATACAAATCTTTGTAAATGTATCTGCGTCTTAATGTGGTAACTACCTGATTAATGCCCCTCTTATGCATATAAGCAAGTAACTGTAAACCCAGGAGCAGTGTACCACATATAAACATGGAAAAGAGACAAATTCTGTATATATGGCACAACAGTGAAAAAAGAAATGTAAGTAATAAAGGAACAGTGTTAAAACACAACTAAAAGCATTGTATAGCAGAGAGTCAAGGAAAGCCCAAAAGTCATATGTCCATTAGAGGAAAAGAGGATGCAATCCCATCTTTAATTGTTCCTCTATAGCCAAAACAAAAAAGAAGACACACAAAATTGCGCTGGGCTAAATACTAAATGTCTCCTTAAGCCTCAGGAGAAAAACGAATAGTCTGATGTATTATTACAGCTTCAACAGGAATGCACAAATGAGAATGGAATCTCCAAATGCCATGGGAACAATTATCAGATAAGTTTCACACAAATGACTTAGCCAGCACAAAGCCCGTTATTGCCTAAGAAGCAGATGTTGATGCTTTAAGAGGTCTTTGAATCTTTCTTGGTTGATTTGCAGATTTTCAAGGAACTGGAGTTTCGAGTCAATTCAACGAAGTGACCGAGATTATGAATCAGGAGCAAGGAGAGCCGCCCAATGCAGCCTGATGAGAACACCAAACCCGATGCGTCGTGACCCGGATGAGGAAGGTAAAGGAGAGTAGGGCGGAAGAGACGTGCGCGTCAACTAGAACGCAAAGCGCTCTTTCGCTCATACAGAGTGGCATTATGCTTGCACTGCTCCGCCTCCGCACAGAATCTGCCGGGAGCAGAGCAGGCCTGATAGTACACCCACCTAAACTCCCCCCAATAGATTTGGGCTCTCAAGAGTAACATCTATAAAAAGACGCAATAACAGAGAGGCATGCACATGGCAAGGAGGCTCCCATGTACGATCTTCAGGACCATAACCTTTCCTATGGACCGAATACTGCAATCTACGTCACACTCTCCTAGAGTCCACAATGGCTCCTACTTCATGTTCGGGCTCATCATTTACCACCACGGGGGGGGCTGGACTGGTAATCGCATCCTCGCCATCACAGGCTTAAACAAAGAAACATGAAAAACTGTATGTATCTTCAGAGCAGAAGGGAGTTCCAATTTCATGGCCACTGGATTGATCACTTTGACGATTTTATAAGGGCCAATAAAGCGGGGATTAAATTTGTGGGTTCCCTTCACAGGAATATTTTGTGTGGACAACCAAACCATGTCCACTAACACATAATCAAGACTGGAGCGGCGATGGAGATCCACATCTCCCTTGTACACCACCTTGGCCTTATCCAAATTAACCTGAGCTATTTTCTGTGTATCATGTATATGATCAACAAACTCTAGCGCAGCAGGAGTAGGAGTAGAAACAAGAGTAGGTAAAAAGCAAAAAGAGAGGACAGAAGCCATAATTACAGTACAAAGGATAAAAAAAACAATGGAAGAGTGCATGCCATTGTTGAAAACAAATTCAGCTGCCCTTAAAAATGTGTCCCAATCTAAGGAGGAGTGCAGTAATTGAATCCGTAAGTACTGCGCAAGACATTGATTCATTCTCTCAGTCTAACCATCCATTTGAGGATGATGGCCAGATGAAAGACGAATGTCTATCTGTAACAGAGTGCCCAACCCCTTCCAAAATGTAGATATACACTGGGGACCCGATCTGAAACCATCACAGAAGAAAGTCCATGCAACCGCACTACGTGTATATAAATACGGCGGGCAACTCTTTAGATGTAGGAATGGTTTTCATAGGAATAAAGCATATCCACCACAACTAATATGACTGTAAAACCTTGTGTGGTTCCTGGTAGTTCCACGATTAAATCTATGGAAATAGAATGCCATGGACTGGGGGAGTGGGCATAGGAGTCGCTAAGCCAGCAGGGGCCTGGTGAGAACTCTTGCTTTCAGCACATGCATGACATTTTTTAATATACTGTTTGGTGTCATTTGCCATAGTGGGCCACCAAAACTACAGTTTCAGTAAATCTAAAAGCTTTTTGTATCCTGGATGGCTAGTGAGCATGTGCATGGCACTATTCCAAGGCTTGCTGTTGTAAGGGCAATGTGGGAATAACCAAACCTCCCTGAATGTATAGGAGGTTTTGCACTCTTACACTCTTGTATTTCTGTTCAAGATCCTTGACTTCCTTAGAATTCTGTGCTTGTATCACCTCATTGGTGAATTTCTTTTCAGAACATAAAGCCTCTAATTACGTTCCCTGGCTATAATAGTGGGATGATAACTTGGTGTCCCCACAACCTCATATCCTAACCGTGACAGTGCATCAGCTTTACCATGTTTTTTTACCTGCTTGAAATTGTATTACAAAATCAAAGTCACTGAAATATTGGGTTCAGCGCAATTGTCTCATGGACAGAACTCAAGCTGATTTTAAATATAGCAGATCCCTGTGATCCGTAAGAACAGTGATAGTGTGTAATGCTCCCAACAAATACTGGCACCATTCCTCAAATGCTCTTTTTATTGCTAGAAGCTCTCTATCTCCAACGGAATAGTTTTGTTCTGTGGAATTCAGCTAATGGCAATAAAAAGCAACAGGATGTAAACACCCCGATGTTTTACCTCTTTGGAATAATACTTCCCCAGTAGCCATCTGTGATGCACCAGCCTCAACAATGAAGGGTTGGGAGATGTCTGGGTGTTTCAATATGGGGGCACTGACAAAAACATCTTTCAATTTCTGAAATGCTTCTTCAGCTGCAGGGGTCCAAAGGAATTTAACCCCCTTTTTTAGTCGTTTTGAGATTGGAGATTCCAGAGCTGAAAAATTATCAAAGAAACACCTATAAAAGTTGGCAAAGCCTAAAAAATGCTGTAATTCTTTTACTGATTGAGGGGACTGCCAACACGTTCTAGCTAATATTTTTTTGAGAGTCCATTCTCACTCTGTCCGGGGATTATACAAACCCCAAAAAGGTGACCTTTGATGTGTTGATTTCAAATTTATCTAATTTCACATACAGTTTGTTTTCTCTTAATCTCTCGGGAACAGCCCTAACATGTTCTATATGTTATACCTCAGAGGAGGAGTAGACCAGAATGTCATCTATATATACAATTACACATACATCCAGCATTTCTCTCATGACTTCATTTATAAAAAAAATAAAAAATTGAAAGGCAGTAGGGGCAGTACAAAGGCCAAAAGATATAACTAGGTATTCATATAACCAAAATGTAGTGCGAAATGCGGTATTCCATTCATAGCCTTTCTGACCCCTCACCAAATGATACGCCCTTCTTAAATCAAATTTAGTGAAAATCTTGGCATTCTTGATCTGATCAAGCAAAGATTGAATTAATGGTAAAGGATATCCTTTTTTTATGGTGATGTCATTGAGAGATCTATAGTTTATACAACATCTAAGACCTCCCTCCCGTTTTGGAATTAAAAAAAGAGGAGAGGAAGTAGGTGAACGAAAAGCTCTGATAAACCCAAGGGTAACATTTCATTCTAATATTCTCTTAGATAGAGGTTCGTCTTTTTCAGTTAAGGCATAGATTCTACTGCAGAGCATTTGTGCACCAGTAATCAAATCAATCCGACAGTCATATGGTCTGTGAGGCGGAAGGGTAGATGCCTTTTTTATGAAATACATCTGCTAAGTCATGATAGCAAAAGACAATTCAGGTACAACTGTTTCCCTGGTCACCGCTATTTCCGTCTGGTTATCAGTTCCATACGTACAATGAGTTTTACAGACAGGGCCGGCTTAAGAGCTGTTGGCGCCCGGTGCGACAGTCACTGTTCTATATTAGGGTTGTATCTTATGAACTGCGGTAACAAAAGGATCTCTGTGACAAAAGCAGTAATCCACTCAACTATCCAAATAAAATAGAGACCTGTGATCTGCAGGGCACGCGTTCTTTGTAGCATGAATATTAACCCTCTGCGCTACTTTATGATGAGTCAAAACTGCCCCTACACACAACTCTGATTTCTCTCTCTAGCAGGAACATTAATCACTAGAGTTATCTTGACATTTTTAATTGCTGCCTGAAAACTGGAGGCACAAGGAACTCTGCTGACGGTGTTTTTAAATCGTAAGTTATTGCTAAACACAGCACTCCCCCCTGAGATCAGCGCCCCCTCCCAAGGTCAACACCCAGTGCGGCCGCACCAGTTGCACTACCCTAAAGCCGGCCTTGTTTACAGAACTCAGAACGAAAAGACAAAAAATTATTCCTCCAATCTATGTCAGGATTGTGTTGTACAAGCCAAGGAATGCCCAAGATGGCTGGAAACTGGAGTGATTGAATAAGATCAAAATTTACAGTTTCCTTGCGTTTGTGATGTAGAATGAGGATCAAATCACCACTAGCATGTGTTATGGGACCAGATTTTGTGTCACTGCCATCAATGGTTTTAACCGCATCCTTAATGGCCTTGGTCACAAAAGGGATTTTCATTTGTTTGGCCCGTTGTATGCCCATGAAGTTCCCTCTAGCACCATAATCTATCATACTCTGAACTTCAATAGATTGCTCTTCCCACTTAAGATGAGTTTAAACAAAAGATATGATAGAGAGAAGGCAGGGAACTATTCTGAGCTACAATTTGTGTGACTATTAATCCTGACCTACCCGAAGCACACGTCCCAACAAGCTTCGGGCTTAGTAGTTTACCGACTCGATTCGTCTCTTGGGTTTCACAGGACAATCACTCAAAAAAGACCTTGCTTCCCACAATAGAGACCTAATTTCTTGTCTCTATGCCTCTGTTGCTCTTCTTCACTTAGAGGGCCCCTGATACTACTTATTTGCATAGGCTCGGGTTCTTCTGCCAGTTTTTCAGGATCTGCTTTTTTTTCTTTGTATATCAGTATCCTGTTGTCAGAGTACCCCTTCTCTCGACATCTTTCGTTTAATCGATTGTCTAATTTGACCACAAGGTCAATAAGTGCACTGCACGACTCTGGGGGATCCACTATTTGAGTCAACAAGTCTTTAAATTCATCACGAAGTCCTTTGTAAAAGAGAGCACTGCGCTTCGCCTTAGGCCAGCCTGCTTCAGCCACTAGTCTATTGAAGCTAGATATATAGATCATTAGATCCTTAATGCCTTGTTTTAGAGTCAGTAACTCTGTATCTACAGATTGCATAAAGGAATGCCTATCAAATAATCTTCTTAGCTCATCTTTAAAAGCAGTGTAATTGTAAAGCAGAAGGTTGTTACGCTCTACTAAAGGAATTGACCAAGTGGCGGCAGTTCCACCAAAGTAGGATAAAACGAATGCTACTTTAGCCTTTTGAGTAGGAAAACATGAGGCTTTGTACATGAAGTGCAACTGGCATTAATTAATAAATGTAGCAAATTTTGTGGAATCTCCCATAAACTGTTCAGGAGGGGCTAGTGGTATAGCAGGAGGAGTGGTAACATGAATAACAGGACTACTTGAACTAGCAGAGGAGGAGGCTGTAGAAAACAAATTACTAGTAGCCCCTGTATTGGTCCCAGCTGCTGTATCCTGTATAGTGTCCTGCTGTGAAGAGTCTACCCTAAGTGTAAGGGTTTGGGTTATCTCTTGCAGATTCCCTATCATGTGGGCTAAATCTGCAAGAGTTATCTGCTGTTCTTCCATATCGTCCGGGCAGAAAGTAATCGTGGGCTTTGCCTTCTCTGAGATCTCACCTGATGATTCCGCAGGAGCGATATGCAAGGTATGAAGCAGGGTTCCAACTTCCTTCACCCACCAAGAATGCCCAACAATGCCAAAGCAAGAAATGGTGAAATGAGGGAAGAGGAGAAAAGGGAAAGAGAAAAGACACACGTCCCATTGTGTACTCCGTGAAAAGGTAAGGTTCAAGGTATTCTTGTGTGTTCTCTGCATCAAGAGAAAAGAATATGAACGTTAGGGTTTGAGCCAGGATTCTAATCAGAGAACATACAATTCTTTCTAAATGTATCTATGTCTTAATGTGGTAGCTACCTGATTAATTCCCCTCTTCCGCATACAAGTAAGTAACTGTAAACACAGGAGCAGTGTACCATCTAAATACATAGAAAGGAGACAAATTCTGTATATATGGCACAACAGTGAGAAAAGAAATCTAAGTAAGGGGTTGTGCACTCTGTTACAGATGGACATTCGTATATATGGCACAAAAATGAGGAAAGAAATACAAGTAATAAAGGAACAGCGTTAAAACACACCTTAAAGCATTGTATGGCAGAGAGTCAAGGAAAGCCCAAAAACCATATATCCATTAGAGGAAAAGAGGAGGCAATCACAACTTGAACTGTTCCTCTAAAGCAAAAACAAAAAAGAAGACACAAAAATGTGCAGGGCTAAATGCTGAATATCTCCTTAAGTCTCAGGAGAAAAACTAATAGTATGTTGTATCATTACAGCTTCAAAAGTAATGCACAAATGTGAATGGAATCGCCAACCACTGGGGGAACAATTATCAGATAAGTTTCACACAAATAACTAAGCCAGCGCAAAGTGCGTTACTGCCTAAGAAGCAGACGTTGATGCTTTAATGGGTCTTTGAATCTTTTTTGGCTGATTTGCAGATTTTCAAGGAACAGGAGTTTTGAGTCAATTCACCGAAGTGACCGAGACCAGAAATCAGGAGCAAGAATAGCCTCCGCAATACAGCCTGACGAGAACACGGACCGCGATGTGTCGTGACCTGGAAGAGGAAGGTAAGTGAAAGTAGGGCGGAAGAGACGCACGTGTCAACTAGAACACAAAGCGTTCTTCCGCTCATGCAAAGTGGCTTTATGCCCGCACTGGTCTGCCTTTTGCGACAGAATCGTCCGGGAGCGGAGCAGGCCTGACAACAACACCATCAAGTGGGCAGACATGAGGCGTTAGATGAAGGGTTCATACATGAACATTGGGAGCTTCCTTTGAAATTGCAGTGTCGGAATAAGGATACTGAAGTTTTTCTCAGCGTCTTTCTGAATGCGAGAACAATTTGAGTGGGTCCTTAGTATGCAAAGATGTTTCGTTGCATGGAGCATGTAATGCCTCCATGGCGAACTTGTCTTGCTACTTGAAAGACTCCCCAGCAGCCATGATTCATTTGTATTTCAGATTACTCTCGAATTGGAGTTACCTGATGTTGAACAGTCAAGGTTGCTGTGGGATGAAACCAGGGGTTGCCTATGTGGTTGTCTTCCATTGTTATTTGTTGCACACAAGTGCTGTTTCCACCTGCCCATACAGCTGGGAATATATGCTGTGGTCTTCGATCAATCATACCAAAGTGCGTTTTGATGCCCTGAGTAAACTGAAAGCTTTATTATTTCTAAATGATATGGCCTTAACTTCTGCCAAGGAGACGTTTGACCTTTATGTGGCGAGGTCAGCATCAGAAATACAGGTGCTACTCCGTACTTACTTCCCACACCATTTTGGAGAGTTGGTACAGTGTATTTTTAACATGTCTGGTACGACTGGGATAGCAAGGTTTTTTTATAGGCTCCGGGTTGATCAGCACCTTCCATACAGTATTTGGAGCAATTCCATCTTTTATCTACTCCTGTTCTGAAGCATCTTAGGAGGCCTTCTGCTGGTCCTGCTCCTAATTAAAGGGATATTGCTTTTAATATTTTTGTTCCGCAATGGATGTCCCATATTGAGAACGAATGGAGCTGGCGCTGCCTTGCGTCCTGTTGTGCCGTGAACACATGGTGCAGTGCTTTGGCGCACATTTGCTTCAAGAACTGAATGAGCATTGATTCATGTCATTTCGGCCTGTAAGGCTTCACTGTGTACATCCCGTGTTCCACTGTCTCTTATGCATTTACGAGTGTGCCCTTGGGGTCACAATTTGTTGAACCTTCGGACATAAATGTACTGATGGACCCACTAAAGGCCCCTTTGTCTAGTTGTCCCTTGCAGATTCCATTGCTCCTGGTCACATTCTACGAGCCTCCCTGGGTTGCTTCTGCCCTTGGTGGATTAGATCTTAACTCTGGCTCAACAGAACACCGACCCGCTGTTTTTGCTCCAGCAGAGTCTGCTTGGGGGGAGGGGGGAACATACTTGCTCTAAGATGTGCCTTTGGGATTATGGTCTGCAGACGCTGGGAACAGCAATGTTTCATCTACCACTCAACACATAAACATCTGGCTATTCCGTTTAATGGGAACTTTTTATTCGGCCTGTTTTTACGTACCATATACATTTTAAATTGACCTATTTTTTTTAATGCTTTTATGTTTTTAAATTTGACTTTTTTTATGCTTTGGGTCTTTAAATTTGTAAATGCCTTTTTATCATGATTTTAGAGTAGGATGTTTTAGCGAATTTCCTTTACTTATGCAGTTGCATTTTTAGTTAATGGGATTTTTGCATTAGATAGCTTCTTAGTCGACTTATGGCCTAAGAGTGGGTGTCGTGTCCCAGTTAGGCCTAGAAGGAAATGTTGCCATTTTTCATGAGTATGGGTCTTTCCTAAAGTTGGCGTCACTTTTCAAATCGACTTTTGACACACACATGCATTCGTGACACTCTGGGTTAGTTTCCTAGAAAACACTGACTTTGCTTACATGAGTCAACTTCGCATGAACATTATTGTATTGCCTTGGTCCTGTATGCAAGGCCCACATGTATATTGTGCAGTTGTGTTTGTTATTTTAGGCCATATAGCGACACAGCTATCTGTAACACAAAAACAATGGCAGCCTGATCACAATCAGCCCAAAGCAAGGATGCCTCTTTCTATAAGTAAACATCTGTTTCCGGGTAAACGGAGACACTCCTACTGACATTGAGGGGTCCCTGCATGCTTTCGCTTTGCCCAAGGTCCAAGAAAATGGGTACCTGTTGGCCTGGTGATTGGAGTACATCCCCTTAGACTTTGGCTAGGGGATCTGTCTGACTGCTCTTTAAACCATTTTTTTTCTCCATCCCCTCGTCAGACTACCCTGCCCCTGGGGTGTGGCCAGCAAACCCTCCCTGGGGGATCGCAGCAGAGTGGCATCTGGTTTCTGTGAGTGCTTTAGGCAACCTGATTATTCTGTGCTCCCAAGGACTCATCATTGATGCCGGACCTAATGTGGACACCTGATGACACAGCTCACAGCAGCCCTGAATTCCTGGAAGCAAGTAAAAAAAGTTTTGAACCCCCAGTGCTGTCTGTCATCCTTTCTGTTCTGATGCAGTTTTTGGAAAAGAGGTTAGGGTGATGCTAGTCTTTACCATCGGAGGTGGACTACTTGGGGAGGAGTCGCCGGGGTCCATATTAACTGTCTTCATCTACTGGGAGTCTGTTCTACTGTGGATCTTGCTCTGTGATTGCGTGAAGGCGCTACCTCCCCACACTGTCACCCTTCCGTGCTGGGGTTGTGGCCCCGGTACCTGTTGCGGTGGGTTCCCTGACTGTGTCTACTGCTGCCACATGCTCGCCCAATTGCTTGATCTCTGCTGCAGTTGTGTGGTAAATGGCGGGTCCCCCTGTGATTGAGTGTATGGTGCATTCTGATTAACCTGTGCTTGGTACTGATGAAGGATGTTCGTGGGGTTTTGTGGTGTTTGGCCCTGGCTCACTACCCTCTGCTGTTTTTGCTGCTCATAGTATGCCTTTACCCGGTACCTCTCTACCAGGTGACCCCGCCTATGGCAATAGTAGCACTCTCTAGTGTCTGGTTGCAAACAGCCGACCTGGCCTCCACTACCATAACCTGTTTGAGCTCTTTGACTGCCTGTTTGGAACCCTCTAAAGTTTTGCGGTGGAGCCCCCATTGTGACAGGTGCCATCAGCACTGTTGCGGATATCGTTGCCCCCTCAAGAGCAGTCTTTTTCATTTTATGTTGGACAAGTTTTGCTGTGTCACTTTGGGCATGCTCCTACTTCTCTCTTCCTTATTCTTGCTTTTTCTTATAGTAGTGGAGTATATAGGCTTGTATCTCATGCCAGGGTTTGGTATCTAAACTAACTAGTCTGTATCTCTGTGGGTAACCATTTCTTAAGAATATTGTAGAAAAATGTGACTTGTGGGCCCATATCAGCCATCAGCCCACGGCTGTCCCGTCTCTTGTCCCAATCTTTCCCTCATCGTGTATGCTTTCCTCTGGTCTCATGGTCTCTGCCAACAGCCCTTCTACGTCTGGGCGGTCAGGGAATTTTTCTTTCAGGGCGGTTCAAATCCAGTGCCCGTTCATATTAAATGCAGTTTTGTCACGCTTGATATCTGTTAGATTGCTGGAATGCAAGCTTGGGCAAACACTGAGTTGGTCTGCTCCCTACTTAGACTGCTTAGCAGACTTTAATGTCTCCTATCACTAGATTGATACCTGCAGTGTTTTCTCAAAGCATGTAATTCACTTCCCTGACCCATCCAGCAATGACGATAAGTTTGTCCTTTATCCATCTGGGCCCATGGCACGTATATAATTCCCGCTGCGCCTTTCTGTAGTAATGGGCACTCACTCACACTAGGTGACTCTACGTGTTTTTCCTCAACACAACGTTCCCATCTTACGAGGCATTGCTGCATGTAGGAGAAGTCTCACTTAGGGTTTTCACTTACATGCCTGATGCAGTCCTCCGCTACTATATGTCCTCTGGCTCAAATGATCCTGCCCTCGGCCATGACCTGCATATTGGTACCTCTCCTCAGTCCAATCTGCTAGTAGGTCGCAAAATGTGTACACAAAGGTCTTGCCTTCCCTTTTAGCTATTGTTAGAATAGAAACTGTTTGTGTTTACGCAGTGCTCTATGTAAGTTAGCATTCGCTGTGCCATTTTTTTTAGGCGCCATTTCAGGCTGTTCGAAGCTGATCTCGTCCACTTCTGAGAAATGCTCCCCTCTGAGTTTCGTTTCTTCACTTAGGTTTTGTTTCAGTAATGAGTGCACTGTTCATATTAGCGCATGCCTTTCCCTCTAGATAGAGGCCCTCTCCCACTTGTCTGGTGGCAGGCCCAGGATGGAACGACCTTGGATTATGTTAGTTTGTGTCAGATACGAGAAGTTGAAACCTTTTTTTTTGTATTTCACGGTTTAGCTGCACTTGCTTGGAAAATTCCACTGTGGGCATGTTTCTGCTTGACTACGAAACGTACATAATGTATCTTTATGCTTGTCGATTCAGTTCCCTCTGCAACACTCCTAGTGACTGGGCAGATGGGGCTCCACTCCGAGTGTATATGAATAAACAGTTTTTGGTTTGTATTCTCTACTGTCTGACCGACTTCATTTTGTACGGAAGGCTGTGAGGTGGTCATTAGCGATCCGGGTGACCCCAAACGGGCCACTTCCTTCACTATTATCTCCCTCTGGGTTTGTCTCTCTTTGTCGTGCACCCATGAGGAGCAACGTGTATCCTCATCGCTGCTTCCATCATGTGCAAGCACTGCTGCTATTTTGTTTTTTCTGTGTCATGGGTGAGTAAGTGCCAGGCTGCCTTGTTCCTTTATCTCTTGGTCAGCTCCTCTTCTATGTCAACCGAACAATGTGGCCCTGTGCCCTGCTAGTAGCCTTTCATCGACCTCTGACTCTTCCCAGCGCAGCGCCCTGTACCTGGCTTCGTTTTCCTCATGAGGAGAGTGCGCTGTCCTTTACTCTCGTTCTTGCTCCCCGTTGTGCGCACTCTCTCTCTCGAGCCTCTGTTCATGCCTCTCTTACTCGCGCGTCTGGCCTGGCCCTTTTACTCAGAAGTACACGCTGCTTTAGTTAGCTTGACTTCATCCTCAAATTCGTTCTCTCCCTTTAGCAACTGGGCAAACCCTTTAGCCTCACCTTTGTCATCTGTTCCCGGAGGAATGGAGCTCCCTCCTTCATCTCCCCACCTCGCTGAGTCGCTATTGAGAACTGCCACAAACTTCCCTGACACACGTTTACGCTTGGCTGACCCATAGGGAATGTGTATTTTATCCGTCTTTGAGGTGTGAAGTGCCGAGTGTGAGGAACGGGGAGTCAAACTTTTGGGGACCTTCCCTAGGAACATGGGCTTCGCTAATTGCATCTGGGCTCGCTTGCTTTTTGATTTCTCAGGTTTAGACCTGACTGACCTTCCTTCAGTGGGGGTCTCATTGGCTTCTACTAATATTGGTTTCGAATATGGTTTTGTAGGAGGAGCTGGTGTGAGTACATCCATCCCCTGCATATGTTGTGGAGGTGCTGACACCCTGCTCGCTATCGGCATTGTGGGGTTATCTGATTGAACCTCTTTAAGGATAGCCCACAATTCTAACACTGACTCCCTTTTGTCTCTTTTCTGTCCTGTATATCTGTTTTTTATATGTGTTTTAGTGGGCTCAAATATGTTTGTGTCAAATGTACCCTCCTTAGGCCAGGGAAATGTGTGTGCCTCCATGTGTAAATGCCACTCTTGGCAAAACTTATTAAGTCTTTTTATCTGTTTGGGGAACCTAGTCTCCATGTGCTTTAGTGGGGAATCCATGGCAATTTTAGAAATTTGGATAATACAATTCAAATTACGTTTTCCTAGTTTTGTTTGTCAAATGGTAGTACATAATTTGTGAGCGTGCACCACGTACGAATTACTCCTATGAGCTCATCGCTTACAATTTTTACATCAAACAGTTCGAACGAGCATTTCAATATATCAAGATAAGACTGCATATGTAGTATTGTAACACATGGTTAGAATAGCATCTGCACGATCTCAAACTTTCACACAATACAGTTTTCAAAGACAATGCAATATCACATACAATAATACATTTCAATAATGGTTGACAGAAACAAAAATTAGTACGTTTATCACATATTGTCCTCTAGCAACAGAAGACTAGCATGGAATACTTTCCTAAGTGAACTGGGTAGTCTGCCACTACCCACTCCTAGACAAAGGTGGTAATCATAGAAACCATTTAGTAATAACTCTAGAATCATCGGCCCCTCTTGGCCCCACACAAGTGACTCCCAGTTGCCTGGGTTCAAGTTTTCCCTCTCCAAATTCCACCTTGTTAACACCCAGGGTTAAGCTAGATGCACCTCCCACACTCCTTCCAGATACTACAGGTTTTAAGAAATCTCTTTAGAACTGGGAAACCGTTGAGCTAAAAAACTATGAGACTGAGGGGTCAGTCCGCCCAACCAGGATAGCTATGTCACAAAAATCAGCATCCTGTGAGTTATCAAGGGCTATACATAATCTGCACTATATTCACTGTAGCTAGCAGTTGGCTATCGAACAAAGGTGAATTCCCTGGGAATGCCTCTGAGGCCGCCTTATGACTGATACAGTTAGGACATATAAAATAGGTAATATCTATGCCAAATCCAGTCAGTGGCAGGGCCCTCAAGTTATCTTTGTATGCTTCTCCCTAGTTTACCATACGCCAAATGTTTTTAGACTATGTTTTAGGTTTGGATGTAGTCTCTTACCTTCTGTGACAACTTCTTCAGGATGGACCTTCGCCCTGAGGATTCAGCAGAACTTATAAATCAATTGCACTGTCTGCCCACTTTTCTTATTGCGCAAATGTGAATCCGTCCGGGCGGTGTCTCTTTCCTTCAGCTGCATTCGGCTACGAGGTCCCAATCCTCCTTTCTGGTTCACCAAAATGTTGCTCGAAATACAATTCCTTAAAAAAATATCTGAAGGCAAGAGGGGTTTGGCAAAACAGGAACAGTTTGTTTAATTAAACAGTTCGGCCGGGAGAATAGTTCCAGGCACTATGTCTGAGGACTGTCTCCATTTACATTTGGTTGGTGTCCTTGTTGTATATAAAATACAATGGGCCATAAAAAGTTTCCGGTGTACCATATTTGGTGAGGACTGTTTATTGCTGCCTTTAAATTCATAAATTAATGGTCAATGGTTACTACAGGTGGATCTCTACCTTTCGTGGGCACAGTGTGGCAAGTGGTGAGGGTGTCCAGATTTATGGCATGGGGAGTGCGTGATCACTACGTGTGCTAGGACTTGATTGGCTATGTGTTCCTAACTAATGTGGTATCTGATATGGTGTTTCTCGGGGGCGCGTACTCCCCTTCGGCCATGCGTGCTTTATTGGGGAAATCTCACTAGACCATTATAATGTTGCTGCACCTATCTGTGGAATTGATCAAGTGTTTACTGCCCGAGTATTTGCCTGCGAGCTATGTGTCCTCCCACCTGTGACCTATCAATCAGCAATTCCCAGGCCTAGGTCTCAGGGCCTGCCTAAATGCATATTTGCGCAGTTCACAACAGGCGAATCTGTCAATACAGACAATATTTCTTTTCCATCAATGTATGCCTCATTTTCTATATTAACTCTTCTGTTTGGCCATCCTGTTACTGTTCCTCTGAGTCTGGTGAGGGAAGGCTGGGAGAAGCTTCTCAAAAAGCCTAAACTGGACATAGTGGAGTATGTAATTGGTCTTTGTTCCAGGATGGCTGAGTCCATGGAGAAAGCAACCCACAACCTTGAGGGAAGCCAGGAGCTCCAGAAGCAATGGTTTGACCAAATGCTCAACTGGTTGAATTTCAACCAGGTAAAAAAGTGTGGGTTTTGGAGCCTGTGGCACCTAGGGCTCTGTTTCAGAAGGCGAGACACCACAGGACGCAGCTGGGCCCCAGGACGAGGGTTCCGTACTGGCACCCTGTGCTCAAGCTCCAATGCAAAGAATTTGGAGAGACCCTCGGGAGCTACAACCTCCTGGAGCCAGGTCTCAAGAAAAGCCAACAATGATTCTGCCTCATCATGCTCTGGTAGCCCCACAATGCGGACATTATTACACCTGGCCAGTCTTTCTGGTCATTGAAGCGAGCGGCTGGCGCAGACTCTGTACCTCAAGAGCCAAGATGCATAGATCCGCTGGCATCAGTGTCTGCACCGTGGTCTCCAGGGCACTGACCCGTTCTGAGATCTTCCACAAGTCCTCTTGGATAAGACCCAGCTCCACATAAAGGGAGTCAATTTTGCCCTACAGCCATTCTCCAGAAGAGTCAATAGCAGCTAGAAGTTTATCAAACTTGTCATCCATGTATGCCGTGTCTCCGCCGCCAGTGCCATGCTTGATCCCCTGCAAGGGTGACCTCGCAGCTACGTCATCCTTAAAGCTTTGGGTGCACCCTATAATGACACCAAGAAAGGACGAAGGATCCCTAGTGAAGGCCAGAAGCAAAGCCACAAAAAAGGCCTCCAACTAAGGCATATCAACTCAAGACCAAATGGAGTGCAGGAGACCCTAAAGCCATGAGTTTCAGAATACAGGGCCAGGAGCAAGGTAGTGAAGGGGGTGTCCTGCGAGAGTACATGCCACTACCCTTCGTCCAGCCAGTCCCAACAACGACAGAGAGAGAAGGCCTCCTCACCCCGAAAAGTTTCCCACAAAAGTCTCTGCAACAAGCACTGTCTGCACCACAAAATGGCAGCGTAGGGCCTTGATGCCCCTAATCCAACTCACATTCCAAAGAGGGAGGGGGCCAGCAACAAAACACTGGGGCCCAGGGGCTCTTCAGGGAGTAAAGTGGGGGCCAACTAGTCTGCGTGCTCCCCCTCAGCAAAAACAATTATAGGGCACCAGTCCCGCAAGATGCACCCTCGCGGGTGTACTTAAGAGTGGCCTTTGTGATCTAGGCAGGGCAGCCAACTTGATTCTGTCCCAGGGCCAAGCAAAGACGGCCCCCATGTGCAGATTGTAGCAAGCTCCAAAGTGGGGTTGGGGGTTCCCTCAGGTCCTCTGGCCCCCGCAAAGAAATTTTAGAAGAGGGTTCCCACCCCATAAAGTTTCACCACCACTGCAGCAGGCATGGCTTAAGAGGCCTCCGCACACAAATCGGGGCCACCATCATGTGGTGGGCATCGGTGCCGGAACAGAACAGCGGACTCACATCTCAGTCCTGCACGGCCAGAGAACTTCAGGTGCTCCCCCAGGGTCCCGCATGTTTTGGGGAGCCTCTCCCATTGAAGCAGAGAGGCAGCGGCCGCTAGTCAAGGCTGAGTAGGGAGTGCAGACAGCGAGGAGCTCTTTTGCCCGCATCCTCAGATCATGGTGTCTGGCTCCGCCCAGGTGACTAAACAAAGTTGTTTTTCATTAGCAAAATAAAACATAGGTGGCACAGCTCAGTTTGGCCTCCTCTCTGGAAGCCCTTCCAAAACAGCTCTGTGTAAAATAATCTAATCTCTGGCTTGATCACAATCTTAACCTCCGTGATCAAATTAATGCTGTGGTTGACTTTTTTTAATATATAATGTTGCTACGGTTTTGTCTTTTCTACACAAGAACCTACACAAAGAGATCATAGTCAATGATCTTTTACAACTCGACTTCTGTAACAGCCTTTACCTTGGGTGACTGGACACTGTACTGAGGATGTGTCAGCACATTAAAAATCAGTCCTTTTGAAAAGGGTGCAGCCTCAAGCTGTACAACATAACTAGGACAAGGAAAAAGCCTCATTGTCTGCTCATCTAGCAGAGGGTAGAGTTTGGACCACTCTGAATCGTGCTCGTTTTTATTGCCTGAGCAACGGCCTGAAAGACTTTTTTTTTTTTTTTTAACTGGTTACGCCCAGACCACTAATCTAGTTTAGAGTTACTGCTCTCAATTCAGAAAGTTTAGGCTTTCACACCCAGGTGGGCAAACCCTTCATTATCTCGACCCAAAACTCTGGATGCATGCACACCCCAGATTTTCTCCTTTTGCTTAGTGGTGGGTGGAAAAATTCACTCTGTTTGCGTAGTTTGCAGAATTCGGGAACTCCACGTACAACGCGAGTTCCTGTTACATACCGCCATCCGGTGCCAAGCGGAATTTTTTTTCCATTGGTGTGTACGAGACTTGCCAGCCACTAGCGAATGCATGCGAGATTTGGCAACTGCTATTGCGGCTTCCAGCCACATTGGCGTCTTTTTTGTGACGCTGGCGAGCGACCGCGGCTGCACTTCAAGCAGATCCTCTACTCAAGAGAAGACGTTTTCAAGTTAATTTTCGACTCCAACGGACAGTTCAAGTTGTAAGTGCAAGAAGCCTCTTTTTTATTTTACTTTATTATTTTCAACAAGAAGGAAGTGCCCCAGAGACTCAAACTTCTTTTTCCTGTCCAGCAGACTCCTCCGAGTGCTTTGTCCATCTCATGGTCACTTATCATTTAGATTCGGAGCTGGAAGCATCACTCTTTGTCTGCTGCATATATACCATTGGAATTAAGGACTTTGTTTTTGTGATATCACAGGTAAGTTTAAAAAAACTGTTGTATAAGGGTGTTGTTTGATAGAGGGCATGCACCAGTAATTTTGTGTACTTTTCTTCAATTGTTTTTAATTTATTGTGGTAGGTGGCCGACAATTTCAGTAGTGGCCTAGTTATTTTTTCCATTTAATTTTCAATCTTTTGTAAAGGAAAAATGTTGCACAGTTCAGTACATTTTCTCCATGTTTGTTAATAAGTTTGCAATATATTCAATTATTTTATTATGTGGCCTATTCTGCCAATGGGCCATCCAGCCAGTAGGCCCAATACTAGTCATGGGTGCATGAAACAACTGTTTCTGTGGTATATGTTGTTTTACACAATCATTTAGGGCATGGATGGCACTGGATTAAATATAAAATATGGTTTTGTGGGGGTAATCCAAGTTTGTCTGCAAAAAGTCTACACATGCGGTCATATTTGATGCCTTGGGAGGATTTTATTTTTGCCATTGCTGAATTAATGGTAGTGTTTTCTTCAGTGTTAACTTGCCTCCTTTGTCTGGCCAGTGAATGTGTTTGCCATAGGCCACCATTTGTCTTTGTTCTGCATGCCATGTGGCCAGATTTCATTTTGTGTAGTTAGTGTCCATAAGATTGCATGTGGTCTTTGTTTTCCAGGCCATCTTACTTGTTATTTGACCATGTGGCTGGCAACCATTTTGTGTAGCCAGCCACTGCGCTTTTGCCGTAGGGCAGCATGAGTTCTTTGTTGTGGCCATGCCTCCTTGCTGGTTGTTGTTGTTTGACCATCAGGGCTGGACTGGCAATAGCGGGCACCGGGCGTTTCCCTGGTGGGCTGCCAGGGTGGACCCCTGGGGGCCGTTTTTGTTACCGGGGGCCGGTTTTGCAGCATAGCTGCAATATCGGCCCCTGTAACAAAAGCGTCCGAAACTGGGCCCTGGCAAACAGCTCGGCCGCCCCCCTCCCCCGGAGGCCAGCCGAGCTGTTTGCCAGGCCGGTTTCGGTTCCCAGTCCGGCCGTGTTGACCATGTGGCTGGTGGCCATTTTATTTAGCCAGCCAGTGTGCTTTTGCCATAGGCCTGCATGTGTTTTGTTGTGGCCATGTCTTCTTGCTGGTTGTTGTTTGACCATGTGGTTGGCAACCGTTTTGTGTATCCAGCCAGTGTGTTTTTGCCATAGGCCTGCATGTGTTCTTTGTTGTCTGTGCCTGCTTGGTTGGTGGTGTTTGACCATGTTGCCAGTGGGCATATTGTGTAGCCAGCCAATGTGCTTTTTCCATAGACCTGCATGTGTTCTATGTTGTATGCTTCTTTGCTTGCTGTTGTGACCATGAGGCCAGCGTCCATTTTGTTCAGCCACCCTTAGTTTACTTTTATCAGTTTTCATTTCAAAGTCATTTTCTAGGGAGATTGATGGTAGGGGGCTATATCCTTTTGTTTTTTGTCCAATTTTTTACTTTTCTCAGTTTAATAATGTTTGATCATTGTATTATATGTATGTTATGATTATGAACATTCTTTATTAGTATTTGTATTTTTTGTATTTTTTTACTTGCACTTTAAGTGCCTCCCAATGGACTTCTCATAGTCCCTTAATACACCAGCAATTCACTTTTTTATTTTATCATTTTAATGTTAATTTTTTATATAATTATTTTTTTAAAGTATATTTTCCCATCATCCATCCACCCCCTGCCTGCCATAGGTGCACAGTCACACAACAGTATTAATTTTTTAAGCATTATTCCATTTTCACCTGTACCTCCCCGGCTGTCACAGGTGTCTCCCTGGCTTAGATGCACATAAAGCAAAGATTTATATCTGTATGTTGCTATGCTGATTGAAAATGAAATATTTGTTATGGTGGTGAGGTTTGACTTTGGAATGTATACACTTGTTAATTATTTAGGGTAATAACTTAAGTAACCACACTGCATTATGTGTTCGAGGCATATGAGCTGTAGATCATATGCTTGTGCATAGATGGCCATCTAGTGTTGGGTCCGGATGTTTGCACTTTGTTTTTCTTCGAAGAAGTCTTTCCAGTCACGAGGTAGGCGGCGACTCCTTTCGGTGATAGTGCGCATGGGCATCGACTCCATTGTTAGATTGTTTTTTTCCGCCATCGGGTTTGGATGTGTATTGCTGCGCTCCGGTTCGGCTCCGTTTCTCAGACCCCTTCGACGCGAAATCCATACCGTTGACGGTATTGTTATCGATCGCGGTTCCCCATTCGTCGCGTATCGCTTCAATTTCTAAATCTTCGATCGGAAAACTCGTAGAAGGCCGTCGGGCCTACCCGCGCCGACCACTCTAGCAGTCGATGGAACGGACTCCCTTCAAGTTGTCCCAGGTGTCGTGCTAAATTTCCACGCACCGACTTGCACGAAGTGTGCAACCTCTGTCTGTCCCCGGAATACGACGAGAAAGACTGCGACGCGTGCCGATCCTTCCGATCGAAAAAGACTCTTCGTGATCGTTGGGCTCGACGTCACGAAATGTAACAACAAAGCGGCTCCGCACCGGACATCTTCAGCGAAGATTCCGACTCCGAACATCATGCCCAAGGAGCCGAAGAGGAAGAACCCTTCTCCGTGTCCGAGGCCGACTCAGACATCGAAGAAGAGGAGCAAGTTACTCCGGGTCAGCGTACCGTGAGTAAAGACAACCCCTTGCCCCCCCAACAACCTAAGACAAAGGCTCCGGTACCTCCTCTGCCTTCGGGAGAAGGTCGGCACCGACAAAAAGTTTCCGACGCCCCGCCCTCGGGCCCGTCTCCGAAACATTAAAAAAAGCCTTCCGGTTTGGGCTCAAACCGGCTTCATCTCGGTGCCGATCCAACACCTTCTGCACTGAAACACAAGTCCAAGTCTACACCGCCGGCGCCGAAAGGCTCGGAGCCGAAACCTTCGATGCAGAAACAGGCAACTAAGGAAATAGAGACTCCGTCGAAAGAGCCTCGGTCCGATCACTCCATTTCGGATCCGAAACAGAAAAAATTGGTGATTCACCCTGATACAGGCCATATTCAGGCTACTTTACCAAAAAAGAGGAAATTGGACTTACCAGAGGGCTACCACATTCCTCTAAAGAAGAAAAGTGTGGGTACTAACCCTTCCCCTACTTACATCCCACCTACTTCTCCTACTAATCCCAATTTACTTATTTCACCTGAACATTCACCACCACCAGCTTCACCTAACCCACAAGATGATGGGGATGACCAAGATCCCCCACAAGACACTGATCCTTGACAGGATTATCACACAGATCCAGATAATGATCCAGATTTGTACCCCTCCAGGCCCGCCCCACTAGATGATAACATTGGATACGTTGAGCTCCTTAATAGAGCTGCTCAATATCATGGGGTGGAGTTACATTCAGAACCATTAGAGCAGGATTTCCTCTTTGAGACTCTTAGTTCCTCTCATAGAGTCACTCATACATTACCTATGCTCAAAGGCATGTTAAAGCACACTGAAGACATTTTTAAAGACCCTGTTAGGGCAAGAATTATTACTCCTAGGGTGGAGAAGAAATATAAGCCCGCACCCACCGACCCTACATACATCAACGGTCAATTACCTTTAGACTCTCTTGTAGTTTCTAATGCTCGCAAGAGAGCCAATTCCCAAACATCAGGTGAAGCTCCTCCTCCAGATAAGGAGTCCAAACTCATTGACGCCTCAGGCAAAAGAGTAGCTTCACAAGCAGCTAACCATTGGATCATTGCCAATACTCAAGCTTTGTTAGCTCGTTATGACCGGGTTCACTACGATGAGTTGGAGAAACTCATGCAGTTCTTACCCGACGAACACAAGACTAAGGCTAATGACCTTCAAGAGGGTAAGCTCATTACAAATACCTCTATTAGGTGTGCCCTAGATGCGGCAGACACTGCAGCCCGTACAATTAACACTAGTGTACTTTTACGAAGGCATGCTTGGTTGAGAATTTCAGGTTTCTAACCTGAGGTGCAAACCTCCATCCTCAACCAACCCTTTGATAAGGAACATCTCTTTGGACCAGCAGTTGACACCTCGCTGGAAAAAATGAAAAAGATACAGAGGTCGCAAAGTCCATGGGGGCTTTGCAGTCACCCTCTAATAGGGGTTCCTTTCGCCGCTCTTTTTACAGTGGTGGCTCTAAAAACATATCCACCGACACTACCTCCTCCTCTTACAAGGGTAATAATCAATCCCCCTCACCAAAGGGTTATTTCAGAGGAGGTTTTAGAGGTAACAATGGCAAGGGAAGAGGCAGAGGCAACTCCACACGCTCTTCCCCCTCCAACAACAAACAGTGACTTCCTTCCTGTACCACCCGATCATTCCACTCCTGTCTGGGGGCGTCTCTCCAATTTCTCCCTGTCTGGAACTCCATCACTTCAGACAAATGGGTACTGCAAATTATCCAATATGGTTACTGCCTGGAACTTACAGCCAATCCCCCAAATATCTTTCCACGACCACATGCAATGTCACCGGAACATCTCTCACTCTTAAAGCAAGAGGTTCTCTCTCTCCTAGAAAAACAAGCTATAGAACCAGTCCCATTACAATACCAAGGGACCGGGGTATACTCCCTATACTACTTAATTCCCAAAAAGGATGGCTCGTTAAGACCCATATTAGACCTCAGACAACTAAATCTATACATCCAATTAGACCACTTTCACATGGTCACACTTCAACAAGTTCTCCCGCTCCTTCAACAAGGCGACTTCCTGTCCACTCTGGATTTAAAGGACACCTATTTCCATATTCCCATTCACCCTGCTCACCGCAAATACCTCGGGTTTATGGTAGACGGACAACATTATCAATTCAAAGTTCTCCCATTCGGAGTAACTACAGCACCCAGAGTTTTCACAAAGTGTCTAGCAGTAGTCGCGGCTCATCTAAGAAGACAGCACATTCACGTCTTACCCTACCTAGACAACTGGCTAATAAAAGCCAGCTCGCAACAGAGTTGCCTACGCCACACTCAAAGACAGTCCAACTGCTTCACGGCCTCGGGTTCACTGTAAACCTCACCAAGTCTCATCTCCAACCATCCAACATACAAGTGTACCTAGGAGCCACAATAGACACTTAAAAAGCTCTGGTGTGTCCCAACACAGTCAGGATCTGCAACATGCAGACTCTAATATCGCAATTTCAACCTCAACACTCACTACCAGCTCGAGTGTTCATGCAATTGCTAAGAATGATGGCATCTTGCATTCTAATCGTTCCTTACGCAAGACTCCAAATGCGTCCCCTACAAGAATGCTTAGCACGCCAGTGGAACCAGGCTCAAGGTCAGTTATCAGATCTAGTGTTGGTGGATGGCCGCACCCATCGCTCTCTGCAGTGGTGGAACCTACAAAACCTTTCCAAAGGGCGGCCATTCCTAGTCCCGGTTCCACAGATAGTGCTGACAGCAGACGCATCGCTCACTGGTTGAGGAGCTCCTCTTCAAAAACATACCATTCAGGGCATGTGGACTCCCCATCAAAAGCAACTCCACATAAACCATCTAGAACTACTAGCAATTTTTCTAGCGTTGAAAGCATTTCAACTTCATCTAGTAGGCAAAGCTGTCCTAATTCGTACTGACAACATGACAGCAATGTACTACATACAAAAACAAGGGAGGACACACTCTCTCCACCTCTCACAGCTAGCCCAGAGCATCTGGAGATGGGCCATACCTCAAAAAATATATCTCCTTGCAGAACACCTCCCAGGAGTAAACAACCAGATTGCAGATCTGCTCAGTCGTCAACGACTGCAGATTCACGAATGGGAACTCCACCCTCAAGTTCTCCTCCCATTCTTTCAAATGTGGGGCTTCCCAGAAATAGATCTGTTCGCCACCCACCTAAACGCAAAATGCCCAAACTTCGCATCCAGGTATCCACACCCATTGTCCAAAGGCAATGCGCTATGGATGAATTGGTCAGGGATATTTGCTTACGCTTTTCCGCCTCTCCCACTCATTCCATTAGTAGTTCGGAAGCTCAGACGGCAATCCCTGACACTAATCCTAGTTGCTCCCACATGGGCCCGTCAACCCTGGTTCACAACCCTATTGGAGCTATCAGTAGTTCCTCACCAAAAACTACGCATTACTCCCAGTCTTCTCACTCAGAACCGTGGAGAGATAAGGCATCCAGATCCCAGTCATCTCAACCTTGGGATCTGGCACCTGAAATCCTAGAGTTTGGTTATCTCAATCTTCCGCAAGACTGCATGAACATTATCAAAGAGGCTAGACGCCCTACCACAAGAGCATGCTATGCAGCAAAGTGGAAGCGCTTTATTTACTGTAACAACAATAAAATCAATCCGCTAGGTGCTTCAATTCAAAACATCATTTGCTATCTACTACATCTACAGCGTTCCAATTTAGTGTACACATCTATACGCTTACATCTTGCTGCAATAGCTGCATATCTTCAAAATAGACAGCATTTGTCTCTTTTTAGAGTGCCTCCTATTAAAGCATTTATGGAATGACTTAAGAGTCATTCCACCCAGACTTCCACCTGCTCCAGTGTGGAATCTCAACATAGTTCTTACGAGACTCATGGGTCCACCTTTTGAACCATTGCATAAATGTGAACTAAAATTCCTCATTTGGAAGGTAGCCTTCCTCATAGCCATCACATCTCTGAGGAGAGTGGGTGAGCTTCAGGCACTAACCATAGAAGAGCCATTTTTACAAATACATCAAAACAAAGTGGTTCTAAGGACTAACCCCAAATTTTGACCTAAAGTCATTTCTGCCTTTCATATCAACCAATCTGTTGAGTTGCCTGTGTTCTTCCCTCAACCAGATTCAGTGGCAGAACGTGCTCTTCACACCTTAGATGTCAAAAGAGCATTACTATACTATATAGAAAGAACAAAACCTTTCAGGAAAACCAAGCAACTTTTTGTTGGTTTTGCTCCACCACATAAAGGCAATCCAATATCAAAATCAAGTATTGCACGGTGGATAGTTAAGTGCATTCAAATATGCTACATTAAAGCTAAACGTACATTAACAATTCACCCTAGGGCGCATTCTACACGCAAACTAGGGGCTTCTATGGCATTCTTAGGAAATATACCCATAGATGACATTTGCAGAGCTGCAACATGGTCTACACCACACACATTCACAAAACACTATTGTGTAGATGTGTTAGCAAGACAGCAAGCTAGTGTGGGCCAGGCAGTTTTACGTACACTATTTCAAACCACTGCAACAGCTACAGGTTAGTCACCACTTTGGGAGATAACTGCTATGTAGGCTATGCACAAGCGTATGATCTACAGCTCATATGCCTCGAACGGAAAATGCTACTTACCCAGTATGCATCTGTTCTTGGCATATAGAGCTGCAGAATCATATGCGCCCACCCGCCTCCCCGGGTACCTATACCTGTTGCAGTATTATCTTACTTAGATACATGCATTCATGGACATCTCCTTTTACTACTCTTACTAACTCCATTATCACCCTCTGTGGGAAAACAATCTAACAATGGAGTCGATGCCCATGCGCACTATCACCGAAAGGAGGAGTCGCCTACCTCGTGACTGGAAAGACTTCTTCGAAGAAAAACAAAGTGCAAACATCCGGACCCAACACTAGATGGCGATCTATGCACAAGCATATGATTCTACAGCTCTATCTGCCAAGAACAGATGCATACTGGGTAAGTAGCATTTTCCTTTCGTTGTCTGTACTGAATTCAAACTGCAACAATGCCACGTTTCACTAAATGTTTTTTGCTTGTTTGCTTTTAGGTGCACAAGAGACAACTCCCAGAGTACAGCTAGACAAAAGGCCTGTACAAAGAGATGTGACCACACAACACGTGAAGTGAGTCTTCCAAACTCTTCTGCTTGTGCAGCTAAGTGCAACTGCCAACTGACCGCTTCAAGATGGCCCCAAAGAAAGATGCTGCCAAGAAAGTGGCCAGTGAGGAGAAGCAGCTGTCCACCACAATCGTTGCCGGAAACTGAGCACAGTGGACAACTGCCGCAGCCAGTAACAGTAGATCTTCCTGAAGTAGAAGTAGAACAGGATGATGAGGTTCCTGCTGAGCAATAACCTCCTCAGATGAACCATTGGCTTCCAGATATCCAGCAAGAAAAAGGAAGGGTACTCACCCATCTTCTTCAAGCCCCCCGATCTGATGATTTGGACATGGATTGGACCCAGCTGAGTCTGAGACAAGCTTGTAGAGGCTCAGGAAAAGGAAAGTTCCTGAAAGCCTTACAATTATTGGAAAGGGTGAGGATGACAATCCAGTCATCCTCATGGAAGCTGGCCCTGGTGAGACAGACATTACCCCTCCTATTCAAGCTACTCTGAGGGATGTGGCACCACCGCCAGCTGCCATATTTTTAATGCATCTACTGAGACCTGCATCCACCACTAGCTCAGTAGAAGTACACACTGCAGAGAGCCAATTGTCGATACACCCACCTACCTCCACTTCGGGCAGTGGCACCAGTGGCCCACTGAAAAGTTCACCTTCCCTGTTTGGGACTTTTTTACGATTAGCAAGCAGGATGATATCCTTGCAATATGCTCCATTTGCCAGGCAAGTGTTAGTCGAGGGAAGTCTGGTTCACTCTATGGCACTGGAGGCCAAATGACCCATATAAAAAACACCACGCAATCCGGCGGGAGGCACACTTTAAAAAAATTGTTTCTGGTGATGAGAGCGAGGATTCAGTTCCGATCATTGTAGGAGGTGAAGGCGATAAGGAAGAAGAGGGTGAAATGCTCTTTACTTAAAGCAGCCCTGTTTCCAGCACTGCACCAGTATCACCTACCAGAGAAACCCACAATGGCACAAGAGTCAGATGGAGACACCACAGCCACAGCATACAGTTACAGCCCCAAGAGTCACATTGAGTCTACCACCTGCTGGTTCTCCCCGAAAGTCACTTGCATCAGTGGCACCAGAAAAGAAAAATATCCAGGCTACTGTGACGGGCATGTTTAAGCAGGAGGGGCCCTATTAATGGAACCACCCAACGGCACATTTGTACAACAGGAAGCTGGCTAAAATGTTAGCGTTGGACCTCCTCCTTTTTCTTTTGTGGAAGGAGTGGGTTTTTTAGAGTTTGAGGCAGCCATCTGCCCAAAAAGGAAAGTACCCAGCTGGACCTAATTTGCCCGAGTTGCTGTTTCAGCGCTCCGTCACGTTGTGCTACAATTGGTTGGACAAGCTTTACAGCAGAGTGTTGTTCACACTATCCACCTGACAGCAGACATGTGGACCAGTTGTCAAGCCACTGAGTACATGTGTATCACTGCACACTGGATCTCTTTTGTGGGGGATAAGCAGCAACTATCTATGGGTCTCGGTGCTTAAAGTTTTAAGGGCATGTGGTGGCATCCAACAGTATCCATATTCACCACGGAGAAATCCCATACTGCTACTGCTGCGAACATTTTGGAAGACTATAACCGCAAGGTGTTTAAATGGCTGCGACCCAGAGGTCCCAGAATTGGATTTGTTACCACGGACAGTGGCAGTTAAGGCCACGGCAGATGGTAAATATTTCAGGGTCCTGTGTTTGGCGCATTGCATCAACTTCATTGCGCAGGGCTTTTTAAAAAAAGACCTAGTCAGTAGCTTACTGACTGCCTGCAGAATAATCTGCACTTATTTCAGCCATTCTTTTGAATCCAGGAAGCAGTTGAGGATCATTCAGCTTTAAAATAGAGTACCAGTTAAAGCCCTCATACACATTGGAGCTCGGCCTATTACATGTTGCAACGTCTGCTTGAGCAGTACAAATCGATCAAGGAGTGTGTCATTCAAAGAGGAGGGGATGCAACTGTGAAAAACATGTCCATTGTGATGGGCAAATGGGGTGTAGTAACATGCCTGTATGAGATGCTATTTCCTTTTGAGTTTTTCACATGGGATGTCAGCAGGGAGAACAGTATGATGGGCCAAGCTATCCCATTATTGTATCTGCTATAGGAAAGATTCGTAGGTGTAAATGAATATGCACATAATTTGGTTCAGAGCTTAATCCTTCGCTTGGCTGATAATATAAGGCTGCAAAGCGACATTGTGTCTTCCAAAGAGTACATGTGTGCCACAATACTTGATACACGGTGCTAAAAAATACTTGCCACTTTCATTCCTTTTTCAGAAGGGGATGTTTCAGAATACAAGTCTTGTATTGTTCAGCGAACCAGAGACATGGAAGAAGAACAGCTAGAAATTAAAGTCCCACCCCCGGGCACAAGTTCTGGGGTGCCACCTCCAATTTCCAGAGAGGGCAGTCCTGTTGTTTCACAGCAGCCAATACCAGCAACAATTTTACCAGCAACAACAATAACAGGAGTACAACAATCAGCCAGAACCTCTGAATTGGGTTGGTTTCAATATACAGATCTTAAGTCCAGTGCAGAGGCGATGACAAAAGAGGTCGAGAAAGTGGCAGCACCAATGGCCATTCAGAGGATGTTCCAGGGCTATCTGGATGACCCAAGAGAGGTCCATGTGGATCAAAACCCACTGGTGTATTGGTATGGGACGATGTGCCAATGGCCAGAGCTCAGGAGGCTGGCAAAGTATCTGACTTGTTAGGTAGCCAGTGTGTTTGCTGAGCATGTGTTCAGTGCAGCTGGTGCAGTTGTCACAGTGAGAAGGACCAGTCTCTCACCTCAGAATGTGGAGAACATTGACCATGAACAAAACCAACACTTCATACCACACAACTTTACCTTTCCTGAAATACCACAGGAGGAGGATGAGGGTGATTGGTCAGACTCTAGTGTGTTGGATCATGATGACCAACGTCTGGGTGAACCACCTGAGTTTGAGGATGAACTCTACTTCCTTGACTGAGAGTATGCTACCACTGAACATTTTAATTATTTATTGTCAAACTACACTGCCAAAAAAAAGATACGGCGAGCAGAACATTGTTTGTGTCTGGCTTATGCAGCCCCACCATTTTTAGGCATATGTATGGCCAGATTTGAGTTGGACCAGTGTGCAATAAAGAATCCTTCCCATTTTTCTTCAAGAACATTGGGCTGCCCCAATAAAGATCATTACATTTACAAGACTGCCAACTTCCAATGTTTTGCTTGCATCAAAGAGGCGATACAGTTGTGTACCTACTACCGAGCTTGGATTGGAACAGGTAACTAACTATTGCACCAATGACGGATATATTACTGAGTGTGTGCGAGTGATGATTCATGTGGTGGCAGACAGTGAGGGAGGGTGTTTAACTAATAATTTGTAAACTTGATTTAGAGGATCTGTCATGTTTGGGGCCTGATGTGTGATAATTTGTTCTGAAGGTGATTTGCCCTTTCACACTTAGAGAGATTTACTTGCAGGGTCCACTCTTTTTTTCTGGTTCTTTAGAGACAAGAACAGTTACTTTAGTTAACAAACACAAATCTACACACAAAAATCAAATTGTGTTTATCTTCTTGTTCTTCAACAGAAGTGCACTACAGGTCTTGGGACAGAGATGGACCGATTTGTTACTCTGAGTCAGGAGGAGGATGGAAGGACTCGGGGCTGGACGGACTCAGGGCTTGACTACCTCAACAGCCAGAAGAAGGAAGATATCAAGTCTATCGACTTCAAAGGGAAACCAACATGATGATGACTCTGAGGCCTACTCAGCTCTATGAACTGGAGAGGGGTACATTGATTTGGGAAAGGCTGCTGAGTGTGTGTGCTGGCTCAAATGTGACACTCCTCTTATGTGGTTGTGATCGGGGTGACTGTTGCTTGTAACTAGAGACTGACTTGTGATACCACATCATCATTATCATCATCATCACATGATGCACGGCCTCTGCTAAATGTTATAATGACAGTTGTGAGATTGATCAGCCCGGTACACGCAGTTACTTGTTTGCGATTGTTCGTAAATTACTCTCACTTCTCAGCTAATCAATCTGCCATGGCTTATAAAAATAAATGATTGCAACAGCCTATGATCTTGCTGTGTCTTTGAGTCTTGGTAGTTGGTACACTCCTCATGAAGCTTACCTTTTGCCCTTCTCCTTGACTCTACAATATTGTTTCTGTTTTACAATCTGCAGGCCTCTTCTTCTCCTGCACGAAAGGCGAAAGCTCCTTAACACTCCTGCTTACCGGACCGGTTCAGCCTGGCACCCAAGACAGACATTTCAACAAGAATGCAGATCCACTGCCCAATGTGGCAATACAGTATCATTTTTCTTTTAACAAACATAATTTTTAGAACTGTATGGGTTCACTAATTACAGAGGGAGCCAGGCTGCACACAATTTTGCCAGGGTTGTACATTAAACTTTAACAGGGACTTTTTGAACCCCCCATCTGTGGGACCAGGTCCAAAATCCTCATACCTTTGTGACTCTGAATCCTTTTTTGACCTCTCAGTACACCCATCTCCTTGCTTCTCAAATGTTCCCTCCTAGTACCCCAACTTTGTTAGTTCACCAACCCATTTTCAAGCCTGATGAGTGACAACAAACACCGTTCCTATTTGCCCTCCTTTTGCATTCTCTCAGTAACCCAAGTGCTTCTGTCACTGTTTAGTCTCAAGTGGCTGGTTAGATGCACATTGCTGGGGTATCCAGGCACTTATCACTCCGTACGGCCCCTCCATAATTTATATTTTTCAAAACTAGATGACAGAACATTTAGATATATAATAACTTGGGTCTCTGTGGCTGAAGGGCTGTTTGTCATGGATTTAAGTGAACTATGCAATACTCATTTCTTCCTTTCCATCCACAACAGATTGATGTTGATGTGCTGCTCATCGTCGCCATGATGAATATTGTTGTTGTGTAGAGTTTTTCTATGTCACACCTTTCGCAAAATCCCCTTTCCCATCCACTCATCAACTCCCTAACCCTCTTGCCGTGGGCTGTGTGATTTATTGAGGTGACTCCATTTACACCATAAATGGATCACACACTTGGTGGGGCGGATGTGGTGAAAGCAACACCAACTCACTGCGGAATCTTTTAGTAGCTGAGAAATATACCCCACACCAGCCCCAGTTACCCACCCATGCATAAAAGGGGCTTAGATATAGAACATCATTCGTCAATATCATCACTCAGACATTGTGTTGCGTAAACACATAACCTTGTTGACTCCACTCCTGACTATGAGTCCACTTTTCTGACTCAATGATTTTGTAACTTTAGATTTAATTAAGTAGCTCCCCATTGTTCAGTAGAAGCTACTATTGCTTGTTTTTGTTATAATATCAGGTATTCTTTTCTTTGTTGTGTCATGGTGGTATTAGTTTGGTCTCAGTCTGTGTAAAGCTATGATATAAATATGTAACACATTAACTCTGTTTTTCTTTCAATTTAGTTGCCTGTGATGGATAATCCTTTTTGTTAATCCTACAGATGGAACTCACCTAGGTGGGAGTGGGCCCTCGCTTGTTGTGATGCCTTCCCCGTTAGCGTACTAGCCTTCTACTACTACCACCACCACCAATAAAAAGGCACCTTGGGTAACCCTGCAGTTAGTTTTGGAAGATATAGAGGGGTAGCAGCCATCGCTTTATCTATTCAGGTAAGAGAACTATTGAGTTAAGTTAACTAGTTTAGTTAGAAATTAAGGAACTTCTATTGAGATTTGACTTTCCTTCCCTGTTTATCTAGGTTGTTGTAGGCAATATAGGCAATGGCAGCATACCCTACCCCCTAATGGTCAATATTATAGTTACAGAGGGCAGTTTGACATGGGTATAACTAACTACAACTAACTGATATGCTTATATGTTGATAAGATAGGAGATTAAAAAACAGGCTGCACAAAATACCCAGCAGTGAAAAGAAAAAGTAAAACACAAAAAAAGACAATAATGTACAATACCTTTTCCCTTTACTTGTTTTTCAGAATAAAATCCCACCCTCTCTACCCTCAACAGGCTCACCCCTCTCCCCGAAAAAATCCCCTCATCCCCAACCAATGTCCAAAGAAAACTCAAAGTCCAACGTAACTCCCAACACAAAAGTAGCTCGCACCAAAATAAAAAGTAAAGAAGGGCTAGAAGAGGGTGTTCTACAAGCGGGTCCCGAGCTCCTCAAGCTTTGCCTCCATGTGTGCCATCCTGCTGTCCAGGTGCACCGATTGCTTCAGGACACTGCGCTGAAAATGGCAGCCTGAGCGGGTGGGCGTGGCAGCAGTGGTTGTTGGACAGGCGGCTGCAGCTGGCAGTGGCAATGTTGCCGGGAGGCTGGAGGTACTTGGCTGCTGGCTGGAGGAACTGGGGCCCGGGGAAGCAGAAGATGTCTCAGGCTCCTTCTCCTCTGGAGCCACCAGCCGTTAATATTGTAGACGGTTGGCCTCCAACCTGTGCTGCCGCAGCTGGGATGCAATCTCCTGGCATCTAGGTGGACCTACAGGAGTAGCTATATCAAGAAAAAAGACAAATTGTAAACAGTGCTCTTAGCAAACACTTGTTTAAAATCATAGTGGCACAGTAGCAGTACATTGCTGGTCCCTTAGGGTCATTGGAAATTGTGATTACTAATCACAGGGACATATTTTATCCACACATGCCTCGCATAAAAGCAATGTCTGCCTGAAAGCAATTAAGGCAGACTAACAGCACACCAGATTACAAAAAACTGTTATTATTTTCTTTTTAACGGATTTCCTAGTAAAAAAGTAAACTGACACTTTGTGTGGAAAATAAAAATAAATTACCTCTCATTAATGAGAAAGGCATTATGCACTACGGAGTACAAGTATTCTTGTGCTAAATTAATGCAGGCATGCTAGCTTGCTCTCTGTAGTCTGCAGCTGGGGCAGCTTTAATGGAGATTTATCTTATCTCAATTCCAATGGCCATGCACTTCTCCAAATGCCTTTCAATTCTACCCTCACTATAAAAAGGCAGCTGAATAATAATGATGGTACGTCACACACGTCTTGTATAAAATGCGGATACCCTGTCTGCCGTAAGTAGATGGTGGGAAAAACGATGCACTGCAGCACAGGGAAAGGAACAAGATATATAGATTGCATTTGTCACATTCATCCCAGAGTATCCCATCCACAAAACTCGAAATCGGGCACTTAGTCCCACTTTACTCCCTGGCTTTGACCTCTGCCACAAACTAGTTCCAACAAATACATTTGCTTGACAGTCAGGAAAGGAACCTTAACTTACTCTCTATAGCACGGTAAGTTAGAGGGATTAGGCAGGGTAGGTAGAGGTTTTGCTATAGAATGGTGGAGTGTCACTGATCATTATCATGTGTCTAAGCTTTGGCATATTCAGTCTCTGTACTTGACGAATGTTGAAAGGGAAAAATTTGAACAGGCATAAATCCATTAAAGTCCGGGCCCCTTCATATACCGCCATAAAAAAATTGTTGCCCAGAGATTTTCATTTTTGATTTGTGTTTTTGTATCATTAGAGAAGTAATTTAGCTAGGGTAGACCTTGCCAATCCGGGCCGAAATTTTCTGGATGACATTTTTAAAATGGTGGATGTGTTGCAGTGATGATGTAATATTTCAGGAACCATAAGACCTATATACTTAATTTTGGTATTAAAACATAGGTTTTGGGGGTCAAGTAGTCTTCTAGAAACAGAAATCACTCTTCAGAGCAACCCTTCCATCATTTTTCAAAATGGCAGCTCTATAATGTGCTTTATCCATCATATTGATAATTTATTTCGATATTGTTTTTGTTTAAGGTTTTCCGTAGATTCAAATTCGTAAACATGAGCAAAGCAGGTGGTAGCAGAAGATCTTTACCTCCTGACCGTGTTGCAAACTACAAAATCTGAGGACTCCTTCAATATTTTATCATTGTAACAACAAGTGCTACAAGTCGTATACAATCAAAAAAAGCATGGAAAAAATTCCTCAAAAAATAGCAGAAACCCAGTGAATCATAACAAGACTGAGTCTTCCGTGAACGCTACGACAACCAAACCCAATACCCATCTACTTAGCAGATTGATGGCTACCCCTCATCCACCACCAACAACTGATCAGAAAGCAGAGGATCTTCAATGAGTTCCTGTGGGTTAGCCAGAACAAGGGCCAAAGTGATTGACGAAAGAACAAAGTACAGAGTGTAGGAAAGTGCCTCTTTTTGCATGGTTACCCCACCACTTTTTGACTGAGATCTGATGCAACCTGACTTGATGTGCCCTGGGTCCCTGCCAATCCGGTTCCCAGGGCCTGTGTTCTTTCCCAAGACTGTACCTTTGTACGCACAATTGGCACATTTCTGACCACAGGTAAGCCCTTTGTAAAAGGTACGATGGGTACCAAGGGCACTGTGACCAGTGAAGCCCTCTAAGGGCTGCAGCACTTATTGTGCCTCCATTAGAGGCCCTGTACCTTAAAACCAACACACTGCCTTGGCAGGCTGCGTGTTTTGATGCAGAGAAAAGTGAAGAGTCGACATGGCACACATCCCTGTGTGCCATGCCTGCAACCCACTGCTTGAGGTCTAGGTAAGTCACCCCTCTAGCAGGGTGCACTAGCCCTAAGGTGAGGGTACAGTGGCATGAGCCTTGTACCCCTACAGTGTCTAAGACCATTCTTAGACATTGTAAGTGTAGTAACTCCACAAAGAGTATATGGTCTGGGATTTGGCCATTCAGAACTCCAAAGCTCCATAATGGCTTTACTAAAAACTAAGAAGTTTGGTAGCAAACTTCTCAGCACATTAAACCCACACTGATGCCAGTGTTGGATTTAATGTAAAATGCACTCAGAGGGCATCTTAGAGATGCCCCCTAAAAATCAACCAGCGCTGGTGTGGTTCCTGAATGGCTGCCCGCAATTTGCCACCACCAGACAGATCTCTGGACCCCTCCGCTCTCTGGGTCTAGAAACAAAGCCCATCTGGGCAGACAACAGGATGTGGGAGCACACCGCTGACCTCTCCCACATCCTGTTGTCTATTTAAAGTACTCCTGTGAGTCATTGAGCTGACGAGCTCGTGGATGAAGCACCTGCGCGCCAGTGAGAGGTACCGGACCTGATATAATGTTTGGCAGCCTACTCAGCAAACCCCAAAATATAAGACTGTATTCTCTACTGATGACGGTTAATAAACCAGAAACACGTGTCTAGAGATCAGCACTATCTGCGCCAACCTTGGCGAAACACTAGAAAATATCGGAGCGAGCTACAAGAGACTGCATTTACCAGAATGCCAGGGGCGAACCTTGCCTGAGAGGTCAGCGGTGTGCTCCCACATCCTGTTGTCTATTTAAAGTACTCCCGTGAGTCATTGAGCTGACGAGCTCGTGGATGAAGCACCTGCACGCCAGTGAGAGGTACCGGACCTGATATAATGTTTGGCAGCCTACTCAGCAAACCCCAAAATATAAGACTGTATTCTCTACTGATGACGGTTAATAAACCAGAAACACGTGTCTAGAGATCAGCACTATCTGCGCCAACCTTGGCGAAACACTCAAATATCGGAGCGAGCTACAAGAGACTGCATTTACCAGAATGCCAGGGGCGAACCTTGCCTGAGAGGTCAGCGGTGTGCTCCCACATCCTGTTGCCCATCTGGGCAGAGGTGTCATGCCTCCTCCCCCAGGATGGGCTGGGTCCATGAAAGGGGAAGCTTCAAAGGCCTGTCACCTTTGGAAGCTGTCCCCAGCAACTGGCTCCCACCGGTTCTGGCCCCCACTTTAGGCGGGAGAATCGACGGGAAAACCAAGCTAGGAATAGAGGTGTGCCCATCTTTGCCAACCCCACCACTCAGGTCGGGGAGGCGAGGTGAAGCACACATCTCAGTCCCCTCCATCTTGATGATGAGGGGACACAGCCAATTTGGAAGAGGCTCATGCCCCCTCCCACTGGAGGGTGGTGTAATAGGAGGTGTATCCACCCCAAGGAAGAGACCCATTGGCACCGAACTGCTCACCCCTTTAACGCCCCTAGATCTAGTATTTAGGGGACACCCTGAACCTTGCCTCCTCAGACTCGAGGAAGAAACAGGAAGGACCGAAGAGCCATGCTGACCAAGAAATAAGAAAAGGACACCAACTGCTTTGGCCTCAGCCCTACCGGCCTGTCCCGTCTACGACCTACCTACAGCAAGAACACTGGCTAGTCCAGCAGCCAGCAACCCCCAGATCCTGGAGGACCTGCCCTGCAACCATCTTACCGACTCTGTCTCCCGTGAGTACTGGATTCGCTCAAGCAATGGCTTACCTCCAGAATCCGGATTCCGGCGACCCTGCTATTCTGCACTACTGTGCACCCAATGCCCACGGCCCGAGTTTGAGAGGCCCAAAACCACAAGGAGGTCTCCCCATCGATCCTGACTAGGGATCTGGTGATCACGACCTCCCTCAAGCCTTCAAACGACGCCTGCAGCCTCAACTTGAAGGGTCCCCTCGACTGCGCCCTGAGCTGGTAAAAAAAACAGACGGCAGAAGACACCACTGCACCCGACACCCCATGGCCTTGGGTGGCCTAACCGACGGTGTCAAGACATCCCCAAGATCCCAACACACCTGTCCAGCTGGTGGTCGTCTTCAGTAAGTCTCCCTGCCCGAGCCTGCAGCAGCTTTGCAAAACCAAAGGTCTCCATTGAAAAGCACATGGTCTCCCACGTCCTCTTTGCACCCGGCTGCCCCAGTGCCGCTGGTGGTGCAGTTCCTTTGCTCTTCGTTGGCCCCTGCAGTGCTGACCTTAACCCCAGGAACTTTGCTCCCACACCCGACTGGCCTGCTTGCGTGCAGTCCCTAAGCGAAGGCCCCTTTGGCTAACATTGGGCCCTTGCACTCTGCACCCGGCCGCCCCAGTGCCACTGGTGGTGCAATTTGAGTGTTTACCTGGACCTTAGGGAACCTTGGTCCTAACCCCCAAAACTCAAACTTGTAAGTCATTTACTTAACTGTAAACCATTAAAACTCTTTTTCCCATAGGAACCAATGTTACAAGTTTTGTTCCTAAAAAATGTCCGTTGACTTACTGTTTGGTATGAAAAGAAAGTAACTATGCTTTAACCTACGAATTGTCGTACTTACCTGTAAGTGACCAACTCTAGTATATGATATCTCGGCATACCACCTCAAGTACTGAAAGTAACGGAAAAGTAATCCAAAAGTAATCTTTCTGTATTTTGAACTGCACTCACACATTATGCATGCGTAATTGCAACAAGATAGACTGGTTTAAGTGTTAAAGGCCTGAAGGAACAGCTGTGCATAATCTCAAAGGACATGTACATAGGAAATGTCAAGACTAAGCCCAAATCCCATTGGGGTGTAACAAGTGGCAGCAGGGGAAGAATGAGCCAAACCTTTTATAAAACGCATCACAACCAGTAAATTAAAGACCGTTGGTTCGCCAAATACTGGAAGGCCAAAAGGGTAATTAAATAAGCTTTTACTGTGCCCACTGCAAGGTACAAACAAAAGAACATCTGAAAACCTGGCTCAAATGGAGTGAGTATTTTAGGCTGTGTACCAGGCAACTAATTTGTGCAAGGGAATCTGGCCGCTGCATGGATGAAAAGCCCTCATTTGGCAAGTCAAAAGCATTCAATTGCTAACCAGAAGTCAGCCAAAGATCCTTTACTGTCTCTCAAGATCTGAATGAAGTTGGAGAGGCATTGCTAATGCTGGGCCTCCTGGGGTCTGAGATTCCACTGCGGGCCCTGCATATGCCATTTGGGATGAGGGTGATGCGAGCAGTCCAAGAAGTCACAGCACCATCCTCACTGAGAACCATGATTGAGCCTGAAATGTTGGGATCATACGATAAATGTCCTGGGGTCGCTTTGGTGGCGGGAAGGCTTTGAAAGTCACCAGATCAGTACCAATGAAGGGAATTTTCTGTGTGGGGCCACGTGGCGCTTTCGCTCATTGAAAATCCCAAGCAGGTCAGGAGTATAGCTATCATCCGGAGGTGGTGTTTGACTGCGGCAAAGCCTACCTGTAGGACTCAGTCATTGAGGTGTGGAAATGCGTGAATCCCTAACCAGTACTTTAATGAACAGCCAAGAGGCAGAGGTAAGTCCGAAAGGGAGCGAAGTAAATTGAAAAGTGTTCTTGGCCTACCTTGAATCGCAGATAATACTGCTAGATCTGCAGGACTGGCTTATGGAAATACGTGTTCTGCAATTCCAGGGACACAATTCAGTCTCCTTGGTCCAGAGTTGGAAGGACCTCAAGTATCTGATAGTACTGGTGTCATTGCAGAGGTATTGATGTATTAGGTGGCATAACAAAGAGTTGCACATTTGTTATTTCCTAGCACAACCTGGGCCTGGAGCGGGCCTCTTTAGGTTTGGGTGTCAGAGACTGGCGTCTGTACCAAATCCTGGGCCAGTCGATATGGTGTTGGCATGGAAGGAACCAGCGTGCATCTTGGTGCCAGTCTAGAACCCAGGAATAGTGCGGGCTACACAGCAGGTCCTGAGCAGGCCAGTGGCATTGAGGGTGAATTCCCCACCTGAAGTCCAATATGAGATCCCTGTCATTCCATGGGGCCTGTAGGTGCACGGGAGGAAGCTGGAATATTGAGATCTGCAGCACGACATCTTTGAAGGGCGCTATCTGTTAGGCTTATGACGGCTCAAGGAATTCACTGGAATTGGGTTAGATTTTGGCAACGTCGAGTGCAATCTCGGGCTTGTTGCCCTTGTGGCTTCTTGCTAGGTTTTGAGTAGAGAGATGGGGTTGGGTTCTGCTTGGCCTCCTTGCGCTTATGTCTAGACTTTGACTCACTACAAGACTTCCACAGGGACAACGACCTATAAGGGATGTGTTTAGTACCTAAAATAGCACTTTATCAGTCTCCTTTCCCATGACCATATTGTTACATTCAGCCCTTCTTAATGGCTGGTGCCTCTCTTGGACACTATTACTCTACATTATGCAAACAAACCCTCCCTGATATCTGCTGGAGTCAATCATATCCACTACGCTATAGCTTGGGTGATTACAGGGTACCCTTCAAGCCATAGCCTTTTTATCCTAGAGCAAGCCATCTCCACTGGGCTCCGAAAGTTGGAGGGGGCCCATCAGGGATGTAGAATTCCTATAGCCCAACGCCTGGGACATATTGTTTGGGGTCAAGGGCAACAAGCTTTCATGTGTATTTTGTCCTTGGGACAAGTAGGCCCAACCCCCTACATCACAAACCCTTTGACTGCCAGTTTACAGTACCACATTATGGATCAGGGAGAGGCATTGCCTGCAGTTAAGGTAATATTTGGGTCCATGTGTTAATGCTGTTCAAACTTGTATTTATGGTTCATTAATGCAAAACCTTTATTATTAGGGTGAGCAATCTAAGTACATGTTGTAAGCTCAGACTGAACTACTGACAGTGTTTCCAGTATAAAAATGTGTACACACGTTTTCAATGTTTAGCAATATGAGGCTATGCATACTGCTCCCAGAATGCTCTCTGATTAGATGCAAATATATGCAGAAGCTTGAAAGCAAAATTGATGATTCTTTGCTTTCAAAATAAAATGTTAACAAAAAATGCAAAAACATTTAGCTAAACTAGTGTAGCATTTTAGGTACCGTTTTTTGCAGCATCATTTAGTAAAATGTGTTGATGTACGCTAGTATTTCCCAAAAATATTCATAATGGAAAATCAGTGTAACCAGTTATAATAAGATTATGGGAAACAAACAAATAAACAAGCATTGGTAAAGCCAATAGGTCTGAAATTGTTGGTCAGCCTTTTGGTTTTGTCAATGCGTGACTTGTTTTGGCATGCTTTTTGCAAAACCTTATTGGTGTGGGAGCTGCCGGGCCCTCATCATTATAACAAACCTTGCCAAAAGCAAAAATTGTTTTGGTCTCAAAAAGCACACATTGCCACAGTAGTTCCTTGCACTGAACAAAACGACTGTGTCGATTATGCTCCTTGTGAAAGAACAGAATGCTGTCACTCACAGTGAAGCTAGCCGATAGACAGAGAGAGTCAGAATTTTAATAAACACGAAAGGTCATGGTTAACGCCAGATCTAATTAGGGGCCCAATTATTAAATAAAGTCTCAAAAGTGCACTCATGTCCTTGCATTAAGTGCAGATATACGACTTTCGTGAATTCACAAGACATTACAGAAGTTGGCCAAGAAATAGTACTCCTAGAAAATATTTGTGAACTGCATTGTAGAATATGCAGGTGTAGATTTGCTCATGCGAAAATCTGAGTGTTTGCTAGTTCACTTTCCCTCCAACCACTTTTTTCACAATCCTGGAAGAAGTTTCATGTCTGCCAATGTCAGGAGTAAATTTCCAACCTTTCTCAGTATGGGCAAAGATTAGAGAAGAGTTAAATGTAGATCTGCGGAAACATGGCAACGTAAGGGAATTGCTAGTATTCAAACCCTACTATGGAAGGAGCCCTGGCATAATAAGAGAGGCTATTTCAAAGCTCTTATATAATGAGATTGCTGCCATAATTTGTCACCGCATTACATGGCACATAACGGACAAGTGGATTTTGTTACAGGACAAGTAGATTTATGAAGCAACCTGCCCCACGGACAAGTAGATATTTTATTAAATTCCACACCCCTGGGCCCTTCCTCATGCCCCTACTTGTTTCCTCACAGACCACTCCAAGGCCTCTATTGATTACACTGACCATTTACTTGTCCCTATTTTCCCTTCTAAAGGGGAATCTTTGTGGCTCAAATAATTTCAGTGGACCTATACAGCCCCCTCTCTATTTCCCTGAGTTGACAATCTACACCACACTAGAGCTCTGTTACTCACAGCGAGCCCTTAAAGACCAGATTGCTTCTTTCCTAGCCTAGAGTCAGGGACCTTCCCTCTCTTTTTACCATGGATCTACCTCCGCGCCCTTGCCTGTTTCATTCGACTGTCAAAATGTCACACCCAGGGCTCTAGTGATTGCACTGACCCTCAAAATGAACCTCCCTTTTGTCTCGCAAAACTAGTCACTTTCTAGACCTATATGATTGCACTGAGCTGTAAAGGCACCTCTCCTTTATCTGCCAGGTTTAACAATCTGCACCCCATTAGGGCTCCCAAACTTACACCGGTCCCTCCTTGCCAATGATCTGTTTTGTCCTATTGTTAACAGTCGCCTCCAGGGCCTCATTATTTTCAATCATTCCATCTCAATTGCCCCTGCCTCTTCGTCCATGGAGTCAGTAATCATTACTTGTCTCTAGTGGTTACACTGACCACTCCATGTCCATCTTCTTTCTCCCCGCAATCACATTTTAGCTTTTTTGATTCCATTAGGGCGGCCCTTCAACATCTTTCATCTGCCGGAGTCAACCAGCTCCTCCAGGGCTCTGCTGGTGACACTACGTCCTCCGTACTCTTCTTTTTCCCTGCTCTTAGCTGCCTTTTCCAGGCACTTGCAGTAGACATATAGACCTAGAAGACCACATGCAGTCTCTCTTTTACAGAGTGGGTGGAGTTCCTCCTGCTTCCATTCGAACATCACACAGAACAGAACACCCCAACACATTCCTCTTCCATGGAGCGGGGTGTTGTCTCTGATCCTATTGCTGATACTGCCCCTACCTGACCTTTTTATAAAGAGCTCGACATTGTCCCTCTGCTCGTCTGGTGGCGCAGCTACAGGCCGTATACATAGGAAAGGAAACCGCAGCACAATTAACCCCTGTAGACAAGGGCATTGTCGTGTGGTTTGTGGCCTCCTGATCTGCCTTGCTACGTTGACTTAGGCCTGGCTGCCATGAGGCCTTTTTGCTTACGTTACTTTGTGCCGTTGTTTTTCCAGTCTTTGCTTCTGCCTGGCTATTTTAGCACTGTCTGCATTTCTATCTTTCACCTTTTCTCCTGTTCCCTTTTTGGGCTACGTCTGAACACCATGTACAAGGTCGAAAAACAACGTCCCTTGTTCCTGCTGATTTGGCCAGTCCCTCGCACTTAGACATAACACTATGTACAGCTGCCCTGGAGAAATTCGTGTGCTTTTAATATTGTGAGTTTCACGGTTAGACACACTTGGAGACAAACCTTTCCAGAGAGAAGAGCTGTGCTTGTCTGATGATGTAAACTTTACATCTAGATATTGAGGTATGGGGGTTCGCTCTACAAAGCCCAGAGGTCTTCTGTTTTTATAATAAACTAGCAACTAGCACGGGAGGGTGGTATTGTCATTTAGCCATATATCCACTGCTTTATGAAATGCTTTCCCCGTTTGTATTCTATGGAGTTGTAACTATGCTGCTTATATTATCCTTATGCATTATGCTGATAGTACTGGCACGTGTACTGTATCTTAGAGCACGGTAGTTGAAATAAACATTTTAAACTATACAGTGTCTCTTCTTACGCATGTTGTGGACAGGTATGAGTGAGTTATGAAAGGGTGTTATTGCGCCTGCGAGTCCTGAGAGAGAGATACCGTGTTCTGGGTTGTCTAATCATTGGTAGCATTGTTGCTAATGAGACGCTAAAGCTAGTCGTATTGGGGTGTTAGGTGCTAAGGTGTATGGTTGGCTCACCACTATATTCCGAGGTCCTTTTATCCTGTGCATAGCTCTGTGTATGTGCAAAATCCCTACAACATGGCGCCCAACGTGGGGCTGCTTATCTGCGAGACGCTTGAGTAGTATTTGTGCTTGTCCACAACTCCCTTCACAGACGCTTCCGGAAGCGTGTGTGACGGTGATACCTCCTATATTGACGTTTTTATAGGTTCTTTCAAGCTTGAAGTTGTTAAAAGGTTTCTTAAATAATACCCACTATTGTGCTGTCTCATATTAGGTTGTCAAAAAACTTCTAGCCTAAAATGGCTATTCAAATTGCGGCACATAGCCGCGCAGCGAGCTCACTTGACAGTGTATGGAGTGCCTGACGCGGGTGTCGATCTGATCTTTGTGGTACAAGCAGATCCAGCTTACCACTTTGAGGTTTTTTACTCATGGATCACCTTTCCGGCGGTGGATGGGAATGATAACTTGTTCCATGAATATACGGCCACCGCGGTTCCTAATCACTATAGACCGTATAGGAATCTTGTAGTACCGCTCACGGCTTGGCAACACCGTGTTTGGTTTGATGGCGCCCTCCCCCAACCAGTTACAGCGGTTCGTTTAGGCCCCTTATCAATTGAAGGGGCCACTTGGCCTGTTTTGGCCGGGTATACCCCACATCCGCGTTATGACGCTTCCGCTCGCTGACCTGCGTAATCTGCATTCGTCTTTAATACGAGTGCATCGAGCTTTAGTACAGTATGTTACAGGCAACATCCAGGGAGTCCCGCCTGGAGTTGCAGCCCATCCAGCTGGAGCAGGCGGTATAACCATAAGTCCTGTCATGGTTAATTCGGTGATGGGCAAGCGCCCACAAAATGAGGATGATTTTCCTTATTGGCTTGCAGAAAAATTTGACCAGCTGGAGGCAGTTTTTCCAAACACATCTCCCGTGGAAAAACACAGGATTTTGACGATTAGTTTGCCAAAAGATTTAGTCCCCGAGTTGGCAGAATGCAACAACTGGGGTAGGGTATTCGCCGCAGTATATGTGAAGTGTTTCGGCACTCCTTCCATGACGGTTCTCCCCTCTGTGATTAAACGAGTGCAGGATGAACATGGCCCTGAAGCGGCTGTGGAATTAGGGATGAGACTGGTGGGAGTGTTCGACGTAGTAGCTGATTTGATCCTTGCGAATGTCAAGGGCGATGCAGTGGACTTTCAAGTAGCTAATGCTTTGGCTTTAGTCCCAGATTTGGACAAGCCGCGCGATTACCGAAAATTATTGCCCAGGCTTACAAAACAATTGGCCGCAATAGCCTGGGAGTTAAGCCTTTTCTAAATCGCAAACACAATCGCAACAACAACCAAAAACTCAGTCTGAGAAAGATGAGAAACCAGTTTTTACTAAAAAGAGCTGGAGGTTGAAAAAACAGGGTAAGCAACAGAAGAAGCCGGGGTCGCGAGGCGCATCCCCGGTTTCCGTCTCTTCTGAACGCACATATGATTTGCGTGATAGGACGAGAATTAAATCTCCAGAGAGATTTCAAGTCCCTGATTCGCGTTCTCCTCGTTCTTCACAGGCACCAACAACTTCGCAGGCTGGTGGAGGAGATCGCCAGGATAGAGGAAGGGGTCGAGAGGATCCACAGGGACGAGACCAACCTCGACAACAGGTCAGAGGGAAAACAGAAGACTTTCAACGTTCTCGACCACAGTTTCAGAAGAAAAAAGTTGCCGCTGTAACAGCGAGATATGCCACAGACGGTGAGAACGAGACTCCTGAATTGGACGTGGGCAGTGACCCTCCTAGACAGCGCCGCGGAAGTTACCATAGTGCGGGAGGAGCTACGTCCTCATGTGGAGGCGACAGCAACTGAAACATTCATTACTGTCGAGACAGCAGATACCAGAGTGGCACCCCTGACAGACTATATAATATTGTCATTCAAATTGAAGGTGACATACAGCGTGTTATTAAAGGGATTTTTGGGGAAAATCTGACCTCTTCGTACGACATTTTGTTAGCGGAGGCTGATTGGCCGCCCCCATTCGTACTTGCTGCGCGTAAAGGGGAGGAGGTAATCCTTCCGAGCTTTTCTCGCCATGTCCCCAAGGATAAAGCGGAGGCTCTTGCAGCTGAATGGGCTGTGTCCCTGGCTCCAGCGTTCTACCGCAACCACGTGGGCTGGGATGAAGATTCACCACCCCATGAATCACAGCCACAACCCCAATATCCCATAAAGCGGGAAGCAAAAGGCCCCGTTTCCGAAATTCTGACTCAGTTGGAATATCAGGGATTAATTGAAACATGCGTATCACCAATGAATAATCCCCTTTTCGCGGTTTCTAAACCCGATGGATTGTACCGCTTAGTTTTGGATTACCGACATTTGAACTCACATTGTCGGACCTTTGCGGTGCAAAACGCACATAGTTCTGCGCTAGTAGAGTCTTGTTCGTAAAAAATATAAAACTACACTTGACCTATCCAATGGATTCTACACGCACAACTTGGCCCCGGAGAGTAGCCAATGGAGCGCTTTCACCTCCGGTGGTAAATTATTCAAATTCAGGCATTTACCTATGGGCTACAAAAACAGTCCAGGTGTATTCGCTGCCCATGTTGTCTCTTTGTTAGACGGCATAGACCCAGATGCATGTTCGTACGTCGATGATATCTATCTGACAGACGACGAATTGTTCCCGCATCTTTCCCGAGTGGACCGCATTATTCTCGAATTTGCGGTTTTAGGTTACAAGTTTAACTTTGCCAAATCACACATTGCTGAATTTACCGTGTTGTTTTTGGGCTATGAGCTCAACAATGAAGGTAAGGGCTTAGCCCCCCATTTTCTGGAGAAATGTGCACTTTTGTGCCATCCGACCACTCTGAAGAAACTTCAGTCTTTACTGGGTTTTCTGAACTTCGGGCGTACTTACATTCCCGAATATGCCCAGCGTATCAAGCCACTGTATGCCTTGATACAACCTAACTTTTCGAAGTCATGCTGGCTTCCGGAGCATTCCTCCATTCTGCAGTCTTTCCAGACAGACCTACTTGAATCTAAATTCTTGTTGACTCGTGACAACCACACAAACCTGGTGATTAGAATAATTCCAGGGGCAGTGGGTTTCAACATACTTGACCTTTAACGAAGGTGACACCGTACCAATTGCATACAAGTCACATCTTTACACTTCTGCAGAAATGCTCTTTTCCTCTGTGGAGAAAGTTTTGACTGCAGTGCAGATGGCGATTCTGAAGGAACGCGCACTGGCACAGGGAAAACGCATTTTGGTGGTAACACCCTATCCTGCCCTTGAAGCAGTGACGAAAGCAAGTGTTCCGAACTCTAAAGCTTTGCACCCCCGATGGATACAATGGGCAACATCTTTGACGTCTCCGGATGTCACTTTTATCTTTGATTCTTCTCTTCAGACTCAGGAGTTTTTGCAGTATGAATTCGTTCATCCTCCTCCTCTGTCTTTGCTACCGCTTGAGGATTATGAATGTATTATCTATACCGATGGTTCGGCACAGCCGTCCACGGAGTTCCAAGCATGCTTATTCAGCAGCATGTGCTATTGTTGCAGGTTCCTTTGTGAACGGAAAGTTCAAATCAACTGTAGTGCATACTCAGGCACTGGGAGACAGTACTGCACAATTGGCCGAGCTGCGCGCATTGGTGCTAGCACTTGAGTTCGCTAATCCAGATGTGACCACTCTTATTGTATGCGATTCTTACTACTGTGTTCAGTCTTACAATGACAATCTATTCTTTTGGTCACAAAATGACTATAGAGATGCAAAAGGCAGCACAATCAAGCATAAAATGCTTTGGGTTCGAGTGGCAGATCTACAACAACGTCTGCCTCTCACACAGGTGGTACACACTCTTGGCCACCAGCGTGTGGGCGCACACGCTGTCGGTAACGGTTTGGCAGACGAAGCTGCCAAATCAGCAGTAGCCACGTGCTCAGTCGCAGCAGTTACCAGATCCATGTCTAAAATAGATACTGATATACTAGCAGCTATTGCTGCGACCAAGGAAGGTGCTAATTACCCTAGGGGTTTCCCTTCCAAATACTCTTATCAATTAGGTCCCGAACAGGCTCCTTATGTACGCATTCCAGACATTGGGGATCGGCTGATTCCAACGCGGACCGCAGACTTTCCTTGATAACGGCGGCACACGAAGGCATGGCGTCAGCTCATGCTGGAGTGTCTGCGACTGTTTCCATCTTGCAGCAGCGTTACTGGTGGCGTGGTTTATACAAACAAACCCGTACTTATGTGCTTTCCTGTGACGTTTGTCAGCTGATTAAGCCTTCCACGGTTACTCGGCCACCACAGACCCCGCTCTGCATTTCTAACAGACCTTTTGGGTGTGTTTACCTGGATCACTGCGGTCAATTCTCCTCAGACACTGCATATAAATATATCTTAGTTGCAGTGGACTCGTGCACACGTTTCATCTGGGTTTGGCCACAACGAAGTGCTGACGCTCGAAATGTCATAAGGGATTTGCGTGTCTTTGTGGGAATTTTCGCCTGTGGCACCTTCCATTCTGACCAAGGTCCGGCGTTCGCCTCTAAGGCTTACAAGGACGCAATGGGTTCACTGGGGGTGCGGGTGAAATTTTCATCTCCGTATCGGCCTGAGGGCAATTTGATTGTTGAACGAATGAACCGTGACTTAAAGCAATCCTTGACAGCTAGAGTCTTAGGTCCTGGCAGGAACTGGCTGGCCCACTTGTATACCGTACAGCGTGCACTTAATAATCTCCCTAGAAGACCTCTGGTTGGGCGGACCCCATACGAAATGCTCTTTGGCATAAGAATGTTTGTGCCTGACCTTGATGGTCTAGACATGGCGGCGCAATCCACCATCTTTGATGTAGATAACCATTCTACTATGTTACAGGACTTACAAGAAGCCCGAGACAAACTTGCAGTCGCACATTTACCTTCAGCCACAGACGCTGCACTGCAGATTCCGGTTGCCGGCTGGCTTCCCAAGATTGGAGATCTGGTTCGAGAGAAGGTGGAGAACAAAAAAGAATTCGGCCCCTCTTATCGTGTACCGGTTCCAGTCCTTGGCTTGAAGGGAACTCGTACAGTCATCTTACCACCGCTTCCTGGTCGCTAGGAAAACAGATACATCTCAGTGGAAAATGTCAAGCTACAACATCTGGCCGATCCTGAATAGTGTAACACCAGCGGTCTCTTGTCCAGTCATTTCTAGGACGAATGTTTGTGGTCTTCCAGCCCGAACGGTCACTGATGTAGCCATTGAGATGGTAGATTTGCCTGATCGCCTGCTCGACTACCCGGATTCCACCTGCAACGAGGAGACCGAGTATACCTACCCCGCAACAGAGTCCGTGGCTCATCTACCAACAACGCCACTGAGCCCAACACGTTATTCCTTTGACTCAGATTCCACTTCATCACTTGTCCCATCCAAATTCAGTATTTTTGTATCCTGGTTCAGAGACAATTTTTTGATCCCCCCCATGGACATACATCTGGTTGGTACTTTCCCTGATTTTTTTGTTCATGTCCATTGGCTTTGTCACCGTGTTTTTTCTGCTCATCAATGGACACTATTTGCCAGAACGCTCTGCAGTGAACTCTGTTGCTGGAACTTTGGCTCCACATTCTTCATCTCACATCATGAAGCGAGACCACACATTTGTGAACATTTCAGCTGTTCCAGTCGCTGATGGCATCGTTTGGGACGCGGTAAACTTCCAAATTCATGGTCCGACCGAAATTATTAATGTACCAAATGTCCTTCGTGTTTCAATGAGTGATGTCGTAAAAAGTAATATTCATTCTGACGATTGGGATGTGCATGCAGTTGAAGCATTATTTACTGATTTGAAATATTATGCTGCTTTTCATGCTGAAGATCTATACATGAATTCTGCAAATTATGCTGATTTGTATTGTTACCAGCATTGGGGCAACCACTTTCTCCATAAACCCAGTACCCTTCGGGGACTTTTTAATTATACCCAATGGGAACATTGTCCGACCCCTTTGCCAGGTAGCTCCCAAACTCTTAAAAATAAGTTTACTTATTTTACAGATTTTAATAGATCGAACCCTGGGTCCTATTTCTTTAAATTAAACACTTCATTTACTGAGAAAATCATGTTAACACATACCAAATTGCTATATTCCGGCTCCTTTTTAAAAGCCTTAGCTGTGGGTGGGTATGAACATTGGCGTGACACCATTGATTTGAAGTCAATTTGGGGCTCCAAAGCATGGCAGGTGCAGGGCACAGAAGCCTTACACCGTGCTTGCCTCATCCTGGCCCAAATTCTATTTTTAAATCAGACCATCTATCCAACGACATGTTTGGGTTTGGCTACGTCCAAACAATTGAATGCCCCTTCCTTTCCTGTCTTGTCTTCCACTCCCAACGAAAGCTTGTACTTTAATATGTCCCTTACCGAATTGCGGGTTTTGTTTCAGAACAATTCGTTTAATGTCTCTGCGTTTGTTCAGTCACCCTGGTTGGCTTGGCCCATTGCATCTAATGCCTGCCAACTGCGTTTTCATAACACGGATTCTGGCTACAAACAGGATAGGCCAGATCCAAGGTTTTCTGACTCTCGTACTGTTACAACGTATTCTGTTGGTAAATTGTGTAAACAGTGGTTGCAGCACTCTTCCTTGGATTCTGTTAAACAACATTTATCCCTCCTATCAGGCAACATTGATCTGTCCGACTTTGTTCTAGGGCCTCGTGGTCCTCGGCCGAAGAGATTCATATATGAGACTTACAATGAGCTCTGGAAGCTTTCGCAAATTGAAGCTGCTTCCCGTCTTCGGAAAATCGATCAAGCTAATTTAGAAAAAGTGCTTGCTGTTGTTGACAATAGTATTAATACCCTGTCTTCCCGCATTTACACATTAGAGAATATTGTTTCCTCTGTTGTTGATATTGTGCAAGATGATGTTTCTGTGTTGTATCATGGTCAAAATCAGTTGCGTTCAGTAATGCAGTTTGCATGGACTTTGCAAACACTTAAAATGGGGAAAGTTCCTTGGCAATTTTTAAACACCACTGCCTTATTCTTACCTTTTAATTTGACTGAGAAACAGCGATTCATGTCCATGAAAGATGCAGCATACACTCTGTTACATATCGAGAAAATAGAGCCCTTACCATTCTCCGTTGCAGAATTGGATTCAGCTGTGTGGCTAGTACACGGGGTTATCGCTTTGCCTTTTTCATTGTTTGAATTTAGTTCGTGTATGAAGCATTATCCTGTAGGCCGTTTCCAGCCTTTGGGCAGTGCCTTCCTGCATGAACTTTGGTCCCTGCCTTTCATCTTTAAATGCCTTAGAGACGGAAGGGAGGTTTTTCTCACGGGGGAGTCATGCGATTCAACTGTGGGTCATTCCCTTGTTTGCAAACACATTCAATTGCACGGGGCTTGTAACGTTTCGGCTCCGAATCTTGCTTGTGTGTTGAAGGGCGCTCCTGCTATTTCTCCTACTTTCACTGTGCTTGCAAATGGTAGCTATCTACTTTTGAATAACCAAGACTGCTGTGGCATGCTGGCCGGCATACCCTATATTGTTACAGTTTCACACAGGGTTGTCTGCTGCAAAAATGTGCTTTTCCCTCCCCCGCACGACATCATAGATAGTTCCGTTTGGCCTTCCATTCCTACTCTGAGGGCGGATTTCAATAAATTGAGCAGAATAAAGGCACTATTATTGAACCAGGAGGTTATGCTCACATCCGCCCGGGAGACATTCATTCTCCAGGTGGCGAGTACCCACAGTGAGATACAGGCCCTTTTGAACACTAACCTCCCACAACATTTCGGTGAACCGATTCACCGTGTTTTTAATGCATCACGCACTGAAGGTCTGGTGCACTTTTTTAAAGTTGTGGGCTCTGGCCTTGTGACCTCTTTTCAGACTCGCTTTTTTACGACGATTCCAATGATGTCCTCTTGGAAGGTGTGGCGTATTTCTGCACTTACACTCTGTTGGATTGACGGGCCGTCGCCTTCTTCGACCTGCCTCGCTGGATTATTTTTTTCGTTTTTTCCTCTCACGATCCTTGTCCTTCATGGGGACCACTCCTCCACGGATTTTTCTGTTCTGCTCCGTTTTTGAACTCTGTCCTCTTCCTATGACTTGGCCCATGGACTGCCCAGGGGAGGGTGTCATGTGGTTTGTGGCCTCCTGATCTGCCTTGCTACGTTGACTTAGGCCTGGCTGCCATGAGGCCTTTTTGCACACGTTACTTTGTGCCGTTGTTTTTCCAGTCTTTGCTTCTGCCTGGCTATTTTAGCACTGTCTGCATTTCTATCTTTCACCTTTTCTCCTGTTCCCTTTTTGGGCTACGTCTGAACACCATGTACAAGGTCGAAAAACAACGTCCCTTGTTCCTGCTGATTTGGCCAGTCCCTCGCACTTAGACATAACACTATGTACAGCTGCCCTGGAGAAATTCGTGTGCTTTTAATATTGTGAGTTTCACGGTTAGACACACTTGGAGACAAACCTTTCCAGAGAGAAGAGCTGTGCTTGTCTGATGATGTAAACTTTACATCTAGATATTGAGGTATGGGGGTTCGCTCTACAAAGCCCAGAGGTCTTCTGTTTTTATAATAAACTAGCAACTAGCACGGGGAGGGTGGTATTGTCATTTAGCCATATATCCACTGCTTTATGAAATGCTTTCCCCGTTTGTATTCTATGGAGTTGTAACTATGCTGCTTATATTATCCTTATGCATTATGCTGATAGTACTGGCACGTGTACTGTATCTTAGAGCACGGTAGTTGAAATAAACATTTTAAACTATACAGTGTCTCTTCTTACGCACGTTGTGGACAGGTATGAGTGAGTTATGAAAGGGTGTTCTTGCGCCTGCGAGTCCTGAGAGAGAGATACCGTGTTCTGGGTTGTCTAATCATTGGTAGCATTGTTGCTAATGAGACGCTAAAGCTAGTCGGATTGGGATGTTAGGTGCTAAGGTGTATGGTTGGCTCACCACTATATTCTGAGGTCCTATTATCCTGTGCATAGCTCTGTGTATGTGCAGAATCCCTACAACTGCATGTTCCTGCTACTCCTGGGGGCAGCTGAAGCTCTTCAAACGGGATTAAAGGTTCTGTACTCTCCTCCACTAGAGTCAGGGTATTGTCCCTGCTCCTCTGGATGCTACTCTCAGTTCTCAAGTAGAGCACAAGGTTCCTAGACAGTCATTTCCCTTAGGGTGGCCATGTTGCATTGTGTTAAGATTGTAACATCCCACATGCGCCAGAAAGGTGATCATCTTTTCTTATTGATTGAGGAAGATTCTTTGGTTGGAAAGGTTGGGATTCGCATGTTACAAAAGATCAATGCGGCTGACCATGGTTCAGCACCTCGATTTCAAAGTAAAAATGGGGGATGGGGTGCAGACCGGACGTACTTGGATATCGGACTTATTATACCTGCAAACCCTCCAGAGTGTTCCAGTCTAATACACTGGTCCGGACTGACCGTATGAACTCCTATATTCGGCTTCTTTGAAATTACAGCCCTGACGAAGTTCCAATGGAACGAAACGCGTTGGCTGTGGTTGAATTTTAAATAAATTTAAAAAATAAAGGACATATTTGGAAAAATTTGAAGCTTCCCTTGACTTCGTTTCTGGTGCACCGTCCTTATCGTTGGGATTCGCATGTTGTTGGAGTAGTTTTGAGTAACACAGCTGGAGAAGATGCTCTGTTGAAAGTAAATAAACCTGTTGAAATAAATCAATGCTTCAGATTAATTTAAATGACAACAAGATTAGGACAAAACATATTTTACCTCCGGGTGTGAATCTGTGGGCCGCATACATACCACTAATGGAGGTCAGGATCTCCTTTTTGTCTGTATGCTTCTTCCAGTGGCCCACAACTCTTGTACTGGTGCCTGTGTACACTGCTGGACCGAAGAAGTCAGAAGTATGAAAAAGTATGCAGAGCTTAGGGGCACTGATCAACCTGGCTCCCCACCCTCCATGGAGAATTTGAGGAGGACTGCAGTGCATGAGGAATGGATGTGGAGGTGCACATTGTCCATTTGTCTTCTTTTAGCCCAAATAGAATGCCTCCAAAAGAAAAGAAGGAATTTCAGGAAGGGCTCGGATCTCAGAAACCATTACACTTTGCAAAAATACAGGATTAGCAGCAAGGAACATCCAAATGCACATGGTGTCAATCACTCACTGAGTATAGTATTTAGATTCTAATATTATTGGCCACATAGCCATCTTGGAATTTACAATGTGGCCTTATTAGGCACTTACTGTATGAAATATTACTTCTGCCTTGCTTGTGGTTGGGATTCGTCATACCTAGTAGAGTGAAGAAGGAAGAAACTATTCCAAATCTTTGGTGCCAGAGTTACATCAGTTCTCCCATTCTATTGCTGCATCTTCTTTCCATTATACTTCTGTTGTAAAGGAAAGGTGGGTGCTGTTGCATTGATACTTGATCCAGCTGCACACGGGTGGCATGAAGCAAATATCTTGTGCACTGTTGGGTACTATTTTGGAAGGCTAAGATTCATTTGGTGCGTGGATGTTATGTGAGCACCACCTGAAATGAGAAGCTGCTGTCCTCCTCCTTTGTATTATGCCCATTCTCTGAGAAACCACTAGGTAACATTTCCTCTGTCATTAAGCACGAGGATGCAGAAAGGGAGGATCTAAGACACTCACATGCACACCCACAAACTACCACCCTGAAATCTCATAACACTGTGCCATGGTCCCCTTCTTGGTGGCAAACGGACACCTCTTGGCGATGCCAGGCAATCCATATGTAGACACGCTCTCCGAGATTCCCCAGCTATTTCTGCACATGCCTCATTTCCAGAACGGGGGCACACTGTACACAGTGCATACAAGAACGGTTTTACTAAGCAATCTCCCAAGACATAGAGATTGCACAGGCCACTTTGACAAGCCAACTTATAGTGGCCAAACCTGTGCCTGGATGGCGCTTCTCGATTGATCCCTAAAATGCTATTAAGTTCTGGAGTGAATTTGTTAACCAAATTTGAAAACTTAAGATATACATTCCTAGTGCCCACTTTTTCCGTACTTATACTCTTTATTAAGGATTCTAGGATGGGAGCTGTATTACAATATAGATTATTTTATTGAATGTACTGAACCGAGGCTGTAAATGTTATAAAGAACCTCTTTTCTTCACCTTAATAAGTTTGTAATTCTAAGTGTTTAGTTATGCTACCTTCAATAACTTAAGAGCAATATTAATAATTAAGGGACAATATATGTTGCTAAATAGTTATCTTTGTATTTCTCTCATGTTAAATTTGTATATTTAAATATAAAAAGACAAAGGCAAAATAGTGGAAGACAAATGGTAACATAACGTGTATTTGTAAAGCGCACGATCACCCGGAGGCATCTTGGCAGCTGAATAACAGATGTTCAGTGTTACCCAACTCAGTGGTACTCATTTTATCAACCTCAGATGGATGAAAGGCTGAGTGGACCCATTGGGATTTGAACCTGTGACCATGAGATTGAACACAGGCCCCTGCAGTGGACGCATTAGTCCACTGAGCCACCAGACCCTGTAGTAATGTGTGACCACAAAGCGAGTGCAGCTATAATAAAGATGAAAGAGAGGGGGCCACGGACACAACTGTATGACAGGAGAGAAAGGAACAAGGCTGTTAAGAGAAGGAAGCAGCATGCAAGCCAAATTAGAGGATGGAGCGAGAACGAAGCAGGATAAGAAAGGGAAGTGAAACACCCTCTGGGTGAGAACTAGGTGGGAGGTGCAGGATGGTTGTGATCAGGCAGCAAGGACCCAAGAGGAAGAGAGTACCTTCCTGCACACGAAGTGAGAAGGGATAAAGGCACAATATAGATGAGCGTGACCAAGTCACAAGCCAGGTAACCGAGAAGCAAGGCACAGATCAGTTGAAAATGGACAAGTAAAGAAGGATGATGAGAGGAGTATCAATAGAGATAACTGATGTGAAAGTGTCACAGACCACAAGATGTTTGCAAAATTAGAGGGAAGCCTGGTGGAACACTTAAAAAAAAAAAAAGGCTCTTGAAGGATAAGGAAGGGAACAGGCGAAAGAAAGAAGACTGGGAAAGACAATAGGGTGTTTGAGGAGAGCCTGGGCAAGATGGATGAGAGAGAAGCAGTAAAGCATAAGCCAGAACAGAGAGAAGATTGAATCAGCACAAAAAGCTTCGTGCTAGCCAGAGCCGAGAGCCAGATGAGAGAGTGGAGAAAAGCATGTGCTAGATGAGATAGGAAACCAAGGCCAAAGTCAGATGAGAGAGGGGCATGAGGCACAAATAAAGAGGATTGATAGAGATGACGACTAAGAGAAGGGGGCACAGCTAAACATAGTCAACAGAATGAAACAAGGTGCAAGCAGAATAAGAGAGGGAAGTGAGACACTGTAAAAGAAGGGATAAAGAGACCAGCCATAAGAAATTGAGGATCAAGGCCAAAGCCAGGTGAGAAAGCAGAGCAAAGCTCAGAATAGATAAGAGAGGGAGAATCAAGGCACAAAGTGGAAGAAATATTGAACAGAGACATGGTCTGGATTTGCGAAGGGAGTTAGGCACAAGTCAGATGAAAAAAAAAATGGAGTCAATCATGAAGCAGATGGGAGGGCATCAATCCACAAGTTGAACGACAGAGGAACATCAAAGAAGATCAAGGATGGAGTGGTCTGTGGCACTATAATGATGAGAGTGCCATGAAGCATAAGGGGGATGAGCGAATTGCAAGGCACAAGTCAGATGAGTGGGTGAAATGAGACCAGAAAAGGATGGGCGAAGGGATCAAGAGTCAATGCGGATGAGAGTCAAACAAGGTACAAGACTGATGTGAGAGGGGATCAGGCACAAGGCAGGTGAAAGTGAGTTGCCAAAAAAGAGGGAAGACCAAGATGAGATGGAGACGATATAGGCACAAACCAGATGAGATGCACAAAATGGTCGTGCTCAGAAGTGGGGGTCAAGGGATTTGGACACCCCTGACTCCTCCTCTGGAGCATCACCACCCATACCCAAGTTATCCTGCCCCTCAGGATTTTGCAGGTCATCCTGCAGGAGCATCTCTAAGAGATGGTCTTTGGTAGGGTTGCTACCAGTCTTCAGTTTCCTAGACGCACACAGGGTCCTAAGTTCCCGGAACCTAGGACCACTGTATCTAGAGGGCTGAGCCCCACTGGACTCACCCACCTGAGACATGGTACTAGGTGTAGTGTAGTGTGGTGTAGTGCACCTAAACACCCTAGTGGTCCTAAACTTCCAAAGATTAGAGAAAGGGTTGTGCTAAGACCCTTGATAACCAATCCAAGAAGTTCAGTAGAACTTACTTGATAAAGTATTTATATGTGCCAAGCTAGTGATGGTTTCTCATGTAACCTTCACTTGATTAAGTGGTAAAGCAGTGTAGGCTTTAATCCCAACCACTGCACACAAATGTAGGAGGCTGCCTTAGTGTATGGCGGGACGCGCACACAAGTTGCTTACACCTGCCGTGAGGGGAACGGCTTTGCAGTCTGTTTTCGCCGCCGTGAGGGGAACGGCTCCAACTTCTATTAACTTTACGCCGCCGTGAGGGGAACGGCCTACATTTCCCAGTGGCTCCAGTATCGGCGCTGGGAAGCGGCGTCAGCACCGGCGCCTCCCGCCAGGACAGGAGCGCGGCTGCCCTCCCGCAGCGCGGGACGCGCGCGGGCCGTGCCCGTGCGAAGCCCGGGCCAAGGGCGGGCCTGTCTGTGCCCGTCGGTGACAGGAGGAGGCTGGGCTGGGCCACCACTCTTGACTGGTCCAAAGGAATCCTAATAAAACACTGGTAAGGACTATCTTTGACAGCATTGCCATAATTGTGTCTTTCCCTGAGGAAGATGGGTAAGAGGAAACAACCACAATCCCTGGGGAAGTCACAGCCTGCCAATACGCCTATAACTAAATATTTAAAGTCAGCAGTGGGAATGATAGATAGTGAAATCGTCCTTGTGAAGGAACAGCTGGCTGCAACTAAAACTGCGCTAGATGCTGCCTTAATGGTACCGGAATTAGAGGCCAGACAAGAGTTACTGCCACTTGAAGCAATTGAGAAGGTATCTGAGATAGAGACAGTATCATCTGGAAATAATATAAGTAAAAGGTTCATGACAAACAGAAAGGATAATTCATGTATCTTAACATCGCCACTGGAGATCTCAGAATTATCTGATTATTCAACGTTAGTCCCCCCACCAGCGAAAAAAGTTAAACAATTGCCAAAAATGAAGAATAGTACCGAAGAAGCTACTGTGACAAAGCCGAGGATAAAGCAGTTAAAGAAAGGGGGCAAACCTGTCGGAATGACGAAAGGAGATACTTCTGTGACTGATAGTCAACAAGGGTTGCATAAATTTGAGACATTATCCAAAAAAGTACACTCAAAATTGGACTGTATTGAACGCCGTGTTATGTCCGAGATAAAATTGGTCCAAAAAGATGTATCTTTTTTAATTGAGTTGGTGTCGGGATTTTTTTCTTCCAAAACCTCTAGTATTTCCACCGTAGCTGAAAATTTATTAATTAGGCCAAAGGAGGGTGACAGCATTAGGCCAAAGGAGGGTGCAAACTAGATCACTAGCTCTGCATGTGGTTGCAGGAGCTAAGGGAACACGTTTGCTACAGTAAACCACCATACGCGCTTCAAAAAAGCCAGGATTGGGGGTCGTGCTTTCTCTGTGAAAACCGCCTCCCTGTGGAACTCTATGCCGGAGCACCTTCGGAAGGCGAAGTCAGAACTCCTGACTCAATGACCAGACAAGTCAACGCCGTCTCATCTTCATGCTTCAACACCCTGCGCATGCTCCGCAAGATCTTCAGATGGATCCCCACTGAAACCAGGAAGACCGTCACCCAGGCACTCGTCACCAGCCGACTGGACTATGGGAACACCCTCTACGCCGGAACCACAGCCAAACTTCAAAAAGACTCCAGCGCATCCAGAACGCCTCCGCACGACTCATCCTGGACATCCCCCGACACAGCCACATCACCGGACACCTGAAAGACCTGCACTGGCTCCCCGTCAGCAAGAGAATCACGTTCAGACTCCTCACCCACGCACACAAGGCCCTCCACGACCTGGGCCCAAAGTACCTCAACGACCGCATGACCTTCTACACGCCCACACGCCAGCTACGATCAACCAGCCACGCCCTCGCCACCGTACCACGCATCCGCAGAACCACCGCCGGAGGAAGATCCTTCTCCTACCTGGCAGCCAAGACCTGGAACTCCCTCCCCACTCACCTTCGGCGAACCCAGGACCATCTCTCCTTCAGGAAGCAGCTCAAGACCTGGCTGTTCGAGCAGTAACCTACCCCCTCCCCCAGCGCCTTGAGACCCTCCCGGGTGAGTAGCGCGCTCTATAAATGCCGTGATTGATTGATTGATTGTTCAGGAAGGCCTTAAAAACTTGGCTCTTCAGCCAAACTTAAAACCCTGTCCTGTCCCTAAGCCCACGACCGCAATGTTTCTGTCGCAAGCGCCGGGACACTTCCGTTGGAGGTAGCTGTGCGCTTTATAAACTGCAATAATAATAATAATCATATCTGAAATCAAACAAGGAAAGGACTGTACTAAGCCTGAATTAGGGGATAGTATCCCATCTATACAAAGCCGAAGGCCGGATATAGAACAAAAAACACTACCTAGTGTATTGATAGAAACTAATAAGTTGGAGAAATCAAATAAGTCCATGTTATCTGGCAACACTATAGATGAGCCCCTACACCTCCCACCTCAGGCGACACCTTATGTTATCGTTCTTAAAAATGTGCCCCGGTTAAAAAATAAGTCCTATGAACCATATGAGAAATTAAAAAATCAAGTGACACATTGGTTGAATGTAAACACGAATATTGACACTAACGTATTACAACGAAATATCATAATGTTAAGGAGAGTGAGCTGGGTGGGCAGCTCCAGAAAACATGGTGCAGGAGATTGTGTGGTGGTGAATTTCCGTAGTTAAGAACTGATGGGGATATTTATAAATAACACCATGGAAATGAATTCAGATACGATTGAATATATAATTGCTGTCCCATTGGGCTACTTTTATAGGTCAAATGAGGTATACCCAAAGGCAAATGGACCCACTTTTTGTAGATCGATTTTAAATATTCCTATACATAATGGGTATGAATTACTCAGATCATGTAGTGAGATTGATTGACATAGGGAAAATATAGAAATTGTCCCAGACAGAATACAAGATGATATTCCACTTGTAAATGAGCTTGTAGTTAATGGAAAGGTAAATAAGTTGAAGGACTGCCTAAGTGCGCAAAAATTTATTGAGGATCGTTATGATATGGTAGACCCTGATATAGATAATGCTTCAAACTATATTGCTAACAGGCTAGATGGTATTTTATGCACACAAACACCAATTGAGCATCAACATAAACACCTAGATAACACTAGTGGCATTCCCATCAGTGATATGGAAGCTGTGGCCGTATACTGTTCAACTACTCAAGCCTATAGGCCCTTGACTTTCATGTCTTGGAATATCTCAGGAATCAAGAACAAGATTAATAATGATGCATGGTGTAAATTGATAGAGCGGTATTTTATAATTATGATTCAGGAAACATGGAACACAGAGCCCTTCTTTATAAATGGTTTTAAAGTAATTTGCACTAACGCAATCCCCTCTAGAAGAGGAAGACCAAAAGGAGGTTTAGCAACATTAATAGCGGTTACTGCGCCCCTGACAGTGAAAGATGTCAATATTAACTCACAATTTTATCAATTGATACAGTTGTATACGGAAGGGAAACAATTATTTTGATTAATTTCTACAATAATATTTTTGACAGCACTAAATCAAGGGTAATTAATGATTTAGAGGTTGATTTAGAGAATTTTGTAGGGGAACTGGGAGGGAAGTACATAGTTATGTGGGGGGGGGTGATTTTAACTGCGAAGTTTGTGGCATTCCAGTGGGAGAACAATGTGGTCTTAGAGACAGTTTTGGGGACCGAATTTCACATTTTCCACACGATACATACGGTGAAGCAATAAATAAAATTATTTTTAAATATAATCTAGTAATTCTGGAACCAGAAAATTCAGAGGGTGAGACCGCGATCTCCACCTACGCAGGTGGGAGAGGTTCATCCAATATTGATCATTTTATTATATCAGGAAAGTGTATAGATTTGGTGGAAAAAATTAAAATTAGGGAAAATTTGCTTAGTGACCATCATCCCCTTATACTGGGGCTTATTTTTGACCTGGGACATCAACTAAGGGGTAAGAATACTTATACTGACATAAAACTGCAAGGAAATAATGGAGTATCCATTAAATGGTCAGGCGTCATTCCAACTTTCTTTTTGGATAACTTAAAGGGGAAAATTCAAAATGATATTGATATCTGTTTGAATAGGTTCTCTACAGACTTGCTAATTGTAAACGCTTTCCATAATATCACCACTGAAATAGCGAGTGATTTAACTTGCAAAAAAAAGAATATGAAACATGATAATAACCCTAGATGTTTTAATAAAGAATGCTCTAGGTTAAATAGGGATCTAAAAACAGCTCTCAAATTAAAACCAAGAGACTGTGCTAAAATAAGCACCCTGAGGAAGGAGTATAAAATAGTATTAAAACGAAGGAAAAGCGAAATTCAAGAGGATGCTTGGGCAAGTTTAATTCAGGCAGCGGAAACTAGAAATGCAACACTATTCTGGCGTACCATTGATCACCCCTTTTTTAAAGATATCTCAACCCCGAAAATTGAAATTGTGGTCCCCCCACAGGATTGGATCACACACTTTGATCTATTTTTAATCCAGGTGCCCTTAGGGCTACCACAACACAAAATAGAAATTTTATATTAGTTGAACCTGTAAAATTACAGCCAATTACGCTAGTAGAAATTAAAACTGCCCTCTTAAAGAGTGCTAGCAGGAAAGCCGCAGGACCTGATGGGGTACCCATCGATGTTTTTAAAAACGATATGGATTTTTGGACCCCTATTTTATTAAAGGTTCTTAATGCAGCAATAGGGGAGTTTTACCGGCATCGTGGTCACAAAGTATTATCGTACCTATTATTTTTAAAAAGGGTAATAGAGGGATGGCGAATTGCTACCGTTCCATATCTCTTCTGGACTCAACCTCTAAATTAATGGGAAGAATTCTCCTGGGGAGGTTAGAAGAATGGGTTAATGAGAAAAACATTCTAGAAGCCCAGTTTGGGTTCAGACAAGGTATTGGAACGGTGGAACAATGCCTAAATTTGGAACTCCTAATAGGAAAATATACACTGGCTAAGGAGGGGGTTCTACATCTATGCTTCGTAGACCTCACCAGTGCATTTGATTTTGTCAATCATGCCAAATTGTGGCAAACCTTAAAAGAGTTAGGAGCACCAAATGACATTATTATATACTTATCCCAAATCTACACCTTTTTAACTTCGAGAGTTCGTTTTGGAATGAGGGGCGAATGTACACAGGATTTTATGGTTACAAGAGGTGTACGCCAAGGTTGTGTATTGGCACCTTTGCTGTTCTCACTATATATTAATAATGTGGATCTCTTTTTGCAAAAGCAAAATGTAGATTGCCCAAAAGTTGGCAGACGCACAACCCCGGTTTTACTCTACGCGGATGACGCTGTCCTTTTATCAAGGACAGCGAATGGATTACAATGTCTAATCGAGAATTTTACTCAGTACATGTCAGAAAAGGATTTAAAGTTAAATCTTACCAAAACTTTTGTTATGACATGTGGAAAGACTAAATTGAAGCTTAGACAACATAATGTGGGAGGTGTAATCTTAGGTAGAGTGCCAACCTTTGCTTATCTGGGCTTACTTTTTAATAGAAAGGGCAGCTGGAAACCTCACATTGATTCATGTAACCTGAAATTTTTAAGAATTGCTGAGGGAATCTTCAGATTCTCAGCCAAAATGGGAAACAAGCCTGTGAGGGAGATACTTACTTTATATAGAACCAAGTGTGTCACTGGTGCTTGTTATGGGGCTGCAATATGGGGGAGAGCAAATACCATATCCCTACAAATACAAGAAAATAAATTTTTAAAAAGAGTACTGGCAGTACCAAACTCCACAGCCAATTATATTGTACATAAAGAATTGGCCATATCATACATAAATGATATCATTGGAACAGCGGGTCTTACATTCTGGCGAGGGTTGTGGGTAAAAGAAGAGACAAAATTTACCACGGATATAATAAAGGACTGCCTGGCCCTTGATCACTGGAAAAAAATTCCATGGCTTGAATATATCCAAAAGTTACTGTTAGATTGCAGGATAGACTTTGATAAAAGGGATCCGGCATCCATACAAGACATCAGTAAAAATGAGTTGAAGTCAAGATATATCTCGGCCATGGACTGTTAGAACCAATGAAGTCAAACAAAAACATAGTGTTACAACCTATTGTCAAATCCCTTCTGTGCTGGGTATACAGATATACCTTACAATGATAGGAAATACCCAACACAGATTTTATTTAACACGGCTAAGATTTGGCATAATACACTATATATAACTGCTTTTCGTGACAAGGAAAAGGGTCCTTATAATCTACCAAATTGCCCATGTAATGGAAAAACCCCCAGTCCACATTACATTTTATATTGTTCTGTACTTTGTACAGCGATATTCGGAAATCTGTTTTAAAACCCCTTTTTTTAACAAATAGGTTGTATAATTATAAAAATGTTTTTAACTTTTTATGTAGCTTGGACAATATGAAGATTATGTTGCACTGTTGTTCGTTTTATATTAAGGGCAGTCAGGAGAAGAAAGGAATTAGCACATTTAGATGCGCTATTATACGAGAAAAGTGATTATATTAACTAGTTGTGTTATAAAATATGTGCAGACATTTAATATTTTTTTGTGGTTTTATATGCACATTGTTTGTGTGTCGTATAAAGACAATCTTATTCTGGATTTATTGCATCCCCGTGTAACGGGGACGTACAACTAGATTGAATGAATTTGTAAAATACACTTTTCATATTTGTCCTTGTTAATGCACTGTGTACTGACTAGCCCATGGAATAAAACGTATTGATCGCTGTACTTAAATAATGTTTTGATAGAATGTATTTTGTAGTATGCATACTGATATGAAATTATTGTATGGTACTAGTCCTCGCTTCTGATTTTAAATGTATTTTGACTATTGATCCCCTGTAATTTCTATGAAAAATTAACCGTAAATGATTTGAACTTTTAAATTTGTAAATTGTACCTTTGATTAATTTTATTACCGTTTTTACAAGTATGCTTTTATGGATGTACATTTTACATCGAATAAAGCTGGTTTGAACTGAACTTGAACTGTATGGTGCACACTTAAGAGTGATGCACCTTGCACTAACCCAGGCAAACCTTATGGTGACTTTAGTGGTCTTTGATAACCTTAGGCCGTCAAAGTGGTAGCTGGGGAGAGCAGCCTTCAGGCTTATCTTGAAGGAGTGTAAAGCAGCTTGGTTTACCATATGTAATCAATAGTGTAGATTAGATGAAAAAGAACCACACAGTGTTTATGAAAAATAAGGCTATTTATTACACAACATAGTTACTATCACATTGGTATATCTCCTAGCCGGAGATCTCAACAATACACATGAAAATACTTCAAAGAATCAGGTAAGTGGCACTAATATACACTGGTCTCCAGGGGGAGGTCAAACCATATTCTAAAGAAGTGGAATGCGAACTGCAAGGAAGAACGGGACTGGTACCAAAGGACTCGGAGGAGCTGAGAGAACCTGGAACCACCCAAGGTAAGTAACAAGGAACCCCACGGAGGCTGTGTGCAGAGTGGAAACACAGCTATGTGCCTAATGGAAGTCAATGGAGAAGTCGCAATTACAGTTTTAAAGAAAAAGAACCCTTCCCAAAGGACCCCAAAGAAACCCTTTGGAGGACGGAAAGTTGGAGAGCCACTCCACCCCTGGATGCCCCAGGAACCAGATTACCTGCACCAGGGAAGCCGGATGCATAGGGGTTAAGTGGTGTCGGAACCTCCGGTAGACTACAATGGAAGACTTGGGAAGAAAGGCCTCTGGAGAAGTCTCTGAAGATCTCCGGTGGAATCCAAGGGTGGATTCTTGAAGAGGAAAACCTGCAAGCAGAGGGAACAGTCATTGCCACTCTGAGGTGACTAGGATGCACGGAAGCACAATGCCCACCCTTGGCAGGGAGCTCAGGAGAGTTGGCGAGGACCTTTTTGGTGCAGCTGTGGGGACCAGGCGATGCTGAGGAAGACCAGGAGCTGTACACGAGCTGTCCCGCGTCGGATATCAGTGGCTGGCGGGAGCGCCAATAAGCCTTGGTAGCCTCAACTGGTGTGGATGACAAGATGCAATTGTTGGAACCAGCAAGGTCCAAGGGACTCACTAAGTGCAGGAGAGTCGGGGCAGGCCCATAGAAAGCAGGGGAGCCCACCAAAGCAGGAGAATACCTTCAAGAGGACACCCCGGCCAGAGGCACTGGAGTCGCAGGAGGACCTCGGGCAGCTCACCAAAGATAGAGGCCCATGGTGCAAGGGATACAGTGAGGATGCTGGTCTTCGAGGGATGAAGTGGTGGATGCTGGAGCTTCTTGTAGCCCAAAGATCTCTGGAGTGCAGAGCCAGCAAGCCTTGGCAACAGCAAGTCGACTCGGTGAGCAGGGGTTTGGTCCAAGTGGCTCTGACAAGGGATACTGTCCTCCAAATTGCAGAGAAGACCGGTCAGGCCTTTGGAGAGCCACAGGACTACCACCTGTGTTGCTGAGCCTCTGGAAGTCCGTAGGATGACAGGAGCCGCAGACCGTTCAGCTTTGTTGCGGTGCCTGCAGATGCAGGGTAGTGACTTCTTCACTCCAAGGGAGATTTCTTTGCATGTCCTTGATGCCCACTGGTCTTCTGGGTAACCTGAGCAAAGCACAGTCACAGACGAGGCAGAAGACTTGCTGAACAGCGAGACCAGGAGCAGCAAGGGTCTTCCTTGATACAGTATTGTTTCACTGCGAAGCCCAACAAAGTCCAACTGTCTAGTTAGTTGAAGAGTGTCTTGGTTTCAGAGGTGAGTCTTGTTCCATGACGAATCTGAGGACCCACCCATGGGGGAGCCCTTAAATACCCAAGGAAAGGGTTGGAACAACATAGGGAACCCTCCCAGAGGAGGGGCTGGACAGAGGGGAGGATACTCCCTGTCCTTTATCCAGTTTCGCGTCAGAGCGGGAACCAAGGATTCCTGAGCTGGCTCAAACTGGTGTATGCAAGGAGGGCACCAAATGTGCCCTTCAATGTAGTCGGGTGGCGCTGGAAAACGCCCCACCCTAACCCAATACACCAAGTCCTGTCTGGGATGTGGTCACACCTCCCTATGACAGGAAACCTATTGTTCTACCTTCCCCTGCTCGAGCTCATCTCTGCAGCAGGAGGAGGGCAGAATAGTGTCTATGGTCGACAGCAGCACTAGCTTGCTGGCAGACCCTGAAAGGCTCTAACCAGGAGAACAGGGGGCTCCCCAGTACATGGGATCATACTTCTTTCAGCGGAATCGGTGTTGGAGTCCAACATGTTTGATACCAAGCAAGACCAGGTTCAGCGCAGCCAATATATAGTTAGACATTTGTAATGACTGATGTCCACTATATGTCTTAAAATGGCTAACTGCACTTACAAAGCCTGGAGAATCAACTCTGGGGTTAGTAGGGGTGTCCTGCTCATGCAGGGGCACCCTAACGTTTATAACTAGGAACCCTGCCCTTAGGACTGAAGGGCCTACCATAGGGGTTACTTATAGGTTTTAAGTGTAGTGACCTCAGATATAAGAAAACGTAGAACTGTCGTGAGAGGTGCAAGCACCGCCTCGTACAGGCTTCAATGGCAGGCCTGTAGTCTGAGTTTAAGTGGACTCCCATGGGTGGCACAATACATGATGCAGCCCATAGGATACCCCTGGTGTACCTATGCCCTTGGTACCTTAGTACCATATATTAGGGACTTATAAGGGTACACCAGTAGCCAATTGTGTTGGTGCAAATGTACTTACCAGAGCCATTTTGGGAGAGAGAGCACAGAAGCTGGGTTCCGAGTTCGCAGGATCTCAGCAAACTACAGTCAAAACATACTGACACCAGGAAAAAAGTAGGGGTGACCACGAAAGCAGATCCTACTTTCCTACAACATGTATGTTCCAGGCACTGATGGTCTCAGCTGGATGCATGCCTTTGATCTCACATGTAAGGCTCAATATCTGAATGGTCAGTCCAGAGCAGTGACTCTACTAAGTTGCCTCCCTCGGAAGGGACGGAAGTCATTGACAGGATACCTAAGAAAGACAGTCTTACATGAGTGCATAAAGAATGCTTTGATTAGGCGGTTTGATTGAAACCAGCTAAGTACTTGCAGAGGTTCTCTGAGAACAAAAAGGTGGATGGAGTTCTTTTTGAGAATTGGGTCCATGACATTGTGAGAAACTGGAATGAGTGGGGTGGAAGCAAATGATTACCTGTACCTACATCAGGTGATGATAGCTGAGCGTCTCAGGGAGGAGTGCTCTAACCGACTCAGTTTTTGTTCTGACCTTGCTGAGAGGGATCCCGAGAAACTTGCAGTGTTGGCAGATAAGTGGCTTGCCAACAGAGTGAACAAGGTGCATGGAAAACACAGTTCCAAGCCCAAGGGGGGGGGGGGGAGAACTCCCAGCAGCCTGGCCCTAAACCGGACTGGTAGTGCAAGAACAGTTCCCCAGGCTCTCAGCCAGGACAGGAGTCTAAGGGGAAGAGGGCCTATAGTCAGCACCAGAAAGGGAAAGGAGGGAAGGGTCCTTTCACTCCCAAGGGGATTAAATGCTATAAGTGTCACAGAGAGGGACACTTAAAGCCGGACTGCCCAGTAAAGGGTGCAGTGCCAGTGGCACCCGTATTAGCAGGTGTGCTTTCACTGGAGGCAGACATGAAGGAAGACTTTTTTTTTTTTTTTGTCATGGTCAGCTATTTTTATTTTTTGTACAAAATATTAATTTAATCTAACAAGTAACATCAACAACAAATATTCAAGTATTACATCGTAAAGGAATGGCAATTCCATCTTCGTTTCGTCTAAAATACAAATAAAAACAAACAGTTTACAGCAAGCGCAAATTTTGTGACAAAAAGTAGTGAATAGAAAGATGGCTGAGCATGTAGTAACAGACAAAGGTTACCTCAGGGGAACAACTCGAGTACACTTGACGGCAAACTGGCGTCATCTTCCACATGCTAAGAGACCCTTGTGTTTTCCTGACATTTTCAGGGCTGGCTGGCAGATGACCTTGAACTTGAGAAAGACACTGCAGTCAAGACACGCTAGTTCCCCCCCACCACCTCCAAACATGGTTGTGCCAATCTTGGCTAGAAATATAGAAGTGCTTTTCGTATATTTTCTGTTGTAGTTCTTATTGGCTGTCTGAATGTAAATACGAGTCGGTGACCGCGGCTCTGGAGTGGCGATTCAGTGACAACATTGCTATTTTGAACGCTAATAAAACCTGGTTCTATTCGACAATTCTCTGCACAATCTTCGATTTATTTACTTTTTTATTTTTTTTATTTGTTTTTATTGATTTTACACAACAATTAGCCAGGCATTGTAGAGCGATACATGATCATATAGGTACATGGCATAGCTACAAATGTTTACAACCAGTTCAGAATAAAACACATTAATAGTGCCGAAGATCCATGAGAGTCCCTGTACTTCATCGCATAGAGGTCTGAAATCGTGAAATGAGTCTCTAACGGCAAGCCAGTACGGATAATTCTCAGCAGTCTCACCTACACCAGGAGTCCAGCAAATCATATCATAATTAGTCAAATCTATCAGGACCCATTACATTTATATCAACCTAACAAAAACTTACCCAACTGTCCCTCCCCTCCCCGCATTCTCGGTAATAAGTATCTAATATTAGCATTTGCACATTTTCATATCTGAATTCGTGTGTATCTCGGTTCCATAGTCTGTCTTAGACGAACCGTACAGCCCTGCTAACTTACATAATGTCGCCCACGGATAGTGTAAGGAGCCCATGTGTTACGTAATCGTGGTCCAAGCCCCCAATCGATAGTCACATTACGCCTTAGTAGGATAAAATATCTATCGCAGCATATTCCTCCATCATTGTATTCCAACTCAACGAAATCGGTATTTTCCTTAAGCCTCTATATTCCTCCCTTTGTAGTTCAGCCCCCTCTGCCTTGCCCCATCTCATCACTTCCGTATGCCAGTCCTGTAGGGACGGGGCCCTAGTGGCTCTCCATCGTGTGGTTATGGCTCTTTTAGCTAGAAGGAGCGCAAGATTGGCAAATCGAGAGGCAGGATTACCCTTCTTTCCACGGGGCCCTAGTCCCAGTATGCAGTATTCCAAGGTGTCGTTCTGGCACCCCCAGGCTATATCCGCCAGTATTTTGCATATCGTCGCCCAGTAGTGTCCCAGTCGAGGACAATCCCATAGCATGTGTATCAACCCCACATTGGGTGCGTGGCAGCGCGGGCAAGCATCATTTGCCCCCGGAAACATAGTGCTCAGTCTGCGTGGGGTTAAATAAGCTCTGTGTAGCAACATCAATTGAATAAATTTAAATTTAGGATTACGAGAAACCTTCTTGGGGTATCCCAATATAGTGTCCCATTCCTTGACTGTAAATTCACGGCCTACGTCCCCTTCCCACCTGTCGCGTAACGGTCGTAATGAGATCGCCGTCTCTGTCCGAATCCCGTGAGTTAGCCATTTTGTCAGGCGTGCCCCATTTCCCATTAGGTATTGCATGGTAAGTAGTGTATTCGTGGTCGGTTCAGTGTCCTCTGGTGACCATATAGTGCGTATATATCTGGATATATGTGCGTGTAGAAGGAACCGCGTATGGGGGGCACCATGTACGCGCACAAATGCTTCATGTGTCATTAAGACACCCTCCGAAAAGAACTCTCCTATCGTGGTGATGCCCACTCCAGTCCATGCTTGCAGAGCACGGTTAGTGGTCAGTCCCGATCGTGTAGGGATACCCAGTAGCGTAATAGTGGGGGCATACGGTATCGTCCGTCCAGTGTATCTCACTGCACTCCTCCAGTAAGTAATGGCTAACTTCAATAAATGGGGCGTCGATGTCGGTAGGGGGGCCTGAGGTAGTAAGAGCCTGTGGATGACCCCCTTGTCCCTGTCCCGTGGTGTCCTATCCAACTCTTGCAAATTACGTCCTGCCAGCCAATATGCTAGCCACTGCAATTGACTAGCGTAGCAATACGCACGCAAATCCGGCACTCCCATCCCCCCTTGTTCGTGGGTAATTGTAATTTCGCTAGGCTGATACGTCTGCGCCCTGTGCCCCATATGAGGTCTATTACCAGAGATTTCAATACTTTAAAGATCCGTGAGGGAACAAGTATCGGTAAATTGGTGAAATAATAAAGGAGCCGCGGCAGCAATACCATTTTTGTGATGGCTACTCTGCCCACCACCGATAGGGGCAGTGAAACCCAGAATTGGATTTGAGATTTGAGAGCAGCGATCGCGCGTGCCAGGTTGCCATCTAGGAGGTCCGTGGCAGTGCGATAAATCTGTATTCCGAGATATTTAAAAGTATCAGGCGCTATGTGGAAGGTCCAGGGAGAGAACGTAAAGGGACCGCTCCTCACAGAGTTATCAAAGAAATATGCGTACGACTTGGCAGCATTAATAGCCAGGCCAGAAAGGTCTTGGAAGGACTCGAAGATGAAGGGCATTGGGTGCGGGTCTGCGTCCATGTCTTTGATATATAGAATGAGATCATCTGCGTATGCGGAGACAGTATGGGATGCACGACCTCGCGTTATTCCCTGACAGGCCGCAAAAGCACGGTGTTTGTGTAGAAGCGGCTCCAGTGCTAGGATAAACAACAACGGTGACAAGGGGCAGCCCTGCCTGGTTCCCCGAGCCACCGTATATTGCCCTGAAATATGCTGACCCGTGCGCGCCCGCGCGGTGGGGTTCGTGTATAGTATGCGCACCCACGCCATATATTCATCAGGTATACCGAACCGTGCAAGGGCATAGAACATATAGTCCCAACGCAAGGTGTCGAATGCCTGCCTCAAATCAAGTGATATGCAGCCCTCCTTAGTTCCCGTGTCAAGTGTGCCCAACATGACTTGGTGTAGGCGTCTGATAAGTGCCGTGTTCCTACCAGGTACAAACCCACACTGATCAGTGTGTATCAGTGTAGGGATAAACTGACCAAGGCGAGTGGCCAGAAACTTACTCAGGATTTTATAGTCCGTATTGATGAGCGATAAGGGTCTGTAGCTCGAAATGAGCAAGCCATCCCTCCCAGGTTTTAATAAAGAGACCACTAACGCTTGCAATGTAGTAGCGGGGAGCCCACCTTCTTCCAACGACTCGCGATATATGCATTGCAAACGAGGAATCAACAAGTCTGCATATACCGTGTAAAATTCAGCCGGTAGGCCATCATTCCCTGGGGTTTTATTACGCGGCAGAGCCTTAATCGCCTGCCGGATTTCCGCCCCTGTTATTGGTCGTGTTAATTCGTCACGTTGTTGTTGTGTGAGTTGTGGTAAGCATAAACCGTCGAAGAAGGGTTCGAAATCAGTGTCAGCAAGTCCAGGCAGTGGACCGTAAAGGTGCTCGTAGTAGTCCCTAAACGCAGTATTGATGTCTAATTGCGTGTTCACCACAACATCCATACTGTTCCGGATTTCCAATATGGGTGTGGGCAAAGGGGCGTCACGAACCAACCGTGCTAGCAACGGCCCTGACCTGTCAGCTTGTGTGTTGTTTCTGTGTATATAGCCGGTGATCGACAACACGTAGCTCCTCAAGCAGTTCTGCGTATTGAATGTTAGCCTCCCGTAGTTGTGTCAATTGTTCATTTGTCCCTGTAGCCTCCCCTTCCAGTGCAGCCAAGTTACCCTCTAGCTCCGTAAGTCGTTCTATTAGAGCGAGTCGAACTCCTGTCTTAGTGCTAATTGCCACTCCCCTAATGACCGTTTTAAAGGCATCCCATTCCATCTGGCGAGTGCTAGCAGACCCCGCATTCTCCGAAAAATAATGGGCAATCGCCTCCAAGAGGGCATTGCGGAAGACCGGATCTTCCAACATCGCGGGCTGTAGTTTCCAAGTCGGTATCGGAGTTGGAACCTTGCCCCACTGCAGAGTTAATTCCACCGGATTATGGTCCGATAGGGTTTTTCCCATATGGAGCACAGAAGTAATGGACCCAATCAGGGTACCGGAACACAGGAACCGATCTATCCGAGTGTGCAGTCTGTGTGGTGGTGAATAAAAGGAATACTCCTTGTACTCTGGATGTTTTGCCCGCCATGCGTCGTGGAGTTCCCATCCCTCCGTCCACCCTTTAAGTGCCTCTGCTTGTTTTTTGCTTTCTGTGGCGTGTAATGGGGGGTGAGACCTGTCTAAGTCAACGTCTAATACAGCATTAAAGTCGCCCCCTATCACCCAAGGGTATTCGGCCCAGTCTGTCAGGACTGCACCCAGTGGAGCTAGATATTTATCCTGGTCAATGTTCTGTGCATATATACAGCCCATAACCACATGAGCCCCATCCAACAAGCCATGGAGTAACACATCTGCCGTTTATGTCTATTTTCTGCTCCAAGAGCCTGAAAGGGACATTATTTCGCACCCACACCGCCGCCCCCCTGGAGAAAGCCGAGTATGTTGTAGCGAACAGTTGTCCCCTCCACTTTCTCAGTAACTTGGCTGCCTCGTCAGTATTAAGGTGAGTTTCTTGCAGATATGCTATAGCAACCTTCCTTCTATTAAGTTGCGCCAGGACACGGTGTCTTTTATGGATGGAACCCATGCCCCTCACGTTCCAGGTGCAGTAGGTGTATTTATTATGTAATGCCATCGTGGTGCAAAATGCGTAGTTGACATGTGGAAACCGAATCCCAGTAAACATAAACTGCCTATGAGCCGAGCATGCGTTAACATATAAATTCCCCAATACTAGGTTCCCCCATAAAACATCAGAGGACCAAACTTGAAACAGAAGTCCAACATGGATTCTAAACAATAAATGTCTTATCGCAATCGCCTGGGGGGTGAAGGCCAGAACTGTGACAGTTCGTAGAAACAACGTATTGCCCATTCAAAAATGTCCTGGTTACATTAGCACACTTCCCTATACAGCTTAGTTACACTAGACCTACTAAAGCAGTCACCAACAGTAGTACATATATTGCATAACCTCCGTATACTTTACCGCTCCCGGACATCCCGGAACACATTAGAAGTCTCTGGCAACCTGAGCTGTAATCGAGGGGAACAGCGTTATGCTAGTTTCAGAGTCAGAGTGCACCGTGTCTACATCCGATGAGTGCTCCGAGGTCGCCGCAGTCTGGGCATCGTGAGCAGCCAACGCTGCCACCGTCAGGAGTGCATCTTTCTGGCTGTTCGTGATCTGTTCCGATGTTGGGCCAGTGTCCACAGTGTTTATATTACTGCCACATCCCGATCGGGGTAGTCCAGTCGTTCGCATCGGGGAGGCACGACGTAGTTGTCCCGACGGTAGTGAAGTCTGAGAAGTCTCCGGTGTAAAAGTTATTTCAAGCCAGTCTGCTGCTTCCTCTGGGTTTTCAAAAAAATGATTTTTGTCCGTAGACCACTTTCAGTCGAGCTGGGAAAAGCAGTGCATATTTCAAATTACGTTCCCGTATGTTCTTCTTGACTCCTAAAAAAGTAGCTCTAGCTTTCTGGACTGCCGGGGTAAAATCCGGGTAAAGAGAAATTGTCCTGTTCTCAAACCGTATGGGAGCATTCTCTCTGGCAGCCCGTAGGATCGTGTCGCGGTCCTTGTAATGTAGTGTGCGTGCTATCAGCGGGCGGGGTGGTGCACCCGGCTGAGGAGGTCTGGGAGGCACTCGGTGCGCCCTCTCCACACTGTACAAAGATGTGAGGCCCTTTGTCTCCACATGGTCTCTCAGCCAGTCCTCTACAAACTGTGTGGGGTTGGATCCCTCGCTGCGCTCCGGTATACCAAGTATGCGAACGTTATTGCGGCGGGACCTCCCTTCCGCATCGTCCACTCTGTCCTGCAAGCCCTTCAGTTGACGTTGAAATTGTTCGAGTTGAGTGGAGTGCATGGTCTGCTGGGGTATGAGATCATCCAGTGCCAGTTTATTCGATTTGACCTTGTCGGCGAGCTTTTTGTGGTCCGCCTGCAGGAGGCCAAGATTGGTGGACATCGTACCCATGCGCGCCTCCAGCGCCGTTCGTGAGTCCCGTATTTCTTTCAGGATTAAGTCCAGTTTAGCATCGTGGGGATCTGTTCCAGTGGGAGGTATCACATCATTGTCCGAAGCATTGGAGGGGTCGCTGCCGAATGTGAGCTGCAGTTCGCCATCCGCGGCCGCATCCGCTTGCTTGTTTTTGGTGCGTCCCATCGTGCCACGGCGTCCGCCCATCCGTCTCTGCTCCAGGATGGTCACTTGGGGGGCCACCAGGGCATCACACCTTGCAGTTTGATACGCACAGGTAGGCTCGGGTCCTTGGCGCACACAGACTATGCCTGCAGACACGAGTCCCGCAGGTCACGGGTCTTTAGTCCCATCCATGCGCTGGCCTCACACGCCCCGTGCTCACTGTCATGGATGCCGGTCGCTGCACCACCAACAAGCATGAGATCAGTCCCAGCGGTAATAACAGCAGTGCACCCCCAATCCAACTCCGGGCGCCCCTCTACAGCCAGGGTAGACAGCAGGTGGAGAGCATCACCATCACCTGCACGTGTGGTCTCCAGTCATGGGGGCAGGGGCGCAAACGTTCAGAAGAGGGCCCTGTAGCAGTGCGTTGGTCTGCACATTGAAGGTGAAACACATACAAAAAAGGGGGCGGAGGTAGCGTGTGTAGAACACCGCGCTGCAACTCCATGCTGAGCGTGGCCTTCCGTAGTCAGCGGGGAAGCAGCGGTGCCCAGCACAGGATCGGGGGCGCCCCCACACAGGCTCACGTACCTCTCCTCCCAGCGTAGGCTCACCTCGGAATCGTCGGTATATGTCCCAAACAGGGGGGGGTAAAGCACCCGCAGTCCCCACACACCGCAGCGCCAGGATCCTCCAGTTGTTCGCACACTCACCAGGGTGCCTCTCGCCATCACCCTCACTCGCGCCGGTCATGGTCGCGGCCGGCCGCATCCGCCATCTTGCTTTCCGCGGTCTTTGGTGTGGCGCAGCAAACCAGACAATCAAACGCTCGCCGCAGCCTCCCCTCTCATCACCGCCGATCAGGAGCAGCGTCCGCAGACCTCACGTCGATTTCGCTCATAGTCACTGGAGGCACGGTAGGAGCTGCGATTTCGGCGGGACGGCCTTACAGCATACGCGGCTCCGCCCTTCGTCGCTCCACGGCTCCGGTGCCATCCAGGGGTAACACAGAATGGGACAGGTTCCGTCAGGTTATCAGCGTCCAAAACACAGCCACTGGGTCCAGAGGTGGTCCGCTGCATAAGAATGGGTGACTCAGCCTTGCAGGTCCAGTTAGATGCAGGATATTCCGCTAATTGTCAGGGTAGGGAACAGAGCTCGTTCAGCTCACGTCCTCCATGCCCGGCAGTTGGCCACGCCCCCCATGAAGGAAGACTTAACTGAGTTTAACTTGATCACCAGGGACATCTGGGAACTAGACCTAGAACCCCTTAAGCATATTCACCCTAACACAAGAGGGTATATGAGTGTGGCAAGTATAAATGGAAGGAAGGTTCCTGCCATGAGGGATACTGGTACCCACAGGACTATGGTTAAACGGAAAGATCTCAAACCCAAGGAGATCATCCCTGGTTCCAACGGTTATGGACTTGTAGCTACAGGTCATGACATGGAGTACCTTCTTGCCAGAGTGGAGGTAGAGATGAATGGCAAGAAGGCCATGGTTAACGTGGGGGTGTGAGAGAAGCTGTGGGCTGGGTGGTTTCTGGGGAATGATCTGGTTGAACCCGGGTTAGTACCAGTTTCAGGACCAGAGGCCTATATGGCCTGGATTTCATCAGCTGTGCTCAATATGGCACAGATGGTAAAACCACTTCTCAGTGAGGTGGGGGGCACTCTAGTAGAAGAGACACTAGAGAGGAATAGGCTGGAACAAGAACCAAGGACAGATTCTGAGAAGGCACCTGTCCTGGTGTCTGCACCTCCAGCTCCAGTTGGAGAGGAGGGTGAGCATCCAGAGGCTGGGTCTTTGCCAGAGCTGCAGGAGCTGGTGGTGGCAGGAGGACCCTCCCATGAGGAGTTTTTTAAGCCACAGACTGAGGGTCCTACCCTTGTTGGCCTGTGGAAGACTATTCAGAAACAGGTCTCTACTGGAGTAGTCGGAAAGCACAGGGTGGCTTAAGAAGATGGACTCCTTTACAGTGAGCCCACTGACCCAGAGCCAGTAGCCAGCAAAATGTTGGTGGTTCCTCAGGTGAGGTACCCTTAGCTGGTCACTTTGGCATCAAAAAGGCAAAGGGCAGGTTATCACCTGTTTTACTGGCCAAGAGTTGGTCAGGATGTGGAGAAGTTTTACTGTACCTGTCTGGTCTGTCAGGCCAGCGGCAAGTCTGGTGGCAAGACTAAAGCACCCTTGGTGCCCCTACCTGTTGTGGGGGTTCCCTTTGAAGAGGGTGGGGATTGATATAGTTGGTCCGTTGAAACCTCCATCCACCTCAGGCAACCATTACATTCTTGTTGTGGTGGATCATGCCGCCAGGTGTTACGACAAGCCACTCACCTGAACTCCAGGTTGTTCCGCTTTGGTGACAACAATTCCCTAATCCCAATGAGAACTGATGGAATGGCAGTTTAGATAAACACTAGAACAAAAAAACAAAGTTCCCTTCTCCTCCTGTTATAAAAAACGAGAGGATTATATCCTCTGACCAGATTGGTTAACTTGGTTGAAAAGAGGCCACACTCAGAAGAAATAGTAAGACAAAATTGCCAGGTTGCTAAATTTACATGTTAATATACATTACAATACACAGTATAAGCGATTTCATATTAAACATACAGATTCAAAGGAATGTTCTATCAATTAATTTTTTATTCAGAAACAATTTCCCTTCACGTTGCAGTGCTTGGCAGTTTACACGGCGTAACGGTAACAGTTTACACGTGTATCTAGAACTGCCGGTTTTGGACGAGGGAAGCTTGTATCTTATTTACATACTTGTACATGTGCTTAAGTGAAATACAACGGTTTAGATGATCATGATTACATCCTTTATACAGTAATAACAAGAACATGTACTTTAAGAATTAAACAGTTGTGATATACACTGCACTTAATCTTTTATCCAGCATTTTAATGAATGTGAGTTCACAACACTCTACTTCGGGGTGAGGTGTGCAAAGATTTGGTGGTGCCCATAACAGTTCCCCCCAAAGGCCTCCTCACCGGATGGGGTTTGTCAGGATGAAGAGCATGAAAGCATTGTACAAGACGGGGTGCATGCAAATAGGATGCTGGTTCCCATGATCTTTCAGATGGGTCATAACCTTTCCAATCAAGTAGATAGTACAATTTACCTCGAATCCGTTTAGCATCTAAAATGCGCTGTACTTTGTATTCTGGATGATCACCCACTATTACTGGAGGTGGAGGGTTATCATTACGTGTCAATGGATGGTAAGGTTTTATGAGTGATACATGTAATACTGGATGTATTGAATATTCATCTGGTAATTGCAACCATAAAGTAACTGGATTTAAGATTTGTTTAATAGGGAAGGGACCAATAAATCGTGGTTGTAATTTTTGGGGACCGTCTAGATGAATGTTGCGTGTAGATAGCCAAACTAATTCGCCGAATTTATATGATGGTTCTGGAGTTCTGTGTTTATCAGCTTGTATTTTTGTACTGACTTTATTTTGCGCTAAACATTTTCGTGCTTTTTCCTGTATGAGTTGTAACTGTTCGAATCTGTCTGATACAGAGGGCATGACACAAGATTGTGATGGGAGTGAAGTTGGAATAGAACGAGGATGGTAACCAGTAAGGAAGTAAAACGGGGATCAACCCAGTGCAGCATGAGTCATGTTGTAAGAGAATTCAGCAAGAGGAAGAGCTTGATCCAATTGGGAAGTCAACGTGGGTGCTAAACAACGTAGACTGTGCTCTAGATACTGGTTGACTTTTTCTGTTTGGCTGTCTGATTGGGGATGGAAAGCAGATGATAATGCTACCTCTAGTCCCAATTTTGAACCTAGTTTTCCAGAATTCTGAAGTGAACCGGGGGCCCCGGTCAGAAACAATTTTGCTTGGAAGCCCATGTAATTTTACTATTTGTTGTAAAAAGATGTTGCTAAATTCAGTAGCTGTGGGTAGTTTTTTTAATGGAATAAAATGACTCATTTTGGATAGCATGTCCACCACTACTAGAATAGTAGTATAATTGTTTGATTTTGGCAAATCAGTAATAACATCTACACTGATGGTATGCCAAGGTGTAGACGGAACAGGTAATGGTTGCAATAGTCCAGCGGGAGCTATATGTTGTGTTTTATTACAAGCGCAAATGGGACATGTCTTAACATATTCCTACACATCTTTGCGAATGGTGTCCCACCAGAAATTTCTTAGGCATAATTCTAAGGTTTTGAGCATACCGGGATGTCGAGCTATACCTGAATCGTGATGCCATGCCAGGATTTGTTGTATCTGTGCTTCTTGTGGAATGAATAGTTTGTTTCCATGAAAAAGACATCCATCTTTTATTGTGTTCTGGGTTTTTTGTAACTAGACTTGGTTGTTTACATTTTTAGATGCCCTTTTAACATTTAGTAAAAAGGTGTCAGCTTGAGTTATGGCTATAACATTGTCAGAGGGAATTATGCATTTAGGTGACTGACAATTGTCTTTATTTTGTCTTCATCTAGTTTAGATAAGGTATCAGATTGTATTTGTTTATGTCCTAGACGGTGAAGGAAGTGACCCGCAAAGGGCCTCTCGGGTCACCACTGACCATCTCAGCCTTCCGTACCAAATGAAGAGTCGAGAAGACAGTGTAGAATATATACCAATAACTGTTTATTCATATACGCTCAGAGCGGGGCCCCGTCTGCACAGTCTTGAGAGAGTGCTACAGAGGGAACTAACTAATAGTAAGCATAGAGATACATTATGTACATTTCATGGTTAGGTAAGAACACGCCCACAGTGGAATTTTCCAAGCAGATGTAACTGGACAGTGAAAGACAAAAAAAAGGTTTCTGTTTTCTTAGCTTACACAACCTGGCACAGTCCAAGGCCGTTTCACCCTGGGCTGCGATTAAAATGTCAGACAGGTGGAAGAGGGCTTTATCTAGTGGGAAAGCTATGCAGTGGCACTAACAGTTCTTCATTGCAGAAACAAAACTTAGCGAAGGGCATTTCTCTGAACTAAGAAAGATTAGTTTCGATCAGCATACAAAATAGAGTCTAAAAAGAAAATGGTGCAGCGAATGCCAACTAAAACATGGCATAGCGTGAGCATCAACGGGCCTAATCTAACAAACCCTCCTTTTAGCATGAGCTAAAAACATTTCCTAATATTGACTGGAAAAGAGTGATACATGGGTCGCATTACTATAACAGCATCAACACATCAGAAGTTAACAGAACGTTAAAATCGAAAAATGTAAGCAGAGTGAAACTATGGGCACTCCTTACAAGTGGCATTAGAAAGGGGAACAGCAAGGAGGGAGGAATCCTCAAATTCCCTCGTCAATGTTTGAGATCATCAATATCCTCCTGGAGCATCACAGCGGCATTTGTTACATGGGCTTATATTTTCTGTTTAGGTGTAAAAATAGAGGCACAATAGGAACAACAGAAAGGAAGGCATTGAATGAGGATGCAACAAAGCACCAACACTACTATAAGATAAATCATTTCCTTAAGAATCCAACCTCAGCTGCTGAAAAGGGTCCAATTCCCACTTTCCATCCCCTTAACATTTTCAATGATATCCATGATGCGTTGCGTTATATTCTTTTCCATATTTTTGATACCAACCACACACTGGTCTCCAGCCACTGCGCATACACCACCACTCTTAGCCAAGATAAAATTCACTGCATATCTAGTTTGCTCTGAATACACCTGCATACTTTCTAATTGAGTAGTGATGTCGAGCAGAGCCGCCACTGTAGTATTGGATAAAATTTGCAGCTTACACCCAAAATATTCTTTAGCTTTCTCACCTCTGGCCATAGCAGTACCATCCAGTGTGAAAATGGAGGAGAGGATGCATCCAAATGTAATACCCTTACTATAGCTATTTACTTCCAAATATGTTACTCCTTCACAGAATTCTTTCGTTAACGTCTTTTTCACCCATCTTGTTTTGGGTCGAGCATATTTACACGGCACACCCAAAGGCAGTACCATTCCAAGAGCCACGTCATCAGTGCCATTATGGACGTTGGAATAAGTCCCATTAGACAAAAAGAAAAACCCTGGATGTGCATATATCGGCCCCTCATAATCCACTGCAGCATATCTAGAATTCATTCCTGAAGTGTGGATTCTTTTTATTGACTAGAGGAAAGATGTGTTTATATTGTATCAACCCTGAACAGTTGATGTACATAAAGGTATCCGAACTATTCACTATGGGGCAACAAGCAGGATATTAACCAGCCTCTCGAGGTACTGTCAATTCCCTGTAATGCCGACTCACCAGCGTTCTATTCTGTGCTTCCATATAGAAATTATCACAATATGTATTGTTGTCACAACCCGGATAACCCACCCCCTGGGGCTTGTTATAATACCGACATGGCCCAGGATAACCAAATCCAAACATTCCCTTTACCTCTGCAAACTGAGGTTGCCAAGTGTACGTGTAATTCACAAGTGATAGTGGGTATGCAGTCCAAAGACTAGTAACCGATCGAATGGGGTAGCAAGCAGTCCCTTTCCCAAAGAATCTCCTATGGGTCTCCACAAACACATTACTCGGAACAGCCCTTTTATTATGCCTGGGGGAGGTGCCTTCACCCTTAGTAATAATATGTGGGGTATCGTGGTTTTTGGAGAATGTACATAGTATACCCACACGTACTATCATTGTTATAAAAAAAATACCATATGCAGTTTTACTCCGAAGTGACCAAGTCATACTACGTTGTATAGTGACAATTGGCTGCGCCTCTTCATTAACTTTCCTGCCGAAAGGATGCATAGTGAATTAAAGGAAGAAGATGCAAAGGAAATATGAATGTTCCCAGTGTCCGTCAGAGCCTCACTGGTACAGACTCCTATCGTCCATCAATTAGTTTGCGCTCTTGAGCACCGGCGGTGGAGCTTGCACTGTCCTAAGCTGTTTCCTAATCTATCCCACGCTGATAAAGGTGGTATACTCTGAGTATACTTCTCTAACTAATGTTCAAATAACAAAAGCAAAGCAGATGCAGAATTTTCACTTGTTTCGATCCCTTGTTGGTACTGCTACTAAGTACTTTCCTACCTTTGTACAGTCTATCCCTAATCATTTTTCTCCTTGGGCTTGGTGGTCCTCGTCCTAGGACGCAAAATTGTACCTGGCAGCTCCAGGCACTGAACAGAGGCCCCTGGATAGCTCGTATTTCTGGTGGGACAGCCTCGTTCAAAACATCGTCGTTCTCCTTGTCTGTTTGGGTCTAGATTAGTTGTGCGTCGCTAAAAGGCACAAATCTGGGCACTTGCTCACATTCAACGTCTCCTATTCCCTCCTTGACCCACTGGTCATAAGGCAAAGGTATTGTTTTGCAGTGGGTTGCATGAACCCAGTTCTTACGACCAGCAACCTTTACAGTCGTCTGTGTAACCAACAAAACCTGTTCAGGACCTTTCCATCTGGGCTCCAAACTTTTCTTCCTCTGGAAGTTTTTCACCAGCACATAATCCCCAGGCTGGATGTTGTGGCCAGGTCCCTCTGGTTTAGGAGGTAAGTAGTCTCGCACTTCGTGAATAGAACGCAAACTTTCCGTTAACTGTCCAAGGTAATCAAGCAACACAGGATATTCAATATCTGAAAATTTCTTAGGCCTCGGGACGCCCCAGACATTCGCTGGGCATCCAAACACAACCTCAAATGGGGATAACCCAGTTCTAGAATGAGCTGTAGTTCTAGTTGACAAAAGAGCTAACGGAAGAGCATCTGGCCATTTTAACCCTGTCGTTTCCTGAATCTTTGCCAATTTCAGTTTGAGCGTACAATTGTACTTCTCAACAAGACCCGCTGACTGCGGGTGTATGGCAGCATGACATTTCTGTTTAATGTGCAAACCTTCACAGATTAACCTAATCACTTTCCCATTAAAATGAGACCCGTTGTCACTCCAGATAATTTGGGGCATTCCAAAGCGAGGAAAATACTCTTTAAGGAGTACTTTCGCAGTTGTGGTGGCCTTATTGTCCTTAGTGGGGTAAGCCTCTACTCATTTACTGAACGTGCATATAACCACTAAGAAATACTTGAGATTGTTACAACGTTCCAGCTCAATAAAGTCCATTTGAAGGACTTCGAATGGGAATGTAGGTGGTGCAAAATTACCGGATGGTGTAGGGGTACCCTTTCCTGGATTGTGCTTCATGCAAATCATACAATTTTTCACCAAATGCGCCGCAGTTTTGGAAGTCTTATCATTGCACCAAACCGGGGCCAATAGTTTACAAATGCCTTTTGCAGGGCCGTTTCTACGTGTTTTGCCACCCTAGGCGAGAATTGAAAAATGCCGCCCCCTCCCTTTTACTACCATCACTCTTCCCCCTGTCATCCAGGCTAGAAAAATTAATGCATTAGATATTCCCAAACTCATGTTTTTTGCCGCCCTCCCCCTTTTGCCGCCCTAGGCGGCCGCCTAGTCTTGCCTAATGGAAGAAACGGCCCTGGCCTTTTGCACTAATATGAGCCGGACCATGAGCCATAGTAACCACAGGAAGCACCTACGCATCAGGTAACATCCATTTCTGCTCTCCAGACTTGTCAATCCAACACCCTTCTTCGTTTAACTGTGCTGTACTTTCCTGCCATGTCGCTAATTCTTCCATCGTGGCCTCACTTTGTAATTCTTTCACACACTCAACCGTATTTTCAAACATGGCGTTCTCGGGGACCCATCTAGCTGGACCTGCAACAAACATTCTCTTCATCTTACTTCGAGCAGTTTCCTTAGCTATCTGATCTGCGAACGCATTCCCTCTACCCACATCATCTGTCACTTTTCTATGGGCGCTGCACTTCACAATCGCCATTCTCTTAGGGAGTGTTAGTGCAGATAACAATCGCAGTATGAGATGTCCATGTTGTATCTTCGTGCCATGGGAAGTAAGGAACCCTCTCTCTGCCCAGAGTCGCCCAAAGTTATGTGCGACCCCAAATGCATATTGGCTGTCTGTATAAATATTGACAACCAATCTTTCTCTCAATTCACAAGCTCGTATAAGGGTAACAAGTTCTGCGGTTTGAGCTGACTGATGGGACTCGTGATGTCTCTACCACTGTGCGCAACGTAGTGATAGCATAAGCTGCAGTAGTGGTGCCATCTGGTAATTTAAAACAAGAGCCATCGACATATAGTTCTCCTTGGGGGTCAGATGAGGGAACATCAGTCAAGTCTACCCGTCCTTTCGTCGTCTCCTCTGTTCGGAAAATACAATCATGTTTGTCAATTACATCATTCTCGGAAGGGAGGGGTAGTAACATGGCTGGATTCAGAGTGGCACATCTTTTGATCGTGATATGCTTTGCAAACAACGTCAATTTATAGTCGGTAAGATGTGCACTGGTGAGGTGCTGTGTCCTTGTCTTATTCAAAAGCTTGTCCACAGCATGGGGTACCATGACTGTGAGATCAGTATCGAGTACAAGTCAAGCCGATTGTCTGATGGAAGTGGCCACAGCCGCGACCGCTCGCAGACAGCTCAGGAGGGCCCTTGCGACAGGGTCAAGCACAGCAGAAAAATAAGCGTAAGGTCGCTATCATCAAATTTTTGGGTTAAGACAGAAAGCGCACAACCAGCCATCTCGTGTGCCTACAGCACAAACGGTTTCCTATAATTAGGTATACCTAGCACTGGAGCAGAGCAATGCTCAGCTTTTAATTGTTCAAAAGATTGCTGACAATCAGGCTTCCAAGGCAAGGGCTCATGCACTGCTTTCGTTGTTAATGCAAGCAAAGGTTTGATTAGTAAGGAATAATTAGGAATTCACTGTCGACAGTAGGAAGTAATGCCTATAAAAGCGCGCACATCCTTTTGAGTTTGTGGAAGGGGCATTTTAATGATAGTGCTTATGCGTTCTGGTGTTAACCTTCTACCCTCCTTCGACAGTAGGTGACCTAAATAGGTAACCTCTTGTCGACAGTACTGGAATTTCGAAAGAGAGACCTTATGTCCATGATGTGCCAAATGCAACAATAATTTCACCGTACTATTCTTACAACCTTGTTCCGTAACAGAAGCAATTAACAAATCATCGACATACTGTACTGATACATTACCTGGAGAAAGTGAGAGTGAATCCAACTGACCTTTTAATGCTTGGCTATAAATACTAGGACTTTGAGTATAGCCTTGAGGAGCGCGACAGAATCGGAAACTTCTGCCAGCTAGTGTAAATCCAAACAAATACCTACTATCTGGATGTATAGGAATGCTTAAGAATGCATTTTTCAAATCAATTACAGAGAAAAACTTAATGGTAGATGGAATCATAGTTAAAAGTGTAGTGATATCAGGAACCACTGGGAATTGCAGAACTACTATTTTATTAACCTCTCGTAAATCAATCACAAAACGATATACATCATTAGCTTTATCAGAGGAATCTGAGAATGCCCTTTTTAGGACTGGAAGAATAGGACTATTACACACGTTGCCTGTAGTTTCTTCGACAACTCCCTTGCAGATTAAATCCTGGACAATCTGAAGAAGGGCTCGTTCTCCTGCCTGTGGTATTTCATACTGAGGAATGCGAGGCAATACAACATTATCCTTGACCTGTATAGAAACCGGGGGTATATGCAATAAGCCTACATCGGTGTCACCAGTGGCCCATAACGTTGGCGGTATTTGATTAAATTCAGGCAGAAGGGGGGCATCTTTAGATAGACACTGACTAGTACCCACGCCCGGACCCATTGTAATATAAACAGCGTCAGGGGAACAATAAATAGTAGCGTGCAACTTCTTTAAGTCCAAGTCCATCAAATTCTCACCACAATTAGTAGTCAAGAGAAATGGAGGGTCCACAGTAATAGGACCAATGGTAAGAGCAAGGGGGCGCGAGATAGGGCTTAGAACCGGTACTCCTGAAAAACATTGTTATGGCCAGTCAGGGCTGCCCCAGGGACCATATGTCGGGAGACAGAACTCTTTGTAGCACCTGTGTCCACCAAAAATTCCTTAGTCGATCCTTGCAAATCCGCCTTGACATAAGGGCCACGCTGATCTACAGGTATGTGAACTGGTCCCTTACCCTGTCCCTGGCTGTGCTAGCTATGAGACATGCCTGTTGCATCATCAAAGTCATAGTCATCATTATAGTACTGTCCGTCCCTAGGGTCATCAAAATAATTGTCAGAACGGCCCACAGAGGCTGTATTGTTTTGCTGTCTTGTCAGTCCCACGACCCCTATTTCCAGAACCCATTCCTCGAATGGACGAAACGGTTTGCAAACTTACAGGGCGCTGACTGCACCAGTGACCGTCCTCTGTGCAATAAGCACACTGATTCTGTCCCAAAGGTGTCATTGGAGGCTGTCTAGTATGTGGGAGTCGTTGTTGGGGTCCCCGTCCTCTAGTGTTACCCCGATATGCCTGCTGCAATAATACCTTTGTCTTTAGATCCTTAGGCTTCTGGTCATTTTTGTCTTTTTCTTCATTGTCTCTGTGCTCGTAATACTGGGCCATATTTAAAATAACAGCAGGAGAGGACATGGACCAGGTGCTTTCAGATGCCTGAAGTCTAGACATTATTTCGGGGAGGAGATTAGGGACAAACCTGTCAACTAACAAACGGACTCCCCCTTCCGTAGACATAGCCTGCCCACTGTAATCCAGGAACGTTTCTTCAAACCTGGTGAAGAAATCAGACACATTCTCAACTTCTGGCGACAGGCAGTCAATCTATCCCAACTAACTTTCTTAGGCGGAATAAGGGTATGCATGTATGCTATTATACGACCAGGCAAGGCAAGTAACTCAGCACATGGTTTATATCCCGGCTTCCTATCCCGGTCCCAACCCTTAATCGCATCCCAGGTGCCGCCCAACTCAGCGACATGGTCTTGAGTATGCACTTGCCGCCAAATATCAACTGGAACTAGCAGCCCAAAAAGCATTTCAATATCAACAAGAGTCATTACAGTAGAAGAGGCAGCCTCTGTCAACTCTTTATAATAAGCAGTGGGATTTTTCCTAGGTTCAGGCAAAGTAGCCTTAAGGGCCAAAACTTCACTCCTTTTCCATGGAATATAAACCCACTGTTCATGAAAGCGGGCTGCCACGGCTGGTCTAGTGACTACTCCACATTGGTCCGTCACTTCAGGAATTTCTGGGTGGTAAATTGGGTGAACTTCACACATTGGGAACTGAGTTATTTGAGTAGGACTCTTATCATGTAGTCTGCCTCTATAAGAAAGCAAAGTGGAAATATTACTGAACACTTGGTCCGGCGCCATGTGTGTTACATAAACACGATCTCTAATATCGAATAATATTTGCGGAGCCTCCGTTTCGATATGTGTAGGCCAAAGGTCAATCAGTGCGGCAGACATATACTTAAGGGCATGCTGTTGTATGAAAGGTTCAAAATCTCGCATGACCCGCCAGATATTCTCGAGACTGTATATTATATTACGAGCCCACCTTATGGTTTAGTCCTCTATTACTTTCTTCTCTTCCACTCTGGATCACGTTAACGGACCTAACCGTTCCCTAAATCGAATCAAATCTCTATCTTCTGAACCACGTACCGGTGTGTCAGTGATCGATAACAATGGAGGATGAAAAACTGGAACAGGGGTATCAGATGTTACCGTAGTCAGAGATTGTAACGGAGGAGAAGGAGTAGGTTGTACATTAACTGGAGCAGTAGGTGTAACAGCCGTAGAGACAGGGGCACCCTGGGCAGGTTGTTGTGACTGATGAGTTACGACGGGATATATCCTTTCCGGGACATATGGTGGCGGGGGTAGGGTGTCTAACAAGGCCTCCATAAAATTGTCACTGTCTTCCTGTACCCTATAAGATTTATCCATTTGCAACCGAAATCTCCTATTTTCACGTTCTATTCCTGTCTCTTGCTTGTCTTTATCATAAGCCACAGCTTTTTGTGTAAGCGTTTGCATCTTTCCTCTTCTAGCATCCCTCGCCATGTTAACCGCCTCTGTTTGGCCTCCTACTGCCAAGTCCGAAGGGAGTCAAACATAGACTGCCTACTGCGTCTTTTAAATAACTGTTCCTGAAGAAATCCGCTCTTCTGCTAGTCAAAAGAGCCCGTCAAAGGCCACTGTAACTCTGCATTGTCCCTCGTATATTTGTGCCATAATGTACTAAACATAATAGGGCCAAGGCCATGTTTTACATACATATCAAAATTAGGACTGCCCTCAGGAGGTGCAGGCTGGGATTCTTCCAACCGTGCATCTGTAGAACAACGACAACACAAACTCTAAATATTACTAAAACCAGGCATTGCAAAGGAAAAAGAAAACAAAATCGTTATTTTACCTGGCAAAGTTTTTGCAAACACTTTAAATCAAAACAGCCCTTAGACTGAGACAAACCCAAATCACAGTTGTACAACATCCACATAGAACCGAAACCGACTCGCCTGATATCAGAGATACTAATAAACCCGTTCTCCACTGCTGACTCTTCGGACCAAACAGTCAGATCAGGGGTTTCGCCTTTCAGGACCCCAGTCAGCATGACCACTGGGCGAGGCACCCTCCGGTGGGACAGAGGCAGCAGCTGCGAGAAACAAAGCTCTCCGTGCAGTGATCCCTGAGCCGTCAGTCCAACCTGGTGATGTCCTCGTCCTCCCTTCCTTTTGTGGAAAATGGATGGGTCATGACCCGAAGGAGTCCCTGTTCGGGGGCCAATTGAAGGAAGTGACCCGCAAAGGGCCACTCCGGTCACCACTGACCACCTCTTAGCCTTCCGTACCAAATGAAGAGTCGAGAAGACAGTGGAGAATATATTCCAATAACTGTTTATTCATATACACTCAGAGCGGGGCCCCGTCTGCACAGTCTCGAGAGAGTGCTTGTTAGATTAGGCCTGTAAATGCTCACGCAATGACATGTTTTAGTTGGCATTCGCTGCGCCATTTTCTTTGCAGGCGCCATTTTAGGCTGTTTGAAACTGATCTCGTTCATTTCTGAGAAATGCCTTCTGCTAAGTTTTGTTTCTGAAATGTTAAGTTCTGTTTCAGTAATGAGTAAACTGTTCATGTCAGCGCATAGCTTTCTCAGTAGCTAGAGGCCCTTTCCCACTTGTCTGGTGGCGGACCCAGGGTGAAACGACCTTGGACTATGTTAGGTTGTGCAAGATACGAAAACTGAAACCTTTTTTTTGTATTTCACTGTTCAGTTGCATCTCCCTGGAAAATTCCACTCTGGGTGTGTCTTTGCCCGGGTATGAAACGTACATAATGTATCTCTATGCTTGCTGTTTTTAGTTCCCTCTGTAGCACTCCTAGCGACTGTACAGATGGGGCTTGACTCTGAGTGTATATGAATAAACAGTTATTGGTTTGTATTCTCCTCTGTCTGACCGACTCTTCATTTGGTAACGAAGGCTGAGAGGAGGTCAGTGGTGACTTGGGTGGCCCTAAGCGGGTCACTTCCTTCATGCTACAGAGGGAACTAACTAATAGTAAGCATAGAGATACATTATGTACATTTCATGGTTAGGTAAGAACACGCCCACAGTGGAATTTTCCAAGCAGATGTAACTGGACAGTGAAAGACAAAAAAAGGTTTCTGTTTTCGTTTCTTGCACAACCTGGCACAGTCCAAGGCCGTTTCACCCTGGGCTGCGATCAAACTGCCAGACAGGTGGGAGAGGGCTTTATCTAGTGGGAAAGCTATGCACTGGCACTAACAGTTCTTCATTGCAGAAACGAAACTTAGCAAAGGGCATTTCTCAGAACTAAGAAAGATTCGTTTCGATCAGCATACAAAATGGAGTCTAAAAAGAAAATGGTGCAGCGAATGCTGACTAAAACATGGCATAGCGTGAGCATTAACGGGCCTAATCTAACAGACGGTATGTTATGAGAAAATCAAACTCACTGAAAAAATGTAACCACCGCATTTGTCTAGGGGTGAGGGCGTTTACAGATGTAAAGAACTGTAAGTTCTTATGATCTGTAAATATTGTGAGGGTGTGTTTTGCTCCTAATAAATGATGCCGCCATTCAGTAAACACAGCCTTAATAGCAAGGAGCTCACACTCAGCCACAGTGTAGTTTTTCTCAGCTAGGAGCATTTTACGTGCGTAATAGGCTTAAGGGTGTAATTGACCTGTTTTAGGATCTTTTTGTGATAAGACTCCTCCAAGTGCAAATTGCGAAGCATCCGCTTCAACAAAATAAGGCTGATCTGGGTCTGAGTGAGAGAGAATGGGGGCTGTGGTAAATGCAGTTTTTAGAGTCTGAAATGCGTTTTCTGCAGCTTCAGTCCAATTAAAATGCTTGTTCTTTTCTTAATAACTGCATGATGGGTGTAACAATGCTAGAGAAATTTGCAATAAATCGTCTGTAAAAATTAACGAATCCAAGAACTCACTGAACTTCTTTTACAGAATTTGGTGAGGGCCAATTGAGGATGGCTTCTACTTTTTTAGCCTCCATCGTGATTCCTTCTGGGGACAAAAAATATCCAAGAAATTCAAGTCCTAACATGAAAGGCACATTTTTCCAACTTTGCATATAAGCAGTTTTCTCTAAGCCGTTGTAAAATGGACTGTACATGCTTTTGTTCAGTTTTAGAAAAGATAAAGATATCGTCTATGTAGACGATCACACAGATATCCAGAAAGTCATGTAAGACCTAATTTATGAAATACTGGAATGCTGCTGGAGCATTGCACAGTCCGAACGGCATAACAGTATATTCAAATAGGCCAAATTTAGTACGAAAGGCTGTTTTCCACTCATCACCTTCTGTTACACGTATGAGATGGTAAGCGCCAACGAGATCCAGTTTGGTGTAAATGGTGGTACCTCATACTTGATCTAAAAGAACAGGGATCAGTGGCAATGGGTAACGGTTTTTTATGGTAGCTTATTCATTGCGCGATAGTCAATGCAAGCCCTAAGATCGCCATTTTGTTTGCTACAAAAAAGAGGAGAGGAGACAGGCGAGGTTGAATGTCTAATAAATGCTATCTCTAGCAATTCGTCCAAATATTTTCTTAAGTACTGTGTCTCTGGTTCAGTGAGAGCATAGATTCTACTGCATGGTAGAATAGCACTTGGAATCATATCAATTCTACAATCATACACCCTGTGAGGTGGTAACTGGGTGGCTTGAACTGGATCAAAGACGTCCGAGAAGTCATGGTATTCTTTTGGCAACTGAGCAGAAGGTGCTATCTGTGTGCTCTCACAATGTAATGGGGTAATGGGGTCTTGAACCTCTTGATAACAATGTGTCCTACAAAATGATGAATCCAAGGTGACAGTTCGTTGCACCCAGTCCATCTTGGGATTGTGTAATTCTAACCATGGAACACCAAGTATAACCCTAAATGTTGGTGTATCTGAGGTCAAAGAGAGTCTGTTCCATATGACCATTTTCACTAACGAAAGTTAATGGTCTAGTATGAAAACGAATAAGCCCCGACAAAAGAGCAGAAGCATCGACTGCTCTTACTGGGGTTCACTGATATCGATGGCAAAAATATTGATGTTCAAAATATGGAAAAAAATATATAGACTACAAAAATATCGACTCCCATTCCTACACAGGTAAGTACAAAAAATATTGAATCAAAAATATCGATGTAAAAATATAGATTTAAATATATATATGAAATAAAATAATATATATTAACTATATTAAATATTAATATTAATTTTAACAAAATCAATTAAATTTAATATACATTTTAACAAAATATAGCAAACTTAATTTAAAAAAGATAAACACATAATAATTTATACATATATATTTAATTTAAAATAATTAATAAACTATCTTTAATTTATTTTAAAACTTTAAAATTATATAAAAATAATATATATATATATATATATATATATACATATATACATACATATATATATATACATACATACATACATACACCACATCCGATTCCTCACAATCAAAGACCGGACACCGACACAGGGGGATTTAGGAATTTAAATGTTTTTATTCCTCCATTGCGCTGCGACGCGTTTCGGCATTCACTGCCTTGATCACACCTTTAAAATATTAAAAAAACATTCTATAATAAATTAAAATATTAAACTATTAAGTTATTTAAACTTAAATTTCCCAATACAATCAGTGCAACAGTAGGGAAAGTGTAAGATAGCGGAGGGGCAAAAATTATTATTCCCACTCCAAAGAGTGCAACAGTAGGGAAAGTGTTCGATAGCGGAGGGGTAAAAAATACTATTCCCACTTCAAAGAGTGCAACAGTAGGGAAAGTGTTGGATAGCGAAGAGACAAAAATTACTATTCACACTCAAACAGTTAAAATAAAAAAGATTAAAAATGATAAAAAAAATCATAAAAATAAACAATATTTAGAAATGAAAATTCAAATATATTAAATATATAAAAAGAAAAAATATGATAATTGCATATAAAAAAAGCTACAAATATATAATATAAAATAATAAATACATTTATAAAAAAATCTTTTAAACAGAAAAATATTTACAAATAAATTAATTAATACATAAATATATTTATTCTATTTCCTACCCTATAACACCACACCAATACCAAAACACTTCAACGTTTTTAATTAAATTTTTCCAAAATTAACATAATTATTAATCAAATAAAAATGTTAATAAAAAACTAAGCATTAATTTACTACACACACTTTAACACTATAATATCCACAACACACACCTAAATTAAACTCTAAAATAATAAAACACAATTAAAACGTATTTATAAATTAAAAACTATTACTATTAACTAATAATAAAGTAATTAAAATGTATTTAATACACACCCTTTACCCCTTTAAAAGTAAAAACAGACAAAAAAATAAACAATTACCCAAAATGCATATCAAATAATTAACATTAATTAACTATATATTAATTAAATACAAACTACTTCCCACCCTTTACTCCTATAAACACCAAAACACACACATAAAATTAATTACACAATTACCATAATTAATTACCAATTAATTAATTAAAATTAACAGCCAATTATTAATCCATCAACTAAAAATAAATTATTTCCCACCCTTAACACCTATAAACACCACAACACACCTAAAATTAATTACACAACTACCATAATTAATTACCAATTAATTGATTTAAATTAATTAACAACCAATTATTAATTAATAATAAATTACTTTACACATTTAACACTATAACATCTCAATTAAACAAATATTAATAAATAAAAAATAATCAATAAATTTAATATAATTAAATTACTTCCCACCCTATTCCCCTATAAACCCACAACCCGCTACGGAACTAAAAACGCAAAATTCAAATAAAAATAAAATGTATAACTACTAAAATGTTAACACATATATTAAAAATACAAACAATTCTTATAGAAAAAAAATACAAATACATAAAAAATATATACTAAAATACATAACATTAACAAACAATTTTTTTAACAAATATATTTTTGCAAACAATATTAAACACTTTGATATTTTTAAAATCGATATTACTTACCTTAAGTCGATATTCTTCACCACGATATTCTTGCTGTCGATATTTCTGACCCACGATATTTGCAACTCGATATTTGTGCAACTCGATATTTTTGATTCGATATTCTGTCTCTGCACCTCTTACTGGTTCAGGTTATGCCTTGGTCAGATGTGGAATTCCTAACCATTTTGCTAAACTCAAATCAAGGAAATTACCAGTGGCACCAGAATTGATCAAGACAAAGACTGTCTCTGTTGTGCAGAAATAATAAAGGTAATCCTGATGGTCATGTGTCGAGGTATGTGATTGACAACTTTGATGACATAATGTGAGATCTGTGACTCTTTCACTCTCGAAGGGACGATCTTAACTCCCTCCGAGAGAATTATTTTCCCGATTCTAACTAGTTTATGTTTGTTTGCTACTATCTTTTTCTTTTTGGGCTTTATTGAACATTCTCTAGAGAAATCAGGGCTCGAAAAATCCACTCGACCGCTCGCATATGCGAGCTAAATTTAACGAGGGCGAGCTGTTTTTAGGTCCTACTCGCCCTTTTTGGCGAGTAGGAAGACAAACTAACTTTTGTCCTCTGCCTCTGAAAACGGAGCAAATGTGACAAGATAACAAGATTTAAAGGCATTTTTATTGCTCACAAAGTTAATGAGCAATAAAGATGCCTTTAAATCCTGTTATCTTGTCACATTTTCTCCGCTTTCAGAGACGGAGGTCAAGTAGGTTGCAGTTAGGTCGAGGAGATTTTTCAAGGTACTAGACCTGCAGGACTAGTACCATTTTGGGGATTTTTCGAGCCCTGGAAATGCCCAGACTTGCCTCAATATAAACAAAGGTTCCCTGAGCAACGTTGTTCTTTTTCTTCAGGAGACAATGGTCCTTTTAGTCCTCCAATTTGCATGGGTTCAGAACCATTTTGTTTATCATCAGTTTCTTTTTTATCTGTTTTCACAATGACCACTCCTGGTTCTCCTCGTGGTCTTTCATTTTCTCTCTCCTAACCTATGATCCAATTGTACCACAAAATCAATGAATTCTGTATAGTCTTAAAGCAAATCTACGATATGGGCCAGTGAATCTTTTAGATCATCCGTAAGTCTTCTATAGAACAAAGAAGTACGCTTCACTTATGGCCAATGTGTTTCTGAGATTAATCAGTTAAAATTTGTTATATAGGTAAGGAGATCCTTGGAACCCTGACGTAAGTTTAACAACTCGTTGTCACTAGATTGGATGAAAACGTGACGTACAAAAAGACGTGTCATAGCATTCTTAAAGGCAACGAAAATATTCAAAAGGGGGTCATTATTTTCAATCAAAGGTATCAACCAATTTGCAGCTACGCCACCTAGATAGGAAATAATGAAGGCAATTTTGGCTGTATCAGTAGTAAAAATTTGGGGCTTGCAGAGAAAATGTAATTGACATTGACTCATAAATTAGGCAAATCGAGTACTATCCCCAGTAAAACGTTCAGGATTGGCCAGAGGAACTGTAGTGGGTGTTACTACAGTCACTTGAAGATTTGGAACGGGACTTTGGGTAGAAGAGACCAGGGGAGCAAAGGTAGTGGGACCAAACTTCGGTGGAGCTAAAATGGGACGAGGTTCTTGCACCTTTGTTTCTCTCCATTGAGTGAACTCTGATCTACTTCTTGTTATTTCCTCCCTAAGTGTGAAATTCTCTTGTTTTAATTGTTGCGTTTCTAAATTTAATGCGCAAATTATTTCAGTTAGATGTGTGGTGTGGGAGGAGTCTTGAGAGAGATTCATGTCTTTAGTCGTTGCCAAGAAGAAACTAAATATTGTGGTTTAGCCTTCTGTTATGACAAGCCACTCACCTGAACTCCAGGTTGTTCCGCTTTGGTGACGACTATTCCCTAATCCCAATGGGAACTGATGGGATGGCAGTTTAGATGCACACCGCCACTCTGAAAGTTCTCAGGGAGAAAGGGGATTGGGATGAGAGACAAGAGAAAAGACCAGGAGAAATACCGGAGTCTCTTGATGTGCTGGACAGGACGGTCTCACAGAGATTCAGGAGGAGCTTTTGGCGTTCTAGGTGTGAACTAGCTTCTTCAGGAGGTGGGGTTTTTCTATTGTGTTCCAATTTGGTTTTATTCCGTTACTGGAATAAAAGCACATGCATTACCAAACTATAATACCTGGAGTACATCAAACTCTCCTGAACCATATCCTACCTAGATTTGCGAAATAAGGCCTTTAACAGTGGGAAGTCTGTTTGTTCTGAAAAGTTTACACTAGGCTAGCAAACATTGATGCAGTTTCTTAAGGTATCATAAGAATAATGTGAACAGAATATACACATTAGTAAACTTTAGCAATATATTCCCATTGTGACATCATTCAACACAAGTTTTTATACATGTACTGTACCTAAAATAGTTCTGCTAGGCACTTCTTTTGAAGTCATTAATAAAGAGAGAAATAGAGAATACAATGTGAGAAATTGTCTTAATAGTACAATATTTTTGTTATACCAATAACTATTGTGCTCAATAACTATTGTGCTCAAGAGTGCACACGAGTTCAATGATAGTCTATTGCCTTCGTCCTGCTTGTCGGAAATTTACGGTTTTCCTCTTCACCGCAAATTCTAGCTTGTTTTCTGTGAGTTGTTCTTGATGAGCAATCAATAGTTAAAGTCTCTTGCGCACATTTCCTTAAAAGTAAGGGATAACAAATCAAATTTGAGCTCACTGGGTTTTTGTCCTCTGGTTTGTTTTTACCTTGAAGAAACTGTTCTGCTTCTGATGTTCCTTTTGGTTGTGCTTCTATTACAGGCTCTGCGGTAGAAGTCACGGGACCGGAAGGCAGCGAAGGACGGGTCCAGAGGCCGCCAAGAGACGTCGGGTCCAGGAGGAGGAACGCCAAAAGAAACTGCCGGGGGAGCCGAGGAACCGTAGTGGGGTAAGTGCTTCAATCCAACAAGGCTAAGCCTCCGTGCGGGGAGCAGTTTAAATCCCCTCACCGCTAATTTCCCTACACGTGTTGCACGTTGCAGTGCTTGGCAGTTTACACGCCATAGCGGTAACAGTTTACACGTGTATCTAGAACTGCTGGTTTGGGAGAGGGAAGCATGCATCTTATTTACGTACTTGTACATGTGCTTAAGTGAAATTCAGCGGTTTAGATGATCATGATTACATCTTTTATACAGTAATAACAAGAACATGTACTTTAGGAATTAAACAGTTCTGATAGACACTGCACTTAATCAATTTTTTCTCCAGCATTTTTTTTTTTAATGAATGTGAGTTCACAACACTCTACTTCGGGGTGGGGTGTGCAAGATTTGGTAGTGACCATAACACCAGGTACCCTGAGGTGATGGGTTTAAGGAACACTACTGCCAAAGTGGTAGCTTGTGATCTTTTCCAGGGTTGGATTCCAGCAGACGGTGGCTCTGTCCGATCCCCTCAAGAGGAAGTGGGATCTCCTCTTGCCATGCTTGTTGTTTGCTTACAGGGAGATACCGCAGAAAGGAGTATGGTTCAGTCCCTTTGAACTTCTTTTTTGGGCATCCTATCTGAGATCCCCTGACTTTGGTCAAGTAGGCTGGGAGGGCAAACCTAAGTCCCCTACCCATGGTTTGGTTGACTATGTCCTGGGCCTCCGTAGAGTGATGGCCCAGCTCATGAGTAAAGCAAAGAATAATCTTCAAGCCAGTCAGGAGCTGATGAAGGAGTGATAAGCCCAGAAGGGTATGCTGGACCTGGAAGTGTGGGTACTAAAGCCGATTTGTCCCCTGGCTCTGGAGGACAAGTGGTATGGCCCCTACAAAGTTATTGGGAAGATTCCTGATTTCATCTATTTAGTTGACATAGGTGCAGCAAGGGAGCCCCAAAGGGTGTTCCATGTTAATCAGCTAAAGCTGTGTCTTCAAAGGGATTACACGGTTTCTTTGCATGCAATGGCTGAAGAAGTGGAAGAGGAGAGTGAGCCGCTCCCTGACTTATTGCAAGCTGATGAGAAAGATCGTTCAGTTGAGGGTGTTAAGCTTGCCTATGAACTGACACCTGAATAGCAGGTGGAGTGTAAAGAGCTGCTGGGGAGACTTTTCTATCTCTTTTCACTTACCCCTGGGCTGATGCCTGTCTATGTTCATAGCATAGACAAAGGGGGCACCCTGCCTGTTAAAAGCAAGACATACAGGATGTCAGACCAGGTCCAAGAGTGCATCAAGACTGAAATGGTCAAGATGCTGGACATGAGTATTTTTGAGCCCTCCCGTAGTCTCTGGGCCAGCCCATTTGTGTTAGTGCCTGAGAAGGGGTCAGCTCACCTGCGCTTCTGTGTGGACTATTGCGGTCTAAACACTGACAAAAACTGATGCGCATCCTATTCCCTGACCTGATGAGCTGGTGGATAGGTTTGGTGTAGCAAAGTACCTTAGTACTTTTGATCTGCCAGCTGTTACTGGCAGATTGCCTTAACCCCTGATGCCAAGGAGAAAACAGCATTTTCAACCCCAGGAGGGGGGCGCTACAAATTTAAAGTTATGCCTTTTGGATTGAAGAATGCTCCTGCCACTATCCAGCGCCTAGTCAACCATGTATTGTCAGGTCAGGAAGAGGTCTGTGTGGTGTACCTGGATGACATTGCTGTGCTCAGTATCTCCTGGGAGGACCACAATGAACACCTGAGGTAGGTGTTGGTGAGAATGCAGGGGGCGAAACTGACCATCAAGGCAACCAAGTGTCAAGTTGGGCAGTCCTCTGTTTATCTTGGACTTCAGGTGGATAATGTGAAGGGTCGACCCCTGGAGGCTACAGTCCAGGCGGTGTTGAACTGGGAGATTCCCACTACCCAGACCCAGGTAAGGGCCTTACTGGTTGCTATTGGAACTTTGTAGCAAGATATGGGACCATAGTTGCTCCATTAACAGTCCAGACCTCTAAGAAGCAGCCCAGGAAGGTGATCTGGACTGCCGTTTAAGACGGCATTTGATGAATTGAAGGCACTATGCAATGCATCTGTGTTGAAGGCCCCTGGTTACAGTCAGACCCTCATTGTGCAGACAGATGCTTCAGACAAGTGAGTTGGGGCAGTTCTTGCCCAGCTCAATGGGAAGACAAGGGAGCATCCGGTGGCCTTAATTAGCCCCTGACTACTCCCCAGGGAGCAGGACTGGTCTGCTGTGGAAAAGACAGTTTTGCCATAGTGTGGGCCCTTTGAAGATTCAGGCCTTACTTTTTTGGCGCGAGGTTTGTGGTGCAGACAGCTCACAAGCCCCTCACGTGCCTCATGGCAATGAAGGGAGAGGTGGTCAGGTGGTCCTTATCTCTTCAGGGACTAGATTTCACTGTGGAACATAAGGCAGGCTTACAGCACGGTAATGAAGATGGCCTTTCCTGCCAGTTTACCCAACCAGATGATAGTCTTCTCCCGCTGGGGAGTAATTACCGGCCATTCTGATCTGGGGCTGGGCATATGTTGGAATGGGAGGTTGTCTGCATGTCTCTGGAAAGCGTGCTTTCCCTTCCTTAAGCTGATCTCCAGTCAAGTAACCTTAAAAGCTACTGTATGTTTTCTAGATCCCTACCTCAATGAGAATGACAATCGGGTGTTTACATGGATTGAGACCCTAGAGCTTGGCTCTGAGGTCGAGGGGGCATGTATTGTGCACCCCTATTTCACAGAGTGGCTACTGCCCTCTCTACCTAGGCTGTGGTAGACTGACAGTGGTGGCAGCAAGAAATCTATAGTCTGGTATCCCTGTGTTCTAAGAAGGGCGGGTTACTAGCCACCCTCCTAATTAAGTCTGTGCAGTCTCCCTTGTCTACCTGGAACGTGGGGAGGGGATGTGGCTTAACGGCTAGAGCGGTCTATCTCGGAGTTGGGGATCCGGATTAGAGTCTCGGCAAGGACGCTCAACATCCTGTGATTCTAGGCAAATTACTTAATCGCCCCATGCCTAACAAAATAAATGTGTCCATCTGTAACGCAACTGGTGCTCAGATCAAGTTCTCTGATACCTACAGGTTGAGTTCGCTCTATATAAAAAGAAAAAAAAAACATGTGTTTGAGAGCCAGTGGGTGTAGTGGGGAAGGATGGTGAGTTGAGACATTGTGTGTAATATGAGCTGTTCTGCTGGACATGCCAGCTCCCCGTGCCCTTTCCCCATTCCTTGAAGAAGCCCAGTGGGCTGGGGGTAAGACACTCAATCTTATCTCTGTTTAGTTACATTAACTCTGCTAGGAGGGACCCTACCCCCCTTTCTGTTGAGTGATAGCCATGGCCTCCTGGACTGGAGGTAATTGAAGGTCCTCTCTTGGGAGTAGCCCAGACTGGTGCAATGGAAGACAGTAGGTCATCCTTTGCATACCTTGGACAGCAGTGAACATGCCACAAATGTGCCTCACGATTGGAAGGGCACCCTGGATTCAAAAGTAGCAGACCCACTGATTGGATCAGCCTACCAATCGGAGGTGATTAAAGTCTGGCTTTAGCAGTCAGTTGTTTGTTCACGACTGGGCTACTTATGAAGGCGATCCACAAAGTGTCCATCCAAGGAAGCCAGCCAGGACCCGTGATGTGAAGGCAAGATAAGAAGCTTGCTCACCGCGTCTGACAATCTGAAAGCCCCTTGATAAGGGTTGAACTTGAAGAAGTTTTCTCTGTGACTGATGGAATATGCTGCAAAGGAATTTGCCAGTTTGATGAGGAGAATGTCAGCAGCATCGGTCAGAGACCCAGCTGTTTCTATGAGGCTTGTGTAGTTGGCGCTTTGAACAAGGAAATTGCAGACAGCTGCTGAAGATAAGGAAGCTTGCAGCACGTCAACGGAGACAAAGGGAGACCGGGAATCTTAATCCCATTCCTTGAAGGTGGGATCACTTTGCCTAGACCCCTCCCCTATGCTGTTGTAGCCTGTGTGGTATTTCCAGTTACAAGCTGTAGTTGGTAAAGAGCGTCCTGTGGTACAGGCCCCCACATTTCTTTTTGTGACATCTGGGGGGGTATTAGGGTGTACTGGTACTCTGGGCAGTCACTACTCTCCTACAGCTAACCAGTGGCCACTGGACTAGTGGGACTCCAGTAAACTGTGCCAAGACATCAGGCACATGTGATCGGATCCCTGACACCACTAGAGCAATGTCCTCACTCAGGACGGGAGGTCGCTTCTGTTTCTTTGGGTGGCGGGTTAAGGGCTGAACAAGAAAATTTGAAATGCTGAAACAATATCATTTCAATACAAGGATTGGTATCCTGTCTCTAGTGAATGAGAGCAACCCTGTGCAACATGGTCTGTAATATGCAATGCTAAATGTGTGTCTCCATGTTAACTGTGTTTTTATAGTGCTTAGCGTCTAGGCGCTGTAATACTGTTTGGGGTCAGAACTCTTGCCCAGAGGGTTGCAGCGACATCTGGTTTTCACTTTTTATCCTATTGTTATGTGTAGTATATTTCTCTTGTATGTATTAAATAACTTTTCTTTTTAAAACGTAAAGCACTGATTGGACATTGACTTTATCAGCTGATATTATGGTGTGAACTGTATTCTGAATGTTTAAACCCACTTCACCTCCTTGAGTAAGCCTTGGACAGCTCTGTCTCACTACCCTGAGAGAGTCAAGTGCTGGAGAGGAGTACTTGGTTATCCAGTTTTGGGTCCACTAGTACCAAAGCCCCAGGACACCAGCTGGGAACACTCCAGTTGATGCAATTGGAGCCTAGTAACTCCTGAGTGCCCTGGTGCCCAGGAAGCCGGAGCTAACAGTCATATTCAGATTTAAAGACACCTCTTTATCGAGAATATGATCTCAGAGCAGAGACTGATCTAGCCATGGAAGAGCTTTTTTTGCAGTTTTACAAAGAGCAAATTCGACCCCCCCCCCCAAAAAAAAGTTATGCAATGGGGAGCCACGGCCAATAGGTCAGGGGAGCCGCTGGTTGAAAACGTTTGTGAACCACTGGCATAATACCTCTCATTAATGAGTTTTAATTATCTCTGACCCTGATTGAATTAGGCCTCTGTAGCAACATATGGTACAGGACACATTCAATCAGCCAGTGCACATAGGCGATAACACCAGGTTCCATTCTTAACCATTACTTGATTTTTAACAATATTTCCACATGTTATGGGGGTACATAACCACCCTCCCCCCCTTTTTTTTTTTACAAGAACTACTAGTGACAATCCTATATTCTTTTAGCTGGGAATATATATAATATATTTTCTTAGCTGAGAAATATCCATCAGTTTTTTCACCCATAGCTCAATAAATTTCTGAAAAATACACCCAACACCCACATAATAACTACAAAATAAGGGCCCAAGGCAGATGAGGACACGCAGCTAGAGCGCGCCCATGTCTGCAGCCCGTGGCACCGCAAGAGGCACTAGGAAGTGGTTCCACTCGTGCCTGCCATTTTGGAATGGAGCGAGCGGTCTAGTTGCTCTCTGCTCTAGACAGTGCAGCGAGAACGCACAGCCCACGAGCCCGCTCACCAGCACTTAGTATATGAACAGCTCTATGGGGTAAGGATGGTAATATTCAGGCCCCAGTGCAGTTCCTTAGGTGATTCGGCACAGAGGACGCCTTAAAAGCAGTGAGCACGGCACAGCTGTTTAAGTGCCCATACAGCATAGTTACTTCTACGAGTGAGCTCATTCTTACAAGCACGACATGGCTTTGATTTATGTGTTTTTTTTCCCCCATAGAGTGTGACTACAGGCTCGTCTTGCCTCGGAGGACCTATGATGCAAAGGTCTTGCCTCATTTTTGTATGTAGTGTTTGTGCTATGTCTGTGTGTGTTATTTTGCTTTGTGTTTTACGTCACAGGGATTACTGTTTTATTAGATGTGCTCACCTCAGCAAGCATTGTATTTTAGTTCACATGACCTGCCACGCAGAGGTGATTTTTAAGAATAAATGAAAAGTATATGCAGCGCACTTTGTTTAATTTACTAGTATAAGCGCCCTGTTACTGCTGTTTTCTGCACAAAACTTTGGCAGGCTAACTCTCTCATTATATATTACAGGCTGTCAAGCAGTAACACCAAGTAGGTGCTAAAACCTTTTTCTATTAGCATGCAGTGTGTGTGAGGTCACTTCACCAGTAGTACTTTAGGAGTGAAATCAAGGCGTTAGATCCTTGGTCCTGAAGAAAAGCCATGGGGATTGGCTTGAAACATATAGACCTATAGAAAGGAAGGTACATTGCAACCTACACTTTCTATTCTCTCTCCCTACTTTTTAACAATACCACCTGGAGGACAGATTAAAGTATTACTTACTTACCAGGCAGGTATTTTTAAACCTCCAACAATACCCCTCCCACTTCTTATATTTTCATCATTTAGAGCATACTACTTAGTGCTCCCGCATAACTCGCAGGTCGTAGCACGCCCATTCCGCAGCAAAACGGGAGGAGCCCTATGATGAAGCATGCCACCTAGGGGCAACCCTTGTTGGTGAGGGTTATATAAGAAAACCTAGAGTTTTCTCTCTATCCTGTGAAGGGTTAGCACACAGAGTACGGACGAGCTCTCTTGTTTTGAAGAGGACGAACCCCTCGTGATATTCCTCTCCTCTTCCCTTTTCTCTTGAGACAACAATATCCTGCCCATGACCGATAAGAGAAGAAAGCTCCAGAGCTGGATACTACCCTTCAGGGCTATCACTGCACTAGCTATATTGCTCTCAAGTAAGCCTGCTTCGTTGCGGTATAACTGAGCCGCCAGATAGCGGCACAAGTCAGATTCCCATTGAAGACCCTGATAGTTAATCTGCCTGTCGGGTCCAATGGGATTGGGTTAATCAGTAAAAATGCAAGACTTCATCCTATTGGCCCTTAATCCTGACACCTCAGGAAAGGTTGTTACTACTGCCAACATTGATGGCAAATCTGACGTAATGCTCCTAACATAAAGCAGTATATTGTCTGAGCATAGTGATATAATATGTGTAGTTTCCTGTATGCGATATTTGGATTCCTCTATCTTTATTATCACATCTTCTTTCATTAGCCATGCCCACCATCTCCATAGCAAAAATAAAGGCTGAGAAAGCATACATGGTGAGTTCTACTCTTTATCTGGTATGACTCTCACACCGTTCACCCTGTCTTAAAGCATGCGAGTGGTGGAGCAAATATGAGAGCGACCCATTGCATGATATTAGGCCTGTGCTCTAGTATTCTCCTGACTGCGAAGATAGATCGGAATCCTATTGTGCCGAAGTTTTATTCCAGATCAGTTATGACCACTACCGGCTTTAATATGGTGCAAGAGGTCTTGTCTAGGTTTTGGCAATGACAGAATCATCATTTTTTTTGTGAGTCAGGTAACAGCAGTGTATACCTGTACTAGCCTCAGGGCTAGCTCCTTCACATAGCCTATCAGCAGATATTTAAATGACCTATCGGCTACAGGGATTTTGCCCCCTGGTGAACTCAATTATCAGTTTTTGTACCCCTTGGACATTTAATACAACCTCCAGAGCTCTTTTTAAGTTGATAGTTAAGGCCCCCCCATTCCGGATGAGCTACAAAGTTTTCTAGAGCCAAGCCAGAAACCTCAGTACTTTCCTCACTCCAGCTTGAGAAATAAAAAAAACTTGATTAATACCCTTTTGGGCTTGTATCCCCTGCACCTCTGTATTCTGTATTCTAGTGCTTTGTCTCCCTCTGGCTTTCGGTTTGGTCAATCAGGCCAGTAGCCTCCTGGATTTATCCCCCTTACTATGCTGTTTTGTCGTGTATTCTTTACCTCTGTAATCCTTCCATTATGGTGGCTTTGGTGTGTTTTGCCCTGTGTAGAAGTAGCTCTTTTTGTACGTCTGAGTCTCCTCAGGGAGCCTGTTCCCGTTCCCTGGGGCAGTGGTCGATCTAGCACAGTCATTTGCCTCTGTAATTCTTTCCTGTCTCTCTATGTCGTCCATATGATGTTCCCCTGATGGCCATCTTGAAAGCCTACCATTCTATCAATCCATCAGAGGATGTCCAGATGTTCTCTGCAAACTAGTGGCAAATCTTTTCACTCATAGTGTCCCCAAACATAGAGTCCTCCTGTGCAGCAGATTGAAGTCTCCCAGAAGAGACTGCTGATCTGGGCATGTTTCACCAAATTCCCAACAGGAGGGCATTATAATCAGAGGAGGACACAATAGACTTATGGCCCTGAAGAAGTGATCTTGGCCAAATGTTCTTCTATTTCTAAAAACAGAAAATGGAGATATAAGATACTCTTTTTGTATTCATGGCCTTTGCTTTTGAAGTTGTGAACACATTAGAAACTTATACTCTTGTAAGGCAGGGACCATCACTATATTCAAAATAGGTGATAGGATGGAAACAGCTCCCTACCACTGATGCACCAAGGATGACCTTTAATTACCAACAACCATGTGTTGCAGCATAAGATGGAGTGAAAATATTAAATTTGCCAATTTCTGAATGTTAGATTGGACAGCCTTAGGGTGGTCGTCCCTAAAGCTTTTTGCCTTCTCCCCTCCTGTTTTGCTCTAATTTGCTTTTGTTGGTTTTTGGACTCTGGCACTGGCTATCAGTGGTAAAGTGTACAAAGTGCTTGTGCTCACTCCTTAAAACATAGTGCCATTGGACTACACGCAACTGGCACATTTAATTTACTTAAGTCCCCTGTAAAGTGGCATAACATGTATCCAGGCCTGTAAATTAAATGCTACTAGTGGGCCTGCAGCACTTATTGTGCCACCCACTTGAGTAGCCCTTTCAAACCTGTCTCAGGCCTGCCATTACAGCCTATGTGGAGTTTCAAACTGCCAATTTGACTTAGCAAAATAACCCTTTGCCAGGCCGAAAACTCCCTTTTTTAATACAAATAAGGCACCCTTAATGTAGACCCTAATCAGCCCTTAGGGCAGGGTGTAGTGTATTTAAAACGTGGGACATGTGGTTTTAAGTTTTGTCCTTGTGGTGAAAAAATTCCAAATCTGTTTTTCACTAGCGTTAGGCCTACCTCTCCCATGGGATAACATTGGGTTAGCTTATTACATTTAATAAGTTGTTGGGACGGAAATGTTCTCTGCATGGTAAGTGATGTGTACCTCTGCCCTGAGTGCCCTACTGTACTGTTGTCTGAATCCATAATGCTGATTTTTTGTCTTGTACAAACACAAATCATGCGTGTGTGCCATGACATAGGCCTGTCTCACGGATTGCGGCCTTGTTGGAACGGGAGGGATGCCCAAAGCACTACCCTCATAGTGGTGGAAGGCTACTGCCTTCACGAGGAGTTGAGCAGCTCAAGCGCGGTGGTGGCAGTGTTCCGTGTAGTGATCATTAGTAGTGAACAGCTCCTATTTACCCTGTGCCACTGGAGTGAGGCCTACGGCTACTCACCAATTTAAAAGTTCTGCTGCTGTGTGCTTAACTCACCCTTGGCCTACATCAGTTAGATGTGGAAGTGCTACACAGTGCAGGAATAGTGCCTCTGTATGTATGCCTGTAAAGGGTACAGTACAGGGATGGAGAGGTTTTACGCAGTAGATGTATGGTTTGTGCATGCACTGAATGTATGTATGCCTTTTGGGCTACAGTACATATGAGATGTAATGCTGGGCAGTGCATGCGCAAGAAAAGCATGTGCTGAGTCTGTGTGCTTCCATGAAGTACAATACATAAATGGTGAAGTGTTGTGCAGCACACATGGTGAGTGTGTGTGTTATAAAAAACAAAAGTATACCCTGATATAACACATAGAGGCTTCAGTGCTGAACAGTGCACAGAGATTGGATGTGTGTGCTGCATGTATGTGTGGCTGTAATGGTACAATGAATGGAAGTAGAAGAGCTGTACAGTAAGTGTGCTGTGAAAGCATATTGAGTGCCAATGCGCCTGCAATGGTACATTACATGGAGGACCCTGGGTTCCGTTTTGAGAGGTCCAGCTTTGCCAGGTGACCACTAGGGGTGGGTGGAATGTTGCATTCTGCCCACGGAATTGGCGGAATTAGGCGAATCTACATTACTCTTGTAACGCTGACTTCCGGCCATATTCGACCAATGGCCGCGTGGCAGTTTTTTCCTGAGAGGCTCTTGAAATGCGAACGAGATTTGGCCTCCCATAGCGCCATTTTGTAATGAGGGCAGTTGCGGCCAGAGGGCTGTTTTCCTGCTGTCAAGTAAATTTTCTGCTGCTTGAGTAGATTTTCTACTTAGCAGCAAAATCAACTTGAATAGCTACGCGTTCGTGCACACCGCATGCTGCCATTCGCGCTGATTTGTCAGCACTTCTGGAGCTACTGGCTCTAAATTGCAGTGCAAGCAGTGCAAAATGTATTTTGTCTGTTGGATGGTGGAACTCCGCAGAATTTAGCTGAGTTTTTATGCAACTCCGCAGAATTCTGCAGAGTGAAACTCTGAACGTTTCGCCCATTCCTAGTGAAGACATGAGGAGCAGATGAATCCCCTCAGACAGGTTTGTGTATTGATGCATTCCTGTGAGCTGGCTGGGACACACTGGAGGAGGGAGAGAGAGGCCCCCCCCCCCCCTACACTTCAAAGAGTGTTCTTTGATTCTGTGATAGATCACAAGGAAGGGGCCTGGACACATCTCAGGAAGGGAATTGGGGCTGATAAAGGAATCATAAAGAGCCTGTCTGGGAGCCCGGATTAACCTTTTTATGCGCATAGCACTATGGCTGACATCCTGATGTGAACTCGGATCATTCCCATGAATTGTGTTGTGGGTCAATAATCCTCAGTCATGTCTGTGTGACAACCATCCCTTCAGAGGAAAGGAGAAAAGGAGAGATGTCCACTTCAAAAAAAGCAAAACCCCAATATAAAATTTCAAAGGCTCTGGCCCAAAATCACATTTGATGTCTGGAAAAGAACTCCAAAAAGGGGAGATTGAAACAAGAAACGTTGTCATCGGCTAAGCAGCCAGTTGGGCTGTATGAGGAGGTGAAGCTCTGCAAGACATCTGCCTGTGACCAGGACTTGGGGCAAAGTCCTGCTAGTCTCCCTGCTGGCTGAGGGGACATCACCCAGGACACCAAGATCACAAAGGAGGGTGGGACAGGGATTTGCCTGACAACTACTAGAAATTCGATCATAAGGAAGATTGCGTTATTGCTTCTGAATGTCATATACCTTTGCCTGTGAAGAGTTAGAAATAAAATAATTCTTTTTTATATAAAAGCAAGTATTGGACTGGACATTGGTTTATTGTCAGTACTGTGAGTTGTGAGTCGTGTTCACTGACCTGTATCTACATCAACCCAGAAAATCATCCTCATCGAGGGGTGGTAGCTGGGAGAATGGTGCTTTCCTTCACTGAGATGATGGTAAATGGTAATACGCTGCTGTGCTTCGTCGAGGAGTGTTAAGAGTATGCTGCTGTGCTTTACTGAGGGGTGGTAACTGGTAGTATGTATGCTGCTGTGCTTCATTGAGTGGTGGTAACTGTGTGTATGGTACACTGATCTCTTCATGATGTGATCTTGCATACCTCATACTTGCTCTCAGTGCTTTGGTACACTGGTCTTTTCATGAGACGATCTTACATACCTCTGTCCTGCTCTGTGTAATTCACTTCTCACTTTCATTTCTTCTACAGTGTGCCCAAGTGGATGTCCGGAGGGCAGCCAAGTCCTTTTACGAGTTCCTATCGTGGAGAGGTGTGGTGCAGCGGCCAGGGCAGCTGACTTCGGAGCACAGGGTTCACGGTTCGATCCCCGGCTCCGGCGGCAGCTCAGCACCATGTGACTCTGGGCAATAGCTCACTTAATTTCCACTCCGGCCCCCAGCGCCTTGAGACCCGTAAGGGTGAGTAGCTGCGCTATATAAAAACGGACCTATATATATCCAGACACATTGATGAAAACGAGGTGTCCCTGGAAAAATACAGGTGAGTTGAATTTGTACCTCTTCCACTCTTGGGATTTGCATCTTAAGTCTACCTGAAGTTGCCAGACTAATGCTGATGGTTCCGAGCTTGCTTAGAAGAGCCTTGAAGTTGGAGACATGCACTGAATAAATGGGTAAATAAAGGTTTTATCTGACTATTTACTTTTCCGCTTCATTCTAGTGGGCTTGTTTCCATCATTGTCAACATACCCTCCAAATGAGGAAAGACCCTGTAAACTACACTCAGCTTGTTTAACTTTACGCCACTTATGCTGAGAAGGGTTTACGGATCCCGGGTTTCCCTTCCAACCAGTTTGTTAAACAAGTCTGGAATGGGCAGGGGTGGGTGGTGGTCTTTGAGGAGCGTATTGGGGTTCAGCTCATACTTAAGGCTTTGATTAACTTAAGTAGGGCATTGCATAACGATGAGGGTGCCAGAGGCAAGTAGTGCTGCACCTACCACATAGCAGCTTCTGTGCACATTGACCTATGCTTTTCTCCCTCAGGAACCTGGGGATCAGGCGCAGATTTAAGCCTTTGCCGGGTGCACTTCAAGACATATTTAGCAAAGTATATGTCAAAGGTGACTGAGCCCACCCTCTCTGGAAGTGGATGAAGAAGCAACCCAAAAACAGTGGAACCTTTGGCGAGTATGCGCAGACTAGGTCTATCTGCTGGTGCTCAGCATGACAAGTTTTATGCATTCCTTACAGCAGAGGTCTTCCGGGGGTCCTGAATGCCCCTAGCCAAGAGGAGGATCTACTATGCCCCAGATTGCTGTGTTTCTATTGAAAAAACGGTGTCAGTGTGCCACTCTAATAGGCCATCAGTAACCTCTTTCTTCATTTGTGTTGTGTAGGTGTTGGGGTGAGAGTCAAATTACCCTCACACCCCCTGCTCTGTCATTGACTTGTCTTCATGAAGCGATCTTGCATATCTCTGACTTGCTCTGCTTAATTGGCTTCTTGGTGCTTTGAAGCACTGTCCTCTTCATGGACAACCTTGCATACCTCTTACTGGCTCTGCATGATTGATGTCTCGGTGCTTTGAAGCACTGTCCTCTTCTTGGGGCGGCCCTGTGTACCTCTGAACTGCTCTGCATGATTCACATCTCTATGCTTTGATTCATGGGCCTCTTCATGGGGCGACCTTGCCTACTTCTGACTTGCTCTTAGCGATTTAGTTCTTGGTGCTTTGACGCACAGGCTTTTTCATGGGTCGACCTTGCATACCTCTGAATTGCTGTGTGTGAGTGATGTCTTGGTACTTTGATGCAAGAGCCTCTTCATGGTGGGACCCTCCATACCTCTGACTGGCTTTGCATCATTGACGTTGCATTGCATTGATGCACGGACCTCATCATGGTGCTACCTTCAATACCTCTGACTTGCTTGCTTGGTGTTTTGGCGCACTGGCCTCTTCATGGGGCCACCTTGCATACCTCTGACTTGCTCTGCCTGATTGACGTCTTGGTTCTTTGAAACACTGGTCCCTTCATAGTGCGCACTGTGGATACCTCTGATTTGTTCTGCATGACTGGCTTCTTGGTGCTTTGATGAACGGACCTCTGTAGGGGGCAACCTTGCATATCTCTGACTTGCTCTACGTGATTTATGTCTCGGTGCTTTGACACAAGCCTCTATATGGGGGGAACCTTCCATAACACGACGTTCTCTGCGTGATTGAGTTCTCAGTGCTTTGATGCACTGATCTCTTCATGAGGCGATCTTGCATACATACCTCTGACTTGCTCTGTGTAATAGACTTTTCCACATTTGATACCCTGGTCTCTTCATGAGGTGACCTTCTATACGTCTTACTTGGTCTGCCAAATTGACGTCGAAGTGCTTTGACGCAGGGCCTCTTCATGGGGCGACCTTGCATACCTCTGACCGGCTCTGCGTGGTTGATGTCTCAGTGTTTTAACGCACGGGCCTCTTTATGTTTCGATCTTGAATACCTCTGACTGGCTCATAGTGATTAACTTCACGGTGATTTGACACAAGGGGCATCTTCATGGGGCTACCTTGTATGCCTCTGACCTTCTCTTAGTAATCGACTTCTCTGTGAGATGACACACTGGCCTCTCCCTGGGGTGATCTTGCCTACCTCCGACTTTCTCTGCGTTATTGATCTCAGTTTTTTGACTCACTGGCCTCTTCATGGTGCGACCTTGCATACCTCTGATTTGCTCTGCGCGATTGGCTTCTCAGTGCATTGACACACAAGCTTCTTCATGGGATGACCCTATGTACCTCTGACTTGCTCTGTGTGATTGACTTCACTCTGCTTTGATACATGTGCCTCTTCATGGGGCGACCTTGCCTACTTCTGACTGGCTCTTTGTGATTGAGTTCTTGGTGCTTTGATGCACCAGCTTTTTCCTGAGGCATTCCTGTGTACCTCTGAATTGCTCTGTGTGATTCACGTCTCATTGCTTTGTTGTACGGGCCTCTTCATGGGGCGACCCTCCATACCTCTGACTTGGTCTGCATGATTAGCTTCTCGGTGCATTGATGCCCAGACTTCTTCATGGTGCAACCTTCCATACCTCTGACTTAATTTTTCTCAGTGCTTTGACACACTGGCCTCTTCATGGGGCGATCTTGCCTACCTCTGACTTTCTCTGCGTTATTGATGTCTCGGTTTTTTGACGCACTGGCCTATTCATGGTGCAACCTTGCATACCTCTGATTTGCTCTGCATGATTGGCTTCTTGATACTTTGATGCACAGGCCTCTGTAGGGGGCAACCTTGCATACCTCTGACTTGCTCTGTTTGTCTCGGTGCTTTGATGCACGGTTCTCTTCCTTGATTGACATTCCATACCTCTGACTTGCTCTGTATGATTGACTTCTCAGTGCTTAACGCACTGGCCTCTTCATGGGGCAATCTTGCACGTCTCTGACTTGCTCTGTGTGATGCCCGTCTACCCTACATAATTGAATATTCAGTGCTTTGTTGCACCGGCCTCTTCATGGGGCAACCTTTCATACCTCGGACTTACTCTGTTGATTGATGTCCCGGTGCTTTGATGCACAGGCCTCTTCATGGGGTGAGCTAGCGTGCCTCCACCGGCTCTGCGTGATTGACATCTCAGTGCTTTGAAGCTCGGGCCTCTTCATGGTTTGACCTTGCATACCTCTGACCTACTTTGTGTGATTGACTTTTCTTTGCTTTGATGCATGGGCCTCTTCATGAGGCAATCTTGCATACTCGGACTTGTGCCGCGTCATTACCGTTTCAGTGCTTTGACGCACAGGCCTCTTCATGGGGTGACCTTGCATACCTCTGACTTGCTCGACATGATTGATGTCTCCGTGCTTTGACTTATGGGTCTCTTTTTCATGATTGAGGTTTCTGTGCTGTTAGTCTTTGACTCATCGGTGCTGTGATGCAAGGGCCTCTTCATGGGGCGACCTTTCATACCTCTGACCTACAATTGTAATTGACTTCTCAGTGTTTTGATGCACTAGTCTCTTCATGAGGCGCTCTTCCATACCTCTGACTTTCTCTGTGTAATTGACTTCTCAGTATTTGATACACTGTTCTCTTCATGATGCGAACTACCATACGTCTGACTGCTCTGCGTGATTGATGTCTCAGTGCTTTGACGCACAGGCCTTTTCATGGGCGACCTTGCATAGCTTTGACCGTGTCTGCATGATTGACATCTCAGTGCTTTGATGCACAAGCATCTTCATAGTTCGACCTTACATACCTCTGACCGGCTCTGTGTGATTGACTTCTTGGTGCTTTGACGTAAGGGGCCTCTTCATGGGGCGACCTTGCATACCCCTGATTTGCTTTGGGTGATTGACTTTTCTGTGCTTTGATGCATGGGCCTCTTCATGGGGCAATCTTGCATACCTCGGACTTGCTCTGCATCATTACCGTCTTGGTTCTTTGACACACAGGTCTCCATGGGGCGACCTTGCATAACTCTGACCTGCTCTGTGTGATGGACGTCCTGGTGCTTTGACACATGGGCCTCTTCATGGGGCGAGCTTGCATACATCTGACTTGCTCTTGTAATTGACTTGTTAATGCTTTGATGCACTTTCCTCTTCATCGGGCGACCTTGTATACCTCTGACTTGCTCTGCTTGTTTGTCTCGGTGCTTTGACTCGCTGGCATCTTCATGGGATGACCATGCATACCTCTGACCTGCTCTTAGTGATTGACTCATCTGGGCTGTGATGCACGGGCCTCTTCATGGGGCGACCTTGCATAACTCTGCTCTGCTTGGTGGACGTCTCGGTGCTTTGACACATGGGCCTTTTCATGGGGCCATCTTGCATACCTCTGACTTGCTCTTTGTAACTGACTTTTCAGTGCTTTGATGCACAGGCCTCTTCATGGGGTGAGCTTACATACCTCGAACTTGCTCTGCCTGAATAATGTCTCAGTGCTGTGCTGCATGGAGCTCGTAATGGGATGAGCTAGTGTGCCTCTGACCTGCTCTGCATGATTGACGTCTTGGTGCTTTGGCGCACGGGCCTCTTCATCGGGTGACCTTGCATACCTCTGACTTACTCTGCATGTTTGTCTCGGTGCTTTGACTCACAGACCCTCTTCTGCGTGATTGGCATCTCAGTGCTTTGACTCACGGGTATCTTCATGGAATGACCGTGCATACCTCTCACCTGCTCTTAGTGATTGGCTCATCGGTGCTGTGATGCACGGGCCTCTTCATGGGGCGACCTTGCATAACTGTGCTCTGCGTGATGGACCTCTCGGTTCTTTGACATACAGATCTCTTCATGGGGCCACCTTGCATACCTCTGACTTGCTCTCTGTAATTGGCTTCTTAGTGCTTTGATGCACTGGTCTCTTAATGAGGCGACCTTGCACACCTCAGACTTGCTCTGTTAAATTGACTTCTCAGTATTTGATACACTGATCTCTTCATGTGGCAACCTTCCATACCTCTGACCTGCTCTGCGTGATTGATGTCTCGGTGCTTTGACGCACGGCCTCTTCATGGGGTGAGCTTGCATACCTCTGATTTGCTTTGCGTGATTGACTATTCTTTGCTTTGACTCACGCTCTTCTTCATGGGGCGATCTTCCATACCTCTGACTTGCTCCATGTAATTGACTTCTCAGTGCTTTGACTCACTGGTCTCTTCATGGGATAACCTTGCATACCTCTGACCTGCTGTGATGCACGGGCCTCTTCATTGTGGGACATTGCATACTTCTGACTTGCTCTTGTAGTTGTATTGACAGTGCTTTGACGCACTCTCCTCTTCATGGGCGACCTTGCATACCTCTGACGTGCTCTGCGTGATTTACATCTCGGTGCTTTGATGCACAGGCCTATTCACGGGGCAACCTTGCATACCTCGGACTTGCTCTGCGGGATTGATGTCTTGGTGCTTTGATGCACAGGCCTCTTCATTGGCAGCCATGCATACCTCTGACCTGCTCTGTGTGATTGATGTCTCGGTGCTTTGACGCATGGGCCTGTTAATGGGGCGACCTTGCATTACTCTTACTTGCTCTCCGTGTTTCACATCTAAGTGCTTTGATGCACAGGCCTCCTCATGAGGTGGACTTGCTTACCTCTGACTTGCTCTGCATGATTGATGTCTCGGTGCTTTGACTCATGGGCCTCTTCTTCGTGATTGAAGTCTCTGGGCTTTCACTCACAGGCCTCTTCATGGGATGAACTTGCATGCCTCTGACCTGCTCTCAGTGATTGACGTTTCGGTGCTTTAACGTATGGGCCTCTTCATGGGCTTTGTGTTGAAAAATTTTAAATTTTTTCTTCTTCTTCAAAAAACGTTATTTAGTCACATAGGCTTAGAGAATGGTGATCCTGTCTGACAAGGTGTTGGGCATCTTTTTTTTTTTATTAACTTTATTTGTACGGTTTAAGTAACACATGTAACAGTTGTACAAACCAATGTCAGCATTCATTGATAGCATAAACATGTGCACCTTAGATATAGCCCCGGGAGTGTCACTAAGCATTAGCAATCTCATGGGTGTCCCCTTAATCATGCATACCATCTAGTCCATCTCCCCTTCTGAACTCGTGCTGCTGCCCCCCCCGATGGACTCTGTGGGCTTGTTTGTGGCCCTTCGTCCAGAAGATCTTGGCATAGTTCCCTCCATGACCTTAAATCCTCCTCTAACTTCACATCTTTACGACATGCTTTCATATGTACCTCCTCAGCTAGTGTCCATTCGCACACGTTTCTCAGCCATGCAGTGACCTCAGGAGCCCACATACCCATCCATACAATCGCTATTCTTCGCCGCGCGGGCACTATTAGTAATTGCAGGAGCTTATATTCTGTCTTGCTTGGTTTTTTAGGTTTACGTATCAACCCCAGCAGACAGCGGGAAGGCATCAGCTTCACGCGACATCTAATACTTCTCCTTACCCTCTCTACCACCGTGGCCAAAAAAAGCTGTACCCCGGGGCACTCCCAGGCGAGATGCAGGGAATTGGCCCCTTCCTTATGACACCTAGGGCAGGAGTCTGATCGCTCCGGAGCCATGTGATGCAGTCTCTCCGGGGTCATGTAGGTGCGGTGCGCATAGTTATATTGGACGAGCCTAAAGCGGGCATTACATGAGACCCTGCGTGTGAGCGAGCCCACTGTTCTCCATTCTCTATCCTCCAGGGGCTCTTCCAAGTCTGCTTTCCATGCTGCAAATGCCCTTGGGGGAGGACCATCCGCATCAAGTAACACATCCAAAGTCTGGGTATGTTTTGGAATCGAGATGTATGTGGGCCATATCTCCCTGAATAGATTAGACAGTCCAGCGTATTGTAGATATTGTCCCCTTCTCAGCCCAAAGTCCCCACGCCTGTTCATAGGTGATGAAGCTCTTGCCCGGGTATAGGTCTGCCAGCACGCTACACCCCCCTCCTGCCAGGCCCGGTAGGACATATTGGACATCACTTTCTGAACCGGAGAGAGATCCCACACCGATGAGTCCCGGTAAAATAGGGTGTGCCACAAGATTCACTACGCAAAGTTCTGCCAGGTGCGCGCACTCTGCCCCACCACATATGGCACTGTGTCGGAGACTCCCGCCCCCTCCATCAGCAACGACAGCAGACTGGCAGCCGGGACCCTATCACGGAACAACCGCTTTTCCCAATTGTCCCCTTCGTCTAGCCAGCCAGAAGCGTGCTATAACTGTGTGGCATAATAATAAAGGTCCAGCCGTGGTGCCCCAAGCCCACCATCTTCATACGTGCGGTTCAGTGTAGCAAGCGCCCCTCTGCTGCGATGGCCAGCCCAGTAAAGATCTATTAATGTGGAGTCCAGTGTCCTGAATATCTGCCTGGGTATGGGACACAACGCGTTATGCAACGTACATAGGCAGCGGGGCAGTACCACTATTTTCAGAGCTTCAGAGCGCTGATCATCCTGTAGACATTATACTGCAGGTTTTGTGCATCCTCTGTTGCCACCTGTATGACCAGGTATCTGAAATGCTCCATCTCCCATCGTAGTCCTAGCTGCAGGAGTTCGTTCCGGGAGAGGCCGGCCAGCCGAGCCAGAGGAAAGATCAGTGATTTATGCTTATTGAGCGCAGACCCGAGCATGCGCCAAACTCCTCGGAGCTCCAGGATGGCCTCTCGGGGCGAGGAGACATAAAACAAAGTGTCATCGGCATATATGGATATGATATGTGGAGTTCCACCCGTGCTAATGCCCCAACGCCCCAGAACTCTGCGTGCCCAGATGGCCAGTGGCTCAATTGCCAGGGCGAATATTAGCGGTGAGAGTGGGCAACCTTGGCGCATACCCCTTCCCAGTTGCAACTCCCCGACCTACTGTGTCCCATCCGGACCTTGGCACTCTGCGCTGTATATAATATCTGCACTCCGCAGCGGAACCAAGGACCAAAGCCGGCAACCCTCAGTACCTCCAGAAGATATCCCTAGTCCACCGAGCCGAATGCCTTCTCTAAGTCTATAGAGACCAGAGCTAGCTCCTCGTCGTTATGTCATACTTTGTGCATAATATGCATCAGTCTTCTAATATTCATACCCGTCTTGCGGGATGGTATGAACCCGAACTGGTCCTCGTGAACTAAGTGAGCCATGTGTGGGGCCAGTCTGGCTGCCAAGACTTGCACAGAATTTTGATATCTGAGTTGATCATTGTGAGGGGCCGGTACGCCACAGGTTCCCGGTCATTCCCCCCCAAGCTTTAATAACATAACTTTCTCTCCTTATCGCATAGTCGGGGGTAGCAGCCCCGTCTCGAAGGCCTCCTCATACACCTGCAGCAATGGCTGCGCCAAATAGCCAGAGTATGCCTGCAGGACGGCCAACGGGAAACCATCAGCCCCCCGGGCCTTGGTCCCGGGCATGGTTTGCAGTGTCTCTTGGATTTCTTCGACAGTTATTTTGGCGTTTAATTCCACAAATCCCGTGGGCGATAGTTGCGGTAGGGCCAACTCCCCAAGAAGGGGAGTATAACGATCCGCACTCACCCCTGGGTCTGAAGTGTAGACTAGCTGCAAATGACGTTGGAATACCTCCAGTATTCCCGCTCTGGTGTGAACTAGGTTCCCTCTCTCGGCCATCAAGGTGGTCATCAGCGCAGCTGTTTGTTCCTTTTGCAAGATCCAAGCCAGTAGGCACCCTGATTTGTCCCTGTTAGACTTGGCACCATTGGCGTGGGTCACCCTTCCATTTTTTGCTGTTACCTCCTGTGTTTTTGCTATGTTTTTGCTGGTCTAGATGCTTTGGGCACTTTGCCACTGCTGTTCAGTTCCAAACTGCAAGTGCTCCCTGTTGTAAATTGATGTAATGGATTAGTGATTCCATGATTGGCTGATTTGATTTACTTGTCAGACCCTAGTACAGTGCACCATGTGTGCCCAGGGCCTGTAAATCAAATGCTGCTGGTGGGCTTGCAGCACTGATTGTGCCACCCACAGAAGCAGCTTGTAAAATGTAGCTCAGGCCTGCCATTGCAGAGCCTGTGTGCAGTCTGGGACTGCCATGTCGACTTGGCAAGTGCACACACTTGCCAGTCCCTAAACCTTCCCTTTTCTACATATTAGTCACCCCTTAAGGTAGGCCCAAGGTACCCCTGTGGGGAGGGTGCATTGTATGTGAAAGGTAGGACATGCCCTGATGTGTGTGGCATGTCCTAATCGTGAAATACTGCTACTTTCGTTTTTCACTATTGCAAGGCTATCTGTTCCCATAGGCCAGAATGGGCAGTTAGTTTATAACATCTTATAAAGAGAACTGGCCCTAGGAACAAGATAGGAAAAGAAAGTTTAGTATGCCTGAACTCAGAATGTTAAAGTGCATCTTTTAGTGAGGGTGATTTTTACATTCTGTGTTTGAAAATACCACTTTTAGAAAGTGGGTATTTTCTTGCCTAACCATCCAGTATGCCTCTGCTAGGTTTGTGTATTACATGTCTGGCTTGTGAGTGACAGGAGCTGGGAGAGGGCTGTGGCTCCAGAAGTCTGATGAGTCAGGGCTGGGCTGAATAGGCTGGGTCTGCATTTGGAGTGGTGGGAGGAGTAGCATCTTCACTTGAATAGGGCTGTGCCTGCCTTCCACAATGACGGCTCCGCCCCCTGTGGTGTGTCTGCAGCCAGGGCTCACTCTGACAAAGGAGGTTGTTGTGCACTTGCAAAGTGCCCCCCCAGAACTGGTTTTGGCTGGTACAGGCACTCTCTGCCTTCAGAAAACAAAGGATTTGGGTGTATAAAAAGGGGGACCCAGAACTTTAGATCACTTCTGGGAAATCAAGAGGAACCTTTGCCAAGGAGAAGAGCCGGATAAGCTGAAGAAGGAATACTGCCCCTGTGCTGTTTGCTGTCTGGAGTTGGCCTGCAGTGGCTGCTTGCTGCCAAGGAAAGGAGAAGGACTTTGCTGTTTGCTTTGTCACCTGCTTGAAGAAAAGATCTCCAAGGGCTTGAAACTGAGCTTGCCTCCTGTCTGAAGTCTCAGGGACACAAAGACTTCACCACCAGCTCCCTTGAATTTCCTTGCTGGGAATTCTAACCTGCAAAGAGGTGCCTGCTGCTGTTTAGGACCTCTAGAGACTGTTTGTCGCTGGGAGCTGGAAGATCGACGCAACGAGAAGAAGCGTGTCGCAGCCGCACCGATTCCCGGCGCATCACGTGTCACGGAGAAGAAGCGGGCCACATCCGCACTTGGTCCCGACGCCTCGCTGAACAACCAGGAAGAAGCGCGCCGCATCCACACCGGGTCCCGACACATCGCCGAGAAGACCGTCGCAGCACCTGCCGTGCGGCTGCAAACGTACACGCATCGTACCAGATCGTCGCATCGCATCAAGCCGCCATTTTGTCGCATCGCACCGGATCATCGCATTGAGGCGCCATCTTGTCGCATCGTAACCGGAACGCAGTAAGAAACCGACGCATCACCTCCTCTCCGGTAAGGAACCGACGCATCACCTCCCCCCAAGCAAGGAACCGACGCATCACCTTCCCTATGACCCTTTTGTTTGTTTTGCGTGACGCATCTAAGGAACTTTGTTGGAAAAGTGTCGCATTTACAACTTGCATTGAACTGAACTATTTCTACCATTTGAGAGTCTTATTTTTAATACTGTATTGTGGATTTGTGTCGTTTGGTCTTGTTTAGATAAAGATTACTTATTTTTCTAAACTGGTGTGGTGTCCCTTTGTAGTGTTTTCACTGTTACTGTATGTGTTCACACATGCTTTACACACTGCATCTTAGATAAGCCTGTCTGCTCGTGCCAAGCTACCAAGGGGTAGAGCAGGGGTTATTTTAGGAGTGTATCCCCCTTACCCTGACTAGAAGCAAGGGTCCCTATCTGGACAAAGGTACCTACCTCTGCCAACTAGAGACCCCCATTCTTAACAGTCCCCTTCAGCATGAAGCCGCTGGCGATACCGTGTCAATGTGTACTTATCTAGTCTGTCCCAGATGTCTGCTATACGCATGCATTGCTTCCTTTCTCGGTCTCCCATGTCCAAATGAGTCGGATACCCCGTCTGGATCTCAGCTAGGGCTTTTTCTTCCCTGTCAAGTTCCTCCTGCAGCCGTCGTTTCACCCCACACACCAGTCCCATGCCAGCCGCCCGTGCCCCTGCCTTGAGGGCTTCCCACTCAGTTGCCCTTCCGGTCAGCCTCCCCAGTTCACAACCAGATAGTCAGTTACCACCTTCGAGAGGGCGGTCCTCCCCACCAGATCCTCAAGCAGATCCGGCGGGAACCTCCATCTCCTCAGACCCAATATAGGAGACCCCCACCTCACTAGGCAACGTACAGGAGCATAGTCTGACAAGAAACGTGCCATATGTGTTACTTATTCCTCTGGGGAAGCCGGAGTGCCCAAGACCAACACTCTGTCAAGTCTACTATGCGTTCCGTGCGTGAGGGAATAACATGTAAAAAGTGGGAGTGTGGGGTGAGCCTCCCTCCAGACATCACAAATACCTAACTCATGCATGATATCCCAGACCTTTTGCATCATTTTGGGTTTAGTTCAGAGCTTAGGGGGGTGTCTATCTAGATTAGCGTCAAAGAGACAATTGAAGTCCCCCAACCATATGGATGGAGCGTCGAGCTTGTTAGCCAGTAAATCCTGGATGACTTGGAAGAACATAAGATCGTCAGTATTTGGTGCATATGTATTCAAGATGGTGATCTCCCTGCTGTCCAGTGTGTCTCGAAGAAGGACATAGCGGCCATTTACGTCCGACTCACTATAAATGGGGGTGAATGGTTTGCCCGGGGCTACCCATATCATCGTGCCCCTGGCATATGTAAAGGAGGAATGATGCGTTTGACCTCGCCACTTCTTGGCTACCTTAGCTGCGCCGGCATCGTCAAGGTGTGTTTCTTGGAGGCATGCTATAGATATGTGATGGCATTTAAGAAAGGTTAACACCCTATGCCTCTTAGTGCAGGTGCCCAACCCCCGAACATTACAGGTCAGGAATCTAAACTCTGTCCCCATGACTGAACAGCCTCACGCTGGTGCCTAATGCTAGCCCCTGTCTACCCATTGTTGACATCATATGGTGCACACCTTTGTAACAAACTTGAACAAGAAAACTTCCGGAAATGAGACCTCAACCCCTACCCACGGACATTGTGTGAGCAACAGTGCTACCTTTAATGCCTACCCCTAGATCGTGCCAGGACATACACGTTAGCCTAAGTCGCCCAACTGGGACCATCACTCTCATCCGCCACAGGGGGAATTGACCGGACCCGCCCACCCAGAAAAACTAAAACCAGCCCAAGTCATAAATTGGTGCTGGATGCCAAGAACCCCTCACCCCAGGGCGAAGCCCCCTCGCAGCAGCCGCTGGGATTCCCTTTCAGCTGCCTACCTACCCACTAGGCCACACATCTCCGACCCCATCCACACTTCACAGGCATATATTTACTCAACATGTTAGGTCCCCCCGGCACCCTGACGTAGCCCCCTGATCCTCAGTCCTCATCCGCATCGGCTTCCTCTTCCAGCTGTGTCTCTGGGACTACATCAGCGGTCGATCCCAACCTCTGTGCCTGTTCCCCAGCGTTCGGGGTTGCTGACTCCCCCTCTATGTCCGAGCCCGGTGGGATATCGGATCCCAATAGGATAGTACCGTCACTCCCAACTGTCACCCTTTGTTCCAGCTCTGGCTCCGCATCTGGGGTCCCTGCTCCGTTTCTCTTGCGCCGCACTCCCTTCGCCGATCTGGTGCCCCACTGCCATTTCTGATCCCGTGCTCACGCGGGGGGAGTGCATCCCCGTGGACCTCCAGCCATTCCCATGCCTCCTCAGGAGTTTCAAAGAAGTAAACCTTACCCTGGGCCAGGACCTTGAGCTTTGCGGAGTATAACATATATTGGAGGTGCAAGTCCCTTAGCTTCTGCTTAACTCCAAGGAACATCTTCCTCTGCTCGTGCACTTGTTTTGTGTAGTCTGGATATACTGATATTTTGCTGTTTTCATAGCATATGTCCTGCTGTTGTCTATCAGCCCGCAGAATGCAATCTCTGTCCCTGTAGTTCAGTACTTTCGCAATAAATGCGCGCGGAGGTGCCCCCACCGGAGGTGGCGGGACCAAGGCCCTGTGCGCTCTTTCTATGGTAAAGAGGCCCGGAGTGCGCAGCCGAGTTTTGGTCCAATGCCCTAGGAACTGTTCTGCCGATCTCTCCTCCGATTTTTCAGGAAAGCCCAGTATGCGAATATTGCTGCGCCTGGCCCGGCCCTCCGCATCTTCCGCTTGGCGCTCTAGGGCCTTCTTCATGGTGGACATTTAGGCTACTTGTCTCTTTAAGGTTGCCACCTCGCCCTTAAGTCCTATGATGTCTCCCTCTGCAATGGATAACTTGTCTGCTACTATGTGAAGGTCTGCCCTCCAGAGATTAACGTCTATTGATACAGCCTCTATCTGGTTCTCCAGTGCCTTCCGCGAACCCTGAATAGCGGCTAGGAGCTCAGCCCGTGAGGGTTCGACGCTATTCTCCCCACCGTCGTCTTCTCCTCCGATCGTTTGTCGCATAATGCGTTGAGGGGGTGGAGTGGTGTATTGCGTGATGGTATTAGGACCCCCAGTGCGGGCGACTTTGTCTTTTCCCATGTTTCTGCTTGAGTTGGGGCACCTGAAGCCTGCCCAGGCAATGTCTCAGCACCCACAAATATTAGGACTCGCCGTGCCCCACTCCGCCAGGCGGGGGCAGAGACAACCAGCTCCTCACACGAGCAGCCTGTAGATTGCCGGCCCCCAGATGCCCCCGGTTCAGCGCCTCAGCAATTCCATCAATCTGGTGGTTGTAATTATGTGTGACAGTCCCCCCCCACCTCCACACAGACACTGGGGGGAAGCAGGTATGCTGAAGGGGGGTGCAGGGCTGTCCTCCTGTGACTAGGGCAGACCTCATTGGGAGAGGCCCAGTTCACTTGCCCACCTAATTGCTGTGTCCCCTTTGTATGCTCCTGTGTATGGTTGTCCTGGAGCCACGCTATGGATCCAGGCGCCCCTGCTACGTCGTTTCAGTCCAGGGCCCCCCACCGCAGGGCCACAACTCCGTGCCCGGGTCAGCGCACACCCCTGCGGCACCCAGAACTCAGGAAGGAGCCGTACACTCCGTCACGGGCGGCTCCCCCGACCGTGGCGCCAGCCCGATTGTCTCGCTCTCTGCATCTGCAGGCCCAGAAGCGTTGTTGCTCTCCGCAGCCGCTGGCAGCCCCTCGTGAGCCACGCAGGTCCTGCACCACCAGCGGGTGGCGTCACTGCCCCAGCTCACCTTCTCCGGCGGGGGCCCTCAGGCGATCACCAGCTCCTCTCTTGCAGTCGACGCCTGGGGCGCTGCCTCCCCAGTAGCCCCAGCGCCCATCGCACCGCGGCCTCTCCCCAGCCGGGGTCTCCATCCGTCGAGCCCCGCCCGACTCCACCCAGCCCTCTCCGCCTCAGCGTGGGGCCACCAGCACACAGGAAGGTTCTCGAGTCGACTCCAGATGAGCTGAAGTCCACAGGATCAGCCAGTCAGCCGACGGGCTTCGACTGCACGCACCTCTCTGCTTCACTCCATCGACCAAGCCTGGCCCGGTACAAGGCCTGCCCAGGCCCCCGATCTCCTTCTCTGCTTCGAGGGTCCAGACGTGCGGGTAAGCTGTAGTAAAAGCACCTTAAACTGCCTAATATCTATTTAATGTTCTGGGCTGGTTTGCGGATCCAGTTAACAGGATTATGTAGGATTATTAGGCGGGCTGGCCGGGAGCTGCAAAACTCATGTCCTGTCGGCCATGTTGCTTGGCCACGCCCTCGGTGTTGGGCATCTTTAAGCCACTTTAAGACATTTTTGTAAGGGTAAGGGCTTTGGCATGATTCATGTGTACTTGTGTCATCCTATGGAATTTTGCCCCTATTCGAAATCTGAATTTTATTACTGAATATCTGCAAATTAAAGCCCACATATTGAATTGTACATTAAACTTTCAGAAAATGTTGTTCAAAAATCACTGCCATGTCTTGCCCAAAGTTTAAATAAATTGATAAGATGACAGTGGGTAGAGAAACAGCAAGAGGTAGCCTGAATAGAGAGGTTAAGAAACTGGTAAAAGATCACTTTCCCTGGGGACTGCCTAGAAGGTAGGACACCTTAAGCAACTGCCCATGCCTTAATGCCTCTGGTGTACTTGAAGTGTCAGCAATGTCAGAATTGGTACTGTAAATTCAAAAGCTATAGGAGAAACCACTGCAGGGAGGCTTGTGTTAGCTTTTGGGAGGCATAGACACCTTCCACCACATACTCTTTTTTTGGGTATATCATGATAGATGCTTCGTATGCTCCAAGGTAGTCAGATGTGTTGCCTCTTCATTACAACTGCCAGCTGTGATGGCTTGTATTTTTTTGGGAAGGCTGGTGGGAGTTGGTTCTTGGCCTGTTAGACCTGGTATTCTTGGCGTGGTTGTTCCCTAACTACTTGCCTTCAACCCTCCTGTTTTGGCAGCTCAGTTTTTGGTGGCTCAGTATTTGGCAGCTGAATTTTTGGCGGCTTAGGTCTTGGCGGCTCTGTTTTTGACAGCTCAGTTTTTGAAGGAGCGCCACCACAGGACGCAGTGGAGCCCCAGTGCGAGGTTCCTGTGCCAGCATCCTGTGCACACACTCCAATGCATAGAATTTAGAGACCCTCTGGGGATCACAATCTCCTTGAGCCAGGTCCAAGAAAAGCCAGCAGTGAGTCCCCCTCAGTGTGCTCGGGTAGGTCCACAATGATGGTGTTATTATGCCTGGCCCGCCCTACCTGGTCAGCTAAGGGAGTGGCCAGGCGCAGAGTCTGTACCTCAAGAGCCAAGAAGCTATAATCCGCTGGCATCAGGGTCTCCACCATGGTCTCCAGGGCAGCGACCCTTTCTGAGATCTTCCACGAGTCCTCTTGGATAAGACCTAGTTCGATGGAAAGGGAGTCAATTTTGTCCCCCAACCATTCCCCAGAAGCGTCAATGGCGGCTAGAAGTTCATCAAACTTGGTATCCAAGTATACTGTGCCTCCGCTGCCAGTGCCCTGCTTGATCCCCTAGAGGGAGATGCTTACAGTCGCGTCATCCTAAAAGCATTGGGTGCGCCCTATAATAGCACCAAGAGAGGACGGGGGTCCCCAAGGAACACCAGAAGAAAAGCCACAAGAAAGGCCACCAACTCCCCAGTTGCACAAACGGAGGCAAATCCAATGGAGGCCAGGGGTCCCAATGGGGTGCAGGAGACCCTCAGCCAAGGGTGTCAGGACATAGGCCCCGGAGCATGGTAGTGAAGGGGCCATCCTGCGAAAGTATATGCCTCTCACCTACTTCCAGCCCGTCCCAACAACGACAGGTAGGGAAGGCCTCCTGATCTCTGAGATGTTGTTCACTAAAGTCTCTGCCTTCACAGGTACAATTGCATTAAGACCAGGGGCGGCTCGTACACTAAGACGTTGCCCCACTACTTTAAGGTAGTGCAAACGAAAAATAAAATGATAATAATGAAATGGAGTGGTGGCTGCACCTTAAGTGCGCATGATGGTTTGGCTGGCTGTCTCGCGCCAACCGAACTGTCATGCCCACTGGGCATGTTCTTAACAGGCTGTATTCCTGTCTGTGTGCCAAACCACGGCTCAGACCAATCACATCGCTGCTGTAAGGCAGCGTTGTGATTAGTCAGGGGATTCTGGGAGGCTGTGTTCTTCCTGGTTCCTGCATTGAAAGAGAGACGACGGCTGGGGACAGCGACCCCTGGTATGTTTTTATTTCCTTTTTTTTTCTTTACTAACCCCTCACCCCCTTCCCCCACCCCGCCGCCACAGTTCCCTACCAGCCACCACTGATTAAGACAGTCTTATTGTTACAACCCAAGAAGGAAGCTGAACAGGGGTGAGTACAGGATGGTTACTTCCACAATTGAAATGTTACAGCAGGAGGAGGTCCAGAGTTTACTTGTAGGGACACTAGACTGAGCTGAAGATGGAATCTCCGTTACATAGTGATCTTCCATCGTCGAAAACTCCTCAGTCAAACATGCCCCATCTGTCATACCGGGTTCATCCTCCTGGCACCCTGACATTTCAACATTCTACTGAAATGCCCCACTTTTACATCACTGAGTCCAGCAGCATTGGCCTAAACCTACACAACTTTTACAGGTTGAGAAAATGTACATTTACATTGACTCTTGCAAGGTTTGTTTGGTTTCTTAACCCAGGCCCATTCTCCATCCAACTTCGCTAAACTGACTCCATGTTTCCGATTATAGTATTCTTTGTACACTGCTTGGGCCCACCTAACATTGTCTCTAATCATGATTGGAGACCAATCTCTTTGACAGTTGGCTGTCATCCAACACAAATTGTCTTTAGTACAAGGTTCTCTCCGCTCAGGATCTTGAAAGGACTGCAACCTGTAACTGTTGAGCAATACAACACAGTCAAATCATTTTCATTAATTCACTGTTGTATGCCAAACCATTCTTCAGGGCAATTTGCATACTACCCATAATGACTGTTAAAGCGTTCTACACCACCATTACCTGCAGGATGATATAGTGAAGTGAATTTATGGTTGATGCCATTACTTGAAAGAAATGTGTCTACCATTTCAGAACAAAACTGAGGGCCAATATAGATTTAGGAAGACCTTCTATTTGAAACACCCTGTCTAAGAATTTAACTACACTGGAAGAATCAGCCCTAGACACTACACTGACTTCTGTCCATTTCGAGGTTCTATCCAACACAAGAACATTTTTCATATCACCAACCAAGTTTTGTATCAAGCCCAGATTCCCACTGGATTTGAGGATTTCCAATGGGACACAGCAAAAGGCAGAATGCAACTTGAGACCTGTCTGCTCCAGAAAGCCTTGTACTCCGAAGGCGTTCAATGTCGGAATCTATCCCTGGACACCAATACTGCTCCTTAATCCTCCTTTTAGCAATGCCTAACTATCCCTTGTTATTAATCTTTAAAATAATTTCCCTTAAACATGCAGGTGGAACAACTTTGTAATTTCGCAACATGAAGCCAAAAGCTTCAACTAACAACTCCCTTCTTAGATCCCAAAATGTATTTATTTCTTTATCCCGACAATCTTGTTCTCTCTATCCTGCTAGAATATACGTCTTGGTGTTTTTGAAAAGTTCTCCTTTATCATATGTTTCTTACCATTCATCCAAGGTAGTCAAATCCGTGTCAGCACCTACAATTGCTACAGCAAACTAACAATAGTCATCTACTGGACAATCCTTCAAGGGCAAGGATGCCCTGCTCGTGGAATTTGCAACACTATTATTAAATACTGTAAGTACTGCACTACGTAATTATAGTCCAGAAGACATAAGGACGTTCTAGTCACAATGGAGGGTAGCTCCTGACAACCCACTAGTAATGAGAACTTTAATGTTTATGGTCTGTTATTTATAAAACTTCTGATCTCCACATAAATGGTCTGAAATAGGTCAATCCCCACATACAAGCCAAGATCTCCTTTTTGATAACTAAGCAGCATGTCTCAGATGGCATTTGATTTCGAGATGCAAAGGCAACTGTGACTTCCACTCATCAATTTGAAATAATACTGCTCCTAAGCCTTGACAGTTGGCATCAGTGGAAATGATAACTTGTGTCAGAATGATCCAAACCTTGTAATGGTGTGCCATTCTTAATTGTCACAAAGTATGCTGTAAACACTTGTTCCATCAGAAACAGTATTTTTTTTTTAGTAAATGGCAAATTTCATAAGTCTTTGTGGCAAAATGTTTTGCTAATTTTGAATAAAGCTCTGCTAAACCTAGAAAGGATCTGACCTCATCCTTATTCGTAGGTGAAGGAGCATTTATTATGGTTTGAATAATTCTGATTTGGGTAAAATGCCTCGATCGAATACGAGATGTTCTAAATACGTTATAGATAGCACCGCAAATTTTCACTTTCAAACCTCTGCCATTAAGCCCCCAGAGAACGTGGTACTGGAATTTTCTGCAACGCATTTCACTGTGTAATAAAAGTGTTGTTTCCTTTATACTCTTGCATATAATAACCTACTAAACTGCAATTAGAACACCTTTGCTTGGGGGGGCGTGGCTTGACACCAACTGAAGATCGTGCTGCTGGGCTCTGCGGGACGGTAATGAAGTGGCCTGATAAGAGCAGCTTCCTTGTTATATGGCCAGCATTGCTGCTTCGCATACATTTAGAAAGTAAGCAGGATGCCGCGTGTCTATTCATTTTTCAACTGGAGCGCGTACTTCATTTCTTCTCTGCAACGCGTCTTCCTTTCACCTCCAGCTGACATTTTGTTCCGCGTTTTGAACTTTCCTCAATGGATTTGGCACACTGCAAGTAAAGCATGCCAGCAGGTGTCTATTTTCCTAACTCTGTGATTGTGACTTTTCTCAGGCTGCAGCTTTTATTTACTTGGATGGTTCTTTTTTTTCTCTTTTGAATGATTTTACAAACTGCTTTGCCTCAATTGTATCTGCATCAACCTCAGCATGTTTTTGAATATTATATACTCTGCCTATTCTTGCTATGGTTTAAAATATGATAATGCACTGTGCTTTCAACCCGTTCAATGCTTCTATTGTGGACACTAATATTCACACAGGGGCATGTTTTTAAGCACTTGTCAAGTTGGTCTTTACCATTTGAGATAGTTCTCGTCACCCCACAATTGTATCCTTCATATGGGCAGATTACAGAATAAAAAGCACTCAACTAGACTTTCTTCAGGCAGGTCCCTTAAATTTTCTCCTGTGCGTCGTAGTTACTTTAAAATGGAGAACGCTTTATTGCATAAGATCGCTGGTGTCTCTTCTTCCTTAGTCACATTTGCTAGTGTTGTCTAATCTAACGCTGGCAAAGCATCAATCAAAAGGCTTAAAAAAGATCCACTGTCACCTTCTAAGTCTCCTCCTAATGCCTCCCTAGATTTGTTATTGGAGGAAATGAGAGCTTTGCACCCCTTCATGAAAGAAACTAATTTTAGACTACAAAATCCCTCGGACAGGTGGAATATTATAGTGGAATGCGCCTCTAATGTGGAACAGCAAGTTTTTGATTTCAAGGATACTCCTTATAAGGTCAAACTTCTCCAGGAACAAGTGACTGCTTGCGTAGACAGGTTGAGGATTTAAAAAACCGTAACAGAAGAAAAAGCCTTAGCATTTATAGCCTTCCTGAGGGCACAGAAGAAACAAATCCTATCTCTTTTTTCAAAACTTTCCTGCCACAGAATTTAAACCAGCCTGAAGGCCCGTCACTCAACATACAATGAGCTCATAGACTTGGTCATTCTTCCAAAGGTCCCATCACTTCTAGGAAGCCTTAAGGAGTCATCTTTTATTTTCTAGAACACATGGAATTAATGCAGGTTATCTCAGCTGCTAGATAACTCAAACTTAAATCATGGTCTGGTCATGATTTATTCTTCTCACAAGACTACGCCAAGATTACTGCGCATCGACAAAGGGAGTTCTTAAATATGCGACCGATGCTTCGCTCTCTTGGAGCTCACTGCGGGCTTTTCCATCCTTGTCTTTTTAAGATCACGTAAAATAACAAAACTACCACCTATGATGATCCATCTCATTTTAAAGACTTTCTTGCAAGTCAGAAGGCAGAGAATATGGATTTTACTACATCAACTTCTCAGTCAAAATAATGTTTTATGATTTTGACTTTATGCTCCATCCTTTGGTTCTGGTTCACCTCTCGACATATGCAGAAATGTTAGATTGATATGTTCTTATTGTTATCTTCTGGTTTGAGTTTTTGAAATAGTACTGGCAAGCATTCATTGGATAGTTTTTTACTGGCTTCTACTCACTAAAACACTTTTTGCCTTACAGGATTGATCTCTTGTTGTCTCATGTTCCTGTCTCCTGTTATGTATTACATTGCCCTTTGTGTACCTCCTTTCCCTCTTGGGCTTCGACGTTCCGTCTTCTCATGTGGTCTCACCCCTGTCCTCACCAACAACTTTCGTAGGTATGTTTTTTTTTATTGTTATCTTTTTTTTCCTCATACTCTTCTTTTCTGTTGAACCTTACCCGTTTCTATCCCTTTTTACCTCTCCTTTTTGACTATTTCACTTTCATCTTCAATTCTTTCCTTTATTGTATACCTCCCTTTAGCATGTGCATTTGTTTCTTCATTATTATTGATTTTATAATATTCTAAAAACGTGTATGATGTTTTATATTTCTTTTAAAGATGGGTCTGATTGTATCAATTGCACTGCTTTTTTTCAATGTTTTTAACAGTGGTTTCTTTGAACGTCAGCAGTTTAAATTCCCCTATCAAGCGTCAGAGTCCTAATGCACTTGTCACAACTTAATACACAAATTGCTTTTTTGCAAGAATCTCATCTTAAAGAACAGGAATGTATGAAATTGTGCAGAGGCTGAATAGGCAATGTTGGGTTATCATTTTATGCCATACATCTTTACAAGTCCAACTGCTTTCACAGAAATCAGATTCAGAAGGGAGATGGTTATTGCTTAGATTATCTATTAACAAAGTTCCAATTGTTTAGCTTAATGTGTAGGGCCCTAATGCTCCTGTCTTTCAGTTTTGGTACATTATTGCCCAGAAACTCTTACAACACTCAGATGATAATTTTAAATTAGCTGGAAATTGTAATCGCTGCGTTGATCCCTTTTTAGACAGACACTAATCAGACTAGTATACATTTGTGCAGGCTATTAGTCAGCGTCACTTGACAGATGCTTGGCGACAAAGTAACCCTTCTTTGAGGGAATGTATGTATTTTTCTCCACTTCATCATACACAATCTAGTATAGCTCATATTTTAATTTCACATCACCTTACCCAATCTTTCCACACTGCAGACATTGGTATCATCCTAATTTCTGATCATGCTCCAGTTTCAATTCAATTAGACCTCTTACCTAAACGTGTTTCCACTAAGAGTTGGAGATTCAATAATTCCTTGTTGTTGGATACCAATTTCACCTCTTCTTGTACCTCTTTTTTTCATGAATATTTTCATTTTCATCTTTTTGATACTACTCCCTTTCACATCATTTGGGATGCTTTTAAAGCTTCAGCCCGTTAATTTATCATTACTTTTGTTTCTAAAAAAAGGAAAACTTCTCAAGCTCATTCTAAAAAATTACTCCAGGATATTAAATGTCTTGAACATACATATTACACCTCTCGCACACAGCATTCCTTGCAACAACTCATTAAGGCGAAGCTACTTTTTAACAAAACATCTACCAACTCTGCCTCATCTTATCTTAAAACTAGTGCCAAATATTATGGGGGCCAAAATAAGTCTGGTATGTTACTAGCCAATTATCCTAAAATTAAACAAAACAGACTACTTATTGAATCAATTATAGATGATACTGATCAGACTTACTCCATGGACTCAGACATTTTAGGTCAATTTAGTAATTTTTATACCAACTTATATACACCCGAGCACTCACCATCAGACCAAGAGATTTTACAGTATCTCTCTTTTATCCAAAAAACGGATTTTTCCCAAATAGATTTTACATCTTTAGAATATGATATATCTTCTACAGAATTACATCTTGCTATGCTTTCCCTTAAAAAAGATCAAGCTCCAGGACCTGACGGTTTGACTGCAGAATTTTACATTTATTTTTCTAAAATCCTCTTACCCAAATTACTTAATTTAATTCACTCTTTTTACAAATTCTTCTTCTTCTTCTGGATCCTTTCTTGAAGCACTCGTTTGCCTTCTCCAGAAAGATGGAAAGATTCTGCATTATTGCAAAAATTACAGACCCATTTCTTTGGTCAATTTAGATTATAAAATGTTCGCTAAATCATTGTCTTCTAGATTAGAATACTTTCTTCCTACTCTTTTAGGAAAGGAGCAGTCAGGTTTTGTCTCAGGTAGATATCTTTCAGATAACACTCATTTGTTCTTTGACATTATTTCAAAGTCTGCTGATTTACCTGAATTCTTAGCCGCCATTGCTTTAGATGCCGAGAAGGCTTTTGATCTGGTAAACTGTTTTTTTCTATTTCATACCTTTGTATTTATCTCCCCAGGCTGCTATATGCGCTAATGGTCTGACCTCCGCCTATTTTACCTAAGGTAGAGGAGTAAGACAGGAAGGCCCTCTTTCTCCATTTCTTTTTAATCTGGCTCTTGAACCTTTCTTATCTATAATTAGACAAAATACACAATGTTTTTTATATAATGATCAACAAATTAAGTTAGCTGCATATGATATTCTATTATTTGTATCAAACCCTCACTCTTCCCTTTCTGCTTTTTTATCTGAGGTGGCATCTTATACTTCGATTTCTGGATATACATTTTATACTGACAAATGTGAAATTTTACCCTTAAACAAATTTACTTTTAAGCATGATTTCTCTTTCTCAAACTTTAAAAGGCAACCTAATCAAATTAAATACCTTGGTCTTCAATTTACTCAGTCACTTGGCGCTTCTATTTCCTTTAATGTGGATGTGTGCCTTCATAGAATTACTTTATTAACAAATAGATGGCATCCCCTACATTTATCTTGGTGGGGTCGGTTAGACCATTAAGATGATGTTAGTCCCTATTTTTCTTTTTACTATTTTTAACACCCTGTTAAATATTCCGCTTAAATCCTATAAGAAAATGTTCTCAATTTGATCCTCTTTTCTTGGGAATAATAAAAAACCTTGTATGTTGTTATTTAAATTGAAGCGTCCTAAAGCAGAGGGAGGAGTACATTGTCCGGATTTTGCTAATTACCATAAAGCATTTCTGTTAACCCCTTCAGCGCGGCACGGATTTCCGCGCTGTGCTGAAGGTTCTAAGCGCGGGCGGGGCTATGACGGAGCGGTTCCGTCATGCCCACAGCCCAACCGACGCGCATGACGGAACCGCTCCGTCACACGCACCGAAGGGGTTAAAACAATCTGTATATTGGAATTTCTTCTTCATCCTCATTCATTAGAGTATGGGTTGACTTAGAATGCACATTTTTCTCCATTCTCATTTCCCTTTACACAAAAACCTCAAAGAACAACCACCCCGATTTTTAGAGACACCATTAACTTACTGACTTCTGTTACTTCATACTATCCTACAGATCTGAAAACCTTTTTGGATTCTGCAATTTGGCATAATCACTTCATACAAATAAACAATAGACCTATTTACTGGCCAGCTTAGAGATCTAAGGGGTTAATTTGGGTCAAACAACTGTATAATAATGACACTTTTGTTTCTTTTTCACAAGCTCTAACATTATTTGGCCTATCATCTACTTCTCATCATAAATTCAGGACCCTGCAAAATATAATTTCTCAACTGTATACTAATTTTTAGTCCCTTTCTCTTACCAATGCCAGTCAGTCAAAATACTTTATTCAGTTAACTAAAACCATGAAAGCACGCACAATAAAATCTATTAAAAACATTGTGAATATAAATATCTAAAAAGTCTTACTCCAAATCATCACAGTTGAAAGAAAGAAAAAAGAAATATCTCAATACATCAAAATAAACTATTACCAATGTTACTGCGTAGGAATCAGATGTTCACATTATCAGAGAAAGGTTTTTCATTTTCATGAGAGCCGCAACTAAGAAACTAGCAATGTTGAAACATTCCCATGAATTGTCCAGCATCCGCAAATACGTTAGTGCAGGTCTAACTTGCACGAAGCCTTTATCTTTAAACAACGGTAATGTAAAAACAATTGCGGATGCAATTATAATAGTCACAAAACATCATAAAATACAAAGAATCTTGAGTGGAGAAATTGTCACAGGAGCAGGGGCCCAAGTCTTTCGCCTTACACCACCCTTGAGATTCCACCAGCACAGAATATAACAGATTAAGTCTGAACCTCGTCAAGAGGAAGCGGTGATAGGGATTTGTTATTTCAATTAAATAGGGTTCTATCAGTGGAGTTCTTTTCAGTAATATATCTGCCCGTACCGAAGGTTTCAGGAGCTCTCTAGCTTCTCTCTCTGCCTGTACCACAGACTGGAAGCGATTCTTAACCCAAGACAAGTCCTCTCTGACCACCTCATTAGGTGAGCCGAATAAGGCAGAACTCCCTCATTTCTCAGCTAAGCTCTTTATGTAGCATAGCCAGTGAATGTTATTTGCTCTGTCTAAGGATAAGCGGTCCCGAACGATTTCACGGTTCAGCTCTAATTCTGGGTTGGTCCAAATCATAATCCAGCACAGAAGTGGGACCATTCCAATCCGGTCTGAGGCAAAACCAGCCCCTAATTCCTGATGTATAATATAAGACTGTACTGATTGCGGAACTGAAAGCAGGTTTCTGAAGAACTTGTTCTTCACTATTTGGAGTTCTTCTGCCTCCTTGTACCCCCAAATATCAGACCCATAGCACACGATAGCAATGCACTTGGCTCTATAAATATTTACCATAGCTTGAATAGGTTTGGCCCCTAACCTTCTAGCGAAGTCTTGGACCGCTACAGTAGCTTTCGCCATGGCATTTCTTTTTGCCTTTCTTTGTGAAGTCCTTGTGCGCTTTTCATCGAACAAAACCCCTAAATAGGAGAAAGTAGTCACCCTTTTTGTTTGATTTCCTTCGCAAAAATGAGTTTTTATTTTTCTAGCTCTTGGGCCTAGTATCATTGTGTGTGATTTGGAAAAATGTATACTTAAGCCCAATGAGACCATGAAGTCAACAAAAGAGTTAAGTAGACACTGGAGCCCTACCGCTGTCCTCACCATTAATACTGCATCGTCCGCATAGAGGAGCGCAGGAATTAACCGTTCCCCTACATGAGGGATATCTTTACAGGCCATGCACAGAGGCAAATCTGGATTGTTAATATCTAACGTAAAGGGGCTAGAATATATCCCTGCCTGACTCCCCTAGTTATCTGTATATGCTGTGAGAGATTACCCCTTTGATCATATCTCACAACAGCAGTATGATCCCTATGCAGATCAGATAAAAACTGACAATATTCTGATCCACTCCTAGATTAATCAGTAGTGCCCATAATTTGGATCTATTCACACAGTCAAAGGCTGAGGATAGATCCATAGAGGCAGCAGTATATTTCCCCGCTAACAAATATAAGTTGAGACACTGGTCTATCTTTCCGCTACCTACCCTAAATCCATATTGTAAATTGGACATTACCTTGCACTCATCTAGCCAATCCATTAATCTCTTAAGTATCACTCTTCCTATAACTTTTACTGCTGAGTCAATCAGCGATATCGGCCTGTAACATCGTGGGTCATCTCTCTGCCCCTTCTTAAAAACTGGGATAATGATAGATTGTGACCATGACCTTAGCAAACCACACAGACAACCAGCATTGAATACATGTCAGTATTTTAGACCATAATGTTACATTTAACTTGTAAAGATCGGCCGGACGCCGTCCGTTCCGGCTGCTTTATTACTTGACATTAATAAAATCGCCTCACTAACTTCTTCATTAAAGACCATATGCATCAACATCCATTAATCTCATTAATCTTTCACATACAAACCCAAATGCTTCTTCTATTTGTTTAATTCTTCAATGTCCCTCTAATGATCGCCCTAAATCGAATCAGGAACTCGCCTGGGAAAATGATCTTCACATCACCTTGCCTATCTCTACTTGAAAGCAGATTTGGATCAAAATTAGGAAATCTTCTTGAGCACCAAATACAATACAAACAATTTTCTTTATATACAATAGACTTTTTACAACACCTGTTCTTCTTCACAAGATTAATCAAGATACCCCAGACACTTGCTGGACATGCTCTGCACAACAGGCTGACCTCATGCACTTGATATTTACTTGTCCCCATGTTTCCACTTTCTGGTTACAAGTTAGGGTTCAAATCAATTTCATATTTTGTTTGAATATTCCTTTTTTCTGTTTTAAATATATTCTTAGGAAGCACTTCTAATGTGTGGGCTAAGGTCCCATGTAATGCGCAAATAGTCGATCTCCTATTAGCAATTGCAATTCAGCAAATTACAAAATGTTGGAAGAACTGTAAACAATTGTCTTCTAAAGCATGGTGGTATGAGGTTTGTTACAACCATAGATTAGATACTGCTTATATGCAACCAATGTCTCTTGTTTTAAAACTGCAAGACCTTTGGACACCAATTACACAGTGTTTAGATGATTCAACCAAAAGATCTTTTGCATCTTTGCCTGCAGCCCAAGAAGTACTGAAACCCCCCTGACTTCTATTTCTGATTGCATTATTTTTCTTGTCTATTATTTATTGTTTGATTCATATCCTACTGCTTTTATGTTATCTACAATCGGACATTTGTATTAACCCTGGGCAAAGCACTACGCTACGCTCGCGTAGTTTGCGAAGTTTGCGCTACTTCGCACAACGCGAATTGCACGTAGCACAGTGCAAACACGCGTAGCGTAGTGCAGCGGTAATTTGTTTGCTCGCGGTCCTCAACGTCAAGTTGGCGACCGCGAGCAAGCAAAATGACATCCGGCGAGACTTTTTCCTCGTTCGCGATCAGCAACATCAAGTTGCCGATCGCGAGCGTGGAAAATAAACCTGCCGGCGAGATTCTCAACGCGGGAAGTCAGGTTTCTCATTGCGAGTGGTCGCGTATGCTCGCGACCGCTCGCGATGAGAAACTACCAGTCCGCGTTGAGAAAGCTGCCGCTCGAGTAAAAATCTACTCGAGCGGCAGTAAAGACAGCTCGCACTGTGCAAGATGCCCTTTTCAATGATTGCACAGTGCGGACAAGCATCCGGCACTGTGCAATCATCGCGAACAGCGCACTACGCAGTTCGCGTAGTGCTACGCGTAGCTCGCGTAGTGCGAACTGCACTTCACGTAGCTTCGCGTAGCGCTACTTCGCGAACTACGCCCAGGCTTAATTTGTATACCCTTATTTAACCTATGAATAAGTTCCCTTTTCCCTCCCCTTTTTTATGTCACCGTTCTCTTTCTTTTTCAACTGTTGTTTTCTTACATATTTTTACGATCGTAATACTTTTGCATTAATAAACTTTCTTTTAAACTTAAAAAAAGAACATCTTTGCTTGAAGGACAAGGTCTACCATGGGAAAAATAGTCTTTGCTTTCTCATTAATAGCATTCTTGTCTGCTGTCTTTAGACTTAAATACCTGCTTCCCTTTGTTTTTTACATATGGTTTTCTACTGTATTGAGTGATTTCCTTTCCTTCTTCCACGACAAATGATCCTTCTTATGCAAGAATTTGCATACAGGATTCTTACCTCCTCCGTTTTTCACAATAGCTTTTGCACATCTTTTGTATAGTTCGATCTTCGACGGTTGCAATTACTTCTTTTAGAGCAGACTCTCAATTCAACCATGAACTTTCCTGGGCTCGTGGATTTTTTGGGTGTGTAATAATTTGGTTTGTGTATGCATTTACTGTCCAGCCTCCTGAATTTACATTTGATTTCTAGTTTTTTTAGAGAGACTACATAGTTCTCAACAGGTTTATTGCATTCTGTTTTTTCTCTGTAAGAAATTAAACTTGTCTATTGCCAAGCAGACTGTTGGCATATAATAAGAACCCAAATCATCAGGTGTGTTTTTCACTCATCAGTTTCTTATGCAGTTGTAATTTTCTTTTCCATCTGGTAGTAAATCCTTAATCCTTCTGGCTGGCTTCAAAGTGTGTAATATTTTTCCCCTGAAATGAGTAAGTAGTTTTTATTTTTCATCTTCTAAAGTTGAAATATAATTAGAAAGAATATTCCCTCTGTTTTTGCCATTTCAATATTGGTTCTCCAGGCGCAGGCAAAATAGCTTGTGGAGAACTCAGTGAAAATGTTTTTGAAGCATGCATTGTATTACACATTACACAAGACCGTGTTAGAATGTGGAATATGAACAAATACATTAATATATACATTAAGTTATTCAGTGTACTGTACCAGTAATAATTAATAGGCAAAAAATAGTACAAAAAAATCAATTTGTTTCACAATACCGGACTAGAACGATTGAATTTCGTTCCAAAAGGAAATCAACTTTTGCCTTAAGCCGGATGTGCAACTACCCGCTAGGAACTGTAACTAAACAGTAGTGAATAATAGTGAACTAATGTGCTATTGTTTTATTTTGTTTTCTTTTTCAAAATGTTCTGCATTATATAGATGAGTGTAAATCGCTCTGAAGCTCAGGTGCACATTCCTGTTGCTCCCCTGGGGCACTTTCTGTAATACGGCCCCAGGTTCTTTACCACGACCACCTTGAACTTCATGGTCACCTACGCTAATGAATAAGAAAAGTGTAGATTTTCCCTGCCTTGATGGTCAGAAAATCTGGATTTTACTAAAGACACGGAGGCTAATATTATTGCAATCTTCCTTTAATTGCTACCACTCAGCAGCCTCTTTAAAGAACTCAGAACACTTAATAACAAAAATTCCAACCTAATAAAAGCTAGAACACTCTGATCTCTTCCTTTTTTTTTTTTTTTTACTTATCATATTCCATGAGCATATTCTTACTGTACCAAAACTTCAACAGGTTCCACATCCTACTACTCCATCCTTCTCATCCTCTTCTATTGTTGACCACGTCCTACAAAATAATATATTCATCTGTAAACAGGGTTGGGTACAGGGTGGGAATATTAGCCTCCGTATCTTCAATAAAACCTAGATTTTCTGACCACCAAGGCTGGGGAAAATCTACATTTTATGTCGAGACCGGAGGCAAAAATTATTGCAAATTCAAAGCTTTTTTAACAAATAAAAAGCTACATTGTCAACAGGCTTGAAATAAAATCTGCGAAAGACTGTATCATTCGACCAATCTGCACTTCTCAGTATGTCCTTTTAACATAAAGGCTTGAGAAGCAGATGCTCCCCTTACTGAATGTGCCCCAAACAAGCTCACATCCACACCTGAATTCCGCATCACCTCTTTCACCCACCTCACAAGGGTTGGAGATGACATGCCTTTATGAGGATACCTGAAGGGGATCAACAACTGACTCACATTCGCGGGTCTCAAATGCAATGTTCTCTTCTCATACTCTCTCACACAATGTACAACTTTTCATGGTCATCAAAATAAGGGTAAAATATAGACTGCGAGTTTGTCTTTGCCCTTTTATTCAAATAAAAACATACCCCCTCAGGTGAAAAGATCCTGTTTGAAACCTCTAAGGCTCTTACATCTGATACTCTTCTAAAAGATACTAAACATAATAAAATAGTTAATTTCAAAGATAAACATTTAATATCTAAAATTTCATTAGTCCCCAGACCATCCAAATACCCCAGCACTTTGCTCGCATCCCAAACTGAATTATATCTTGAAACCGGCGGTTTCGGAATTCATATACTTCTCATAAGTCTCCTCACTAGGACATCCTGACCCACTGAACTGCCATTAATAAGAACATGACTGGCTGCAATAGCTGATCGATGAGCTAAATTGTCCTATAAGACAATCCCTTTGCAAATAGCTCAGATAAGTAATTTATTACTTCCACGACATCCACTGAAACGGGATCAAAACCCCTCTCCACACACCAGCAAATCCATTTGTGCCATGCCAATCTATACACCTTTTGTGTTCCAGGCGCCCACGCTTCCTTGATGAGATTTGATGCCCCTTATGAAAGTCCTGACACCTTCCAAACTCGCCTGAAACTTTCCATGCCATCATCCTCAATTGACCATCTAGCACCAAGTTGTGTAATTCCCCTGCTGAGCCCCTCAAGATCTCTGGAAACACTGGCAACAGAATCGGATAATCCACCAACATCTCCAACAATATTGGGTACCACACCTGAGATTTACATAGAGGTGTTACCAACACCACCGTCTCTCTGCACCTGCGAACCATCATAGCTACTTGAGCTATCATTGTAAAAGGTGGAAAAGAATAACCCTTCAGGCCCCTCCAATCCTGTCTGAAAGCATCTATCCCTGCAGACTCCGCATCCGGACGCCAATTGTAAAACACTTCCAACTGGGTATTTAGTCTGTCTGCAAACCAATCCACCTGAAAAGGTCCCCAAGATCCATCAATTTCATGAACATCGCTCTGTCCAGGTTCCAATTGCTTGAATCCCTGAGATTCCTTGAGAACCAATCTGCCTCTACATTGCTCAAACCTGGAATATGTTCCGCCTGCACTACAATGTTCTGTCTCAAACAATACTCCCAAAACACCTTGGCCAAATCTTTCGATTTCGGTCCCCCTAACTTGTTCACATACCTTACAGCAGACATATTGTCCATCCGCAGAAGGATCGAATACCTCGCCTTGTCCTCTGTGAAACTCTTTATCGCAAAAGAGCCCGCCAGAAGTTCCAAACAATTTATGTGCCAATTGGTTTCCTCTAATGACCAAAACTTCCTGTAGAAGTTGACCCACAAGTTGCTCCCTATCCTATCAAACTCGCATCTGACTCTAGAACCATATCTGGTAGAGTTCCAAAAATAGCTCTTCCGTTCCACACCTCCATATTTCTTGACCACCAACCAAGTTCCTCCATGGACTCCTCTGATAGCACAATCTCCTCTGAGTATCTCGAACCCTGTCTCAGATGTTTGGCCTTCAATCTCTGAAGAGCACGATAATTTAAAGGTCCTGGAAAAATAGCTTAAATTGTACAAGACAACAAACCTACCACTCTCGCTAACATTCTTAGAGATATCCTTTCCATACGTAAAAATTCCTTATTTCTTTCCTTATACGTTTCAACTTGTTCTTTGGCAGCTTCAGTTGCTCCTGAACTGTGTCTATCATAAAACTTAAGAACTGAGTCATCTGATTCGGAATTAAACACAATTTCTCTCTGTTTGCCAAAGTCCTCCAACAATGATAATGCCATAAGAGTATGTTCCAATACCCTTGACTTTTCCTGATCCATCAAAAGAATGTTGTCCAGATAAATAATCAGACATACACCTCGTTCCCTTAGATATGCTGCTACTGGGTGGAGAACCTTGGTGAAACACCAAGCGGCTGTGGATAGAGCGAAAGGCAGACACACAAACTTCCACATTTTCCCACCCCACTTGAACTGAATGTGAGAAGGTGGCCTGGTATATGCTGTCCACTAATTAAAGTGGGCACCCTGTACCAGTCCACACGACCCTTATGATGTATGAGGTCAAAGATAACCTTTAGAAAGCTATCCTAGTGGTAGCTGTGGAGAGCAGCCTTCAGGCTTAATCTTGAAGGAATGTAAAGCAGCTTGTTTTACCAGAATATCACCTCCTGAATGACTAAATGAAAGGAGAACCACACAGTAGTTATATAAAAATATGTATTTATTAATATAACACTCTCTACTAGTCTCTACACGAGATTAGGGCATAAAGCACACAATACTGAATCAATATTACATTCGTAAGTAGCAAAATACACAGTGGGCTCCAGGGGGAGACCGAACCATATACTAAAAAAATGGTATAACAATCACGACTTGACTAGACACAGTGCCTAGAGCACGTAGAATCGCTGGGACCCCAAGGAACCACCCAAGGCAGTGACACAGGGCGCCCTCGGAGGACGGGTGCAGTGAGGAAACACGACCGCGTGCTCCGTGCAACTCTATGGGAAAGTCGCGGTTGTAAAGTTACAGATCTGAAAGAGACACGTTAGTGACAGATTCCTTACCTTAGAATATCCCCAGGCGTCGGGCTGGATCCGGAAAGTTTTTGCGTAGCAGTACCCTTGCGCGTCGGTAGGCGGCGTCGTGCGGCTCCGTGTCCGTCGTCGGCGTCGTGATCGCCGGGATGACGTCGCGGGCAGTACTTAGACGCCGCCCCTGCGCGCTGACGTCAGTTCTTCTTTTTCCGCGCCAGTAAGCGCAGATCCGGGAAGAGCAGTGCCCTAGTCAATTTTTGACTAACTTTTTTGTGAATTTTTTCACTGTTTCTTCATCGAGTCTTCACGACTCCTAGGTGTCGTAGGGATGCCCGGCTTCAAGCCATGCGGAGCCTGTGGTCGCATGATGTCGATCACGGACCCGCATCTCGAGTGTCTCTTCTGTCTCGGCCGAGACCACGACACGAAGTTGTGCCCTGACTGCCGGAAACTTCATCCGAAGGCTTTGCGAGAGCGGTCTCGAAAGCTACTCGAGGTCCGGCAGTCGGCTCCGCGCCGCACCAAGCCCCGGTCCCGGGAGAGGTCAAGGGGCCGGTCGCGGAGTCCCCGCCGGTCGTCTGAGTCCAAGTCTTCGCGCTCCTCGGGTAAGTCGAAGCACAAAAAGTCTAAGAAGCATCATCGCTCTAAGACTTCGCCTCGCCGGTCTCGCGACTCGGCTGAGGCCCCAGTCGGCACCGTCCCCGCCCCCGCGGCCCCGGACATGCCTGTAGAGCCGCCCCCGCATTACCCGTCCTTTCCGGGTTCGGGGGCAACTCCGGCCGAAATACAGGAATTCCTGTCGGCCATGGCCCGCCTCTTCGGGCCTTCAGGTCCCTCCGGTGCGCCTTTGGGCCCCGCGGGCCCTGATGGGGTTGCCCCGGCGCCGCCGTCGACTCCGGTCCCGGCGTCGCCTGTCCCACCAGCCTTCATCCCGGCCTCAGCTCCGGCCCCGGCCTCGATCCCGGCTCCGGTGGTGCCGCAACCCCCATAGACGCCGGTTGACCTAACCACGCCTCCGCCGACGTCCCCGGTGCCGTTCCTGACGCCGTCCGGGGCTCCGGACGGCATCGGTCCCCGGCTCTCTCCGGCTCCGGACATGGAGCCGGACAGACGTCGCTCGACGCCGGCTCCGGCGCCGATGAGACCTTGGGTCCCAAATGTCCCTCCTCCTCCATATTTTGAACAAGAGGAGGACCAGGAGAGCTGGGAGGGGTCTGAGGACCCTCTCACACAACAGTGTGAGTATGATCAGGACTGGGCTGAGGAACTTGGGGATGCCAGTGGTCTAGACACCTCCCCTGACACTGGCATGCTGTCTCCTCCCGTGGCTACGGAGGAGGGAGCTAATTTTGCAACGGTGTTGCGTAGAGCAGTTGGAGCCTTACATCTCCAATTGCCTACTGTGGCCGTCAGGACTAACCTCCTGACAGAAGTGCTTCAGCCGGCGGCTTCCTCCTCGGAGACTGTGCTGCCGTTTAATGATGCACTCACTGACGTTCTTTTGGGTGCCTGGTCCAAACCCACCACAGGGGCTCCTGTGGATAGGAACGTGGCCCGACGCCATCGCCCTGCTCCGGGCGACCCCTTGTTTCTCTCCCAACATCCCACCCCCGAGAGCTTGGTTGTCCAAGCCTCTGCCTCCCAAACCGCCTTCCCTACCGCCCCTCCGGATAGGGAATCCAAACGCCTGGACCAATTTGGGAAGAAGGCTTTTCTTCCTCCAGTGCTGGCTTGCGGTCCGTCAACACCGCTTGCCTTTTGGGCCGATATACCCACTCCCTGTGGGATTCGGTGGCAGCTGTTTTGCCGCAGTGTTCTGAGGAGGTCCAGACACTGCTTACCCGCGCCATTGCGGAAGGGCGAGATGCGGCTAAATACACCATACGTTGTGGCCTTGATACCGCCGACTCGCTGGGCAGATCGCTTGCGACGACGGTGGCGCTACGTCGCCACGCCTGGCTGAGAACAACTGGTTTCTCGGGTGATGTCCAGAATACACTCATGGACATGCCCTTTGATGGAGTCGGTCTTTTTGGTTCAAAGGCAGACCATGCCCTGGAGCGGTTTAAGGACTCACGGGCTACTGCCAAGTCCCTGGGCCTTTCTGTTGTACGCCCTCTGCTCACCTCTGCTTTTCGCCCCTTTCGTGGCCACGGAAGGGGCGCCCAGTCACGTCAGCTGCCCAGCCACCGGCCCGCGCAGCAAGCGTCTTCGCGTGGCCGAGGACGTGGATACCGCCGTGGCGGTTCGGGCAACCAGCGTGCGGGTCAGGCCACCACCTCCAACCCGTCCGCGGCCTCCAAGCCCTCCTAGTCCCTCCTTTCTGGTGCACAGCACGCCAGTAGGGGCAGGGTCCGCCATCACCTTCACCACTGGCGTCCCATCACCTCGGACAGGTGGGTCTTGGACATTGTCCGAAGGGGCTACTCCTCCCCTTCGAGACCACCCCCCAGCCATGCCACCTCAATTCCACCGCATGTCAGGGGATCACTTGGTACTTCTGCAGAAGGAAGTCACGGCCCTCTTGGCCAAGAGGGCCATCGAGCATGTTCCGACTCCAGAAGTAGGACGTGGTTGCTACTCCCACTACTTCCTGGTGCCCAAAAGGACAAGGAGGACATGCGTCCTATCTTGGACCTCCGGAACGTCAATCGCTTCCTCCGGAAGGAGAAGTTCAAGATGCTCACCCTAGCTCAGGTCTTGACTGCCCTCGACCCTGGAGACTGGTTGGTAGCGTTGGACTTGCAGGACGCTTATTTTCACATCCCCGTCCTGCCGGCCCACCGGCGTTACCTGCGGTTCACTGTAGGCCTCGAGCATTTTCAGTTCACCGTGCTCCCCTTTGGCCTTACAAGTGCCCCTCGGGTGTTCACCAAAGTGATGGCGGTGGTCGCAGCTCATCTGCGCCGGGCAGGGGGTCCAGTCTTCCCCTACCTCGACGACTGGCTGCTGAAGGCGGGCTCGTCCCAGGCAGTCGTCTCCCACCTCCAGACTACGGCCGAACTCCTGCACTCGCTGGGGTTCTCCATCAATGTGCCGAAGTCGCATCTGATTCCTTCTCCACAGCTCCTTTTCATCGGAGCAGTTCTGGACACGACGCAGTTTCGGGCCTATCCTCCCGAACGGCGAGTCCGGGATATTCAGGCTATGATTCCGATCTTTCAGCCTTTATCCTGGGTTTCGGTACGGATGACCCCGAGGCTGCTGGGCCTCATGGCCTCCTGCATCCTGCTGGTCACTCATGCCAGATGGCATATGCGGGCTCTGCAGTGGGACCTGAAGTTCCAGTGGGCGCAGCACCAGGGCAACCTGTCCGATCACGTCCAGATCTCGGAGGGGACTGCAAAACAGTTGCAGTGGTGGCTCTCGAACCGGCAATGGGTCATGGGCAGATCCCTCTCCCTTCCCCAGCCAGAGCACACAGTTGTGACGGACGCGTCCCTTCTGGGATGGGGCGGTCACATGGGAGAGGCGGAGATCAGAGGACTCTGGTCTCCGGCGGAGTCCCGGCTCCATATCAACCTTCTGGAGCGCCGGGCGATCCGACTTGCACTCAAGGCATTCCTTCCCTCTGTCAAAGGGAAGGTAGTGCAGGTGTTCACAGACAACACCACCGCCATGTGGTACTGCAACAAACAAGGCGGGGTGGGGTCGTGGACCCTTTGTCAGGAGGCCCTGCGCCTCTGGATATGGCTGGAACATCAGGGCATGTTCCTGATGGTTCAACACCTGGCAGGTTCCCTGAACGCCAGGGCGGACGAACTCAGCCGCAGGTGCATGATGGATCACGAATGGCGTCTTCACTCGGAAGTGGCGCAAGGACTCTTTCTACAGTGGGGAGAGCCTTGGTTAGATCTATTCGCCACCGAAGAGAACGCGCAATGTCATCAGTTCTGCGCGTTGGAATTTCCAAAGCGGCACTCGCTCGGCGACGCTTTTCGTCGCAAGTGGAGTTGCGGTCTGTTGTACGCCTTTCCGCCTATACCACTTCTACCCAGAGTGTTGAAGAAGATTCGGCACGACCGGGCCCAAGTCATCCTTGTGGCTCCGGACTGGGCTCGAAGAGTTTGGTATCCCGAGCTACTCAGTATGAGCGTAGATCCCCCGATCCGTCTGCCTCTTCGGGAGGATCTTCTGTCGCAGCAGCAGGGGACGGTCCTCCACCCGAACCTGTCCAGCCTCCACCTGCTTGCGTGGAGATTGAGCGGCGGCAGTTGATTCCTTTCGACTTGCCTCCCGAAGTTTGTGATGTGATTCTGGCAGCCAGGCGTCCCTCCACTAAGGTGGTATACGCCTGCAGGTGGAACAAGTTTGTGGCATGGTGCACAGCAAAGGCTGTGAATCCCCTTTCTGCCCCTCTTTCTGAGGTTCTTCTGTTCCTTCTTTCCCTGGCCCAACAGGGTTCTGCCCTGGGTACCATCAAGGGCTATCTTTGTGCCATCTCGGCCTTCCTCAGGCTTCCTGATCAGCCCTCCCTTTTCAAGTCCCCTGTTGTTAACAGGTTTCTAAAAGAGCATTACACACCTCTTCCCTCCTGTTCCGTTTGTGATGCCTCAGTGGGACTTGAACTTGGTTCTTACCTTTCTTATGTGCGCTCCCTTTGAGCCTCTACATAACTGTCCTCTTCGTCTTCTGACTCTGAAGACAGCCTTTCTGGTGGCCATCACCTCCGCTCGGCGGGTGAGTGAGCTCCAGGCTCTTTCATGCAAACCTCCCTTTCTGTCTGTCCATCCAGACAAGGTTGTTCTTAGGACGCGTCCGTCCTTCTTGCCAAAGGTGGTTACTGCCTTCCACATTGGGCAGACCATCACTTTGCCCACCTTCTTTCCGCCTCCGCATCCTTCCAGAGAGGAAGAGAGGCTCCACCGTCTGGACCCAAAACGTGCGCTTTCTTTTATATCAACCGCACACAACACTTCCGGGTGGATGACCAGCTCTTTGTTGGCTACGTGGGCGCCAAAAAGGTCGGGCGGTGCACAAGAGAACCATCTCCCGCTGGGTAACCTTGTGTATCAAAGCCTGCTATTCTTTGGCTAAGAAGGAGCCTCCTGTTGGGCTGCGTGCCCATTCCACCAGGGCAACGGCTGCTACCACGGCCTTAGGCCGCGGTGTTCCGCTGCAGGATATCTGTCAGGCAGCTACGTGGGCCTCGCTGCACACGTTTACCAAGCATTACTGCCTTGACAGTCCGGTCCGGAGGGACGGCTTCTTTGGCCGTTCTGTCCTCCGGGACTTCCTTGTCTGATCTTTGTTCGCAGACCCACCACCGGGGTTGGTATTGCTGGGGTATCTATTCTAAGGTAAGGAATCTGTCACTAACGTGTCTCTTTCAGATGCACAAGTTACTAACTTGTGTAACGATATATCTGTAAGAGACAGTAGTTAGTGACAGATTCCTTACCGCCCCACCCATCCTCCCCGTTCTGCGAACTGATTTCTAGGGTTAAGGACATCCCTTTCAGGGCCCTAGTGTTTTTCAGACACCTATGTCAGCTTCTTGCATGGCTCTGCGTTCCTGGCGCGGAAAGTCGTGTACAGAACTGACGTCAGCGCGCAGGGGCGGCGTCTAAGTCCTGCCTGCGACGTCATCCCGGCGATCACGACGCCGACGACGGACGCGGAGCCGCACGACGCCGCCTACCGACGCGCAAGGGTACTGCTACGCAAAAACTTTCCGGATCCAGCCTGACGCCTGGGGATATTCTAAGGTAAGGAATCTGTCACTAACTACTGTCTCTTACAGATATATCGTTACACAAGTTAGTAACTTGTGCTTTAAGTACACTTCTACGAGGACTTCGAGCAAACCCTTTGGAACATCGGAGGTTCTAAGGCCAACCCACCAGTGAGTACCGAGGTACCCGAGTTACCTATCCCAGAGGAGCCGGGTGCATAGGGGTCAAGTGGTGTCGGAAACCTTTGTCGTTTTCAATGAAGAGTTGCAAAGAAGTACTGCTGCCGGGAAGGCGAAGAGTGTCCGGTGGAATCCAAGCCTGTATTTGAGGTAAGAGGAACCTGAAAGCAGAGGGGACAGAGTCTGGTCACTTCAGGTGACCAGGGGCTCGGTAGTCGAATGCCCACCGATGTCGGTTGCTTCAGGTGCGAAGAAGGGTTGCTTGACTCTGCAGCCACGGGGACCAGGAGACGTCGAGGACGACCAGGATCCGGAGGTGAGCTGTCCCACGAAGGATGTCAGGAGCTGAGGGGTCGATGTCCGGCTGGAGCACCAACAAGCCTTGGCAAATGCAACCCACGCGGGCAGAGCAAACAGGTTACGGTGTGGACCAGCAAGGTCCAGGAGACTCCAAGCAATGGGGAGTCAGGGCATGTCTGGAGCAATCAGGAAAGCCCAAGAACAAACAAGGTGACCCTCGCCAGGACCCACAGATCAACGGACCAGGGATCGCAAGGAGACCTCGAGCGAAATTACAAAGCACCAGCCCACAGAGCACTCGGTGAGTGGAGGTCGGATATCTTCGGTGTAAATGCTGCTTGGGGTCAGGACTACACGGAGTCCAATGCACATGCTCGGGAATCGCCAACAAGCATATGCACTTGCAAATGTACGCGGTGCACAGGGGTTCGGGTTGCACGGCCCCCACGAGGGATACTGGTCTCAGAATCGCTGGGAGTTCAGATCTACCTCAGGGACCTTCGGGAACCCACCTCCTGTGTTGCTGAAATCTTCGGAGTCCTCAGGAGCTCGGGAGCAGCAAACCGGTCAGATGCGCTTAGGTGCCTGCTTCTGCAGGGGAGTAACTCCTTTACTCCAAGGGAGATTCTTCAGTCGCCCAGCGTCGTGCAGACAGTCTAAGTACTTGGTTTCTTCTTAGCAGAATCTTGTCCAGGTAAAATCTAAAGTCCTGTAGCCAGGTAACCCACTTTATACCCATGGGAAGGGGTTGGAAAGATTCTAGGGACCCTCCTAGGGGAGGGGCAGGACAGAGGGGTGGCTACACCCATGTCCTTTGTCCAGTTTCGCGCCAGAGAAGGAGCCAATGGCTCCCAGAACTGGTTTGAGCTGGACTATGCAGAGGGACACCAAATGTGCCCCCAGTGCAGACTTTCTGGCACTCTGAGTGCACCCACCCAGCCCCAATACACTAAACCCTGTCTGGGAGGTGGTCACACCTCCCTGTGACAGGATGCCTATTGTCATGCCTTCCTCTGCTCGAGCTTGGCTCAGCAGCAGGAGAGCAGAATTGTGTCTGTGGCTGGCAGCGTCCATTTTGTGCTGCCCAGGTCGAGAAAGCTGGTACTGGGTAGACCGGTGACTTATGTCCCCATTAAGCTGCGCTCTTGGGCGCGCGCGCAGCATAATTTTTCCAGCGCGCAGTGTCTCTCCTGGAGCGCACACGTCCCCAGATCTGAAACGAGGACGCAGTAGATGTTTTGAAATGTGCCTCATGAAAGGCAAAGGTCACGCTGTAGAAAGTCTGCAGAAATGAAAAAGTCTTGCCCTGAAATGCATGTGTGTAAGAAAGTGCAGAAATAAAAATGCCTTCTCTTGAAATATGCGTGTATTTAAATCATGGACAAGATTTAAACACACGCATTTCAGGAGAAGGCATTTTTATTTCTCCAGACTTTCTACTGACAGCCATGATCTTTGCCTTCCATGAGGCACATTTTAAAACATCCACTTCAACCTCCCTTTCCAATAAGGAACAGGATCTCTAATCATCATGTGCTGAACATTCTCCAAGGCAGCGATACAAATGCTAGGATTGCAACTGAAGAAACTTCATGGAGGAGTGTTCTTTTTACACAAACTTCAAAGTAATTAAGACTGTTGGATTGGATGGAGTAATGTTCTGCTTACCTATCACTTTCCTTGGTGCACACAATAATCACTAACAATGAAAAAATTTAAAAAGGAACTTTAAGCAGTCAGCAGCCCCTGAAGTCCAATAGGGTGCTACCTTTGGTTGCAAGGAAGGCTTGTTTAAATTAAATTGCATTTATATAGCGCTTACTACCCCTGACGAGGTGTCAAAAATATCAATCTTTATATTACGTAATAAAACGTAGTTATGTACATCAAAAGAATGCCTTAAAGTGCTGCATGAGAACAGATATTTCAAGGAGTGTACAGGAAAGATGAGTGGAGGAATAAGCAAGCTGTTTGCATGAACAAAATAAGGCTTCTTTAAAGTGCTGAAATGGAACAGAATCAGAGGTAGAGGAAAGAGGGGAACATTCTGGCTGATTGGGTACTTGAACGACTCTTATGCCGCCCTAAGGCTGCTTCAAAAAGCTACATAGGGAACTGATAAGAGAGAATTGAAGGTGAAGTGTAATCCTTTTATATGAAACAATACAAGTCCATGTTTCCTCAACTACCTCTCGCTCATGATCCCTTATTCCCCGGTGCTTTTCCCCATTTTGCACTTTGAAGTAGTCTTGGGGCAGCATAACAATTAAACAAGCACCCAACATGCTGTATTGTTCTCCTCCTCCACATACCCCAACTACCCTCCCTCTTCATTTCCCTTGTTCGCTTGGGAGCAGCCTTAGGATGGCATATGTACTACACGAACTTCCAGAATGCCCCAACAATTCCCTGTTCTCTCTCCTCATCTTTGCTCTCTCAAGTCACTTCTTTCCTATTTCTATTCTCACACAGCACTTGGAAGCAGCTTAAAGACTGCATACAGGCAATGCAAAATTCTAAAATGCTATGATCCTCTTTTCTCTTTCTCTCATTTGGAGACAAATATGTAAATATCAACTATTCATATTATGTTTAAGACTGACATTTAACCTCTTAGCAAGTGCTTACAATTTTGACAGTTGGGCAATGGAGACACAAACATTAAATAGTCAAGCTTATATGTAGTGTGCATTGGGTATTGTTTTGCGCTCTTGCAATGGCAAAAGCAATTTTACTTGAGGTACAAAAGCACTGTTTCACCTTCATCAGTGCTGGCATGTCTGCTGGAAAACATGCCTTCCAAAACCTAAACTATATATAACAGCACATCTGATTCAATGGGTAAATTACAATATCTAGTAGTTTGGTTGGAGCCTTTGTAGAAAAGGGAATGTGCTGACAGTGTTTTGATTCCAATAAATGTTTTAAATGTATATAGGCCAAAGTCCCTGGTAAGACAGACAATTATTGGCGGGATAGAAAAACGACTATAATAGTTGTCAGGCAATTACCAATTGACATGTTTACAGCTAATGTTGATTAGATGTGACATGTGAGTTTGTTGTCCACAATCCACCAGAAGTTGAGTAGCTTCTTGCTCTGAGGATTGTACTGCGTGCAATACAATGAATGAATGGAACCTAAAGACAGAAGTGAATGAGGAGATATCTTAGATCAAATGTCGAAATACTCAGGTATTTTGTGTGAACTCACATTTTTCCATAGCAGAGAGATTGTAAAGTGATCCATTGCTGCAGTATCTTTAGCATCATGTTGGATGGGAAATTATTTATGTCTCACATGTGACTATTACATGCAACTAAACTGAACCAAAATGCGCCATTTTACTTTGATTTTTAAATAAATCTTTGGAGGAGAAACACCACTGATTTTCATGTGCTGCACTCACTTGCATTGTAATATTTCACGTCTTTGGTGCACATAGCCTAGGCTGTAGTGCACAAAGACCCTTCGTTGTCGCACACAAAGGAAAATAATTAGAGGGAACATTGCCGGTGACCCATACATGTCCCTTTGGAAGGGTGGAATCATACCTCCCACACCAGTTACTGGTGTGGAGGTATGATTCCAAGGTGTTTGACACCAAACACGACATGTTTCTAAGCAGCCGTTTTAAAGTTAGCATTTACCGCGAGGTTATAATGCACTTAGACCTATATGTCTGGCTGCATCACAGACAACCCCGGAGAATGGTCTCCGAAGGCTGCAGAGGGGCCCTACTCATGCAGGGGCACCCTCTCACGTAAAACCCAGCACCCTGCCTTCAGGATTGATAAGGCCTGCCATAGGGGTGACTGATAGGTTTTTAAGTGTAGTGATTTAGATGGATATAGTGAACCTATATCTAAGTAAGTGGTGCAAGCACCAGCTTACACAGGTTGCTGTAGCAGACCTGTGGTGTCATTTTGAATGGCCTCTCATGGGTGGCATAATACATGCTTCAGCCCATGGGAGGCCTCTGGGGTACCTATGCCCTGGGTACATGGTGTACCATATACTAGGGACTGATAAGGGTACCCCAGTATCCAATCTGGAGTGTACCTAAAGTACATACTTAACAATATAAGGGAGAAAGCAGATAGACTGGGGTCCTGGATAGCAGGATCCCAGTCAGACTAGTCCAAAAACAGTGTGACATCAGCAAAAAGTGGGGGTAACCATAAGAAGCAGATACTACTTTCCTACACTGAAGATATTTTTGATGGGGTTCCCAAACTGGGATTGTCGGGTATGCATCCTTTAAATCTAATCTTGTTAACCAATCCCCTGATTGCAAAACATCTCTGAGTTAATGCAAACCTTCCAACTTGAATTGGTGATATTCCACCCAATCGTTCAAACTCTTCAGATTTATCACCAGTCTCATACCTTTGTCTTTTTTCTGTACTAAAAATATATTGCTCACAAAACCCTTTTGAGCAGTCAATTGTTGAAAAACTGAGCAAGTCTGACGCTCAGTTTTTTGGGGATAACAATATTGTCTAGACTTACCTGATCCACAAATGCATTGCTCTCTACGTATTCCTCTTCCTTTAGTACTTTGTTTCTGTGGATAAAACCCTCCTGTCTGATAAGAGGTTTGGTATAGGCTAGGTTTAAATCCTCTCTAAGACGAGGTCCTTGAAATACCTTGACCTCGGCCGAGGAACCGACCCCTTGTTCGCCCGGCCCATTCAAAAAACCGGTTGTCAAAAAGCTTTTTAATTTCTTTTTGAGCCTTTTGAAGAGAACTGAAAGCACCCACATACTTTGACATTTCCTTAATAAAGGCATCCCCAAACAATAAGCCATTCGCATCTTGTCCTTCCTCGTTGTTGGCTAACTCAACCAACTTAGGGTCTATTTTTAATAGGATGCTTTTCTTACATTCTACTGATATCGCGGTACTTGTGTTCCCTAGGAGACAAACCGCTCACTATATCCGTTCTCTCATTTCTTCCACATTTACTGGTCTCTTTACCTACATATGCCTCCTCCACCACATCAAATATTTTAGTTAATAGGCCCGACCGGTCTAAAAGTCTGTCTTGGCACATCCGCAGACCTTGATCTAATCCCTTTCTGGGATCCCGTCCTTCCTTACCAATGAACCCCAGAATCTTGGCATCTAAATCAGCTGTTTGCATTACTTTATTCGCCAAAATTGGTCTCTGGAATTCTGGCCTGAGGCGTAATCTTACATCTTGAGGGATCTGTTTTCTCAACCAGGCCTGCACATACTTGGTGACATGTGAAGCTGGTGTCCATTCTGGTGATAGCGGATGTTTTATTAGCATGGGATCAGACATGAACTCCCCATAGGGGTCAATTTATATCCCCTCCTGCTGCTCATCTAAGGTTTTTCCCAGACTTTGTCTTCTTAGTCACGTCTCTCTTTTCCTTATCTGTATCAAAGTCTGACAAGCTGCTTATCTCGACCTCAGAGCTTCCCGAGGAGTAATCGCATTGCACAACTGAGTGTTTGCGAGCTGTATACACGTGGAGAGGTGCACTCCCAAGATGTCTTTTCCAATAAGTAAGACTGACCAATTCCTTAACGTAAGGCAATCCTTTATTTTAAGCGTCATCAAACAACATGAGCTCCAGCCAACGCGTTTCGTTCAATAAAGATTGAACTTCATCAGGGCACCAAGTAGCTGAAAAATAATGGAGATCCGTGATTCCTGGTTCCCCAATAATTACGAGTGATAAGGAACGCGATGCGTCAATGTTCTATAGTGTCATCGGCGAAGAGACGTAACAGAAAAGGTGCATAGTACTGCGTCTTGTGAGGGCCTCCTTGATATGGGCCTGGTTCTTAAACCTTGTGTGCCGTGCGTAGATATCGCTCCTTCCCGGATCCAAAGTCAGAGTGTTTGCGAGCTGTTTTATCTACCAAATTTGATACATACGCCCAATTTATTTTTTGCCTCGCCAAACTTCCCTCTTTTGGACTGGGTTACATTCGAATCTACATGTTTTCTTTTCCTGCTCACCTTTCCTCCTTTTTTTTTATTCTGGGAGCCTTCACCAGCTGACCACAACCTTTCCTCTTCCGAAATCGCTCAATTTTCTTGAATCAGAATCTTCAATTTCCTATCTATTCTGGCATCAAGATCCTGAGTAAATTTTTAAAACAATCCAGATAACTTATCCTCCAAGGATACCGCCATACCTCCTATATTACATTCTTTAGACATCTTTACTAAATAAAAAAGAAATCTATCACACCAAAAACAAGCTATATAATCCCTCAACTAGTTACCTAAACTCTAAAGATGTGGCTCTGTGTAACTGTCCAGCATTTTTAATGCTTGTTTTTCAACCGACCCAAGTCCAATCTGTCAAAAACCTAGTAATCATAGATTAAATAGGAAGTATCCTATACCTCTAAAATTGCCGCCCGTTCACGATGATATACGTGAAACAACATGCCAAACTTAGTCCTCCCTTTGTGTCCATGTCTAATTCTCAAAAATGGAGATCCGCCCACTGATCGGCTGGATCTCGACAATGGATAGCGTTTATACCCGCCAAACAAAACGGAGACTACAGCGTTTTGTCTCGGGCAGCAAAAGCGATTTGAAAGGGAGCTGCTACTGGGCCACACTGCGAGGCAACATCATACGTGCGGTCTCAGTGAGAGTCCGCGTGGTTGCTTATAAAGACGCCCCGTGAGCAAGATGACCCCCAGAGAGATACCGTGCGGGCAATGAAGAGCTCCGCACAGTCGTCTGAACAACGGTCTCGAGCAACATAGCTCAACCGTCACCTCAAGGTAATCGTCTCATTCCTTTTTAAAACCCAATAACTATCGTGAGCGCAAGGTTACCATTTCCTCTGTACTATATACACGTTTTCAAGAACCCAGCAACATTTCTACTATTTGGGTACTATATAATATTATTTTATAGAAACACTTTATTTAGAAAGTAAAATATTCCTATATATAACTAAACTAAATGTAAAATATTAATATTGCTATACACAAACATGCACTACTATCACAATCATTAACAAACACAACATTCACACCCAGGTATCAGAGTTATACTTATCTGCGCAGTAGCAGCCATAAAAGAAGGAAGAGATCCGCGTGTTCTGGCCTTTTATTAGGTTGGAATTTTTGTTAAGTGTTCCGAGTTTTTTAAAGAGGCTGCTGAGTGGTAGCAATTAAAGGAAGATTGCAATAATGTTAGCCTCAGGTCTTGACATAAAATTCAGCTGCAGATCTCGACACATCAAAAGCTCCACGCTATGGCTCGCCCTCCTAGCAGAAATCAGAGTCGAGGCAGACCTCTAAAGATTTCGAAGAAACTGGTGGACCCCGTTCTTTTAATCCGTCATTAGCTGGTACTGAATGTAGGCATCAGTCAAAATACGTAATACGAATGGGATTTTTGAGCGCTCTCAAAGAGAATAGCTTGGAAAGCTTATCTTTTGTGGCCGCTTTCTACATTTTTCTCAGACGAGGACAGGTCATCGGGAGGTGACCATAATATTATTTGCAAATCTTCATCCAGAAATGGGGGCATAGGGAGAATCTGATAGTCATCTCCTTCAGATCCTCATTCAGATGAATGGTATCTTCAAACTCATGGCACGTTTGAAGTTGGATGGTATGCTATGGGGTTTTGGCACCTTGGAGGCTGCCGAGTAGTTCAGCCAGCATTGTGATGTCAGGTGATGCTGGGACTTTGAATGATGCACCGCGACTCCCAGAGAGTCGTCGAGACTGCGGATGGGACGGAACTTCGAGCATCAACATGTAAAAGGGTGACCAGAACTTTAAAGCCAAAAAACGGGACATTTCACAAAAATAGAAGGACGGCTACAATTTTACTTCAAGCGAGCGCACGGAATGACAGCGCTCCTCAGCAAAGATTACAGAACAGGCAGTAGGAACATAAATAAAATGTGATTTTTTTAAACCCAGTAGCTTGCCTGTTAATTAGTTTGCTTTCTTGAAACAACTGCTAACTATCTCTGTTTTGTAAAACATAAAAAAGAAGCTCCCGCCGTTTTCAGCTGACACTCTCTAAAAACATGAGCTAAATTTCTTGAAATCTGCCGGGACAGCTGGTGAAAAACGGGGATTGTCCTGGCAAGGTATTCAAAACATAGTAGTTTATTGATTGAATAAGCAGGAGTACAAGGAACCCACAAGTGCTCTTCTGTCTTACTCGGTGTAACTGCCGAACAGAGCAGTTAAAGCAGAACACCGGGACAGCAGAACATAGAGCCACATTTAATGGATAACATGAAACACGCGTGGAAGCGCAAGAGAACATAGCAAGTTGTCCTTAAAGTGGTAAGGACAACTTGCTATCACAACATCATCCTCCTTTTTTTTACACAAATAGAAGAAGGTGAAGCACATAGCAAAATTAAACACAATTCAAGATAATAGGCAAAAACCACATGGTTTGCAATTGATCCAGCGCGACTAATATAACTTCTTCTCCTGTGGACATAACATCCAGGTTGGAAACACTCCTTTTCCACAACTATACCAATATGACGGTGGGGCCCATAACACCGCATATACATTCACTCACTCAAATGTTCCCTGGATCTCATCCCCTTTTACCTAGGAGAGAAATTAAATAACTGCTGGAAGAGAACGGGATACCTTTTTAAAGTTGACAAGATACCTGTTTAAGCATCATATATAATTAGTTTTCATCCTGTCAATTTCTAAAACATCAAGGTATTCCGCTCATTGGTCGATGGACCAACTATTAGGAATCAGTTGATGGTGATTAAGACCAGCTCAATCACTTTAACATATTAAACATTTTGCATTTATTATTGAGCTAAAGAACCACAGACTCGTAGTTTTAATTATAATAAAGTTTATCTAATTGTTTAAAATGCATATAAAAAGTCTCAATTTTATTAATCAATTAATACATTATTATCGTTATAAGAAATAAACTTCAGAGAATTTATGCATACCCTTTTAGATGGAAAAATAAAGTTCGTCACAGCATAGAACTCCCAAAAACGGACTGACTGTCCCGCTAAACAGGCCTCCTCGACGGACCACCTATACAGGTTTCCCGCATCGATCTCGTTCCTTCCCAGTCAGATTTAAAAGCAAAAAGATTAATTAAGAAAAGAAAATGGCCTATAGAAAAATAACAGCGATCTCCAGCGTCAAAGTTCTGTGCTCAAAAATTATGTATGATTAGCGCTCCTCCTACTTAAGAGTAGGTCCTCTTATACCCTATTACTAACTTACTAAACAGAAATGTTTCAATCTTTGGGGGCGAGATTCACGCTAATTGGTCCATTGGAGGGGTGGCAAGCATCTCCTCATTGCCCTCCTTGTTCAAACCAGTTCCGAAAATGTTTATAATTTTGTCATTTCACACGGTTTTAGGACATTACCAATCCGATTGACAGTTCCTCATATGTAACTGCTTTTGTATCTTTATTAAAACAGTTCATTGTTAATTCACGGCTGCATCTTTGGTTCTCATGTAAATCTTGCTGAGTCCCTTTTTGGCACCCATCTGGTGGCAGGTCATGGTGACCTTGATCCTTTTTCATTCTGGGCTCTACTTTCAGATCACATGACGCATTACTGCAGCTCTCTTCCACTTGGAAGCCATTTTGCACTTGCGCATTTAGCTCATCTGCCTCGGCAGCCATTTTTACAGCGCGACCTAGCAGGCCCGAACGAACTATTATGAAAACAAACACAATCATAATTAAAACAAAGAAAATAAGCCTTTTCGTTCCCCACCCGTCATTCTACGTACCCCAATTAGGTGTTACCTAGCAAAAGCGACATATAAAGCTATGTTTACTTACCATCCGCATACTTTTGCCACAATACAGTTTACTACATAGCACAAATCATGCAACATTATTTTAATTAATACGCAAACCATTATATTATTATTATTTCATGTTGACAAGCGTTAGTAGGTTATCTTTTGTACATAGATTGCGGTTATCCCTTATAAAAGATGTCTATAAAAAGACGTAAAGTGTTGATTAATCATCAAACAATTAATAGTATTAATTACTAGAATTAATATTAGGGGGTTCAACATTTTCTTATTTACCTTGCTCCATCACAATGCAATAAAGAAAACAATAAAAATGAAACAAGAAGAGCAAACATGAAATAAAACAATCTACATTAAATAATAATCTTTAAACTTTAAAGGAAATGAAACATTACGAGAGAACCTGCAAGGAGATCTGAGACGAGACGAATCTCTGGAAAGATTCTCCCTGCCGTCATCAGATGAAATGACAGACTCATTACCTGGCAGCAATATGTGAGAATCATCATGCTGCAGATCATTGTCTTTGGATGGAACAGAACCTGTCTGTGCAATAGGAACTGTAGAGCTTGCCTGCATCTGAGATTTCTCATGCGAAAGGTCCAACCAGGAAGTTCCCTCACCAAACTCTGGGTAACATAAACCTTTACTTTTAGCATTTGAAATTGTTATAGCTTGTTCATTGGTGACATTCACCAAACTCCTTCTATTCCACCACCCTCTCCCTTCCAAAAGAATGTCGCCTTTTGAAACCCTAACAATCTTGACAGGTAAAGTAAATGTAAATCCGTATTTGTAAATCCGTATTTGTAAAGCGCGAACTACTCACCCTTACGGGTCTCAAGGCGCTGGGGGCCGTCGTGGAAATTAAGTGAGCTATTGCCCAGAGTCACATGGTGCTGAGCTGCCCTGCCGCCGGAGCCGGGGATCGAACCATGAGCCCTGTGCTTCGAAGTCAGCTGCCCTGGCCGCTGCACCACACCTCTCCACTTTGTTTTTTAGCCGCTTCATTCCTCATGGCATCCAAGTTGTCAACTGCACCAACACCAGTACCATTGGAAAACTCCGAAACCCAAATGGGACAAACTTTACATTTGGGAATTCTGTTGCGTAGCAACTTAAAGGGGGTTAAACCAGTAGGCTATGTGGTGTAATATGATAGTTCCAATTTTTTTTTTCTTAGAAAATTCTCCACATCAAAGCCAGCTGACAAAGCAGTTTGTATGCCTTTTTTTAAAAAGATTTTGACCCGTTCAGCCAGACCATTAGGTGTTGGAGAGTACACAGCCACTTTGAGATGTTTGATGCCTAACCCTTCAATAAACTGCAACATTTGAAGAGACTTGAACTGTGTGCCATTGTCAGTTACAAGTTCTTTGGGAGGACCCTCAATGTCAAAAATTTTGTTAAGGAACTTGATGACAGATGTGGTGTCAGGTGTAGATACAAAATCAAAATAGACCCATGTGGATAGATAATCCACAAGAACTAACATGTGCCTCTTGTTGCTGGGAAGCAGTTCAAAAGGACCAGCGAAATCAAGTGCCATTTTGTCCCAAGGCGCATTTGGTAAGGGAACCATGTGTAAGTCACTTGCTATCACAGCAGCCTGGTCACCCTAACAAGTAAGCGTACAGCTTGTCGTTCAGCTTTACCTAGAGCCGCTCTAGTCCGAGTGTAATTATCTGTTTTGCTAGAGCGTCCCCTATAGGTGTTACTGACTCCATTGTTTTAGAAGAGATTATGCCTCTAACCTTTTGTCACGCGTCTCAGACGACCTTAGGACAAACACTTTTGCTTAAAAAAGAAGATAAAACTGCCCATTATCTGTATTTCCCGTCAACCATGCCATCTCTTTAATTTTCCACCAGATTGCGCTTTTATGTCTTCTTTTCTCGCCAGATGACGCCATTTCTTTCTTGTATTTCCCATCAGATGGTGCCATTTTCCCTGCTCGCCAGTAGATGGTGCCCGTGCCTATTTTTCTTCGAGATTTGTGTGACAATGGTGTCATTTCATGCACTTCCTACAAGATGTTAGAAAACGGTCTGGAAGCCCAAAAGCATAAAAGTGTAAGTGCAGTCAGAGGCCTAACACCAGGTGCCGAGGAATTACTGAATAAACGTATTTCTTAACATGGAATGTATGGGACCAAAATTGGTATCGATTCTTCAACTCTTTCCTAAAGGTTTTGATTTACGAGCGACCAGTTATGGACATCACAAGCTGCTCGCAAGGCAAAAAGCGTGACAAGGAAGCCCTCTAAGGAACGGCTCTATAATGAGTTGGCCGAAAGACATAAAAGCCCCTTTTTGGCTGTAAGCAGTGGTGGCTGGTGACATTTGAAAGTGGTGGGGCGTAAATTATTGTCCTACTGAACTGTGGCGAGCAAGCGTAGCGAGCAAGCCCGAATAACCTACGGAGGGTTCGGGGGGGGGGGGGGGGGTTTACCCCTGAGAAAAGTTTGAAAAAAGAGTGGACAAATGGTGCATTTTCAAGCAAATTTGAGGAAGCATGAAGGTTAATAAAGCAATACGATTGAATTATTTATCATTTAAGAAATTGCCAATTTTTTATGAGTTATAGAGGACAATCTTTGCGTATGCTGATGTAAATGTGTGCAGCTGTTTACATAGGTGTGTCTGGGATTCCAAACACAGGCGACCCGGATAAGAAAAGGCGGGAAGATTGAACGAGCCACGAGCACCCCTGGAACAAAGGATGACACTCATCCTAAGGCTCAGTGGAATATCTCAATTACCCCTCTTATGAAAGCTATAGTCACAGGTCTAAATTCCACTGAGTGTAAGCCACTCACTGTGCAGCAGTAGAAAAAGGAGTGTGTTTTCAGTAGCAGAAACAGTTTACCCTCACAACAGTTCACCAACCTTTGGTGAATCCATAATGTAAGTTTAAATACACATAAATCCACAAAGAGTTAATCCAATAGCAATGTACAGTAAAGACGTATTTTCCACTTTCGAAAGAATATTCAAACTCGACCAGTTAAACGGTGAGAGGGTTTGTCGTTTGTGTTAGGACTTGACCATATTCAACCTTGGGTGTGGGGACAGTCGGTGTCACAAAAACAGGAAAACACAAATGTGATCCAGAATGCATGGTGGGCATTTAACAAGTTGACACAGGCAAAAACCTTTAATAAATCAGCCCCGCAAAAGCAAAGACAACAAGATGATCACTTACAGACAGCATCACCGCAGCAGAGTGAGGCATTCATTCACAAGAAGACTAGGACCTCCCATCACTCTGACAGCATCAGCATGCTGATAAAGATCTGGCAGCACGCTTCCCATGTCCTCAACTGGCACTGCCTTAGCACTTTTTCACATTGGCATTATGACAGTTGATGCTGATGAGGTGATTCCAAAATATGGTAATCTGCTTAAAGCGCATCATATAATTAACAATTTAAAAACACAGAGGTAACCTTCACTCCCACAAACTACTAAATGCACATTGTGTTACAGATTGCATACAACTAAGACAATGATGGCTGTGTGTATATTTACAGATATATACTGTTTTCCATAGAGAGCTTGGATCAGCATCCTTAAAAAAACAAAGCTAAGGTGTGGCCACATTTCTAGCAAACAGCCCACATTTCCCATACACATAGACTCGTTTCCAAATAAAACCGGGATGCTTCATATTTCTATGTGGTGCCTTTTGCTTTCATACACTTCGGTGTGATTGCACTTTGAGTTTCTGTGCATGAACTATCATTTTTCCCTTATGCATTCCATGTGCACTTCCTTAAAGATGTCGCTACCCATCGTTTTCTATTTACTTCAAACCCACTCAATTCTTAATGCTGTTTGTTAATTTGCACAATCGGAAGGCAGGCATCGTTTTAATTGGGAACTGAAGGAGCACCTGCATAAAACTAAAACTGACCCAAAATGTCACAGCTCCTCCGTGACCACAATACTTTAAGGACGGGACGTAACAACCAACTTTTCAAACGTATTTTGACAGAATATTACATGTGCACAGTTTTCTGGAATATGCATTAAGCATTATATAAACGTCACGAAGCTGACGCGTTTTTCTGCAGGGCGATGCTGGTAAAATGCTGCATGGATTGCCGAGTCTCCCAAAATGCAGAATAATGAAACAGCCAAGTTTAATATAGTGCTGTTTCTTCTCAATGGACAGCTGCGGTCTGGGATTTCAATTCTACAAGGTGGTGAAATGCTCCTGTACGCGAACTGAGGTACTAGAGGAAATGGTCCTAAACAAGGTTTTTGAACGAGACTCCAGCATCTATTCGTCCTCCATTAGCTCAAGCAACTCTGTGTTCAGGCTTAGAAATCACACTCACGTACACACACTATACCAAGGAACCCCTGCGCAACGATAATTGTGTGGGAGTTGCTCAGTTCTAGTCAGACGGGGGCTCGCGAGTCCTCTATTCTGCTCGGCTGGAAACAGTCACCCCCCACAGGCCCTCGCCCCCAGGTGCCCACCGCACCGAATGCCATCAGCGCACTATCGAACACCTCGGCTTCCCTCGATCAGAGAACAATAACGACCCACTACACACTCGAGAAGCCCACCCAGGGGAGACTTAGCTCAGTCACCCCACCCGCAGGGCCCTGTGCTGTAAAGAGGAAATGGCCCTGGTGCGCTATTCAGTTAATGATCCCTGCTGCACTGTTCAGTTAATGCCCTGCTAGGCTATGGAGTTAAATCCCCAGCTGCACTATTCAAGTAATGGCCTGCAGCACTATTCATTTCATGGTCCTGCTGCACTGTTCAGTGGATGACCCTGTTGCACTATTCATTTAATGGCCCTGCTGCACTATTCAGGCAGTGGCCATGCTGTACTATTCAGGCAGTGGCCATGCTGTACTATTCAGTAATGACCTCGAGGCTTTCTTCAGGCAGTGTTGTGATACCTGCCTTGTGTACAGCACGTGCCATGGTGGATTTCCGTTCGCATGGCATCTTGGCACTGTGAGGGGAATTCTGTGGTGCGCGCACTTTCCCTTAAGATGGTCGAATCCACAGCACCTGTCCGTGTGGGCAGAGTCGAAAGGAAGCACTTTTGCATACTTGGAGGGGAAGACACTGGCTCGCGCACTGGGACGGGGAGGCTGGGGCAGGGGGCAGTGAAACACGCAGCAGGAAAGAGAGATAGATACTGGCTCGCGCACTAGGACAGGGAGCTACTGACACGCATGCTGGGGCAGTGAACAGTCGCGGCCAGCATTATGGGCGGGTGGGGGGGTGGAAATGGGGTTGTTGCGGGGGCCTGGGGGGTAGGCGGGAGGGTTCTAATTAAATAAAAATAAATAAAACTTACCCAGCTTCTGGATCATGGGTCCGACGACTCCCGCCATCCTGCACCAATTCCTGCAGCTCCTCGGCTCGTCATCAGGAAAGGCAGCCTCCCTCCCTCCCCTCCGCCAATCACAACGCTGCAATGGCAGCGTTTTGATTGGTGAGGCGCAGGGGAGAGCGCCCCAGCCGCGCCATTTTATCCTGCATACAGAAAAAGGGAGAGTGGGCGGTCGTGCTTGAGGGCAGGGGAGTGGCTTACCCACTGTTGTGGGTGCTGACTGTTTGGTCGGCTCCAGGGGCCGACCAAACAGTCAGTACCCACAACAGTGGGTAAGCCACTCCCCCTGCCCTCGAGCACGACCGCCCACTCTCCCGCCCCCAACCAGGCACTTCTGCTTTCCGCAGTGCAGAAGCAGAAACATAAAATGGCAGTTTTTGCCATTTTATGTTTCTGATTCTCGCACTGTGACAAAGCAGTGGGCGACGCCCAAACGCCCCTATGGAAGAGCTGCCACTGGCTGTAAGGTTTCTTTGCTTGATCAGTACTTGTGACTGGATCTTGAGGGCTCGAGTTGTCGAATTGGAGTTTACATTTTGTAAGGGACATTGTTTAGGTTGCAGTAGAGGTGGGGGAGCCAACCCATTAACAGGGCAAGCCAACGGCCTCGTGCACGAGCTAAGCCCTGAAAATGTTTGGCATGTAAATTATATGACAAACATCATGTAAAATATGATGAAGCAGTGATCGAAGTGAGGAAAAAAAATAAGGGGAACTGTGAGCAGAGAATCAGAGGGCGGGAATAACCGGAGGATTGGGTCAGTGGGCGGAGTCAGAGGTGTGGCCAGAAGGAGCAAAACATCCCAATTTTTTTAAATTGTTTGGCATTTCACTGGCATGTTTATTTAAGGTTTATTAGAACATTGGAATGTGGAGCACACCATTGAATACAATGGAGTGCTCCGTGCTTCTATGGGCCGGTAAAGGCCCACAGAGCAACATTCCAATGTTGCTTTTGTTCACAGCTACGGCTGTGAACAAAGGCCTCTCGGAGCTCGAGGGGATTTAAACCCCCTCGGGCTCCGAGAGGCCTTTGTTTAATTTGTTAGAACATTCTGCCCTCTAGTGGCAGAATGTTCTAATAGCCTTATAGCCCTTCGTAGCTGGGCTATACCGGCTATTAAAGTCCCGCTCCCTTGTTAAAGGCCCTCGCCTTTGGCGTGGGCCTTTAACCCTGCCGAAGGCGAGGGCCTTTAACAAGGGAGCGGGATTTTAATAGCTGGTATAGCCCAGCTACGAAGGGCTATAAGGCTATTAGAACATTCTGCCACTAGAGGGCAGAATGTTCTAACAAATAAAAGAAAGGCTTCGGGGAGCGCAAGGGGATTGAATTCCCCTCAGGCTCCCTGAAGCCTTTGTTCACAGCCACAGCTGTGAACAAAGAAACATTGGAATGTTGGAGCTCCGGGCTTATACCAGCCATTATAAGCCCGGAGCTACTCCATTGTTTTCAATGGAGCTCCCAACATTCCAATGTTCTAATATGAGTTATTGACATTAATAAATTTAGAAAGTGGGATACGTTTCCAATCACAGAATGTCCCAAATATGCTTAAAAGTGGAGTCCCATGCCATTTATCTCTGAGCTTTGCAGAGTCTGTCATCATCACTTCTCCTCCCTTTTTCCACAAGAGCAGTTCAAACATGAATGGCAAAATATCCTAGTTTGCAAATATTTCCCACATAATTATGGCTCTGCCATATTTGCCACATAATATATCATCTGCTGCATAATCTGACGATTTTAACTAAAAAAGAGTTTGTAGCTCATATGGATGAAAAGTTACTAAAAAATGTGACTTGTGTTGCTGCGAAGTGGAGGGCCCTTTGTAAAGGCTGACAGGTCACTTTTCTCACTGCTGCATTTGCATACTACATTGGTACTAATGAGGCAAAATCTTTGCAGAGACTTTTAGCATGTGTAAAAATGTCAAAATAATAAAGTATCAGAAAATGTAGTGCATTACGCTGCAGCCTTTTATGTGGTGCATAATTTAGTCAACACTGCAACATAATTTTGTCCTCCATTTCTGCATAATTCCAGTGGCCCCAAAGCAGGCAGCGCATGTTAAGAGTGCTTGTGCATGAAGCAGCGAGACCCTGAAGTTTGTGAACTTAGTTTGGCGTGCATGCAAATCCTGCATTGCCGATCCATGGTGAGTTGCACTACTACTGCTAAAACAAGGCCTATGGAGGTACCAATGGGTGAGGCGGACTGCCTCATGGGTCCTGTGACCTCAGTGACAGAGTCACTGTCGCTATAGGGTGTGCTGCTTCATAGGCCTGCCCACAAGACAGGAGGTGAACTTCAGTATGGATTGTGGTGGACAGGCCTTCAAGGTTAACTCGCACTTGCCACGGCTAGGGTCCACCTGTTGGTGCGAAGACACCAGGGCTTCAAAGGTCTTGCGGGGCCCTCTAAGGTCTAGCATGGGAATGTGCTCCCTCAGGAGAGTGGTCTGGAGGCAGGTTATGAAGGCTCAACCTGGTTCCCCAGTTCCAAATTCGGCAGCGCTGGTCATAGTACCACATTCTGTCCCCCCCTGAACACCAAACTGTCCCACTAAGAGAAACTCGCACTGCCTTCTGCGACAATCTAATTGTGCCCCGCTATAAACACCTGGATGCGACTCAATTCACATTATGGACTAGACAAGAGTAATATGCTGCCTGGAAGAAAAAAAATTAATAACATCCCGGAAAAAGCAAACACTTATAGGGAATGCAAGATTAAGTAAAGCATGTGAATTGTAAGCAGGAACAACATGGTTACCTTAACACTTTTATACTCATTATTCAGAAATCAATAAGTGTTTTTGCCAGAGAAGTTAAGGACATGACTACAGGGCATGGAAGGGACCCGTTTCAATGCCATTGTTTATATCCTTACAAAACATGATCAGTATGGTTTAAAAAGACCACGTCCCTGAACACAGAGCCGTGGTACACATTTTATAAACTATAAAGGAAAACAGTTGATTAGGAGCACATTAAACGTTTTCTACTCCCCGCATGAACCAGGTATTGCAGTACCTCCAGGAATGGTGCACTTCCCCACCCGGGGAAAACAATGCTGTTCAAAGAAAGACGAGAAAATGAAAGTAGTGCTTCACTGACAAATGCTGTAAAGTGGCGCTAATATGGTTGGGTGTGAATAAAACCAATCTGGCCACTTTGCGACCACTCTGTCTTGCTTTATTTCGTCATTTAGTTATTTTTCATATTTTGAATCTTTTTTTCTCTGTTCCGAGGCTGCACTTTTGAATAGAAAAAGGTCAGAAAAAGATGACATTTCCAGCAAAAGAGTTTTTCTCTTTTGGATCCATTTCACAGGGGAACGAATGAAGAAAAGGAGAGGAAAGAGAGGGCAAGAGCCGTTTCTTGAAGTCACAGTTTTCATTCAGCAAGTGAGGAGGAGAGAGACAGGGACAGAAAGAGAGGGAAGAAAGAGAGAGAGAGAGAGAGAGGGGTGCAGCTGCCAGTGGCAGAGCAGGAGAAGTGGACACTACCCTTGTTTTCTCTGGGCAGTAAGGAAGAGACGGAGTCCTTTTCCTTCTCTGCCCACCCCGTCTGTCCCTGAATGGCTGAGCATTTTTAAAATAAAAAAGTAGGGGAACGGAGTCTATTAAATTAAAAAAGTAGGGGCACGCCGTGCCTTGCCGATTTCGCTCACTTCAACCACTGTGATAGAGGCGCTTCAAAATTTTAAAAAGTGCATTTCTTTAACATGTGGAAGCATTGACATTAATATGTCACATTATAGCACTGCGCTGAGAAGTACTTATTAAAATTGATAGTTTTTAAACATGGACTTAGAAACGTTCCTGCCCCTGTCCCCACACTGGCAACAGTACCATAAGTTAACTACAAGACAAGACAGTTGTCTTGTGAACCCTCTATGTGGCCCAGATTCTTATAGATGGAGCAACATTAAACTTAATTAAATCAAACACAATAGTTTTTAGTACAGCTGGTATTCTGAACCCATGTATTTGAAGATGCATTCCTATGTGATAGTGAAGAAAAAGGATGATCGTTAAAATAAAATATTTGCTTAAAATCGTATACACTTTGGTTAAGCGGGGAAACTGCAATTAATCTAGATTTTCTGTTTCACTTTGTACAAATGAGCCTCTAAATGGGTATCTATTGGTCTCTTCTTTTCACCCCAAATGTTTCATGTTTTGTTTTTACCTCTTTGTGCATTTGGGTAGAGCAAGGGTGGCAGGCAGAAGCCACATGGAAGCTTGGCTCGTTATGGGCATGAGGTTCCAACAGGACCTCGAGCTGAGCGAGAACCATGCTTCAGGCTCGAGTTTTCAGCGGCTTGCCCACCTCCAGTTTGCAGGGCTAGAGTTTGCAGACAGGAACAGAAATATTCGAGCTGGATTTTCTTGCTACTGGCAGGACAAGAGCTTGCAATGCGGGAACAAAGACCCGGATGGCTGAAGGGTGCAGACCGAACCATAGTGTCGCGATGAAGCATGCTCAACAAGTATTTACACACAACTTGACCAGTAATCATGTGATCCTAAGGGGGAAGGCTTCGGCATAGTCATGATGGATATGTCAAAAGCCAAGTCACTACATGAACAACCTGGCGGGAAGAACAACTGCCTAGAATGGTAGCGCTCATGGTACGGGCCCAAGCACAGATAACACCAAGAAAGACGAGTAAGTGCAAAGACTCCTCCACTGGGCAGAAGAGTGAGTTTGCACTGCGCATCCTTGATGAAACAGATTTCCCTGCTGGTAAAATGACCCTGCACATCAGAATGAAGCTAAACCCATGTTGGCCTGCACGAACCATGTCAGGTAAGTAGTGATGAAGGTAATTAGGACGGTTGCGGGATGGTGGAGAGAGTCTGAGACAGGTAGAGCAGCAGACTTGCTGCATGTAACCCATGGTGCAAGTAGGTTTCTCAGTAGACATTGCTAACATCACCTGCCAGATGCTTTCTGGTCGCAACCACTGCTCTTCATAGACTTCAACTATTTGTGACCCCGAACAGTGAACAGTTCAGTTTTCATGTGTTTGCACCCCAATCTTTGATGGAGGGCGTTTCACCTCCTAAGGTTGTCTTGTTGTTTTAGCTGTTTGAAGGCTTGATGGTTGATGAAGTGTGGAGAGCAGATACCTGGCTGTCGTGTTTTGGGAGTCCAATTTGTGCAAGCGTCCTGGCCTTTCGAATGGTTCATTGACATTTGATCTAGATCCTTGCCCTGGGGAGAACCAGCAGTTTGGTTGGGTTTATCTGGTCATGCGTTCATAGGATTAAGCCCAGTCTCCTCCTCTGGTTTCTAATCATTGCAATCTGCCAGGGAGTGTCTTAGGAGCCCAGTGTAGATGATGTTGCAGTCACCAGGACACATGCTAGCACTACCCAATGGATAGTTTGTAGAAGTTGCTGGAGAGATACCTAAGAGGGAGAATAGCAAGTAGATGCCTTCAACAGTGCATTGACATGGAAGTGAATGAAGACTCCATCTTGGAGTGTCCCTCAGGCTCCTACCCTCTGGATACTGAACAGGAGGAATTATAGGGTAGTCTTGGTGGCACCCCACAAGATATGTTACACAAGGAAGGTTATACTGATCGTCTGTTCTTGCTAGCCACAGTTGAGAAGCTTAAATATTCAAATCCACACCACAGTGGATCCGGGATCTCCTTCCCATGCTTTTAGCTTTACCATCAGCATATAACCTTATTCTAGAGAGTGCAAAGGCACATCTGTGTAGTTTATCACAGCAGCCACCTGGAGGAACTGCTACAGAGTTAAATAATACTATTTCGGTATGCGCTCAGTACCAATATTTTTGTAGTTTCCAAGAGCTGTAAACAAGAGTTGCTCTTCCTAAATAGTCAATTTATTATACTTGGAAAGGTGAGGCGTTGATTTGGCTTCACTGAAATCCAAATTTATGAATTGCAGATTACACAGATGTCAGCAGCGAGCCCTTCACTTGCTGAGCCACCTTGCTTCCTAAAATGATTATGAAAACTGGGTCGTAGCATGGAAATGGAGAAGGGTGCTTGACCCGTTTAATTTGGGTCGGGTTATACAATTAGCCAATGAAGAAAGATTTGATCACATCTTAATTATTAAAAAATGTAGATACAAACCAGTAGGTTCCACATGGTCTTTCGCAATGCTTCTTTCACACTAAGCCCCACATTACAGCGAGCCATTTAATATCAATGTGGGTCGAAACAGAAATTTCTGCCCAAATTGGCATTGCAAGTCATGCATTAATTTCACACACAGTAAAATTGCATGCGCTATTACTGTGGAGAAATACTCCAGATCAAACCTAGAGGACTTTACAGGGAGAATTACATGTTAACAAATGGAACTCGATGCAGGAATACAGATTTTTGCATGTTGTTCCCAGATCTATAAAGGATCCATGGATTACTAATGATCGCCCAGTTTTTCTGCATCCTGGAAATATCAGCGATACCCAGGGTGGCAATACTATTGGGTACAGTCTTACCACACTACTATTGCATGCAGTGGGATACAAGAAAAAGACTGGGTTTTGAGGTTTCTTGATGATTAAATGAGTATCCACAAGTAGGTAATGGGAAACTTCAAAATTTGTTTCATTTTTCAAAGCAAAATGAACACCATAGGCCAACACGTTTCACGACACACGTTGCTTCATCAGGGCCAATATCCAATAACTAAGCACTATATACAGTAATTGTTTTAGTGACAGAGAAAGAACAAAGAAAAAAAGGAGTTTAAGGACAAAATTAAAGGAAATAAGACAAAAAATATACATTGATTGTAAATTACTCGAAACGTTATCAGAGACTTAACGCATTATTTCAGAGATACAAAATGCTAGAGAAGGGAGAAAAGAAGAGAAAGACAAACAGATTGAAAAGATTTTTAAGATGAAAAGATTTTTTTAAATAACAAAGATAGAGCAAAATGTAGCTATGATCACCCCATATGTGCTTGCAGAGAATAAAAAGTAGAAATGGAAAAAGTAAGAGAAAGTTACTGTGAATGTAAAATGAACTATTTATTGGAGAGAACAAACTGGAGGAAACCAAAAAGTCAAAAGTAGAAGCCTTGCAATCATCAAAGGAATACAGCAAAACGGGAGCCAATAGTGAGATTGCAACCCGAAAAGTGCGCAACATAATAAGAAATAAATTGTCATATTGATGCAATATTTCAGTATACACAAATGATTGTGATCTCTTTAAACTTGTACTTGGAAAATAAGATTCTTGGTTCCATAAAAAATCTAAAAAATTACAGTTAGAAAATGCCATACAGAAATAATTTTTGTAAAGCACACTGAATACATATATGATATTAGTAACCCATGGGACACATTATCAGTACTTGCATAAAAAAAACTTTGACAAGGTCTGATGTAAAATAACTGTGGGATGATCAAAAGTGTACTGTGCATAAATATGCAGTCCAAAAGTCACTGAAAGAGAATAACCCAAATATTTAATATGGTGTGATAGTGACTACACAGGAGAGATCACAACAGGAAAACGGATATTTAAAATTTATTAATGTGTATTTGTGAAGCGGTAACCGCAACTCAAACTAAACAAAAATGTGCGTCAAGAACAGATTTCATAAGGAGCGTCCACATATTGATAAAAGTGACGGGTCAAATCACAACACGCACTAAGTTCAAGTCGCAAATACAAATATTAAGTGACACTATGTACTGATTTATCGATAACTGAAATGTCCAAATTTAAGAGGACCGCTTAAACGAACACTTACGGCCCCTCGTGGTTAAAGAAGCATGACGGGTAGTGAGATAAAAATGTGAGTGCAAGTGCTGACCCCAAGTGTACGGAGTTACAGAGAAATAAGTCTAAATGTGCCTATACATATAGAATGCTCTAAAGGAATTACCAAAACAAAAATAATAATTACGAGTGTGCGGCAGACTAAACAGAACTCCTTGTCTAAGGGTGCGAAAAACAGGTACTTAATCAAAACAACAAGAAAAGTGCAGACTATACAAGACATATTAACACTGTGATGGGAATAAAAGGCCGACAGTGATAGTGTGCATAGGCAGGGTAGATCGCATGTTGTATTTAAGAGTCAAGCAACCTCCAAATTCTGGATCAGAGTGTAATTGACGCCTATTGAAAAGTGAAACCGATATTACTAAAGGAATTTTACCTGCATGATAACCGCCACGTGTTAAATATCGGGGGGGGGGCGGGGGGGCCCTGTGAACAACATTGTTTGTTCAACCGGAAAATTTAAACCAAAGAAATGCTTATAAAGTAACTCTTGATTGTGGAAGATCATAATGTGGAGCATATGATGGGTGTGTTTGCAAATCCTTCCTTCCCTCCCCATATAATATCTGCAAAGGTTGTTAGGTTGAAGGATTCGAGGAGAAGGAATGGCAGGAAAATAAATGGAATGATCAATATATAAATCGAAACGACCTAAGGCAAACGGTGTGAGCGAAATGAAAGAATAACCAAATCACAATGAAAAACTGCAACCTGTAAATCATTCAATAGTTAAATACTTTAGTCAGCTTTTTAAAACCTTAACAGATGCCCAAAACAAATCATCATAAGAAATATAAGAAAAAAATCAAATACATTGATAAACAATTATTTAAAATCCATAAAATATTCTACTAATCCGAGCTAGCCAACAGGCAAGGTTTTGTAGGTTCTTCCTTATTCTGAGTGCAATCTGAAAAAAATGTAATTACAGCTAAAGAAATAGCTTCAAAGGGAAGCCGTTATAAAAATTTTTTTTTACAAAAAAGTAAGTTTGCATCGTCTTATATTGAAAAGGCTAAGTATCGGTACCAGATACCACTTCCTCCATGCTAAATAAAATGTACAAAAAAACATTAAATGAAGAGTGGATTGAACAGGCTGACCATAACAAGGGCAGCACGGAATGTCCACAAACCGAGAGCCACACTCACAAAGAAACTAAAAAATTAACAATATTAAGCAGAAAGTGGGTAAGATAAAATGTGTTGCATATTTACCTCAAAGAAAGATAAGGTTCTATAAAAACAGAGGTCAATAAAAGGGAATACGCTGTAGCTGTGGGTTTGCCAAATTCTCTACCTACCCCTATATCCTCGAAATATGTAAATAATAGTGGCTTAAAGAATGGCTTTAGTAGTAGTGTTAATAGCATCAGGGTCGCTAAAGTGTTACAGCCACCCGACTGGTCGCAAAGCTTTTTAATATAAGACAGCCAAGGAATCCGGGACACATTGTCGAGCCACAACTAGTCGCGGATTACTGTCCTATTAAAACTGGCCTCTGGCTTCGCCCAAATCGAAACCTAGAGCAGTAAGGGGCATGTTTTAGTTAGGTCCTCCAGATAAAAAAAAATACCAATTCAGAGTGACAGATGCAGGTAGAACAGCTGTGCGGAAGAGCTAACAGGCTTCTTAAAAAGTATTCTCAACCTTCTGTAATCTTCCTACATCCAAATAACACCATAAACCAGCACCATAAGTGGCCACAGATAAACATTTGCTTTTATATATTGTCACCATCTCTCCTAATAGACTTCACACATAACATATGCAAAGCTAAAAGCAGTGTCACTCACCCTGACAAATTGTTGCTGTCTAACAGTTCACAAAGGGCTCAAATGAAAGAAGAGTCCCGAGGTGTCCCCAAATAAGTAAAAGTTCGGACACTCCCAATCAATGTGCCACCATTTGTGTGGGAGCGAGTAGTCACTGATTTCAGCATGCAGGTCATAGTGACAGTTTTACTCAAGTTGCTCTTAAGATCCAAACGATCCATAAAGAGGGGAAAAGCATCAAGTAATTTCTGAAGGCCATTGGCTGTTCTTGCCATCAGCACTGAATCGTCTGCATAAAGCTGCACTGGGATTGGGCAGACCCCCAACTGAGGCATATCCTGTCCATTGGCCACATAGGTCCTTATTTATGAAGGGCTTGCGCCGTTGTTGCGTCACTTTTTTGTAACACTGCAGCAGCGTAATCAATGCGCCATACTACACCCTATTTACAAAGTGACGCATCTAGGCAGGTGCGTCACTTTGTAAATGCCTGTGCTACATTATACCTGCGTTAGGTATAATGTATGCAGGGTGGGCGTTCCCATGTAAAAAAGCCTTGTGTCAAATCCTTAAACCTGCTTCAAGCAGGCGTAAGGATTGAGGCAGGGCTTTTCACATGGGACTCGCCCATAGGTAATGGGAGATTGCTGGAGTTGCATCAGTTTTCTGACAATCTCCAGAAATGCGTCATTACTACGCCAACAGATACATCACAATTCCTGACGTATCTGTTGACTCCTTACGACATGGAGCGCCGTAGTGTAAATACGGGGCATCCATGGTGTCGCAAGGATGGCCCTATGAAAAGTGTTGCATCACTGTTTTTAACCGGCAATGCAACACTTTTCATAAATGAGTACCTAAGAATCTCTCTTGCTCAATAATGTAAAGAGTAAAAAGAAATGGTGCTAGTAAAGCAGCATTGACGAACCCCTCTGTTAATCTTAAAGAATTCAGAGCACTCACGATTCTGGCCAAAACTGCCCTCTGCAGAAATACTAGAATGCATTTTTCATAATAAACACACAATTGGCTCCTCCACCCTCATTGATGTCATAATGGACCACATTTCTGAATGGTTTACACAATGAAAAGCACAACTCGGGTCCATAAAAGTAAGGTGCAAGCAACCTTTCTTAGCCATCTTGTACTTGCTAGTGAGCAGGTACAAATTCATTGTTCTAGAGTCCCCAGTCCATGTCGAAAGCCGCACTGGACGTTTGATAGAATTGAGTTCTGCTCGGTCCAGGTTTTCAATCTCGCCAATAGAACTCTGCCCACTATTTTGGCAGTGGAATCCAAAAGTGAAATGGGGTGATAACACCTGGGATCACCTGCATCTCCTTTCTTAAAAATCGGGACAATAAAAGACTGGGAACAGGGCAACGGCAAACTGCTCCTGACGGCGACCCTTAAGGCGTTCGTTTAGACTGGGGCCCATAGATTAATACTATTTTTTTAAATATCCACGGGGACTTTGGGCCCGATTACGATGGCGGGAAGACCGCCACCGACAGGCTGTTGGTGGCGGTCCCCCCGCCATCGTAACCAATTTTACCGCCTGCCATATTATGATGGCGGGCGGATGTATGGTGGTCGTAAAGACTGACCGACATGCATCCGAAGGGCTTCTTGAGCCCGCCGGTGCGGCAGAGGGGCTCGTAGTCCCTACAATGGTGGCAGTGCCTACCAGGCACTGCCGTAGGGATTACGACGTCCCTTTCTGCGTGCCTGTTCATAGCGGTTAACCCACCATGAACAGGCAGGCGGAAAGAGACTTTGGGGGCCCATAGTTGGCCCCCCTTACACCTTTGTCCCCAGACACGGCACCTGAGGGGCACCTATGGTGCCCCCCTACATATCTCTGCACCATGTGGCAGGCACCGCATGGTGCCTGCCACGTAGTGCAGGGATGTGTAAATTGTCCCTTTTTTGCATTGCGGCGGGTGCTACAGCCAGCAGCACCCGCCACAATGCAAAACATAGGCAATGCAACCGCCTTGGTGGCGGTCAGGGCCGGACTGGGAACCAAAACTGGCCCTGGCAAAGTGCTCGGCCGGCCCCTCCGGGTGTTGGGGGTGTGGCCGAGCTCTTTGCCAGGGCCGGTTTCGGCCCTTTTTGTTACAGGGGCCGATATTGCAGCTATGCTGCAAAAACGGCCCTGTAACAAAAACGGCCCCCAAAACCGGCCCCCACCCTGGCGGCCCACTGGGGAAATGCCCGGTGCCCGCTACGGCCAGTCCGGCCCTGGTGGCGGTCGCATCGTAATTCATACTATGGGACTGCCGCCTTGTAGGCGGGCGGTCCCAAATACGAAACGATGGCGGTCGGACTGAAGTCCGTCCGCCATCGTAATCAGTCCCTTAGTCCGGGCCGGGGGCCTTATCATTTGTGTTCTTTTTAATTGCTGTAATAGCCTCTAGAGCATTAATGGATTTATAGAAGCAAGCAGTCGCTTAAGTTTCTGCATCAGCATTACCTCAAAAGCACCATAAGACAGAAAATTCGACAGGTAGAGACAATAAATTCTCCGAAATGATCCATCCATCTGGATGCCGGTATCAAGGCTTCCAGACTAGGGGGCAGTGCATCATTAAAATACAAGTTTATGACCTTCCCAAAGGCACAATTATCATTAGTGACACCAGATACAAATAACGAAGCCAGGCTTGCTTCCTTAAGCATGCCTTTTTAGCCTGTGGAACCTTTTTATGCCCCTGTCCGCAAGCCTGAACTTCGACGTGTGTTCTGGGTGTCTTTTGAAGAGCAGACACAAAATTGCTATGTGCATGGAAACAAACTTTGGGGCAACCATAGGAAGTAGGCAAGGAAACTTCATTGAACAGCACAGCTAGTAAAAAGAACTCATTATTGCATTTGCTCCTACACTCTCTTCTAAACAGGTCATATATGCTGATGTACTCAAAGAGATCAAATCAGAAAGCAAGCGAGTGCGATTCATCTTTGATCACTTCAGCATCACACTGTTATACAACTTGTCAGACAGAGCTTGGACAGCACTAAATGTTTTGTAAGTAGTGGCTGTAATAAAGACCACGTCTCACTAAGGCGGATCTGCATTGGTGCATAGGTTGAAAAGTAACCTCCGCTGCTCACATAGCTTACTTCACCCACATGCACTTAAGTGGCATTCAGGCAGCAGTCAAATGGAAATGGGACGTGGTGCGGAAGAAAAGAATGAGTAATCGAGGTAGGATGCAGGTAGGCATTTTCTTGATTTGGCCTTGTCACGTGGGGCTTTTAACGCACTGTGCATTACTATAGCACTTCAAAAAAATAATTAATTTGAATAGATTTATATGTACACTTACAAAATTTCTAAAATCCTTCATTTTTAGAGATTGACAATAAAATTCCTTTTTTGCACATGGAAATTAAGAAAAAAAATCAGCATTCACTTTTGAGTTAGGATTAGAATGTACCTTAGCGTGTTAATTTTTCTGTCATTAGTAAAGTGAAAGCGTCCCCCTTGCCTTTCCTGAAATCAGGGAGATTGACCGAACACACAGAAATACATTTTGCTGCACATGGTTAGTTAGTGTGCATTCCCAACTGACCTTTGGCAGGGAAACCTGGAAACAAAGTTGCGGCATTGTATTTCTACACAACATTATGTGTGGAATCTCATGTTTGGTGTGCAGAGCTTCCTGGACAACGGCACCTCATTGGGACCAAAAACCTAAAGGTGCTGTAAATGTCTTTGAGATCATAAAAACATCAGCCTTCATGGCATGATCATAGTTCCCTTGATTGTAGAATGAATGGGATGTACTATAAACTTTGCATGTCAGGGTGCGCGTGGATCAATAGTAGCTGTCAACATTGCTCTCCTTCATCCCCTTGGAGCAGTGTGTCCAAGAACAGTACAGTAGTAGGCATGCATCGATGCCAGATTTCAGGATAGCCACTGAACTTGAAGATGAGTTCCATAGAGATTAATTGTGTAAATTTACTTTATTAGTTTATCCTGACATTTTAAGTAGAACCAGCCTTCCCAAACCTACATTGGCGTAGAAGATGTACAAGTCTGCTCAGATCCAAAAGTGAAACCTGTGCAGAACACTATGATGCATGGTAAGTTCTGGTAGGTCTTTTAAATGCTCAATGTTTTTATACTCCCCGTTCTTGTCTCGGGACCGAGCAGTAGCAGAGTTCAAGGCCAGTAGGGTTTTGCATCAGCCCAATGCTAGACGCATTACAGAGACCTGAGCAGGTACACAGATGCTCATCTGCTGGAGCCCTGAGAATACCTGGCTGGCAACATGATAAGCGCTCTCTGCTGATATGTGAAGGAGAAAGTATCGCAATAAGGCTACTTATGCTTTTCATCTATCTGTAGAATATAAACGGAGTATCATTAATTGGGTAATGCCTGTTATTTACAGCACTTAGAAATGGCAAAACTGTGGCACCAAGTGCTGTGTAACCAACACATTTTTATTATATTGTGGATTGATTTATTGGCCTCTCTAGAAGAGCTGGATATCTCTTAGATTCCCAAATATCGTTTTGCTTCGTGACCAGTAATTGGAACTGATGACTTTGTCTGTGCCATTCTGGCAACAAGGGTGTAATATGGTTACATTTCTGTAGGGAAAACTCTTGATTCTTAAATATAAATTCCACATTCACCTTGCATAGAATGGCATGAAACTCCTTTACAATGTGGTAGTTGTCTATGCCCTTCTTAAGTCATCCCTTATTCTAGGATTCTGTGAAAGAGAACGGAATGACCAGAGGGCAGAGACATACCAACCACATCCCTCTTAGGTGCAGCAGCCAGGGTTCCTAATGTGGAAGCCAGAGCTATAGGACTTTTCTTTGGGAATGGTCAATGCTGTACTGGGAGTGAGCACATCCAGAGTTCAGTTTCATGATGTAAGATGTCTCTGAGAGGCATTTGTGTCATGAAGGAGACCTGGTTGAAGGCCCACCTATAGTCTCTGCATAGAAATAATAATTCCCTTTCTAAGTCTTTGCCTGCCACATGCATCTCTCTTCCTACTCCACCTATGGTGACAGTAATGGTGGGTAGATCTGGCTCCTCCCAAATTCCAACTGAGTGCCGACAACTCTACTCTTCCAAGATAGCTTGTGCTCCTATATTGTCACTATTACCCACCTCCATTCACATCACTGTGGTGCTTGTAAATTCAATTAAATGCATCAGATGGTTCTCCGAATGATCCTTTACCATCAAGGCACTCTCGCGGCCAGTGCGACAGAGCTTCACCCAAATTCTCTTTTGACTCTCATAACATGATGCTGCAATGCATTAATAAAAGGAGAGGAGCTCACACTCTCTCCATTTGCCAAGGACAAGTGGAGCGGGCTTCTTTACATGATGTTGAGGCACATGAGGTGCATTTGTAAAACTCTGCGTGAATACCGGACTCTGACATACCAGTGTTCATTATGACTCACTTATTGCTGTATGGAGGAGGCTAGCTTAGTATATGGTGCACACCTATTTAAGTGAAGCACCTTGCACTAATCCAGGCAACCCTTATGGTGATTTTAGTGGTCTTTGATAAACTTTTGAAAGTTCTCAAAGTGGTAGCTGTGGAGAGCAGCCTTCAGGCTTATCTTGAAGGAATGTTAAGCAGCTTGTTTTACCAGGTTAATCATGTAGTGAAGGTTAAAAGAAAAAGAACCACACAGTGTATGTATAAAAATAAGTATTTATTACACAACACTCACTAACACATTGGTATAGCTCCTATCCGGCGATATAAACACAAATACACAATAATTCTTCAATTGCAATAAGGTAAGTAGCACAAAATACAGCGGTCTCCAGGGGGAGACAAAATCATATATTAAGAAAGTGTAATGTGAACTGTGACCGAAGTCGGGACTTGAACCAGAAGACTCAGAAGAGCTGGGGACACAAGGAACCACCCAAGGTAAGTACCTAGGAACCCCACGGAGGCTGTGAGCAGAGTTGGAACACAGCCTTGTGTCGAATAGAAGTCAACTGGAAAGTCACGATTGCAGTTTTTAGAACGAGCCTTCCCAGTGGACCCTTAAGAAACCCCATGGAAGACAGAAGGTTGTAGAGTCACCCCACCCGTGGACACCCCAGGAACCAGGTTGCCTACGCCAGGGAAGCCGGGTGCATAGTTTCGAAGTGACATCGGAAACCACAGTAGACAACAATGGAGGACCTCAGGAAAGATGCTGCTGGAGAAGACTGTGCAGGAGCCTGGTGGAATCCAAGGGTGATTCTTGAAGTGAAGAACCTTTAAGCAAAAGAGACAGTGTCTATGCCACTCGAAGGTGACTAGGAGGCACGAAAGAGCAATGCCCACCAGGAGCCATGCACGAGCTGTCCCATGTTGGAAGTTGAGATCCAGGGGTCGGTGTCCTGCGGGAGCAACAACAAGCCTTGGCAGCTGCAACAGGCATGGAAAGCGAAGAAAGAGCAACTTTGGGACCAACAAGGTCAGAGGGACTCACCACAAGCAGGAGAGTCAGAGCAGGCCCTGAGCAAGCAAGAAAGCCCACTGGAGCAGAAGACGACCCTCGAGGCACAGGAGTCGTAAGAGGACCTAGAGCAGCTTACCAAGAAGGAAGGCCCACGGTGCAGAGGATGCGGTGAGGACGCTGTACTTGGCAGGAAGAGATGCTGGAGGCTGGAACTTCCTGTAGCCCAAAGATCACTGGAGTGCAGAGCCAACAAGCCTTGGCAATGGCAAGTTGACACGGTGCACAGGGGTTTGGTCCCAGCGGTTTCGACGTGGGATACTGGCCTCAAAATTGCAGAGAGGACAGGTCAGGCCTCGAGAGAGTTGCAGAACTACCACTTGTGTTGCTGAGCCTTTCAAAGTCAGTGGGTTGTCAGGAGCAGCAGACCGGTCAGATTTGTTGCGGTGCCTGCAGTTGTACGGGAGTGACTCCTTCACTCCAAGGGAGATTACTTCGGGTGTCCTTGATGCCCACAGGTCTGTTGAAGATCCTGGAAGAAGCACAGATACAGACGACGAAGACTTGCAGAAGAGTGAGACCAGGAGCAGCAGGAGTCTTCCCTGATGCAGTCTCGGTTCCAAGTGTCCAGACGGTAGAAGAGTGATGTGGTTTCAAGCTTGAGTCTTGTCCCATAATGAATCTGAGGACCACCCACAGGTAAGCCCTTAAATACCATAGGAAGGGGTTTAGGACGACTCGGGGGTCCCTCCCAGAGGGGCTGGACAGAGGGAAGGATACTCTAATGTCCTTTGTCCAGTTTCGTGCCAGAGCGGGAGCCAAGGGCTCTCTGAACTGGTTCAAACTGGAGTATGGAAGAAGCGCCCCCACCCCAGCCCAATACACTAAGTCCAGTTTGTGAGGTGGCCACTCCTCCCTGTGATAGGAAATCTATTGTTCTACCTTCCCCTACTCGAGCTCAGCAGAAAAAAGGACAGAATCGTGTCTGGGGTCAGCAGCAGCACTAGCTTTCTGGCAGACCCTGAAAGGCTGTTACCGGGAGTACTGGGGGCTTCCCGGAAGAGCCCCCCAGTGCATAGAATCATGCCTCCAACAAGGGTAAGGGTGTTGGGGTATGATTCCAACATGTTTGATACTACATAGTTAGCCATCGCGTAATCACGGATGGCCACTATATGTATCAAAATGGCTGGTCGCACTTACAAAGCTTGGAGAATTGACTCCGGGGTTTGTAGGGGTGTCGTGCTCATGTAGGGGCACCCTCACACTTATAACCAATCACCCTTCAGGACTGAAAGGCCTGCCATAGGGGTGACTTATAGGTTTTAAGTGTAGTGACCTCAGATATAAGAGAACTGATATCTGTTGTGAGCGGTGCAAGCACCAACTCACACAGGCTGCAATGGCAGGCCTGTAGTCAGTTTAAGTGGTCTCTCATGGGTGGCGCAATACATGCTGCAGCCCATGGGAGACCCCTGGTGTACCTATGCCCTAGGTACCTTAGTACCATATACTAGGGACTGACAAGGGTACACCAGTAGCCAATTGTGGAGGTACAGAAGTATTTACCATGGTCAATTTAGGGAGGAAGCACAGTGACTGGGCTCCTGATTAGCGGAATCCCAGTCAGACTAGTCAAAAAAACATACTGACACCAGCAAAAAGTGGGAGTAACCACGAATGCAGATCCTACTTTCCTACATTGTACTTCACAGCAAGTGCCTCCACTCTGTCCCCTACCTCGGTACTTTATTGGGTGATAAACAGACTTATCACCTGAACCTTACACAGTGTTTGATAATATTACTGTCAATTCAAAAGAAATATGCCATATATCTTAGGGTGCAACAACATTCTATTTATTTGTAAACACAACTATGAACAGTAAAATCTGAATCTGTCCAAGATTCTAGTAAAAACCTACAGAAACAATATCTTATCCCCTATCATTAGCTCCATCTTTCTATTTCTTGAGTACTTTCTTTGTTTACGTGTTCGGCTGTATGTTTATCTAATATTTCACATTTAGAATCAGGGACATAATTATAACAGCTGTAGGGAAACCCCATTTCCATTTTTTCATTAGAATTATTTCTTTCTTTTTACATTCTGACTGTTCCAACTTTGCAAAGCCTTTCAAAATGCTGTTGCTAATGTGAAAGAACTTTATAAGTCATATTTTTTGCATCATTAACAATGTGCAATATAATTTACATTCACAATTTTACATCTGCAGACTGATTTTAACTAAATGTTTTTGGAACAAGGGTTATATGATATGTAGACCTGTATTTATTAACATGTTTTAGTTAGGTCACATTTTTGTGTAAAACGGCATCTTAAACAAGATGGAAGCCATCTCTGTCATTCACTTGTGCTTCCCCCCCCTGCACTCACTCTGTCCCCACAAGCTGCGGTATATTTCAATATATCCATTATTGTTTTGCTCTGTTCCTGGTGAACTTTTCCCTCTAGCTCGGATGTGATCATTAAGAAGTAACTGACTTTTCTGTTTCCTCAACGAAGTCTATTCATTCACATAGTGTTTAATTCTTGATGTAAGATATTCTGTTCAAACATCTCCGGATAACACTAGCATAGAGCAGGGGTCTTCAAACCGGGGCACGGGCCCCCCTAGGGGGGGTCTCAAATGATCCCAGGGGGGGTGCCTAGTGATGGCCAAAAGAAGCAATATGCTAATAACAATGCTTTGTTTTTTGTTTTTTGATAGATTTTATTCATCAAATGACAAATGTAGAGCAGGGCACTGTAACCCAGCGACCTCTGCACAATCAGTACAAAGCATCATGACTTTGACTTTTCAAGAACGAAGCAAGGATACAGAAAAAGCAATACATATGAAGACTACCCTTTAGAACCCCCCCCCCACTTACCACCCCCTCCCCCCCCAGTCGCACGGACACCTACTAGACCCAACAAGAACCCGGCATTGTCCCACACCACCCGCACCCACCCACTTGTATATACAGTCTATCAGCATTGGCATCGACGGGGCACCCTCAATCTGGATTAGGGGGCCCCCCCGCAACGACCGGCTCCAGCAACAACCCCCAGTAATCAGCCCACCGCTTCCAAATGTTAAAATGCTTCTGCGGGCACCCTCTAGCCGTGAAAATAGGGAGCTCTAAGCCCATAAAGTCCAGGCCCCTCTTCCAGACCGACACCAAGGGTGGCGTAGGCGCCTTCCACGCCTTGGCTATGTCTCTTTTTGCCAACGTGAACCCCAACAACATAAGATGGCGTTTATAAACGTTGCCCCCAATCCCTTCCATGACATGTAGCAATACTAATTTCGGCGACCGGGGCAGATCCCAGCCCAGCACCTCTGAGAGGCAGGACATCACCCCTCTCCAGAACCGTGCCAGGGAAGAACAATGCCAAACAGTATGCATCAGGGTCCCTTCCTCCCGTTCACATCTCAGGCATACCGGGGAAGCCACCATACCCGCCCTCCACAACCGGACTCTGGTGAAGTAGACCCGATGGAGATATTTGAACTGGATTAGACGTAGGCGTACCGCTATAGCCGCCCCCCCGTGGGGAGGCCAGCGCCTCCGTCCAGTCCTCCTCATCTAGCGAGCCAACATCCCCCTCCCAGGCCTCTCTAAGTTTTTGCAATGTGGGGGAGCTGTGCGTTACTAGGGACTGATAAATCTTAGATATTTTGTGGTCCTGAAGATCCTCCATAAACACCTTGGCTTCTACCGGACTGAATTCCGCCAGTGACTCTAGGCCCACTAAACTGGGGGAGAGGGCGTGGCGAAACTGGAGGTATTTATAGAATTGGGATCGAGGCATGTGAAATTCGTTTTGTAGGTCCTGAAACGACTTAAGGATTAGCCCCCTCATGACATCCCCAAGAGATCCCGATCCTGTCCCAGCCCTGAAACCCTGATAGAGCTGCTAGTTGTGGCAACCGACCATTGTTCCACAAGGGGGTCTCCCGGGTCAGCGTGTTCCACCACCCCATCCGCCGCAAGGCTTGTCGCCAAATCTGGAAGACCACCTGGGTCGCCGACGGCAGGGCCCTACGTATTGGTGCAGAATACAGAGTGGTGTGGAGAGAACGATCCCCCATGAGACGCCGCTAAACCGCGTAGGATGGGTCCTCTCTACCCCCATACCACCACTCATTCAAGATGAGTAGATGTGAGGCCATGTAATAGGATAAAATATCAGAGGTCGCCAAGCCGCCACAATACGTAGAGATGAAACATGTTCGTAGGGCGACTCTCACCGCACCTCCTGTCCATAGAAATTGCCCCAAGGCTGAATTAACCTGCCTGAACCATCTAAGGGGGATCGGGTAGGGATGATTCTGCAACTGGTACAGTAAACGAGGAATCGAGACCATCTTAAATATGGCCGATCGGCCATAAATAGACAAAGGCATCCGCGACCACACCTTCAAATCCTCCCGAGTGCGTTCCCATACCAGAGCTAGATTCTTCTCCCAGGCCGCAGCGGAAGAGTCCGATAGGAATACACCAAGGTATCTCATGCCAGCAGTAACCACCCGAACCGACGCAGCCCAGTCGCCCACCCCCGCCGTATTCCCCAGAAGCCATAACGTAGATTTGCTGGGATTCAGAACAGTGCTTTGTTTTAAAAAACAAACAGCAGTAAGCCGCTCTGTAGTGGGCCATCCATCTTTTGTCATTGATAGTGTAGCTGGGAGTAAGTGTCAAAAGGGAAGAGACTCCCAATATTGTGCAACCCCCCCCACTTCCATTTCTAATAATCACACTGTGGATACTTTTACATGTTAGTAAGGCCTGCTTGACCAGAATAGTATGTTTCGCCATCATGTATTTGATTGCATCTTTGAAACGGTAAAAGAACTTAACTGCAATATTTAAATAAGTCTAGACATATTTAAACATTGCCAATTTATTAGAAAAATTGAGAAAAATTCTGAGGGACTCGCGGTTAATTTTGTTTTTCCACTGGAGGGCACGACATTAAAAAGTTGGCATAGAGGGTGCTGAATTATTAGTCAAGAAAATGGGATAGTGCTAAAGTGCTAAGGTAATGACGTTTCTTTTTCTTGTGCACTAATTTGCTGAAGAAATTATACTTTTGCTCACAGCACGATTCATCTGCAGAAGTGATTTATTTAATATGCAGGAAAAATATAATTTAAAAAACTTAATTTTGGGGGAGGCCAGCTTTATATAGGATTTTCCTGGAGACTTGGATGCTGCTAGGGATGCTGTCCGATTTTTCTATTGATTTTGCTGCCCATTTGGACTTAGAATATTATCTAATGTTTACATACTCTGTATAACTCTGCATTTGAGAGCCTTAATGCCATTGAATTTTGTAGTAAAACTCTTTAACTTTTCATTGATCTAGAACTCAGTTACGGCCTGGGCTCATTTAATTCTAAATATTAATGTGCCTGCATTTGTATTGAATTGTGATTTTGGGAGGTGCCTTTGACGTGGTGACACATTGCCTCATGAAAGTGAGGTTAACACTCTCCAATCCAACAAACTGTGGGAGACTGTCTGAGGTAAAACTTTTGGGGTGTCTTGATTTAGGGTACAGTGATTTTGCTCCCACACTAGCAATGCTCTGTTGTGAAAAAGTTGGAAAAGCGTTCCTAGTTGTTGTGTTCCCATATGGTTGGGATCTGGTATGCCAGTCACTAGTTCTGATTTTTTGCTAGAAGATTGACATTTCAAGGCCCCCAATTCATAGCAGCTAATTTCTAAATGGATTCGGAATTTCTGACAACTAAATAGCTACACACACGTTTAGCCCCACGCTCATTAATTTCTTCCTCCTAGCTCGAGTCAGCCTTGGGATTGAGCCTTCCATTAATTTTGCTCAAAGTGTGATACTGGTGGTTTACCAGGAATCCTACTAACTACCAAACCCACCTCTCACTTCGACTTTGCTACATTATTTAAAGAGTTATTTCCACGGAATTTTGGTTAAAATTCACAGACTTCAGTTGTCTCTCAATGTAAGTTTGTGGTAGATGGCTCATGGGACTCCTCAAGCTTTCCCCAAATATTTGACCCCAAAGCACCTCAAAGCTGGATAGTGAGTGAGTGCCTGGTAGGAGGTCCAGATGCAACTTCAGCAGCGGCATTAGGCATAGAGGACACCCTGAGATTACACCTCATGAGTTGGTCCCAGTATTAAAGGGCACAGAGACAAAGGAGTCTGCTCACTGAAAGGCTTGTGTACACTATAGTACTGACACGGAGAGTGACAAACTAATCTATGGTTGCAATATGAGACTGACATCACTGTTGCCGCCAAGTCTCTCAAGCTTTTAATCCAGTAATTGGACAAAACAACAATAGTCACAAGTAAAGATTCATACCGTGAGAGTCTGTTGAATAGGCACTGAGTATGCCAATGGTGCATAAGGACGGCAATAGAAGAAAACACTTCTTGCTTAAGTTCTCTTACTACAGTTCTGGTTTGCCAGATGATAGACTGAAACATTAATTTTTAAGTGAGACAATAAAAAAATGAACTCATGTTTTATCCTGTGAACTTTCTCTAGGCTTAGTAAATATTGATTTTCAGTATGGATGATGATAAGGTCATCAAGAACGTAATGGTGCATTAATATCTTATGCTATCAAAAATATATACAATGTGTGCAGCGTGGTGTCCAATGTTTTAAATCACCGTGTAGGACAGAGTGTCCAAAACTGTCTTGTGATTATACTGGCTTAGAGAAGATTCTCCAAATCTAATTTATCTGTAGTGAAGTGGTCAAACACATATACTCTACTTTGAAAGCAACTAGGATTGTTTTGAAGACTTTATCAGTATCTATGGTCTCCATTTGTGGGAAAGCGGACATGAGACAGACCACGGTAGCTACTAACCTAAAGGTACTAGTACTGTGCTTGGAAGTTCTGACTTAATTGTGAACCTCCACTATTAGACTGGAGGCAACTGGCTGAGTCCACAATTTTAGGCCTAAGAGGCACCTTGTGGGAGTCCGCAAGATCAGGATCAAAGAGATCTAGGGAAGTGGCCGTTATAACAAATTATTGACACGTGGTAGATCAGGTGGTGAAAAGATTGTATCAGCCCTCTTCCCAACTCTTTTACTTTTGGACGCAGAAATGCTTTTTATTACCTGCAAAAAAAAATTTGTGTTCTTAATTTACAAATTGTTGTTTCTGTGCAAAGGAACATTTATAACTCTTACAATTATCTAAAATATACTTATTTTTCTGAGTCTAGCGTGGGATGTGGTATTTTACGTGGGAATGGTCTCACATCTGGGAATGACTCAGGGGAATGTAAGGCTCAGGACAGTGGGAGGATGTTGTCATCCACAGTATGTTTACATATTAGCCAGATGAATACCCCAAGGTTCTCTGGGGTGTTACACAATGTTTGCTGCGTTAAGACTGAATGTGCTTCTGCCTTACTGTCAGGGGAAGCCATGTCATCAAGAACTGCCTGCAACGCTGGGGAAAGACTCCCACTCCCAACATCCCCTGGGACATCTCCACGCCTGATGAGGGCAGGCCCGTCCACGCCCGTCGGAGCCCAGAAGAGGCTGGGCTGGGCCCCCCTCTAACATCGGTGGATTTGAAGAGCGTGCTCAACCTGCCATGGGGAAAAAGGAAGACAAAGCAGCCAGAGCCAGGTGGGGAAATTATTACCACCTTAGACTCATTCCTTGTGAGGGCAGCGAATGTTTTAACAAAAGAAATTGAGCTCACTGAACGGAGATTATCCCTAGAAGAGGTAAGAAGTGGAGAGATTATCAGCAACAGCCCCGTGAGAGTGGGAATTTGCGACTCACCTAGGGGCCCCTCTCCTTGCTCTCCTGCCATCCATCCCGGGGAATGTGATAGTGCTGTAACATCCCTGATTGAGCCACTAGAAAAAAGGAAAAGAGGTGGACCCAGGGAACAACAGCCTACTAAAGCAAACTAAGCAAAGAAAGGGACTGTAATTGGAACTTTGGCCCAGTCCCAGATCCAGGCTCCTCATATTGCAAATTTGGATGAATTATACCGTAAATTGGAATGTGCTTTGCAACCTTGGTTCAGCCCTTGATAACTCGTCTGGAGAATATAGAACAGCGGTTAGTGCAACTAATTGAGCAGGGTGGGTCAAAGCAAATATCTGGGTCTACTGTTGTTGGTCCTAGTGTTTTGAATCCATACTCAAAGCCATTCGAGCCAATTCCGGTTGATGGTGCCAAGATATGGACGGGGGTAGGAGAGCGGAAGCCCAGCTTACATCTTCACTGCCTGGAATAGGCACCAGGCAGCGAGATGAAGTTTCAAGAGGTGGGGATCGGAGGAAATGTACCCTCAGGCGCCCTTGATAGGGCGTCTACTTTAAACCAATCGCTTCCGATGCCCACCCAAATTTAGAACTCTAATCTGTTACCACCGGACACATCCATCCAGGCCACGGCTAACCCAGCTGTTATTTGCAGGGATGAAAGAAAAGAAGAAATAAGGTTAAAAACGAGTGGGCAAGAGAGACGTGCATCTCAGTGGGGGCGTGGGGGGAGGGGGGGATAAGGCTCAGACACCAAGTCTCCCACCTGCAGCGTGACCGTACGTTATTATCCTGGTCAATGTGCCGGAGTTAAGGAAGTCACAACCTGAGTCAACAGAGCAATTAATGGACAAAGTGCTTTACTGGTTGACCAAGTTTTCTAGAATATAATGGGCTCGCATATACAGTGACATATTCTTATGGCAGGGAGAACTTTGTGGGTTGGACCGACTTTGAAAACTATTTCTGGTGATTGCATTGTGGTAACCTTTGATATGCCTGGGCCTAGTAGGAGATTTATTAGGTAAACTACCTACTGCACTATCCATAGCATCCCAGATTAATGCTGTACATTTTGGTTTCATCTATAAGCCACAAGATATATGTAAGTCTCAGGTAGGGAGACTAAATAGTATGGCTCCCCCGTGTTTATACCGACACCCTGAGATGATTCAATGGAATTCATACTAGAAATAGGATCGCTTCGTTGGAGAGCTTAGCAGGATGTGATTGACTGCTCATCAGGACGTAAAACAAGACCGTCCAGGGTGGAGAATGTACGTCATTAGTAAAAGGGGTGTATAATAAAGAGATAGGGGGGCAAAATTAGCCAAGATGATAACCGGGAACATAGCTGTAAGAAGAATGATGAAGAGTGGATAGAGTAGTTAAAAAAATATATTATATGCCTCCAGGAAACATGGGAGGTGGGCCCATTTCTCTGGATGGCTTTTGATCCTATCAAACTCAGGCACTCCCCTGAAGAGCCGGTTGGGCAAAAGGGGGAAAACTGATGCTGATGGCGAATACTCTCAGGATTCAAATTGTTATATTTGTTAGTGATTTGCCATATTTCCATTACTTGGTATGTGAAGGCCAAGGAGATTGGGATTTGGTATTTATTACAACAATCACTTCGGAAATATGGTATGCGTAGCCGGAGAAGTGGAATGGGTAATTAATGATATAAGTTACCAGCATCCTATACCTTTGAAATTGATTTGGATGGGAGATTTTTATATAAAAAGTTGTCGAATAGTAGAGAAACGGATCTGTGGGGTAAAGGATTGTGATGGAGACCCCCTATCACCCACTTTAGTTATAGTTCTTATGAGAACATATTAAATAGATTCTTGACTACATGGAATTTGAGGATTAGTAATAGGATAAATCTGCTCACTGGAGTAATGGATAAGACCTTTAAGAGTGCAGTTAAAGGGTCCACAATTAACTAGATAGTACTCTCAGGAACACTGAGAGATAGGTTAGATAATATGCATGTAATGTTTACAATTTAGTGATCATGCCCTTCTTTTTTGTGATCTGAATTGGTGGGGAAATACCAAACTGGTGGTGGGGAGAATCCCAAAGCCTGTTTTAACTAGGAATAGCGGCTATATATTAAAGTGGGACAAAGTGGACAAGGCTGACTTATTAACAACAGTCCTAATACATAAACATCTTGAGGTTATGACCTGTTTAGATGACAGTGCCACCCCGGAGCAGGTGTTGGGGGCTTTTGAGGAAGTTCTGGTTGGAATTAACCAACAGCTAACCCGCCCATCACGAAGTAGAGACCACTCCCAAGCGCAGTGGTTTGACACAAATTGCACAAAGGCTCTATCTAGTTTCCATAAAGCTTTGCGTATGGTCCCTAGAGATATCCTGCTTGTACAGGACTTGCGTGCCAAATATAAGGAAGCAAGATGAAGTAGATTAAAACATTTAAGAGAGGAAGCATGGGAGGATTTAAGTCAAGCATCTGAGAGGAAGGATAGTCAAGGGTTTTGGAAGGTAGTGAATGCCCCATTCCTAAAAGATGTTGGGGAGCCCTCGTTAGATATGCATATTGAGGAGGATGGATGGGTCACGCACTTCCAAGGTATTTTTCAAAACAGTAAAGAGTCTATAAACCATACCCGTAACTTGACGGTGGAAAATAATTCCCATCTGATTTTTGAAGTGGTAGAAGTAGAACGAACCTTGGCGCAGTCATGTTCCTGGAAGGCCCCCGGCCCTGACGGGGTCCTTGTTAATATTCTTTTAGACAATAAGTCGCTCTGGGGTCCCTATTGATGAATGTTTTTAATACTATAGCTAAAGTGGGTCCACCTACATCATGGAAGCACTCAATAAAATATATATATAAAATATATTTAAAAAGGGGACAGATCAAATCCAAAAAATGATGGACCCATATCCCTAATTGATAGTCCAGCTAAGTTGATGGAACAACTTTTATTAAATAGGTTAGAGGAATGGGTAGGGGAAAAGGAAGCCCTATCTGAGGCGCAGTATGGCTTCAGGAAGGGCAAAGGAACAATTGACCAGGGCTTGAATCTGATGGTGGCTGCTAAGTATGCAATGGCAAAAAAAGGCCAACTTTGTATGGCCTTTATGGACCTTTCCACCGCATACAACTGTGTGGCCCATAGTAAATTATGGGCCATTATGGAGAGTATGGGGCTGGATTTACCTATTATCACCTTTCTAGGGCAGCTATATTTAGGTGTTATCGTATGTGTCCGCTATGGCAGAGAAGGGGAGTGTACAAAACCTTTTAACATTGAAAGAGGTGTGAGACAAGGCTGCATCCTTGCTCTCTTCTTGTTTGCCCTTTGTACTAACAAACTGGATGCTGTGCTGGTTGAGAGTGCGAAGGATGTTCAATATGTTGAGGCAGCTCCCCTCCCAATACTCCTCTATGCAGATGATGCAGTGCTTTTAGCCTGGAATCCCCCCCCCCCGGCATTGCAGAGACTCATAGAGGAGGGTACATATTTTAAGGCTAGCCTGGACCTATATGTTAATGAGTCTAAATCGTTTGTGCTAATTGTAGGGGCACGTCCCAAGAAATCCCCAAGATTTCATATAGCTAACAGAAGGGTAGAAGTGGCAGAAACATTTACCTACTTGGGGATCCTTTTTGATTGTAAATTAACTTGGAAGGATATGGTGCTAATTAGTTACTCTCCTGGAAAAAAGCATTGCTGCAATCTTCTCTTTTTAAGAAAAAACTAGGATCAAAACCTATTCCTGAGATCCTAAAGATTTATTTAGCCAAAGCAAAGGCTTTTGCCACATATGGAACAGCGATTTTGGGTATGGTGGATGTAGAACCGCTGCAGCGCATGGAGGATGCATTTTGTAAAAGATTATCAGAGCCCCGTAGCTGCGCGAACTATATTTGTCATTGTGAATTAGGTTTACAATACCTTGGACATTCCATCAGATTGGTTCCTTTATTATTATGACATTCATTATGGAAATGGGATAGTGTTAAACTGAATCAAGTGGTGCTAAGGGATTGTTTAAAAATGGATTATGCACATAGGATACCATGGCTGAATTATATAGAAATTACTTTGTCAGCACTGGGTCTTCGTGTTCTATTTGATACCCCGTTGATGTGTGCCAGCTTCCCGAAGTCCAAGTTAAGAGATCTTTTTGGCAAAGGCCTCTGCGGATAGATGGGTTAAAGATAAAAGCACTATAGGTTTGTACCATTTGCTACCTTCTGTGGAGTATGGTGCGCAGTCTTACTTATCCTTTGGACAAAACCCTCAGCATCGGTATATTTTGATATGGTTTCATCTAAATTACGTCACGCTTACGATTGGTTTCCCTGCCAATATTCATTCACCGAATCAGCTCTCCCCCTGTCCCTGTGACGGGAAGTTGTTGCAGTCTAATCTGCACATTTTAGTATTTTTGCTCCTTTTATAGCCAACAACGGAGAAGGTTTATAGTGCCTCTTTTACACAAATATCATTTTATACAATGCCGGCCAGCATTACTTCTCATCCACCAGTTGGAAGATCCTTATGTGTATTATGCCCTTGCATCTTGTCTTTGGGCTGTTTTAAAGTGCCGACGATAAAAGTTGAAAGTTGACATTTATTTGCATAAGTTAATTAAAACCATTGCATTACAGTAAAGTGACAATTAAAAAAGGAACCATTGTTCGTGAAAGTTAAAAGTTCTGATAAAGTGCAATTGTTTGGAGCCGTTTGGGGCAGTTGTCTCATTTATTTCACTGCAACCGGTTCCATGTGGCAGTGTCGCCCATCTGGCTCTTCGATTTTCCTGATCTTGTTTCCTTTCTCCTCGTGGGTACTAGTTCTCTTGTAAGTTGCTTGTGCTTTGCAGCTTTATGGGAGATTATAACAGATTTTTGAAGGTTATGGTGCAAATGTTATGTGCCGTCATGTTCTCAAATTAACTTTTAACCGTTGCTCTGCTTTCGGCCCTGGTGGAGGATGACACCCGTCTAGCTCTTCAATTGTCCAAATCTTCCTTCATTTCTGTTCTCCTCAAACACCTCGTTTACTGTCGTTGGTCCTCGTTCGTTTGTAAAGTGCTTGTGCGTGTGCAATGCGATTTTATGCCAATTTAGCGCAGACTTCTATTTGAGTTAAATGGTTTGAGGTCTCTGGTCTCCATTGCTGCATCCATGGCTGGATCCGCAACCTTTACAGGGTCTTTATTTTTTTTTTTTGTTTTGATTTAAAGTAATCCGGGATCAGCTTTTGGACTTTGCGAGGTCTAGGACCAATGCGGGGCTGGAGAGCGTCCCTGATGGATTGTACAAATCTCCCACATCTGACGAAGTTCGCACCAGGGGTTGTGATTTGTATCCTGGTCGTGACTGCAGCACCATTAAATGCTATGCAAATATTTTAGCAAATGTCTTTGGTTGGTTATTTAATATCTATATGGTCCATGATAAGGTATTTTTGATGAAAACGTGTGGCTTAGATGCTTTTATAAAAGTTAAATGTATGGATCAGATTGACCACAAACAGGGACCAAGTATGGAGGGATTAAAAAGAGGTGGAAGGGGTGGAAGTGCTGTATCTGTATGTTTTGCACATTTGTCAAATGGAACTGCTGAAATATTGTTTCCATGTAGATCTAGGCGATATCTGGTTTTTAACATGTATTTTATTGATTATGACTAAATATGAATTCTATATTAATTGCTTTTACAACGGATACTTTTTAAGATACCTATTATATTGCTGTTTTTATGTCCTTATTTTTATGCATTTGAAATTATGCGAAATAAAGTTCTGACTGACTGTGTCACAGTGTTGGCCATCCTCGGAGAGGTGGGTGGCAATACTATCCTCTGACAAAACAAGTTGCATAAGTACCAACTGGGGTCATGATGGGACATGGCCCGAGATCTTTGTGTCACTCGAATTCCTCATATTAACTGTGCCTTGTTGGGTCTGCAACCCTCTGGTACTGACATCCGTTTCGCAAACCCATGTATTTAGCAATGTTGGGTTTAAAAGGCGTCGGTCACCCTTAGAATGTTGATGTTTTATCACATTCATATATTAAGTTATGTTTCTATTATACTTGGCAATAGGACCAAGCAATCGATGTTACTCAAACCCGTAAAGGTTTTGGCAGCATGGTAGATCTGTGATATGGCATGGCAGGTGACATTAATTTTACTCACATCTATGAAGTTAGTTATGTCAATAAGGAGGAAAAAATAAATTGATGGTCAGAAACGTAAAGACAAATATATCGACATTAGCTAAGAAGTCTAACAGAGCTGCTCGTACCGTTGTGTCCGGATTTGGGCCTAGAGACAGGAAGTGTTTATAGCTTGATCCAGCCTCGTTCAAAACAAATAGTTTGTACAAGAGAATAGTTGGTTCACCCAAGTGGTTTTATACAAACTGTGAGCAGTGTGTGAATTTCAATGTGGTCATTTTTTTGGTACATACGTTTAACTTAGTTTAACTAGGGCCCAGTGCTTATTTTGTAAAATAATAAGTGCCAGGGCCCTGACCAGGAGGCCACTGCAGCTTGCAGCACACATTGCCGCCAATGACAGTACCAAAACAACTACTGATCATCTCCCTCGACTGCAAGTGCAACAGTTCAGATTATTCCAGGTCCCCAAAGGTAAAGGAATGGTTGGGGAGGCAGGTATTAATTATTTTTAATGTATATTGCATTCATAAAGAGCCGTTGTTCTGCTCATCTCTAAATAAGATGAGCAGCGCCACCATGTGGCCGACTGTCATAAGTGCATGTTGACAATGAAGTGCCAGTGCAGAGCACCAGAAACCAATTAAGTGCCGGTGCCCAGCATCAGAAATTACCGGCTCAAATTAAGCACTGCTAGCTAGCGTCTATCTTTTCGGTGAGATTTATATTGTCTTTGGAAATCATTGTCCGCTCTGCGTAGGAAGCCGAGAAAGGCCCGCACGTGCAGATAGAAACATGCTCAGCTGTTTTCCAGCCGGATACAATGATTTTGGTCCCCATCATTAGTAACAGATCTGTAAGGAGTGGATTTGGCGTCATGATCCTCAACAAGGCAGGCGGTTCAGAAGTATGCAGGCACCAGAACCCCACTCCCACGATAGATGCAGTTCAGTGGGCAGATTTTAGCCTTGGTATTTGGGGACTTGATAGCTAATTCTAGCTCTAACGCATGTCCAAAATCTGTTGGTAGCAAACACTGTATTATCAAGCATTAGCAAAACCGTTATCTCTCGCCTTTATAATGCAAGCGCCAAGCACGGCTTTAAAAAAGTAAAACACATTTCAAAATACTAGAGGAAAAACAAACACACGTTAGGATATCCGAAAACTGTACACTGTATTCGATGTATTACATTTTTATAAATAGCATGGCATATTTTTCAAATATTTTTCACTTGGAAAAATATGAAAATAATTTAAAAAGAATAGGAGTCCGAATTTAAAGGAAAATGCTTGCCAATGCACAATTTACTTTCCATCGGAGTCAGACCCTTGAACCTCTTCAGTAGTCCAGAGAGCAGTTTTATGGGACTCTAGGAGAAGCGCCATACAAAGTGGCCTCAAATGCCAGCTAGGTGAGTGCAGCAGCTAGCCCCTCCCCCAGCACCTTAAAAGCCTTTGTATGCCAATGCCCGTGCTTTCGTGCAATATAGAGAATGCAGAAGATGAACCAAAAACAGCCCTTAAAGGCTTAAAATCTGCTTTTAGTCATACCCAGGCAAAAATATTCCTGTTGCTATGCTTTTAGAGACCAGCTTAGAGTGATTGGGAGCAACACAGAGTGCGTAGGATGGTATATAGGGAAGAAAGCAAGAAAAATGGAGTACTCTCGGAGTGCTGAATGGAAAATATAAAAGTAGTTCCATGAATGTGAGCAGTGGAAGGATACAACTCAGCCAAGGAAAAGAATGGTAAAGAGGATATGCTCCAAGGGAGGACCAAACATAATGAGAGAAAGGAAAGTAATCAAATAAGCAAGCAAGCACATGAGTGACAAAGCCAGCCAATGTAAACAGAGGGAGGGCTCTGGCGTCTGGAGGTGAAACCTAAAAATATGGGCATCCCCCTCACCAGCAAAACAGTAGCATTTGCCTCAGGAGGGCAGTCACTAGGCCTCCTCATCAGAATCACCCCCCCCCCCCCCAAAGTTGTGCTGTTTTGAACAAGCTACATACTGTGGTGTGTTTTTTTTAATCCCGGCTTCACTGTGTGTCCTAACTGTGGGCCTGATTCACAAAGGGCCTCTGCACTTGTGGCGGGCCCTCCGCATTGCAGTTACTCATTGCGCGACTGCAAGGCCTCCACCACGAGTGCGGAGGCCCTTTGTGAAACGGGCCCTGAGCGTGCACTTGAGCAATCATTTTTTATGCTCTGTTTAGCTCCTGTTTGTCCAAGCATTGGAAGCACTTCACATCATGACAAGCACTGATAGCAAGTATATGTAAGAAAACTTGACTGAAACACTAAACACTTTGTATATAGCCCCTGAGGAAGACAGTGACCAGTCTCATAGTTTATTCACACTGGGAAAATAAATTAAACCTTGAAAGAAGCAGTTGTGTTTTAATCTTGGGTTTCCTATTGGCCAAACTGTTTGATCTTGGGCACATAATTTTGTCTCCATCCTGTTGTCCCTTTACCTGCCCAAGGCAGTTTTCATTCATACAGGATTATGATTAAATCCGTTATTTTGGTTAAATGGGTATAGTAGACCTGTAATGACCTCCTGGACCACCACTCTGCTCAATTAACGAAATACCATAATGCATTATTTCAATGGCAAAATGATACAAGTTGAACGGTTGTGACTGACTAACATGGCAATCTTAGGGTGGAGAGTTCAACTCAGCTGCAGCCCATCCATATGGGCGGAGGGGCCACGCCCCCACCTTTTTCCCAGTCAGAGGGTGTCTGTGAGGCTGAACAAAGGTCAGCATGACACACACTCTTCTTGTTCAAGTCAGGCAGCTAGGAGCTAGACATGTGCTAAATGTGCATTCTCCTGGCTGCATGAGCTTTACTTTTGCCAAGCTGAGGGTTTCACAGCCCTGTGTACGTGACCTCCTCAGCCTGGCAAAAGTACCTTGAGGCCCTCCCCCTTGTGATGAGGGGGAGAGTCACAGATTGCCTTGGACCGGAGTGCTTCAGTTTTAAGCCCCGAAGTGCCCAGGGCCGAGTGCCAATCAGTGACACCTCATCACAGAGTGGGGTGCAGTTAACAGTCTCACTGACCCCATCCCACTATGTGACAAGTGAGGGACTGCTGCCTTCCATCATTGGCCTACCCAGGAAGGCAGCAGCCCCAACCCTCCTGGGACCTCCATGGCTTCCCTCTCAATATTGAAGGTAAGGTTTATAGGTTTTTATGTTTGGTGCGTGCGTGTATGAATGTATTTGTGAGTGAGTGTTGTGAATGGGTGTGTGTGTGTTTTTGCAAGTGTGTGTGAATGCATGGGTGTGAGTGAGTGTGTGTGTGGCCCCCATTCCCCCCTCCCTGATAAAATTACTGGCCGCAACTGGTTCAACTGCAGTCGGGGCAGATTCCGCCTTCCATCCTTCAGGAGTCAGTACATTGAGTGCCATGAGCTGGTTAATAGTAACATATATTCTTCACATTTCTTAGAAACAGCAGAAGTGCAATATGAATAGCTCTTGAAAAATGAGCACTATTTTTATCACTGTTTAGAAACAAATTCTGTCTATGTTTCTATTGTACATTAGGCTGACAAAGTTAGGTTGATACCTTCCAACATAGTTGTGGTGGAATCTAGATTCACGAATTCACAAAGGTTGTATATTCCTTTTTTACAGACAGTAAAATTGGTTAAATGTATTATTAGTCTGCTTAACAAATTGTATGGTTGTTTCATCAACAGGTCCTGGATGGATTATTGACACAATTTCACCATCCTAAAGGCTTCCGGGCAGACCTTTGCTACTATAGGGCTTCTCTGCTTGCTCGTGGTGTTTTACCATAGATGTTCCCATTCTTTCTTATTAGTATCCCTAAAGATCTCTAAGCATGCGGCCCCAGGCTGTACAGTGAGCACCCCATCGTTAATTGAATTTCCCAGTTTTAATGTCTGCCAGGGGAGCGATCTGTAGTGTCTGTGTGAGGACAGAACAAACACAAGGAGATGATGGACGGAGCGCTGAAACTTTTCAGACACTCACCCACAGTCACAGATCTGGGTTGAATCCATCATCATTCTTTAGCTCACTTCGCCACCTCAGTTCAGACCCAGCTATATACAAATCAGTCTTGACCCTGTGCCTCATGGGAACAGTCCAGCCCGAACTGCCAAGCCAGGTCTTCCCTGTGTGAGGACAGAAACCTATAGTGTGCCAAAGCTGGTGTGATTGATCCAAAGTCTATTGATCAGTAACTAGGCTGTCATTCTACCTTCCCTGAAGAGAGCTATTAAGCTTCGATCCAGCAGGTGAAGACTTGTACAAGTTTTTAAAGCTAAAAGTTTTATTCTATAAATTGCGTCGATTGTATGCTCTGAGTTTGCCCTCAGTAATCTCGAGTCTGGCTATGTCTGATTATTTAGCAACCAAAGTTTATAAATTGCGCTTGGACAGGGGCGGCTGCTAAACATAACAGTCAGAGTTCAGGAAGTTACGTTGGTGGCAGCATGCAGTGGTCCCCTGGACCACTGTCTACTCCGCCCACAGCCTCCAGTCACCATTTCATTTTGCAAGTGGATACCACCTATTTTCCCAGGTCAGTATCTGATAAATGGGTAGCAACTGAAGTAAGGTTGAAAACTATTGATGCTTTCCATGCTGAATGCAAACAATAAGGGGTGGCCCTTTTAGTGGCCCTTCCCTTGGTGATTTGGTGTGGTTCACAAGGTGCACTTTGCATGTCCGAAGGACTTTTCCAACCTGCAATGTCACATTTGTACATTGGGACACACCATTTTGTAGTCGCAAAACCTATGATTTTGTGAACAGCAGTCTATGCAACCGCAAAATAGTTTTGTACTTTGGGCTTTGCTTCCTGGAACAAACTGCAGAATCTGACATTAGTTTCTTCTAGTATATTGTGGACTGACGTCATGCTGTAGCTGTGATGTCATAGTGCAGACAATCGCTCTCCTGGCAGTCTATGTAAAGGATGGTACTTGTGCAATGTTTCCTCTAGTAGAGGGTTTCTACCAGTCAGCTCACAGTCCTACTGAAGCATGGGCCTAGCTGCTCACAGCCCTACGAGGCCTTGGCGCAAGCAGAGCATTGACACAGAGAGCTTGGGGGTTAGTAGTTCACATGCCTTCTAAGCCATTGAGCCTGAGACTCACAGCAGCATTGAGCTATATAGGGCCAGGAGCTCACAGTCCTACTGATCACTGAGGCCAGGAGGGCACAGCCCTATTGAGCTATGGGGTCAGCAGCTCAGAGTCCTACTGAGTCACGGAGCCAGAAGCTCACTCAGATCCCTGCCACTCAGTCAAAGTGTAACGGGGCTGGCGAAGACAACATGTAATATGACCAAGAGAAGGAGGTTGACATTGTTCTTAGTAGAGTGAAGATTTTGGGAACACACCTGCATTTGCCTAGAGAAGGTAGCAGTGACGTCGTGTCTGTAAGATCTTGGCGCGGGTGGACTTTGCCAGGTGAAGGGTCCTTGTCACCGGCAGCACACTACACTACGGAAATCACATACATGGATACTGTTAAAGTTATTACACATGCAGTTGCAGGTGGTGCCTGGCTCTGGCTCGAGGACCTTTCGGAATCCCGAGCCCAAAACGAGTTTAGCTTTCACGTGGCTGCTGCCTACCACCAACTCTGGTGCCTCATGCGCCAATAATTATAGACAGAGCAGTAACCTTTGATGTAAAAAGGGGCGAGAGAAAGACACACCAATCAAGTGGCTGAAGTGCGCAATGTGGAACCAGATAACCTCTGATCGGTTCTGTCCTCCACGCTTAACCATATTGTGTGATCCTAGGCATATATTTTATTTTACCCAGCCTCCATTTTTTTTTTTCTTTATCACATATGAGAGCACCTTCTACTAAGTGAGTTTAGGGTGTGCTCGGTACAAAAACCTCTTGTGTTTGACTTAATAGACAATAATGTTGCTCAGTCCATAGTAAGAATCTAGCCCATACAGTCAGACACAGAGTACACGTGACAACTGACTTACCTCTTAGTTCACTAACGGCATTGTCGTCAGGTAGGAACATTTCTAAGTTCATGTAAAAAACTCTTTTAACGAGAACCTTGATGCAGTCAATATCATCGGCTGTAATACGGTAAAATGCTGCCTCTAATGCCACCTCTAATTCGCATGCAGAGCGTGTTCAGCACCTTGGAGAGCGCCCTGCACGGTGTCTTTCTGCCTGGGCGAGATGAATGAGGGCCTCTGACGGGTTTCTATTGCCTTGCAACGGAACGTTTTTGACTTGAGTCGCACTTTCAAGGCAGCAAAGGTTTTTGTGACCTTAAAGAACCACATTTTTCCTTTCAGAACTCGTCTATGAGAAATCCCTCTGGTGCTTGACATTCACATCTTTATCTTCAGATCTCGAATAGGTCTGAGGTATGTTCTATTAAATTTGCTAACTCGGGCCTCATTTGCAAAGGGTGTTTGCGTTGGCGTACCTCAGGGGCTTGTTGAGCTGTATTAAGCCCATTTAACGATTCAGAAAAGGTATTCCGAATCGTTATACCATAAGGAAACGGTATTTGGAAGGGATGTGCTAAGGGCGTCCCATCCATCCATTCTCTCTCTCCCTTTCTCTCCTCTCTCTTCCCCCTCTCTGATGACTTTCTCTCTACCTTCTCCCGCCCCCTTTCTTTCTCTCTCTCTTAAGGTCTCCCTGTGTCCACTGCAATGAAACTCAGAGAGCTCTGGAAAGTAACAGACGCACAGGGAGCAGGCCAGGGCTTTCAAAAACCGGCCTCCAATGGCTCCAACCTACTGGAAAAATGCCAGTAAAATAAAAAGCCAGTCGGGCCTTCTTTCTACATGTCCTTTTCCATATCTCTATCTCTGACTAACTCACTTCAAAAACATAATTCGTTCCCTCTCTTTCTCCTTTTACCGCTTCCTCTTACCACCTCTGCTTATGTTTCGTTCTGACTACCTCACCTTTCTCTATTTACTTTTCTCCCTACCTCATGTCTCTTACTGCCTCATCTCTTTCTCTACTCCTTTCTCCCTCTACTTTGTCTCGAACTATAGTGTTCTCTTTAGGTCTGGGTCCACTTCCTGTACCCTGTCCGACCCATTTCTCTATCTCGGCAGGGTCAGAGGTAGCTGGAGAAGTGCACACACATGAAGAGAAGAGAGACAAGGCAGGAGAAGAGAAATTGGGAGAAAGTTATTAGATTTTAACAACTGGGAATGTGCAAAATCCTCAGAGCGGTGCTTTAATTTACACTGTTGCAGCTAAACACCTGTAGTGATAGGGATATATTTGTGATTACAAATATTCAGCAACTAAAGCTCCAATTTCAAGCGCTATATGCAAATGTCTTCGTTTAATATTATGCACTTGTACACTAAACTTCTAACGGGTCACCCTTAACATTATTTTCCTACAACGGGAGTAACAAGCTGGTTAGGCTCTGAATTCCATATAAAATATTGTTGTTGCAAGGAAAAAAATATAGATCCACACTCCAAAAGAACTGGCTTTGTCAATGCTTGATTATGCTCTCTTTTGGTACTGTTTAACCAATGGACACCTTGAGCTTTCAGCTATTTTCTGCTTGCCCCTGTTTCTGAAGGTTTAGCATATAGTTCAATATTGTTTGCGGCGGCTGGCACAGGTAAGCGCGGTGAGGCAGGGCGCGTCAGGGGGGAAGTCGACGGACGACGGAATAGGTGTTATTTATTTAATTAAACCTATTCCGTCATCTGTCGACTAACCCCCGCTCCCACCCGCCCCGCCGCGTTTACCTGTGTTGGCCGCCGCTGATTGTTTGGCATCATGAGGGCTTGAATGAGCCAAAAAGGGATAATACATTCAAAGTTGTTCCAAACAGGGGCCCCCCAAAGTATACCTTACCTGGAGGGCTACAGATCCTTCAGATGTCACTGGGACAAGTATCTAAGAGCCCTAGTATGGCTCCATGAGGAGGGCAGCCTGCAGCCGTGTCACACATTCAGAGGACCACAGCTCACAGTCACGTGTCCAACAGTTCGCAGATGACCCTTCGCTACTTTCTTTGTGTTCCTATGTGTATTATGGGCCATTCAGTTCTAGCACAGATGACCCCCTCCTCTGAAGGCAAGCCCTCTCGGGTTGCTGAAGAGGTACCAAGAAGACGTGCTCTGCCCTTGCCCAGGCCCCCTTTGTCGCCCCCACCCTGCCTCTTCCACCTTGTGCGTGTAGCCTGAGGTTTTAATACACAGCCTGCATCTTGTTTTCTTTGAAATTATAGAGACAGCTATTCAGAATGCAGTACTTGCCGGTTCATGCATAATCCTCGTCTCCAGGGAAAGAGGGAGGGAGGACGCGGAGGCTTCAGTGAGCAGACGTGGATGCAGATATGGTCTGGGGGAGGGGAGGCCCGAGGTAGGTGGAGGTATAAAAAGGCAATGTAGAGGGGAAAGAAGGGTGCAGAAGGGTAGAGTTTCTCACTGCCCTCCTGGTGGAGAAGAGCCAGTGGCTTTCCAGGCCAGGAACAGACCTGCTATTGTTAGTCGCAAATCTTGGATGTTCTCGATTCTAGACAGGGGCGCTGAATTCTCATTTTTCAAGGGTGTTAAATGTTCCAGCATCAAAGAACAAAGTGGTGAACCTGCTACAATAGGAACAGTGCAGCATGCCCTACCAGGACGAACTCCTCCAGACAGGAATACAAGCAACGCCAGGCCTAGACTGATTCTCAAAGGGCACGTTTATGTATAGTGTGGTACTGAGGGTGATAAATGATGGACTGCAGTGCAGCTCTAAGTGATCACCATTCCTTCCATCACTTTGCTGTTTGTTTCAGTAGATGCCCCATGTGCGACAGGTTCACCCATAAATGGGTACCAGGCTCGCTGTGCCACAGGGCTCAAGCTGTACCTCACTGATGATTCCTAAGCAAGTTGAACCCGGCCAGGGATTGCATGTGTTCTTGTCTGGATGAACATGGACTGTACTTTTCGGAGCAGAATCAAGACTGATTTGTATATGGCAAGTCTTGGTCTACAGTGGTGCGAACGGATGCGATCACCAGTGGCTAAAATTAATTAGAGCATTGGAATTTTGAGCGCTCCATTGAAAACAATGGAGTGCTCCCGGCTTCTAATGGATGGTAGAAGCCCGTAGCATCAATATTCCAATGTTTGTTCACAGCAGCAGCTGTGAACAAAGGCCTCATGGAGCCTGAGGGGATTTCAACCCCCTCGGACTCCGTGACGCCTTTGTTTTACAAATTTGAACAATCTGCCCTCTAGGGGCGGAATGTTCTAATAGCCTTAGAACCCTCCGTAGCGGGCTCTACCGGCCATTAAAGGCCAGCTCCCTTGTTAAAGGCCCTCGCCTTCGGCTCGGGCTTTTAGCGCTGGAGCGGGTCTTTAATGGGCTCTAAGGCTATATTCAAACATTCCTTCCATCACTTTGTTGTTTGTTGCAGAATTTCTAGGCATGGCGGCATTAGAATTCCAGGCCTGAAAGAGATTAGAATTCCAGATCTAGTGGTTTTCAAATTCCAGACTTGGGGGGGGTTTTAGAATTGAAGACCTGTAAAATATTGAAATGCCAGAAATAATGGGTGTTAAAATTCCTGACTTAATGGTATTAGACCTTCAGACCTGAGAGATACTGGAATGCCAAAACTGTTGTGATAAAACTCCAGAATTTGGGGCGGTTAGAATTCATACCCGTGAGGTTTTGAATTCCAGACCTTGGATGTTAGAATTCCAGACTTGTGAGACAAAAGTTTTTTTTATTTTTTTTATTTCAGATATGGGAATACTAGAAGTCTACACATGAGAATTATTGGTTTTCCAGACTTGGGTGATTTGTTCTGAGTTCCAGAACAGGGGAGTTAGAATCCCAGTCCATGAGTTGTTAGAATGACAAACGTTCGACGATTTGAAATTCCATTTCTAGGGTGTTGAAATTCCATTTCTGGGTGGTACTGGAAGGTATTTGAATACCAGACCTGGGGATGTTCGAATTTCAGATCTAGGGGTGTTAGAATTATATGCCCGACAGGAGGGGTAGAATTCGGAACCTAGAGGTGTTGGAATTGTCCTAGGGGTATTTCCAAATCTGGTGGTGTTGAAATTCCCTATCTGCTGATATTGGATTCCAGAGCTGGTAGTGTTGGATTCACCGCTCTGGGGTGCTGGGATTTTAAGCCTGAGGCAGTTGAACTTGTTTCTGAGAGGTGCTGTCATTCCCTCTATCGGGGATTCTTGGTTTATAGTCCTTGGATTGTAGGATTTCTATGACAGGACGTTTGCATTTTGATTCCAGGGATATTGGATTTCCATCACTGGGGTGATGTTTGGTTTCTTGCCTGGCTGTATTTGACTGCCAGCTCTGCAGATATGAGGTCTTAGAATTCCAACCTGCCTATGTTGGATTTTCATCCGTGGTGTTAGATTTCCAGGTCTGAAGGTTTTGGATTTCCAAGCCTGAGCATGATGGATCTTCAAACTTGTGGTTGTGAGATTTCCAGGCTTGAAGTTGCTGGATTTTGAGGCCTGAGAGTGTTGTATTCCCAAGCATGGGTTTATTAGATTTCCAATCTTCAGGTTATTGGCTTGTCAAACCTGTTGATATTGGATTTCCAGGCCTAACTTGGTGTTGGATTTCCAGGCCTGTGGGTGTTGGATTTCCATTCTGTACTGATGGGTTTTTTTTTCGTGGGGGTGTATATCTAGTTTTACGGTAGTAGACAATAATGCTCAGCCTGACCAGAATGTGGGGGTAGGGGTAGGGGTGCGTGAAGGCCTGACTGCGCAGTGTGCTGGGCCGGGCAGTGCGGGGGAGACGTTTTCCTCCATCCTCCGCTCCAGCTGTCCCTGGCCCTCCGCAGCGCGTCCCGCAGAGACCAGGGATGCAGAGGGGTTGCTGCGAGCATCCTCCGGGATGAGGAAGCAGGTGAGGAGGAGCGGGGGATGGGCGCAGCAACGCGTCCAGTTGGACCGGGAGGCTGTGTGTGTGTGTGTGTGTGTGTGTGTGTGTGTGTAGGGGGGGGGGAGGGGAAGGCGGGGGTTGACCCGGAGAGGGTCGATGAGGTAAGGAGGACAGAAGGCGCGAGGACAGAGACGGGGAAAGTGTGGGGGCTAGTGACGAGGCAGGGGACGGGGGAGCAAGGGTGGCAGCTTGGGGTTTCGGGAGGGAGGGGCATTTAGGCGTCTCGCGGGGAGGGGGAGAATATATATTTAAAGAAACAGAGGTTATGCTTTCTGATGCGGTTTGAATGGATGTTGAGAAATATATTAAATGAGAATGTAGCCGAGAGAGGGAAATTAAAAGAGAGGAAGCAGATCGAGCGAGTAGGGGCTAAAGGGGAAGATACATTTAAAAAGTCAGAGAGAGATGGAGGGAAATTCGAAATGTGAAAATAATTAAAAGGAGCGGAGGCGAAATATGTTAAAAAGATTTAAAGAGGGGGGAGAGTCTGGTTTAGGAACGTTAAGAGATAGGACTCTCGGGAAGAGAGTTTTTAAGAGAAATAGAAAAGTCAGGGGAGGACTAGATTCAAAGGGGTGGTAAGAGAGCCGCCGGCTGGAAGGAGGGAAATACATCTTTAAAGATAGTAATAGGAGGAAAGCGCCGTCGTCCTCACCGAGCTTTCTTTGAAGGACTGACTGCATGGCGTAGAGCAGCGAGAATACCTATTTCACCCAGAATAGGCAGTGGGGCCACAACACGAACGTTGAGAACAGTGGCGTAACCAGGGCTTTAAGTGGAATGAAACAACTAGGGGGTCTCTCAAAGGGGCGTGGCTAATGTAATTAAAGGCGTGGCTTAAAAACATGGAAGCTAAAAATCTGTGCTTAGCATAGTGTGCCGCCCGACTTGTATTTTGCTGTTTCTGTCATTGCATCCGGATATATGATACAACAAGTAACATCATACCTACAACAAGTCAGGACTATTGACTTTGTCAATGGTTGTTAGTTGCATAAGATAAATAAGCAACAACTATGGCTTGTATATAATATTGAACAAGCATTTGCAATGCAATCGGTCTCGCCTTTGGGACCTCAAATGTATTTAGCTATGCATCACATTAGCCTGGGTGCTGAAACATCTACTGTTCTTTAACATGGAGGGAAAGTAAGCACCAAACTGCGTGACACACCAGCAGGGTTGGATTGGGATTAAAAAGTGGCCCACATTTGCATATTGCCTTTCCGCAAACACTGCTTCAGCGAAATTTTATTTGAAAAAAAAAAGGGTGGGGGGGTTAAAAAAAAATGCACGGATTAGTTTACACTGGTGAAACACACCTGAAAACAAGTGAGGCCACTTTTGCTCAGGCCCCCTGCCCCCGCTCGATATGCTTACACGAATGGGCCAGCCCAGCAAGAAAAAGGGGATGACACCTGTGCCCATTGATAAAAGGGAGGTAATGGACGCCCATCTGCCTCCAGAATGGCCACTCAGGCACCCACTGGGCTGCTGGCGGCATCGAACAACGTAGAAACCACCCAAATCGGCTACCCAGGCTGCTCAAAAAAGCAGCCCACAGCTGGACCTGGACACCGTCCCCTCGGGCATTGCCCGAGTGCCCGCATTACCAATCCGATGCTGCACACCAGGTATGGGAACACATGGAGGGAAATATTGCCTTTCAGCAGGAAATGGTATAGCCCAAAGCTCTGTTTTTAATATAAAATCAGGGCCTTCGGTGGTCATATCACTGAAAATACAAGATTTGATAAAAATATTGTCGTCTACGGGTGCTCGTGGAAGACAATTTCTATGGACTGGAATCTAGAGAATGCTAAAGTGATTCTGGTATTTTACTGACCTCTGCTGGTCGTTTTCTATCAAGACAGTTAAATAGAGGCAGTTGAACAGAAAAAAAAAGTCACTAAGCGGAAGCAGGCAAGTCCTAGGGCTGATCTCCAGAGCCCACAAAGTACATACACATATAAGTATATACTAAAGTATATACAAGAGGTCTTGAATGCTCGACCTAAAAAGCTTCCACTTAAAACCCTGGTGACACCACGACAATGTGCTGCTCCTGAGTTTCAAAAAGTGAAGGGAAATCCAGAGAGAAAATGACTCTCTTTAAAGGATTTCCCTTCTCCTACAACGCTCACCTGGCATTCCGTCATGACTTAACTTCTCCACTAGTGAGAAGTGAGCAGTGTGAGCATGCGCACATCGATGTGCCTGCTGTCACTGCAGTCCGGAAAACAATGGACCGCCTGTGCCAGGGCACAAAACCGTGCCCGGTAGAGACCCGTTTCGAGGCCCCCTTTAAAAAAATGCCGGTGCTCCGGTGAGACCCAGCACACTTAAAGCCCTGGGCGTAACACAGGCCCACGCGGGGTGGGGGGGCGAGCTGCAGGGGGCCCCCTCAGCACAGTACTCTGGCTGAGAGCTCCGGATTAAATCCAGAGCAGGGGCCCTCCATGTACCTTGCAGGGGGGCCCCCCTCAAGTTTCGTTACGCATGTGGTTGAGAACATGCAGCAAAATGGACATGCAGGGAGCAAGAAACCAGCCCAGAGAGCGTCGAGAACATAATGGTCTCCAAACACACACCGGGCACTAAAGAACGTGTCCTGGGAAGTTCTGAGGGTAGATAGAGCCACGAAGAAGCAGATCAGATGCATCAGGGCCGGATCTAGGATTTTTGGGTCCCGGGGCGAAGGGGAATGTGCAAGGCCCCTCTAATTTGCAAAAGTGACACCTCCAAGGTTCCGGAAGGCGCTTTGTGGAGACGCCTCCTGGGCCGCAGCTCCTCCTCTCAGCCACCTACAAGCACATCTTTTACAGCTCATAGGCTGAAGGTGTGAGAATTGCTTGTGGGCTGAGAGTTAAACCTGTGGGGGTGCTAAAGTGCTGGACAGTGGGCATCCCGCAGTGTCTCTGAATGGGCAGCCGGGCAGGAGGCCTAATTGCAAGGCAAACCTGCAAAATGTGTCTCCTAGCAACTTGGACAAGTGGAAGTGTCCCCCTCCCCTAGGCCTTCTCACACCATCCCTGAGAGGGCCCCCTCCAATTAGCCCAATTGCAAGGAAACACCTTTCTTTCAATTGGATCGGCAGGGGTACATGAGGACTGGTGGTGTGTTGCAATTGTGCGGGGCCCCATGCTGGTAGGCTGAGTAGGAGGCCCTGGGCAGCTGCCGCCACTGCCCATGTCTAGCACCGGTCCTGAGAAGCATGGTGTACCGCCAACTCTCTCCATTTCTTTGTTTTAATCCTCTGCTCCCCCCTCTTCAGTAGAGCTTCCCTCATGCCCCCCTCTCTACCAATCCGGCACTTTCTGCTGTCTGCACCTTCATCTTGCTGGTCAAGCTGGGCTTTCCACTATTCTCATACTGTCAGAATTGGCTGCTCCTTTTGATGCAGCGGACTGCTTTTTGCTTTGTCTTCTTTTGGTACCTCTGGCATTGCTCTATCTTGATTCTCTTCTTATCTCCTTTTGCCCAGATTCTGTTTCTTAGGCAAATTCTCTTGTCCCTTTCACCTTCTTCTTTTTGGGGTTACCCAGGGGTCAGTCGTTGGCCCCTTTCTCTTTTCATTCTATACTTCTCCCTTCTCGGGGATCTTCCCTTCCTTTAACCTTTCGCACCACCTTTATTCCAATGAGTCCCAGCTCACCTTCTGTTGTCTTTCACCCAACCTTCATGCCACAGTCTCCTCTTGTCTTTCCGTGATTAACTCCTGATTGTGCTCTTACACATTACATCTCAACACCTCAAAGACTGGAGTTATTTTCTTCCTTGCAACCTCTCCTGATTCTGCTCTTTCTTTATCTTTTTTTACCCTACTTATCTCTCCTTTTCCCCTTCCACTCATAATCTTGGTGTTATCTTATATTCAGGTCTTTCCTTCTCTCTATACATCTTCACTATTTCCCTCCCCTTTTGCTTTCAACTGCAATATCTTCATAAGATTCGACCACTCCTGACATGCCAGGCACCAAAACCCTTATTTTCATTCATATTTTATTCCGCCTTGACTACTGTCTCACCCTAATGATTGAGGTCCCTGTTTCTTTCCTCTCTAAAATTGGTCCTCAGCTTTGCCGCTCATCTTCTCTTTAAATTTTCCCCACTGCTGGACCCTCTCCCCATCTTGTCCCTCTTCACTAGCTATCTTTTTGTCTTCAGTTCCACTTCGCATGCATCTTCTGCAAATGTCTTCAGGGCCTTGCCCCACCTTGCCTCACTTCTCTTGTTCGGCTATGTGTTCCTTTCGTTCCTTTACTTCTGCCTCTCGTTTTAGCCTGGTCCTCCTCCTTATGAGCCCCGCTCAGTTGAAGTTGTTTGCCCTTCTTATCCCTGAGTTGTGCAACTCTCTCTGTCACCTCCTTGCAATTTTTGGGGTATTTCTTAATTCCCATATCTTCCATGATAGTCTCTGTGACGCATTCTAATTCCCTCTTCTGCCATAGCTGCACCACCTTCTTTTTGCTCCTCTATCATTCTCTTTATTATTTGCAGTTTTAATGTTTGCTTTGTGTTTCTTTTGTACAGCGCGAAGGCGTGAGCACTCTTTAAATGAAATAAATGAGCATCCAATCCATCATGGACAGAGGGGAAAACCCCACACTCAACCTGCTATACCTCTCAGCGGCTTTCAACACTGTGTCCCAATGCACCCTCATTGCCAGACTCCAGGACTTAGGAATCCATGGGACTGCCCTGATTTGGATCGCCTCCTTCCTCTCCAACAGGACTCAATGAGTCAGACTCTCCACTTTGTCCTCTGAACACAAAAAGCTTGTCTGCAGAGTCCCCCAGGGCTCCTCCCTCAGCCCAACCCTTTTTAACATATCCATTGCTCCCCTTGCCTGCATCATAAGAGCCCACAACCTCAGCATTGTCTCCAACGCTGACAACACTAAACTCATCCTCTCCCTCACTGACACGAACACCACCACCAGGATCAATCTCACCACCTACATGTCCATCATAGCCAGCTGAATGCAATAGAACTGCCTTAAACTCAACACTAACAAAACGGAAATCCTGATTTTTGGAAACAAGAGCTCCCCCTGGGACTCCTCCTGGTGGCCTCCCTACCTAGGTCCGATACCCACCCACACAGACGACGCCAGAAACCTCAACATCATCCTTGACAACAAACTCATTATAAACAAACATGTCAATGCCATGAGCACTTCTTGCTGCCTCACCCTTCAAATGCTTCACAAGATTTTCAAATGGTTCCCCAAGCACACAAGACACCCAGGCCCTCATAAACAGTAGACTCGACTAGGGCAATGCACTCTACATTGGCATCTTCAACCAGCTAACGCAGAGCCCAGACCATCCAAAACACCACCATCAGACTCATTCTAGACATCCCCTGAAGCGCTCGCATCACTTCTTACTTTACTAAACTACACTGGCTTCCCATCCAGAAATGCTATAAATTCAAGCTGCTTATCCACGCCTATAAAGCCCTGCAGAACACAGGACCAGCATACCCAATGACTGACTTCAACTCTACCAACCTTCCAGACAGCTACGCTCCACCTTTCTCTCCCTTGCACGAGTTCCCCGAATGCGCAGAAGCAAGTCAGGAGGGCACACCTTCTCATTCATCGCTGCCAAGCACTAGATCGAACTTCATCAACACATTAGAACTGCCACTCCACCACTCAATTTCCACAAAAGACTGAAGACCTGGCTGTTCATCTAGGAGCTCTGCCCGACCCACACATCCTGCTGTGGCGCCAGGATACCCACCGACATAACATAGCATAACATACTCCGTTTTGAGCGGAGTAAATGTACATTTAAAAAATACATTTACTCTGGGGCTCAGAACTTTCGTACAGTACCCAGGGGCCCTTCATATTTTTGGTGTTGTCCTACAGTATTTTGCCAACTTACACATATTGACAAAAATGGTGTTGAGGCGTTAAATAACATGCCAAACTTATGGAGTTTTTCTTCCACGTGAATATATCTATTTTCTCATAAACTCGGTGAAGAGAAGTCGATAGCTTCTGGGGAGATGGTGTATAAGAGGTTTTAAAGTACAACGATTTTACTCCCTCTTTTTTCCCGATCCCCTCTCTTATGATGTGGTGAACAAGCATACATTGGAGCAGGTAATGTGGAAAGCACTAATAGGAATCTGGGAAATCGAGGGAAAGACCTTTCCCTATAGTGATAGAAGTAATTCAAAATATAGGTGCCATGTTAGAATGGGATCACTGACTTTATCTTATCCAAGAAGTAAGTGGAGGTACGACTAAAACATCTTTTCCATGAGAGGAGGGCCCCCGTAGGCAGGTCATACCAGAGATCATTACATTCTGGCATCCCTGTCACAAAACCAAAAAGGCTGACAATTCAGACCAGGCCTGTCAGAAGGAGTTTGAAGGATATACATACCTAGTTCAGCTGTATGATACAAACCTTGATTTTAGTAAGAAGTCTGTGATCCATACGGGAGTGCCTGTGTAACAGGGTTCATCTTTGGACCACTTCAAAGTCTCAAAGGGGCTAATAGTCACCAAAGGCCTTGAACAAGAGGAATGTCCGGATAACTGTCAGAAGCATTTGGAAGGAATTGGACTCATGCAGGTACTAGTGGGGAGAAATGGACAGCAGGAAGTAAGGGCTTTCCTTGGCTACCAGGTTAGTCCAGGGACCCAAATAGAGGCAGCTCTCAGAAAAGAGAGATTGCTCAAGAATTCGAGACCTTCCTCTGCGTTTGTCTGATAAACCTGCCAGGGGGACGCCCTGCAATCCTGCAGGGAGGATGTGACAAAAAGACCACAGTAGCCCCGAGGTTAAAAAAACATTATCCTGGAATAAAACTGAATTGACGGAAAGACTACATATGGGGAACGTATTTTGAGCATCCAGAGAACAGCAAGGTCTGATGCCTACAGCAGATGCCCTCAGTTTTACAGTCTTTGGGGTTGGTTTATAACCACGAAAATTCCCGAACTGGGCAAGAGAGAAAAGAAAAACACGCAGCAGGGACTGAAAGCATCACAGCAATCCCACCGCTCTAGAGTACATGGGCAGTAACAGCTCAAAACCAGTCACGAAAGGGCAAGACCTTAAGAGGAGGGGCCTAAGTCCTAAAATCGTATATAACAAAGAAGGCATTTACTTTTGCATTAAGTCCTAAATACAATTACAATGGAAGCCTTTGGCCAGAAGTTATTCATTAGAAAGTGTTTACAAAGTTCTCTTGCAACTCCACTCTGTAACAGAGTACAATACTAAGAATCCATATGAATGAATTGCATCACCAAGTGGTGGCACAAGTTCCACTTCAAAGGCCACTTACTGGCTAACAGTGGTTTGGTCTCAGTTACTTGTGGAGGGATGATAATGGGGCTCAGAGCACCTTCAAAGAAGCCTGTTGAGAACTTCCGGTAGAGGAGCACCCAAGGAGACGTCTGTGCCCACCGCTGGGCGTGTAATGTGCAAGGGCAAACCTTGGAGACAACACAAGTCCTGGGGCAGTGACTGGCGGTTCAAATAATAACTATGGTATCACTTGAGTTAGAACCATATTTGATAGGACTGAGAACCCTTGCACCCATCCTACCACTAAACACCACCACCCATTGCAGGCCGCAAGTACGTACTCAGAGACACAGCCTGGTCACAGCGGAAGATGTGGATGAGGAGTCTGCAGAACTGAGGAAGCATGCCATGGAGACTGTTGCCATTGCAGGAGGGGTGAGGTGGCATTCCACACAGCAAGAATACCCCAGAAACACCAATGCCATGCAGGGGGCTCGAAGTCACTGATACGCCAGCTCTACTTTTATGGTGCAAGCTACTTTTGTGGGGTCCATCATTTCTCTCTTCTCACCCAGCCACCACAACTGCCATCAATTCGCAATCAGAGAAAGACCTTTAAAAAGGCACAGTCACGGGAGCAGTCTCTCTGTCAGTTCTGCAGTATGAGATTCTACCTGTTAAAACTGCTTCTGTTGACCCGACCTGCTCCTGCTTTCCTGGCTTGACTACTTAGGTATTTAGATTTAGTATGAACCTTGTTTCAAGTTACTCACTTGCTTTCTTTCCTCCTTAAGGAGAGTTCCTTTTGTTCTTGTTCTACCCTACGTTCTACCCCTCTACTGCTCCCTCCAATGTGACTCCTTTCACTCATGAGCCAGTAAAGGTATCCATAGGGGGTTCCCTATGACACTCACTTATATTTAGGTCAGATTCATGTCATTATTAGAGAGATTGATCACAATTTCTCCAGATTTGCTGCTGGGGATAGAAGTTAGAAGCATTGTATTCTGGATCAGGGGGATCACCTGGTAGGTCTGGTTGTGGGGTGGAGGTGAGTTATACAGAACACAGCCTGATTTTGTACCATGAGGACATCTTATTGGTTATTGCTTCGTCTCGTTACAATTCTCTTGGTATCACTGCTATTTGTTCTACCTATGGGAGGACCCTATGCTGTGCAGGCTGGTATAAGGGCGAGCAGTGGTTCCTCAACAGGATAGGGAGGAGCCTCGTCCCATCTACTCTCGAGAGTGTTTCTGTCTCAGGTGGAACACAGGAAATTCACCTTCCAACCCTCCTGCTGCCCTTCTCCTGCTTACGCTTGCTGCTCTTTCCTGAATGGTCTGCCACGCGTCTCCTGTCTGTGCCTTCCTTCCCTCTACCCCCTGCTTCTGCCACCCTTCTGTCTCTGCCCACCACCCATCCTTTGAGACCGTCGTGCAGCCATAGTCCAAGTGTCCAGCCTCATTCACTCTGTGATGGCCTCACTCTCCACCGTGCGGAGACAGTTTAGTAGAATCGCAGCTTTTGCCCCAATGGCTATGCAAAGATTTCATGACCTATCATGTACAAAGGCACCATCTCTTTAGGAAACCTTCGGACTGGACTGAGAGGGTGGGCTTCAGAGTGAGGGGACTTCTTTAGAGCTACTTTAGCTGCCTCATCCTTTAACTCCTTGATCAGGTCAGTGTCTACCTTCTTCTCAAGCTTAAGTCTCTCTTTCTCCAGAGCTTTGTTCTTTTCCTTGTCAGCCCTTTCTTTCTCTCTTTTTTACCTCTCTCTTTCTCTCTCTCCAGACCCCTTCCACTGCTTTTTCCCTTTGCTGAGCTAACTTAAGAAAGCTTAGGTTAGCTCAAACGTAAACTGTGTAACCTTCTCCTCAACCAAACGTTTTAGCTCTCTGGATATTGAGATCTAGTTATGTCAGTCTCACGGCTTCTGCAAATTAGCACTGCCTTAAACAGCGAGTCCTGGAGTAGGCAGGTGTCATGACCTAAGAAGCAGTGGATAATTGTCCTGTGAAAGCTCTGCCTCAGGACTCCCTGATTTTAAAAGCCTGTGTGTGCACCCTCTAACTGTGATGTCCTCACTGGTCACTACAGTAGTGTCGAAAATTCCCTCATTATTGAACTGGGACTCTAACACGTAGCTGATTTGCTGATATTTTAACTTACCTCTGGTTTAACCCCTTGGCACTTTACATCTTTCTTATACTCTCAATTACTAATCCCTGCAGTCCAGCCTCTTCCTATTGGCTAGCTGCCATTTTGCTTCCAGTGCTGTATCTGGAGTTCTGGACTTATTAAACTGCGATCAGGGTCTCCTCAGACTAGACTCTAAAGATATCCACAGTTTTCCCTTTAATTTGAGAACCTTCACCTGGGGTCCCAATTCAGTCAGGAGTTTCCAGATTTCAAGTATGCCAATTAGTGGTCTCCACCACTGGTGGCCTGGGGTCAGAGTACTGGTGAGCCCAAACTGAATGAGTAAGTGATCCTTTTAGCACTTGACTTTCTCAAAGTAGAGGGGGATCCATCCAAGGCTTACTCAAGGAGGCAATGTAGGTTTAGACATGTATAACAGAGTTAACACAATAACCAATAATGGTAATCAATACAGCCACATTTCTAGTCAGACCTTCTCTTTACAAAGAAAAGTACTTTATTACACATACGAAAAATCCAGTACATGTGAAATGCAGATAGGCAAAGAAAATCAGAAGTCTTTAGCAACTTCTGTGACAGAGATGTGACCTATGACACTGTTATAGCATTTCAGTGCTATAAAAACATTGAAGATGGGGGTCTGCAGCCAATGTTATTCAATGGACAGTGTTTCTGAAGACCTCCTGCGACTTTGCAGTGCAGTGGAGTCCAAAATAATCGATCCTTTAGGAAGGATTGTGTGATCAAACATTAGCACCTTTGGGTGCGTTGCACCCCTAAACTCCTACAACTCAAAAGCACACCCAGCAGTTGGGTGGATCAGGGATATTGCCAATTTCATGAGGTAATGTGTCCCAGACACAAGGTACAAGCATTGCAGTTACTATCAATAATAAATGACTGACTCAAGAAATGAGTTCTAGAGCGGAATTTAGAAAACCATGAAGGTTTGTTATAAAAAATGTAAAGGTACAGTACATAGTAATGGAATGCAAAAAATGCTGAGTTACATAGAATTCAGTTGCCCTAAGGGACATTAATTCAGAATCATGCAGAATAGAGGCATAATCAGAGAAATGTTAAGTCCCAAATGTGCATCAAAATTGGTAAGAAATCGAAAAGCATCTCGAGTAGAAACCCAAAAAGATCTGACTCACTCCCAGAATTCAAGGGTTTATATAGCAAATGTCTCCACCGTAGAGTATGACAACTGCAAAGTCATTCTGGTGTGAGCAAAGAAAACCAGTTTCAACAAATTAAAATACAGACTTTAAAATCTTCATACCGCCTACCACCTAAGCACTAAGCCACTACATGAATAATGATTCAGTCCTTCTGACCTAATGTCACCAGGAGGTGTAAGAACAAACTAGTCACATGAACAACAGTGAATCATTGTGAATGAATGTAATACTGCGTGTAAGCAGGAGTTCTTTGAAAACGTGTTACAGTATGCAGCCCTAGAGGGCATTGAGAACAGTGTCATTCAGAAATAAACAAATCCACATCTTACTTGGCTACGTGCAGCCGGAACATAAACAAAGCTTGAAGATGATGTAGCATCCAATTTAAACAAGATGGAGTCTAGGTCTAATTGAGGCCTAGTTAGCATGAGCCAGTAAAATACACTGTAATAGGTCATAGCAAAATCGTTTCAACAACAATAGTATGATATTAACATATACATTTGAAATCCGAAGTAAATTAATATCCTTCCCATTGTTAATAATGCATGTTCTTGATCAATGTGCACAAGCTCCCTCACACCAAATCACAGTCTTTAAAGTTACACTTCAAAGTTGTTGTAGCTACACTTCAAAAGTAAATACTCTTAGTGTATTTGACTTATGGTGATTTGGTCATAGTTACTGGTAGAGGACTAGTAATGTAAACTATCTGTGAACTCTGAACTGTTGACTGACCCCCACCCAAAGAATGAAGTGCCCACTTGTTCCTGGTAAACTACTACAATCTCTTCTGGGCATACCAGTGTGGTGTCGGGGATTAGGACAGTGTCCACTGAGGTCCTACTAATCCAGTTGCAGCTGACTAACCATTGGGGTTTATTGCTGCTCTAGCTGACAATATGCCTATATACCAAGTTTGATTGCACAAACATTTGGAAAGGCTGTAACTCCAATCCCCCTATTTGCTGACACAACATTCTAGTAGATGGGCACCCATTGTGATGTTGGCACCCATCTCTGGGCACAGGACAAGTGGTGACAAAGCTGGAGACAATGCAAGTCCTGGAGGTGTGAACTGGGCTTCTAATTATGCTATTTCTGGCACCACTTGAGTTACACCTGCTCTCGGAAACATGCAGACTTGAACAAAAGTAATGTATTATCATAGTTTTTGCAATTTTCTATGAAATGGTCAATATTTCCTATTTTTGTAATTTCTAAGAACTTGAGGTTTGTGGAGGAAAAGGTGTGAAACCCAGGGTTGAACCAGGAAAGCTTTAAATTCTGAATTCAGCAAGGGGTCATATGTGTACATCGTTCAAGTATTTTCAAAGGAAACTAATTATTGCAATCAATAAGGTAGTGAAAGTAAGAAAAAATACAAGTGACAATATTTTCATTAGTACATTTTTTGTGCTGAAGGCTAATCTACAAAAGGGATTTACCCTACACATGTCAGACTGTTTCGAGTAGCAGAGATATTCAGTATTTGTTGGTTGTGCAAAAATACACGATAAGCAGAACAATCATCTGAGCCTTGACTTATGATTTTTCCTTATGTTTTAACCATGCAATGTAAAATATAATGAATATTAATGAGTTTGATGGAACGGTATGCTTTTTTAAATGTGCACAGGAGGCTGAGCTCATAAACGGGTTATTTGTATCACTTTGAATTTAGGAATGTCATTTGAAGCCGAAAATGTAGAGAAATTCAATAGACGATAGCAAATGTCATTCCATTCTCTATTCCCACGCTCTTCTTGACAAAAACGGTACCCTGCATGTGGACTTGTTGCACAGTGGCCCCTAAATATGACCATTTGAAGTGAGGAGATGATGTTTGGATAAAAAAGACTATTGTGGTGGTGATTTACATTTGGGTCAGGGATCAGCCAGCACCCAGGAAATCCTACCAATCCAAGACATTTCTGAAACGTAGATACTCGAGAAAGTCAAGAGTGGTGTAGCTTACATGCATCCCCCTACTTTTCTTTCTTAGAATGCCCTGCAAACATCGAACTATGGCTACAATCACAGAATTTCCTAATATTTCTGTGAGGGAATGTTCTGGAATCTGTGGGATCAACAAACATCCTGCCACCCAGTGCTCCCACACTTAACCCGATAAAAAAAATTACCTGACTTGCATGGGTAGTGTTATCGCCCTTGACAGGAAGGGTCCCCAAGGCACTCTGGAAACATAAAAGTTTTTCCTTTGAATTAAAATCATTCTGGGGATGTGGATAGCTGCAGTTTTTGGGCCCAGGGGGAAACCTACCCACCACATTTGTGGAAATTAGATTCTTGGGGTAGTCCCAGTTGGTGTGTCATGATAGATCCCACTAGTTTTTTCTTAAGCAGAATGTCCTGCTAACATCGAAGAAATATCTTAAAATGCCCAATTTCTTCTCTGTTACCATTGGGAATCTCTGTAATATTTGGGCCCCTTGCTTCTCTTCATCGCCTCCTCCCTCATCAGCAAAAGGAAATATACACTCCCTCCTAGCACTCCACCACCAAATACACAGTGTTTCACCTCTCTTACACTCCATCACTCAACTTATTAAATGAGAGAATGATGCTCTGAAACAATGTTTTTGACGCACATTCATCCCTAGCTACATTCCTCTGCTTCATCAACAGTGTTTCAACCCCAGCCTTGGACCTTACCCTACATCTGCACTTTAAAAACCAAGATTGTATTGCATTGTAATTGTATTTCTATAGCGCTCACTTACCTTGACGAGGAGTTGAAGAGCTATACAGAGGGTAGCACGCTACTCCAGAACCCAAGGTTAGTGGTTAATCCAGTGGTTAAAGTTGGCGAGAACATCCCTCTGCAAATGGTACAAAATTAAGTCCATTCACGATCTTAAGAACTATTAACAGACATTAGACACATTATCTCAAGCTTAGACAATGCAAAACCAGACTGTCCCTGAGCCTCACCAACTCACTTCAATCCAGTGGTCATCTGCTTGCACATACTATCACAGCATTCACTGACTGCCACTCACACCTATCAATCCTCACTTATGGTGAATGACTGTGTGTCATACTTCTCAGCTACATTCACTACTATTCTAGAAACACTTGCAACTCTGGTTACCGCGCCTCCCCCACTTTCCTAGATCTACCTCGACCCCAGACTCACTCTGCTGTGCTGTTTGACTTAACTACCACTTTACCTGTCCAAAATTGGATTATTTGGGGTGGGCACCTGCCTACTTCAAGGAATAACCACAAAGGTTGTCAGGGTGGACCCTCAAAGTCACTAAACTAACCAGAACTCAACCCCCTGGTAACTACGGAACAGAGCAGACAGCTGTAATTATGGCAATGTGTAGTATTTACACAGTAACCAAAACAGTAATAAAATCAAAATATCTAATAATAAAAATCCCAACTCAATTAAAAAAAATAGAGTAAAATGCAATTAAACAAAGTGATACCAACATTTCAAAAATCCAATAAGGGGAACCAGAGTTATACATTTAAAAAAATGTCAGTAGCAATACCGCCAAGAAAAAGTAAAGCGCCAATGATAGTCAATGGTCTTGGTAGGTGTAGGAGGCTGGCTTGGTATATGGTGCTCGCTTATGTAAGTGTAGCACCCTGCACCAATCCAGACAACCCTTATGGTGAATTTAGTGGTCTTAGACAACCTTTGAAAGCTCTATAAGCGGTAGCTGTGGAGAGCAGCCTTCAGGCTTGGTCCAGAAGGAGTGTAAAGCAGCTTGTTTTACCAGTACTTAATATTATGGTGTAGGTTAAGTGAAAAAGAACTACACAGTGTAGTTATACAAATATGTATTTATTATAAATACTCACTAACACATTGCAATATCTCCTACCCTGAGATAGAACCATATTACACACAATACTTTGATAATAGAACACGTAAGTAGCACAAATACACAGTGGTCTCCAGGGGGAGACCAAGCCATATACTAAAATAGTGGAATGCAAACCACGACCTGAGTCGAGACTGGACCCAGAATACGTAGAAGAGTCGGGGACCCAAGGAACCACCCAAGGTAAGTACCCAGGAACCCCACGGAGGCTGTGTGTAGAGTGGGAACACGACCGTGGACTCAATACAATTCAATGGGTAAGTCGCGGTTGCAGTTTTTAAGAAGAAGGACCCTTTCCAGTGGACCCTGAAGAAACCCCATGGAAGATGGAAGGGTGGAGAGTCACCCCACCCATGGATGCCCCAGGAACCAGGATACCTACACCAGGGAAGCCGGGTGCATAGGTGCGAAGTGACATCGGAAACTGCCGTAGTCCACAATGGAGGACTTCAGTGAAGATGCGTCCGGTGGAACCCAAAGGTGGATTCAAGATGAGAGGTACCAGCAAGGAGAGGGGACAGAGTCTATGCCACTCAGGAGGGACCCGGAGGCACGGAAGATGAATGCCCACCGATGTCGGAGCTGCAGGTGAGTTGACGGTGCCCTTGAAGTTGCAGTTGTGCGGACTAGGTGACACTGTGGAAGACCAGGAGCCGTTCACGAGCTGTCCCACGTCTGATGCCAGGGGGACAGTATTTGGCAGGTAAGTCAGAGCAGTCCCAAGCAAGCAGGGGAGCCCACTGGAGCCAAAGAAGACCCTCAAGAGGACCCACTGGCCGAAGGCACAGGAGTTGCAAGAGGACCTCGAACAGCTCACCAAAGGATGAAGGCCCACGGTGCAGAGGATGCGGTGCAGGCAAAGATCTTGGTTGCAGGAGATGCTTGAGGCTGGAGCTTCTTGGAGCCCGAAGATCTCTGGTGAAGAGAGTCAACAAGCCTTTGCAACGGCAAGTCGACGTGGTGCACAGGGGTACTGCTCCAGCGGTTCCGATGAGGGATACTGGCTTCAAACTTGCTGTGAAGACAGGGCAGGCCTCAATGGAGTTGTTAGGACCACCACCTGTGTTGCTGAACCTTTCGGAGTCCGTAGGATTTCGGGAACAGCAGACGGGTCAGCTTTATTGCGGTGCCTGTGGATGCAGGGAAGGGACTCCTTCACGTCAAGGGAGATTCCTTTGGGTGTCTTGGATGTCCACAGGCCTGTAGAAGAACCTGTATGGAGCACAGGCACAGACGACGTAGAAGACTGACAGGACGACGAGACCAGGAGCAGCAGGAGCCTTCTCCGTTGCAGTCTCGGTTCCCAAAGTGAAGTCCAACGAAGTCCAAAGTACCCAGACGGTTGAAGATGAAGTAGTTTTGGATCTGAATCTTGCCCCACAACGAATGTAAGGAACCACCCACAGGTACGCCCTTAAGTACCCTAAGGAAAGGGTTGGAACAATTCAGGGGTCCCTCCCACAGGAGGGGCTGGACAGTGGGGAGGATACTCCCATGTCCAGTTTCGCGCCAGAGCGGGAAGGAGGGCACCAAATGTGCCCTTCAAAGCAGTCTAGTGGCACTGGCAAGCGCCCCCACTCTGTCCCAATACACAGTGCTGTCTGGTAGGTGGTCACACCTCCCTGTGACAGGAAACCTATTGTCCTGCCTTCCCCTGCTCTAGCTTGGCTCAGCAGCAGGAGGGCAGAATCATGTCTCTGGTCGGCAGCAGCCAGAGTTTACTGTCCGGGTCTAGAAGACTGGTACCGGGAGCACTGAGGACCTCCTGGAGGAGCTTTACAGTGCATGGAATCATACCTCCAACACAGTTTACGGTGTGGGGTATGATTCCAACATGTTTGATATCAAACACGACAGGGTTCGTTACAGCCAATTTAGAGTTAGCCATCGCGTAATGATGCATGGCCACTCTATATATCGTAACGGCTGATACACTTACTACTCGGGAGAATGGACTCCTTGGATTGTAGGCGTGTACTGCTCAGGCAGGAGCACCCTCACACTTACAACTGAGCACCCTGCCTTCAGGATTAAAAGGTTTGCTTTAGGGGTGATTTATAGGTTTAAAGTGTAGTGACCTCAGATATAAGGAATCTTATATCTGTCGTAAGTGGTGCTAGCACCAGCTTACAGAGGCTGCAATGGCAGGCCTGTACTCTAAATTTGGGTGGTCCCCCATGGGTGGCATAATACATGCTTCAGCCCATGGGGGACCCCTGGGGTACCTATGCCCTGGGTACCTTAGTACCATATACTAGGGACATACAAGGTACGTCAGTAGCCAATCTGGGGTGTACCAAAGTACTCACCATGTCCAATTTAGGGAAGAAGCACAGAGACTGTTTAGCAGGATCCCTGTCAGACTAGTCAGAAAAACATAGCAACAACAGGCAAAAAGTGGGGGTAACCAGTCAGAAGGATCCTACCTTCCTACAGTAGGCCAGGACGTAGGCGCAATTTGAGGTTGACCGCGGTTTAGGATAGGTCGGATACACCAACAAGGTTCATACTGACCAAATATTTTACCTTCTGACTTAGTGTTTTAAGTCCCAACCAACCACTGGAATACAATTCCAAAAGCCCCTACGATCTCAGTAGAGACCCTTAGATGGTCACGGGGTGTTAGGCCGAGGCCAACAGCAGGGTCCAGTCCAAGTCCAGTTGCCACTGGTCAGCTTGGTGCGTGCAGGAAAAGGCCTCTTACAGCTTGTTGTCTCCCTGTAGCCACACAAGTCAACCAACTGACCCTTGGAATCCACTTCTTTGTCCTGGGTACAAGAGTGAGCAGGTCCAGTCCTTCAGTGCTTCTTGCAGGTAACAGACAACAGGTCGAGCCCTCATGTGATCGTCCGCAGGTCCAGGAAGTGTTCTGAAGAGGGTTCCTAGGGATGCCACATTTATGCCTGGCGCTAGCTAGAGGGTGACAGTGACTCCTGCCCCCTCTCTAATCAATGGGATAAACATTCTCAGGAGTAACCCTACCCACCTTTTCAGCAGTTCCTGTTTGCCTTACTGCAAACAGGTCCAAAATGCAATGTGTCAGGGCATTTTAAAGATGGCAAAAGTCTTTCAGCTCAGGCTCTGAGGGCTGGAGGTGTGTGTAGAGCGCAGGTGTCTGGAGGGTTGGTAGAAGTTCAGCCAGTGGTTGATTTAGGCAGGTCCTAAGTCATGGAGAGCTTTGTAGACGTGCATGAGGATCTTGAACTGGCATCTCTTCTGGATGGGAAGCCAGTAGAGGTCTCTCGAGTGGGGGTGATGTGGGTACGTTTGGGGAGGTCCAGGGTGAGTCTGGCTGCAGCATTCTGTATGGTATGGAGTCTTATGAGGAGCCAGGTGGAGATGCCGGCATTGAGGGCATTGCAGTAGTCGAGGTGGCTGGTGACGAGGGCCTGTGTGATGGTCTTTCTGGTGTTGGTTGGGATCCATCTGAAGATTCTGCAGGGTGTGTGGAAGAAGGAGGCGGCGACTGCGTTGACTTGTCGTCCTACTTTTGACCTTTTACGTTGACCTTTTAAATACCATGCATCCTAGCTGGTGAGCTGCAAGGCTCACATGTGTAACTTACCAATATTTAAAAAGGGATGTAGGTTATCTGTCAAAAATGATTATTTTAACAGGTCGTATTTCAGATTTAAAGTGCAGCAGAAACAGTAGGCCTGATGCCATGTTTTCCTTGATATACTAGTGGATGGCACAAAAAATGCTACAGTCCACAGGTAACATTTAACGTTCAGGCCCAGGTTTCACTTTTTACTCGATATGTTAAGGACTTACAGGCAAATAAATATATCAATTAAGAATAGGCCAGGTCAACCATGTTTAAAGGGGGGAACACGGGCACTTTACTACTGGTTAGCAGGGGTAAAGAGCACAGAGTTCTAAAGCCAGCAAATAAAAATAGGGTCCAGGAAAGGCAAAAAATCCAAAGTGACCATGCAGAAAAGACAGATTACCTATGCTGCAGAGCCCCTTGCAGTAATATATCAACCAACCCTTCCATTCGGTCCACAAACAATCAAACGTCATGCTCTCTTCTCTAAAGCTCCTCTGTCCATTATCTCTCTTTTCAACTGTGCCCTCACATTCAACACCTACTCACAGTCCTTGAAATCAGCAATGGTGATGAATCGCCACCTCCCCCCCCAAAGAAAACCTCAGCAGGAAGGGCAAAGCCAGCCAGGCTCCGAGGAAGATGTGTTTTTCCGTTTGCTCTGAAATTGGCTGTACCAGTGATGGGAATGTGAAGCCTTGAGGGCTCCTTTCGGACATGGGTGTATACAAAAGAAATGACAGTGCCCTCAATTAGCCTATTATCACTCCTTAGGTGCCTACAGGGCAGCACCGAATCGTGAAGGAAAACTATTCCCTGCATCACTTGTAGAGGTCAGTTGTGTGAGGGGGGCTACAATGGACCCATACCCCTTCACAAACCTTGTGTAGTATCCAGTCAAGCCAAGGAATGCCCTGACTTGGGTCTGTGTGGTTGGAGCTGCCCAGTCCACAATTGTCTGAATCTTTGGTTTTAAGGGTTGAACTTGGCCTCCACCTACAAGGTGGCCCAAGTATACAACAGAGCCCTGCCCTATCTAGCATTTGCTTGCCTTGTTAGTGAGGCCTGCACTCTGCAGAGCCTCAAGGACCTTTCCAATGTGGATCAGGTGATCCTGCCAAGTGAAGCTAAAGACAGCAATATTGTCTAGATATGCTGCACCAAAGGACTCCAACCCAGCAAGGACTTTCTCAACCCAACCTTTCAAAAGTGGAAGGGGCATTCTTCAGTCTAAATGCATAACAGTGAACTGATAATGCCCATCTTGGGTTGAGAATGCTGATTTCTCTTTTGCTCCTGGGTCAGACCACTCTGCCCGTACCCTAATGTCAAATAAAAAGTGCTGACAAATTTGGCTGCCCCAAACCTGTCAATCAATTTGTCAGCCCTAGGAATTGGGTGTGTATCTGTCTTGGTTACTGAATTGAGGCCCCTATAGTCCACACAAACCTCGGCTCTGTTTTACCACCCTTTGTATGAGGTTTGGGGACTAAGAGGGTTCAATAATTCCCAATTCCAGTATCTTGCTTACTTCAGCTTTGATGCTCTCCTTGACTTGGTCAGACTGCCTATAGATTTTATTTTTGACAGGTAGGCTGTCTCCAGTGTCCACATCATGTGTACATCAGCTTGTCTGACTAGGAGTCAAAGAGAAGAGCTCAGCATACTGTTGTAGGACTTTCTTTCAGTCAGCCTGCTGTTGGGCAGAAAGGGTGTATAAAAAGAGAACTCCTCCTACTGACCCATCTTTAGGGTTGTGAGAGAGGAGTTCAGAGAGAGGTTCACTCTCTTTTTTCTGATCCTTGTCAGTGACCATCAGTATGGCCATGTCAGCCCTGTCATGATAGGGATTAAGGCGATTAACATGGATGACCCTTTTGGGGTTCCTGCAAGTGCCAAGGTCCACCAGATAGGTGACCTCCCCTTTTCTTTCTAGGATAGGGTAGGGTCCACTCCATTTTTCCTGGAGGGCCCTTCGAGCCACAGGCTCCAAAATCCACAGCTTCTGCCTTGGTTGGAACTCCACTAGTGCAGCCTTTAGGTCATACTAGAGCTTCTGGAGCTCTTGGCTGGCCTCAGGGTTTTTGGATGTTGTTTCCATGTGTTCAGCCATCCTTGAACGTAGGCCAAGTACATAGTCCACTGTGTATTACTTAGGCTTGTTGAAAGGTCTCTCCCAGCCTTCCTTTACTAGACACAATGGTCCCCTTACAGGATGAACAAACAGGACTTCAAAGGGGGAAAAAACCTACTCCCTTCTGTACTACTTCTCTGTAGGCGAAAAGCAGGCATGATAGTAAGACGTCCCATCTCATTCTGAGTTTTTCAGGGAGTCCACCAATCATACCTTTCATGGTTTTGATGAATCTCTCAAACCATTGGGCTGTGGGTGATATAGGGTGGGTAGACTTGTATGTCACCCCACATTCAGCCACATGGCTTTCATGTCACCCGACATGAAGTTACTATCTCTGACTGACCCCAACCTCCTTAGTAAAACCCACTCTAGTAAAAATACTAATGGGGGCTCTGGCAACTACAGGAGCAGTGACAGTCCTTAGGGGAATAGCTTCAGGGTACCTGGTGGCATGATCCACCCCCACCAGTATAATTCTGTTCCCTGATACTGTTGGCGGGTCTAGGGGGCCAACAACGTCAACCCCTACCCTTTCAAAGGGAACCCCAACCACTGGAAGTGGAATTAAGGCGGCCTTTGGGTAGCCACCTGCTTTGCCAGTGGCTTGGCAGGTGACACAGGAGTTACAAAACGCCTTTACCTTCTGTGACATACCTGTCCAGTAGAAGTGGTTAACTAACTTAATCCAAGTTTTGGCCTGGCCAAGATGCCCAGCTAAGGGGATGTCATTAGCCAAAACGAGTAAGAACTCTCAATACAGCTGAGGCACTACCACTCTCCTAGTGGCACCAGGTGTGGGGTCTCTGGCCTCAGTGTAAAGGTGTCCCTCCTCCTAATAGGTTCTGTGGGAGTCACTGACATCTCAGTTTTCCTGATCAGCAGCTTGCTATCTCATGCTTTCAAGAGTGGGACAGGCCCTCTGTCCCTGGCACAGATCTTCCATAGAGTTTCCCCCTAGGCCTAGGAGCTCTGCCATGTAAGGCCCAAGTTCCTGGGGCTCAGTTCCCCCTGGGGATGACGGGTCTTCTCCCTGAGGAGAGGGGCCTTAGCTTGTATCTGATTTGAAGTTGGTTTCCAAGACTTCTTGCCTTTTCTCTTGGAGGGTTGGGCCATTATTCCAGGCTCCAATCCCTCTTTTTCACCCTGGGCTTTGCACTGTGCTCTTGATTTTACACACACCCATTCAGGTATACCCAGCATAGCTGCATGGCTCTTTCTTTTGACCTCTGCCCATGCTGAGGCTTTCAGATCATTTCCTAGCAGACATTCTACAGGAATTGCAGAGGATACCACCACCGTCTTTTGGCTAGAATCCCCTCCCAACTCTAAGGACACTATTGCCATGGGATGAGCCTTAGCCTGATTGTCGGACGGTGAATGTCTCACCAGTCAGATATTGTCCTGGGGATATCGTTTTTTCAGTCACCATGGTGACACTTGCACCTGTATCCCTCAGTGCTTCAACTCAGATTACTGGGCCAGACAGCCAAAGCTGCTTCAGGGAGCTCTCTGACATGGTCAGGGCTCACCTGGGGTCCCATCTGGAGACTTACCATTACATTTACTGCAGGGTTCACTAGGGGGGCTCTTTTGTTGGGACAGCTAGGGTCTCTAGTTTGGTGTCCATTGGCCTCATAATTAAAGCACCAAGCCTTCTCATGATCCCAGTTCTTACCCTGGTTCCCACCCTTTGACTGTGTATTTGCTCGTGGCCCACCCTCCTGAACAGGGTTTTGGGGGCCTTGAGAAGACTCTCGGTTTTTATTTTTTGACTTGTCACCCTCTTTCCCTTGGTGGGGGGGCGGGGAGGGGCGTTTAGCAACCCATTTCTTTTGGTCACCCTTACCATGAGTTGTCTTGGTTACCCTTGTCTTGTCCCAGTGGTCTGCCTTCTTCCCCAACTCTTAAGGAGAAAGTGGACATAGGTCTACCAGGTACTGATGTGATTTCTCAGGAACCCAATTACTCAACAGATGCTCTTTCATAATAAGATTATAAAGGCCATCATAGTCTTGCACATTGTTACCTTTCAACCAGCCACCTAGTGTTTTCACTGAAAAGTCTACAAAATCTACCCAGTTCTGAATGTGGGTTTTTCGAGTCTCCCTGAACCTGATCCTGTATTACACAGTGGTGCGTCCAAAGCCCTAAATCAGGGTATCCTTCATGAGGTCATAGGACTCGGCAACTGCCTCATTCAGTGTCAGAAGCCTATCCCTACGCTTTCCTGAGAACAGCTTACAGAGGCGAGAGCCCCAATACTTTCGGTTGAGTTTCCTTATTTTAAAAGCCCTCTCAAAGGCTGTAAACCATTTGGTGATATCATCACCATCTACATATTTGGGGAAAATCCCGTTCGGGAGTTTGGTCTCTAAGGCTATCCTCTTGGCTAGTTTTTGAAGATTTTCAATCTCTAATTCTTCTAGGGCACTACCAGTGGTACCCCTATCAATAAGGTCACTGCTGGAATCATCATCTACTTCATCTACTTCAGTGTCCTCTTCTCCCTGAGGTGGTTTCTCTCCTGCCAGGGTCTTAGCATTTTCTGCAAGTAACTTCTGCAGATGAGCTTTTGTGGGTCTAGAGACCATGGCAAGTTTCCATGCTTGGCAGAGGTACTTAAGTTGAAAGAACCTAACGCTACTGTAGGGCCCCAGGTTGAGCTCATGGGAGGGACCTGCCTCAGACATGGTATTAAAGTATTTGGGACCTTTTTAGAAAACTACAAAAACATTCTAAGTACTGTCTAAAGGGCTAACTAGCTTAAATACTTCTAAATTCTAAACAGTTTCACTGCGGGACTTAACACAAGTCCCCTAACAGCTAGGTTTTAAAGCATTTCGAAAAATCAAAATCGGAAAAAACTGCTAATGACAATTTTGGATTCCCTAGTCGAATCACTTATCAACCACATAGTACAGCAGATGTGTACTCTTATATCCCACTGCTGCACCACCAATGTAGGAAGCTGGCTCTTTATACGGTGTATCAAAAAGAGATATACTGTGCAGGCATTCCCTTATAAGAGGGCAGGGGCTTGCTCTAGCAATCTCAAGGTGCTCTTCCAAGGGGTAGCGTGGTCGAGCAGTCTTAGGCTTATCAGAGAGGAGCGTTAGACATCTAGAAATACACACACTAGTCAATAAATGATGCACACGACGACTCAAGAAGGAAATCCACCCCAATATATTAAAAATAACACATATCTTTATATATAGACAAAGTTGGAGTGGTGCACTAAAGTGTTATTTCTCAATAAATCCCGTAGGCTTGTTTAGTTGTCAGTAAATCCTTTATTACTCAATGTCATCCGACAATAACAAGTTCCAGCCAACGCGTTTCGTTCATTAGGAATGAACTTCTTCAGGGCAATGCATGGTGTGTGGGCGGTGGGGAAAGAAGGTCCATGGATCCCCAAGTGTCGTCCCACGGACAGATAACGAGCTTAATCCTGTATGCTCGTGGTGAAAGTTGAATAAACAGTGTTTGCTGGGTAGGCGCAAATTATTGCGAAAGCGAGGGCCTCCCTGATAAGGGCCAGCGAATGGTGATTCTGTAGAGCAGAAAGCTTGAGGCAGTCCTAGTCGAATCACTTTCGGATTATCAGGGAGGCCCTCGCTTTCGCAATAATTTGCGCCTACCCAGCAAACACTGTTTATTCAACTTTCACCACGAGCATACAGGATTAAGCTTGTTATCTGTCCGTGGGACGACACTTGGGGATCCATGGACCTTCTTTCCCCACCGCCCACACACCATGCATTGCCCTGAAGAAGTTCATTCCTAATGAACGAAACGCGTTGGCTGGAACTTATTGTCGGATGACATTGAGTAATAAAGGATTTACTGACGCAACTAAACAAGCCTACGGGATTTATTGAGAAATAACACTTTAGTAGTGCACCACTCCAACTTTGTCTTAGTCTTCTCTCTGCCTGGCAGTTTGCACCTAACGACGGCGGGTGCAGGAGTTGCATGTGCACACTATTTTGGACTATCTGTGAACAAAACCATAAAGGGAATACAGCAGTGAAGTGCGGTCACCTGGTCCGCCGTTGCCCACCTTCTTCTTAAGCTCATATCTTTATATATATTTAGGCACCAGAATCAATACAATCAGGTAAGTAAGTTTTGCAAGAGAAATAATTTTACGTTTAAAAAGTCGACAGTGCATTTTTCAGAAGCTGCAATGTTATCCTACGGGAGGAAAAACAAGTATGATATTCAGGTAGAGTACAGCGATTTACGAGACCAATCCCCTGGACTTAAGGTGAGTATGGGACAACGCGTTGTCCAAGTCAGCACCAGCAGGTCACCGTCAGCGGCACTAGGGCAGCTGAGTGCAGTGGTGCAATACAGCGTCTGGTGACCAATGTTAGTCAATGGGAATCGGTCTGCATAAAAAGAGGCTGCAGGTTTGGACTAGGGTCCAGTCATGTTGAACCAATCAGGGGTTCAAGTCTTGCGATGCTAGGGGACGTGCGGACACCGGTGGTCCTCTTCACTTCGGGTCGGCCGGGTGCAGAGGCTCTTTGATGTGCTGATGGTTTTTTCATCCGGGAGCACTCGTGGTTTAGGGGGGCTGCACACAGAGGCTGCAGGTGATGTTGGGGAGTTCACGAGGGGCAAAACCAAAATGGATTCTATCTCCTGAGAGCTTGGAGACCACGCTCACGCCATTGGACCACTTTGATTCCGGCTGGGGAGCTCGGGTGCAGTGGTGCCTGGTGGCGTCAGGAATTGACAGGTCTGGAGTCCTTGCAGTTCTTCTTGGGGAGCCTGCAGAATGCAGGAGAGCAGCTCGGCTGCTCCACAGGAATACCTGGGTCTTGGTTGAAGGCAGGCAGTCCTCCCAGGCTTTGGGAGGCATGACAGCTTATAGGACAAGACAACTTTGATGCAATTCAACCGGAACAGCAGACATGCTGGCAGGGCTGAGGCCAGGTCAGTTGCGTGTAAAGTAAAAAAGTATTCCTTTTGGTATCCAACCTCACCATGGGTCACATACAGCACAATTTAAATTAACATACAGTCTCAAACTCACTCACATGTCATACACACAACGCCCACAGTTAATTATAGTGCCACAGACATATTGACAGTATCAAATATTTATTATAAATATATTTCTTCACAAAAGAGCAAGATGCATCATTTATAATCTAAAAATTCATATATATAAAGTGCATTTCCACAAAAAAAAAAAGGGCACATCAATTGTGATCTAGTAATTCATATAAAATGCAATTCCTAAGAGGGATAGAACGTGATAAAACATATGTCTTAAATCATTATTACCCCATAATTAATATTCCAACTCACAAATAAGGGAGGGAGAACACATAAGACAGTACACTTTGTCATTAAATCATCTGCTAATCCGTGCGAATAATCAATACTGGTAATGGATATGTGCAAGTAGATGGCCCTAGGGTGTATGTGTATATGACATTTGAATTAAAGTTGAGTGCATTGAGTGTGATTGCACATTGGTGAACCCCTGAATAGGAGTTATTTTGGCACCACAGTGTATATATATGAATAATGATGAAATTTCAAACTGTGCCATTGTGCGATTATCATAATGAAACATTTCTTCAAGTGCAATAATGTCGAGCAAACTATATAGTTTAGGGAATAAACATTGCTGAGCACTCGATAAGTGTACTGTTTGTGCACTCACATACATGTACTAATGATAAATATTGATATAAGAGGGATACTTTTGGGCAATTTAAAATTGTAATATTTTTATACTCTCATACAGGTACCAATGATAACTATTGATATAGGAGAGATATATTTGTGGTCTTGAAGAAAGTGGTTAAAATCTGTCGAATACCACTGAAACGTGTCAACGCAGTCATAAGGCTAAATTTGTGGAACATACTGGCATGCTAGATGAGAACCTTGTACTGACCATATGCCTGTATTGATTACTCTAACGAATTAGCAGATGATTTAATGACAAAGTGTACTATCTTATGTGCTCTCTCTCCCTTATTTATTTGGAATTTTAATAATGGTGTAATAATGTTTTAAGATATGTTTTTATCACTTTTTATCCCTCTTAGAAATTGCACTTTATATATATGAATTACTAGATCACAATTGATGTGCCCTGGTTTTTTGTGGAAGTTCACTTTATATATAGGAATTTTTAGATTATAAATGATGTGCCTTTCTCTTTTGTGAAGAAATATATTTATATTAAATATTTGATACTGTCAATATGTCTGTGGCACTATAATTGTGAGTTGTGTGTATGACATGTGAGTGAGTTCGAGACTGTATGTTAATTTAAATTGTGCTGTATGTGACCCATGGTGAGGATGGACACCAAAGGGAATACTTTTTTACATTGCAGTTCTATACAGAGCCCTGTCTCTTATGTCTGAGGAACCCCTCTCAAACGATTCTTTGCCAGGTCAGTTGCTCCTTCTTCAGTCTTTGCTTTCAACGCTGTTCAGTGTCCTACTTATTTGTAAGTCAGCAGGATCTGGTTTTCTGGTGCCAGGGGCTCCCCTAAATACTGAATTTAGGAGCGTTAGGGGAGTGTAGTGTAGTAGCCAATGGGCTACCAACCCTTGGGGTCAATAAGCCCCCTATATGACCACTTCCTGTGGGAAGTGGGCGTAACTCTGTCCCAGAATTCCTAAGTTTGCCATCACCAAGATGGCTAACTTTGAAAAGTCACCTCCACTTCAGGTAACCCACCTTAGGGGTGGCACTAGCCTGAGAGTGGACACACCATCTGACTGGCTAATTTTCCCGCCTATCCAGGTGCCAAAGGCTCTGGACTAAGGGGGTGGCATCCTCTCCTGTGAGGCAAGCCAGATGTGCATGCCAATGACAGTGGGCTCTTTGAAGCTCTCCTGCCTTGGAATGCTAATCGGCCGGTCATCCTGTGGGAGGGGGTGTAAAACAGACTTTTTTCGGACCTCCTGAGAGCAAAGGCCCTCACCCTTTGTGGTTCATAAATCTGTCTCTGGTGGTAGGCTGGCAAAAAAGTCAGTCAGCACATCTGGAGCTGGTAGGTTTTCAGGGGGCACCTCTAAGGTGCCCTCTGTGTGCATGCATTAATAAATCCAACACTGACATCAGTGTGGGTTTATTAATATAAGATGTTTGAGGCCAAACATCCCTATTTTCAGTGGAGCCATCATGTAGCTAGGGAACTCATTTTCAACAGTGTCCAGCACATGCTTTTAAAATGGCCTCCCTGATCACTTGTTCTGACAGTAATGGAACTGACCAGCACAGGGGCATATCTGTTCATGCAGTTATTCCCTCACATGTAGTATAGTGCACCCTGACTTAGGGCTGTAAGGTCTGCTGTAAGGGTGACTTACCTATACTGCATGCAGTGTCTGCAGGCATGGTACACAGGCTGTGTGCCATGTTGTGTTTTCACTTTTGTCTGCACCAAGACACGCAGCCTGCAGTGGCAGTTTCCATGAGCTTGGTGAAGGGTCCCTTAGGGTGGCACAATTCGTGCTGCAGCCAATAAGGACCTTCTTTAGTGCCTCAGGCCCTAGGTACCAGGGGTACCATTTACTAGGGACTTACAGGGGGTACTAAAGGTATTGCTAATCGGGGAAATTATTGCACAGTTTTGGGAGAGAGATCTGGCACTGGGGACCTGGTTAGCAGGAACCCAGTGCACTTCCAGTCAAAATCACATCAAATACCAGGCAAAAAGTGGGGGTGACCATGTCAAAAAAGGGCATCTTCCTACACTAACACTCGCATTTAGAGCTATTTATGACTTGCCAACTCTATCTCTCTCTCTCCCCCCCCCCTCTCTCTCCCTCCCCTCGATCTGACTTGTGACCCAGGCATCCAGCTTTTCTGGACTCGAACAAACAACCCTGTGCTCCATCAATATTCCGGTCCTTTTCCCTACTTGGTCCTCTTTACTGGAACTACCTTCCTCCAGTTATCAGGGCTAGCTCTACAATATTCTGGCACTGGAAGGCAAACATAGATAGCAAACTCCCTCAGCCCTGACATACTGTCAATATTGAAATTACAGGTATTTTGCATTCAGGTGTATACCTGCCTGTCCTTGCCCTGTGTATACATGCAGGTGCCCATTATTTTATACTTTATATATGTCTGTTTTTCACCTCGCTGCTCATCCTCACAGTGTTTGCAACTTTCATCTATGTACTGTTATATTTATTTTTTGAAACAATTCTGTTTGAAATGGTGTTCTGCTGAATATATAAAATAACATGCAACTATTTCAATAAAACAAGCAAGAACAATTGCTAGATACGCAAAACATATTGCCTTCCCACTTTCAAATTGGGCCACACTATCTTCTCTGAATACTGAATGCTCTCTCCCTTCAGACTGTCTTCAAGCACATATGAGAATTTCTCCATTTAAACCTATGGCCACGTAATGCTACGATCCTCTTTGGGACATGTGAACTTTAACACTGTGTCTTCGGTGTCAGAAACATATATTTACAGGTTTGTACAACTAGGGGTCAGCTAAAGATGAGATCCGTAATTTCTACTGTGATGTTGAAGGTTTGTGTGCCTCAAAATCACTAGTGGGCATCAAAATTGGGTTGCCTCAATGCCATTATCATATGCTCAACTTTGTACCCCAATGTTACTAACGGTCATTTAATGCCCTGCCCTTCTCTGCACGTAGTTATGGAATTACTGTTTGATTCTGTCATTTAGTCACAGAGCACAAAAAACTTTATTCTGCCAATTACGACCATAAAAGTACAGATGATAAAAACATTCCATAAATAGATATAGCAGCATTACATGATTCAAGTCACATTTGGAGATAATACAGTTATTTTTTTTTTAAAAAGACACAACATAGAGTACATATCTGTGATAAGATGCATAAAACATATAAAAAGGGCGGATGGGTCACATACTAGAGACTGTTATTAATAAATCCCCGTCCCTCATGTCACTCATGCGACAGCTAAGTAAGGCTAGATTTTCTATTCACAACTCCATATATATGTACCTACGTGGTACATATATCTTCAAGGTACGTAGATGTGGAGTTAGGAATAGTAAATGAATGCTCCCTGTATGCACTTACCTTTTGAGATTTTGTCCATCGATAGTATTTCCTTGATATTCTTGCACTACAATGTTGTTGCTATCGATAATCAGTAGTACAACTGGGTTTATAGACCGCAAAGATAAGATTAACATGTGTAACAACACGTAGTAACTGTTGGTGGTAGCTCTTCTGTGTTCATTTATATATGCACCTATTGTCCATTTATTCTGTGGTATGCCTCTTATTTTCTATATAGACTGATCTTTGTCTGCAAAGTTTTCTGGGTGACATCCTGCCATTTACAAATGAGGATTACAATGCTCTTTTTCTGCAGCATTCAGCACATAATTCAAAGCCTCTTCTTGACTCACTACATATGATGGGATAGAAAGTCCCCTTCATACATTCCTGTCCTGTTTTTTTTTTTTTTTACTAACTGTGTTGTTTTCCCCTGAAAGAGCTCGACAATGACGCAAACCCACTGAGGGTTCTCCTGTGTTGATATTTATGAGACCCCACTACCAGGGCCGGCTTTAGCCCTGGTGGCGCCCGGTGCAACAATCATTTTTAGCGCCCCCACACCCCATGACCGCCTCCTCAGATTTTCTCACTACCACCAGGCAAAAGTGTCCCTAATCTCTCCAATCATAAGTTATTGCTAAAAATAGCGCCTCCTCCCCTGAGGTTAGCGCCCCTCAAAAGGTCAGCGCCCGCTGTGGCCGCACTGGTCACACTGCCCTAAAGCCGGCCCTGCCCACTACTGTGTACTTTCGAGGTGGGTAGCCAAATTGCACCCCTATTTAAAGAGAGTTGCCCCTTCCCTTTATATTTAGGCTAGGACAACTGATGGTGGTGGTCGTGTAATTGTAACGAGAAGAGAGGCTTTCATACCTGTGCTCCTATGCTAGAGCTGCCTATTATTTCCTCTTTGTAAAGGTCTTTCTAGTCTCCCATAAACGAGCTTTTTATACCATCATGCATGTGACATGTATGGAGAGTGCCTGTGTTTCATGTGAGGAGTATGTTGAGTGGCTTGGCAGTATGCTAGGTGTTGTGAATTATAATTTAAATTGCTCCCTGTGTTTGGATACCAACAAAGCTGGCTTTGTGCAGTGCTTTCAAGGATCCATGCAAGACCTGAGAGTAGGCAACGTTTACATTCCTTGTCCTCCTGCCCTGATTATAGGGTCCCTGTTGGTTGGGGAAGTATCCTACTGCTCCTTTTAAAGTAGCTGCAGTTACTCTACCAGAGCAATACCAGCTCCTCCTCCTCTTCCTGCCATGATCTACATACCTGAAGGATCAGGATTCCTTTTGAGACCAATAAACATTTCCTTTGGGCCAGCTCAAACCTCCTCAGGAGGATTAAAGTGAGCCATTACCCCTTCATGTCCTGATCATACTGTGGCCACGGCTTTCTGAGGATTGGTGGGGTCGCCCAAATTCGAATGGTGCAGGCAGATTGAATGGCCAAGGCTGGTTACAAGTACTTTATCCATTAATTAGTACTTTCTGTCTACATTCAAGGAGATGCTTCACAGCAGTGTAGCAGGGAAGACTTTTGGTCCAGGAAGAAGAACTTGCTGATTGCTGTCTCCCTTCCAAAGAAAGACTACATCAGGGCGAAGCCTGATGAACTTGTGACTGACCTGTGCAAGGAAGAATATTTGTCTGTGTGGCAAGTAGAAGCATGAATGCGACGTCTCAGGAGTGACCAAAGTCCAACCAAGTACAGTGCCCAGCTGAAAGACCGCTCTTGTTGGAGACAGCTGTTGGACTCCTGCTCCTGGAACACAAGGTCAACCCCAACCAGCTGCTTGGGATTCAGCAACCATAGCACAGCACCATCAGAACTGAGGGGAAGAGTTGTCCCTGTCACTGTTGTGGGGGGTGAGCCTGATCTCCTGTGCAGCAAGGGAACCTTTGTACACCCTCTTTTGGCCCCCAAAAGTCTTCAGAATTACTTCAACATCAGCCACTGGCTTTGGGGTTCGGTGGGGTGGGGTGGCTAGAGGAGGTCGGACTTGTGGGAATTGTGTTTTTAGCCCAAGTGGTTCTTCAGTTACTGACATGTGAACCCCTCCGTAATTTCTTGACTTTAACTCCCCATCCTTTTGTGCCATCTTTATGGGTGTAACGGTACCTAGCCCAGCTATTACCCCCTGGGACTAGCCCAGTGATGGCTGCACTAGCAGGACTTAAAGTCTTGAGACCGGGCATTGGGCACCGTACACCGGCCCCATATCCCTTCAAGAATTAGTTGCTGTTTACCAGAACTTGGTGGGCATGTCATTCTTTGGGAAGGGGGTCTATGGGCTACAGAAGGTCCAGACAGGTTTCGTAGCCAATGCACTAAAACTAAATCAGTGTGTACCAAAACCCTCATCGAAACTCTCAGTGCAACTTCATTAAATCAATTATAACGCCCCTTGAACCATTTCCCCCATTGAAGAGTATGTTGCTTAAACCTTTGACCTTGTTTGCATTACTGTAGTTTGAGCTACTACCCTTGGCCCCATGCTTGTGCACAGCTGTGTTATTGCCGCCTGGGTGGCAGGCAGTTGGAGCTCCTCTTATCTTCACGAACATACTTATTTTAGCCACAGAGTCCATGAATTCCAATGATAACTTTTCTTATACTCTCTAGAGCTTGGATATTGCATTACTGTTTGAGGTTGTATATCTGGGTAGAAAGGAGGTACAGATTTTTAACTTTTACTATTTATCCATCTTTTATGTTTAGTTGATTATTTCTATCTTTAAGTGCTTTTTTCTACAGTAAAGCACTGACTGGAGTGGCATCCTTATTAACAGGCATTACAGAGTAAACTGCAATCTGTGTGTCTAAATATGCATCACCTATTTGAGTAAACCGTGAACTGCTCACTCACACCACTATAAGAGACCTAAGTTCTCACAGATGAGGTCCAGTAACCCCCTCACTGCCCTCGGGCCACAGAAAATGGTTCTCACATCATAGATCTGACATTTCCTTAAACAGTTACAATCAGCCCTCTTAAACTCGAGCTCTCTGGGTTTCAGACTTCTTAGCAGAGGCCACTTGTGATCATTTGTTATTATTCATGGAATCTTTTACACTAACGATTTTACCTTAAATTACAGTAATGAAATCGATTTAAAAAACTGCACAACATGTATATAAAATCAGTACAATAACTCCAAAGCCTTACTCAAGTAGAGGCATGATCATTGTCATAAAGTACACAGATTTCTAGATTCTCTGTGGAAAGATATAATTCCTCAAAGGCCAAATATCACCATTCAGGCAGGATATGGCAAAGGGCTGAGAGTTCCATACTCCCCCCTCCAGTCCTTGTCTTCTACTGGAGGGGCAGTGGAGCAAAGCAGAACCACCTCTGCCATCAAATGAAGGGGTGGCTTCTTCCAGCCACTTCATCTCTCAGGATCCCCTCTGCACACAGTGGAGCTCAAAGAAGACCCAGCTCGGCACATTTGTAAACTAGCTCTCCTCGCCAGATTTAAGATTCAGCTTAGGGGAAATGAGGGCTCCTTCACCTTGTCTCCAAATATGTGACTCTCATCCTTGAAGAGTAAGACTTGAACTTTCTTGCATTGCAAATATACAAAATATGACGTCATCGAAGGTGCATTATTTTGGTCCATTAACATAGGTGCATTTTCCCTTTCATCTCTCACACTTCCTGCTCGATAGTAAACACCTTGTTGTTTAACTGGAACCAGGGCTGTATTAATGTGGGCCTCTCTTAACAGCTAGATTGTTGTTAGAGGGTCGGAAATGCAGGTGGTAGGTTAATGCAGGACTGAAAATGGAGCTCACAAGAAAATCCACTGGCCCCCAGTCAGCTGCATACAAGTGTGGCTTTTATTAAGTGTAAAGTAGAACCAGGCGTCTGGGTGCTTTACACAACACAAAAAAACAGAACATATTGCGATAATGACAAAAACAAACAAAAAATTACATTAGGGTTACATAGGGACATTATATTTGATTAGAGCAAAATGTTTCTTACAAAGAAAAATTTGTCAATATGTGGCGTAATAAAATATTTCTGTAAGAGTGTATATATATATATATATATATATAATTTACAATTAGATTAAGAAGGAAGGTAAGATAATGTAACACCTAAAAAGAATACATTTGAATAATATATAAATACAAAAGATTTATACATATATCTAAAGTGCAGAGCAGATGAAACATCGTAAATTCAAAATGTTAAGCGCCTGAGAGATGATGAAAGGAATCAGGATGTGGGCAGCATCAGAACATTGCACATTGGAAATGTTGTTCGCAAAGAGTTAGGACATAATTTGTAATTTGGAGTTCGGGCCATCCTCTGCCAGGGCGACAGAGTAAATTACTCTGTCGCCCTGGCAGAGGTCCCGATGACCAAAATGAGAAATATCTGTCGGGTTGACGGACATTTCTAGCATTCACAGGAACCGCGATCAAGGCAGTTCCTTTGAATACATTGTAACTTTGACGTACAGCTCTGTCAAAGGTGACGGAGCCAAACGACAATGTTACAAACTTTTTTCTATTTTCACAAACAAAACCCCACAGTGGGATTTTGTTTTTGAAAATAAAAAAAAGCAACGCCCCCTTCGTCATGGGAGTCACATCCCATGGCGAGAGGCTCATTTTGAGGTTTTTCCTGCACATCACTTGCACTGTGCTTGTGAAATCCATTGTATTTAGTATATCTTAAAAGGGACTTCACTTCTTATTGGTCCATCTGCTTACCACTTTACTTTCCCTCCGTTTCTATTGGTTGTATCCTGTTCTCCCTTCTATGCTTCTCTTATCTGTTTCCTGTGTCCCAATGACTCATTCCCATCCGCATTGGTGGGTGGAACTTTTTTCTTTTGGTTAAGGTTGCTCAGAGTTTACTGTTTACATTTTGTTTTTCTGTTTAGCTTTACTTATCTTACCCTGGCAGCACACATTTAAAGCGTGCTTGTCAACAGCATTTTTATAGGCTCAGTGATTTGCAAGGGAAAAGTTAACTGCTACACGTCACATGTGCCACAGCTTCATTACACAGTGGGCCTTGCCTGGTCATCTTGCGGTGTGTTGCACCAACTGTTATCTGGGGCGTGGTGGTATTTGACTTTTGTGGATATCTCCACTTGAGCTGGCTGTGTTGTGTTTTTTTTTTTTTATATAATTCTTTTTATTAACAGTAGGAATCAACATCACAAGGCAAAACGCAGTACATTCTCATTTCTTATCATGACAAGGTTCTTACCCAGATAATAGTGCACAATATCGTGACAATTGGTAACTCGTGTCATGTCTACAATGATTCATCTTGAGCTGGTACTAGTGGTGGAGTACAAATGTTCCCTCTATACTCATTCCAGTCGTTCCAAATGCGGGACCATTTTTTGGGACATCCCCTAGCTACATATATATATTTTTCACGGAACATGCACCAATCCATATCCCTCTTCCATGCGGAGACCGCAGGTGTCTGTGATGCCCCCCATTTCTGAGCAATGTTACGTTTCGCTATCGTCAACCCCAACGTAACCCAAGTAATACGTGTGTTGTTGAGATCCGTGGGCTCCCATACATTCAGGAGACATCTCTTAGCCTCCAGAGGGACTGCATGTGTTAACACTTCGCCCATCACCTCATGTATCTTCTTCCAGTACTTCTGCACAAATACGCATTCCCACAGTATATGGAGGAACGTGCCTTCACTTCCACAGCCCCTTCTACATTTACCATCTGCTGCTCTTCCCATTTGCACCATACAGGGTCCCGTGATGTAGATCCGGTGCAAGATTTTGAGTTGTACTAGCCTCAGCCTTGCTGCAATGGCTACCTCCCGAGGTGAAGCTACCGCTATTGCCAGTCTTCATCGTCAAGTATTATACCATCCCTTTCCCACTTTTCCCGCAGTTTCAAAAGGGGGTCTCCAGAGTGATTCACAAACTTTTTGTAGGTGAGTGAAATGGCCTTCGTTGGTAAGTAGCCATCAAGGAGTCTGTCCTCAAGAGGTGAGGAGTCGGGGGGGGGGGGGGGTTAGTGTCTCTCCCTTCTGGAGGCAGGATTGCAAAGCGTGGCGGACCTGTAAGTATCTAAAGTATTCTGTAGGAGCAAGATCATATTCCTGTTGCAGGGCTGAGAATGACTTGACCTCACCCTTTATCCATAGGTCGCCTATTTTTGATATACCTATGAGGTCCCACTTGTCAAAGCCTTTGGTTGACCACAGGTTCCCAAGCAGCTCCGAATCCCATAATGGCGTAGCCAGAGTCACCCTATGGTCCCACCCCATACTTCTGTTAGCCGCCTTCCAAACCTGCACCGATTGCTTGGTTGGTCCGGTCAGGCGGTGTTTTCCGGCGCTTGAATAGAGCGCACGGTTATAGTTCCCTCCAGATAGCACCCAACGATCCATCGCGTAGCCCGGATCGCCCGCCTGCCTGTAAGTGCCATGACTAATGGCTGTCAGGTGAGCTGCCCACAATAATATTTTTTAAGATCAGGGAGGGCGATACCCCCATCATACCAGGTGAGATTCAGTTTAGGAAGTGCTATACGCGGCTTCCCATTCCAGAGTAAGCGGCGTTGTAGACTCTCGATTTCTTTGAAATAGCTTGCGGGAACTAAATCTAATGAGTTTTGCAGGACGTATAGGAACCGGGGTAAGGACATCATTTTGAATAGGGATGCTCTGCCCAGCAGTGAGAGCGGAAGCTTCTTCCAACGCTCCGAATCCTTCTTCAATCTCTGCAAGGGAGGGAGTAGGTTCTGGGCGAATCTATCGGCGGGGTCAGATGTGATATAGATGCCGAGGTATTTGAAGCCCTGTGTAGTGATCTGTATCGGGCAATTCCTGGGAAGGCCCGTGAGGGGTCCCTTTAGGACGTACAATACTGATTTGAGCCAATTAATTGAGTACCCTGAGTATCTGCCAAAGATGGCGGAGATATCAAATACAGCTGTGAGCGAGGCCTTTGGGGACGTTAGAAACAATAGTATGTCGTCCGCATACAATGAGATGCGGTCCTCCCACGATTCAGCCCATTTAAAGCCTCGAATCACCGGGTTCCTCCTTACCCAGGATACCCAGGGGTTCCAGGGCCAAGGCAAATAGGAGGGGAGAAAGCGGGCATCCCTGCCTGGTGCCTCTACTGAGTTCGAACACCTCAGATTTTTTGTTGTTTACTACTATCTGGGCCAGTGGTTTCGAATAGAGGAGTCGCACCCACTGGATGAATTGGGGCCCAAAACCCATTTTCTCAAGAACCGCAAATAAATATGGCCATTCGAGCATATCGAATGCCATGGAGGCGTCCAGAGACACCAATACCGCCTCCTCTTGTATGGTGGCCGCCCTCCCCATCACCCCGTGTACTCTGCGTAAATTCAACGCAGTGTTACGCTGAGGCATGAAGCCTGATTGGTCCGGGTGCACCAGATTATTAATAACTTTGATCAGTCGATTGGCGAGGAGTTTAGCTAAGATCTTTGGCTCGGCATTCAATAGGGAGATTGGCATGTAAGAGGAACAATCTGTCCGGCTTTTACCTTCCTTGTGGATCATCACTAGGGTTGCGATCCTTTGGTCTTGAGGCAGCTCCCCGAGCTCTTTACTCTCCTCAAACATTTTACACAAGTGGGGGACAAGAATGTCCGTCCCAAGTTTATAGAGCTCAGTCGGTAGACCATTGGGTCCTGATGCCTTCCCCGAATTAAGCCCCCTGACAGCCTGTGCCACCTCATCCGCTGTGAGCGCCCCTTCTAGGTAATCTAGCTCCGACGCTGAGAGTTTAGGTAGTGTTATATCCCATAGGAGGTCGGTTGAGTCCCGTATTGTGTAAGGGTTCTGTGAGGAATAGATCTGTTTGAAGTGGGCAGCAAATGCGTTTGCAATGTCCTGGGGGTCCGTGATTATGCGTGCGGCTTCGTCAATTAATTCTGGCACCAATCTGCTTGCCAGCTTTTGTTTGTCTAACCATGCAATCAATTTCCCAGCTTTATCCCCTTGATCGTAGATTCTGCCTAGCGACTCTCTTCCCAATTCCTTGGCTCTGTTTGTCGCTAAGGCCCTGTAGCTATCCCTCTTTAACTGTAGAACGTGTAGGGTGTCTGGGCTGGGTCTCTCCGCCATTTCCTCTTCCAATCGGAGGATCTCCGTCTCTAGCGCTTCCTCCTCCTTAACCTTTTCCTTCCTCACCCCCGCTATTTGGGAAAGGGCTTGACCCCTAACCACCGTCTTAAATGCTTCCCATAGTATCCGCTGAGAGCTCACCGACCCCACATTTTCTAAGAGGTATTGTTCGATCGTGGTATGTAGTGCTTTGTGAACTACTGGATTGCGGAGGTGCCAAGGGTTGATGAGGGCTACCCTTCCCACTCTATGATGGCCCACCACCAGGTGCACCCACAACGGGGAATGATCGGATATACCCCTCGCCATGTGCCTAACGTCTCGTATGTATGTCAAGTGGTCTGGGGGAGTCAGTAAGTAATCTATTCTTGACTGGCTGTTGTGAGCGCCCGAGTGGAAGGTGTATTGGGTGGTGTCAGGGTGAAATGAACGCCATATATCCTGCAACCCCAAAGCCCCCAGAAAATTCGGTAGCCAGCTGTTGGAAGGGCGAAGCTGTCGTGGCGGGCCATTAACCACCGCGTTCAGGTCCCCTCCCACTATTAGGAGTCCCTCTGGCACCGTCAACAGAATGGCGCCCAGGTCTTTAAAGGCGAGTTCCTGGAGGGCCGGCGGCACATAAACCGACATGAGGGTCAATACCTTTGTCCCGTGATGCCCGCATATCTCCCCCCGGTGTCCACCCATGTAGACTTAACCGTCAGGGGAAAGGAGTTCCTAAGTAATATGCCTGTTCCTCTCGACCCCGAAGTAAAGCCTGAGTGTGCCACAAGGTTGTATCCCCACCTGTTGAGGGCTTTACACGAGTTCCCCACCAGATGTGTCTCCTGCAATAGCACTACGTCAGGGGCGTGTCTCTTGATATATTGTAGCACCACTGATCTCTTCACTTTGTCCCCCAGACCATTAACATTCCAGCTCATCAATTTAAACCCTTTGTCCCATTGCATATGATCCAGCGCTAACAATAAAAATATTTTCTCCTATTATGCTTTGGTCATCCAGGTGCAATTATTTCTCTAACACACACACACTATATCCATATGACAGTGGGGCCCATAACACCGCATATACATTCACTTACTCATTTGTTCCCTGGATTTCCTCCGACAATGAACCTAGGAGAAAAACGATTTGCTGGAAGGAGACGGGATACCTCTTTATCTTAACATAATAAATCTCTTTTGCTTTTAAGGTATTCCGCTCATTGGTCGATGGACCAACTAGTAGGAATCAGTTGATGGTGATTAAGACCAGCTCAATCACAATGAGCTCTTTTCCCATTTCAGTATTAATCATTTAGCTTAAAGAAACTCACTGAGACATTTGCTTAAAGAATAATAAAGTTTATATAAAGTTTTGAATGCAGGAAATTGAATTTAAGTTTTATTATTCTGATTATTGCATTTATCATCAATATAAGAATAGTTTAAAATTGCACGGCACTTTTATTAGACGAAAAATGAGGTTATCATAATAAGTACTCTATGGATCAATCTATCTATCTCTCTGAGGAAAGCCTAATAATTCTAATAAAAATCTATCAATTAAAAGTTCTCCTAAAGCTGCATCTTTATACTCAACTGAAAAAGGAAAATAACAGCAGCAGCATCAGCTCGTCAGCATCAGCAACCGCAAATTCTCCCATCTACAGCATCTAATTTCTTCAGCATCTCCCTCAGCATGCCCGCAGCATTCGAACAGCATTCTCACCCCCCCCACCAAGAGTAGGTCTTCTTATACCCTAATTCTAGCTTACTACATAAAATGTTTCTTCTTCATGGCGCGATTCATCCTCATTGGTTAAACTCTCGGGTCCATACATTTTTTATCAAGCTTCCTGGTCTCAACTAGTTCTGTGTGGAATGTCAATGCAAGCATCGTTTCTCACAGTTCATGCACTTGCTCATCCGTTTCGATCAGTCCAAATTGTGTCTTTTTCTGTTACATTTTGTATAATCCGGTACCGTCTATTGATTCAACCAGGCTTCTCACGCTTCTTGCTGATCATCTTGGCACACATCTGCTCAGAAGGGTCACAGCAGCCTTGACCATACTTTCATCTTAGCCTCTCGGCATCAGCACGTGATCATCCCTTTTCCACAGCTTTTTCTCCTCTATCACATGGTCGCATCCGCTCATGCGCACTCTAGTAACTCGCGGCCATTTTATATTGCTGCTCGGCAGGCCTAAGCGCACTATTTTCAAAGATAAATAAATGTTATTAAAACAAGGAAATATAAACCCTTTCGTTTCCCTCCCGTCTTTCTACGTACCCCAATTAGGTATTACCTAGCATAAGCAACATATAAGACTGTCCCTTACTTACCATCGCTTTATTTTGCAACCACACATTTTATTTAAAAGCGCAATCATGCATTTATTATTTAATTATTACGCAAAATATTATGTTATGTTAGAGACGTAAACAATTACAAGTTAATTAATTTGCACACTTAATTGCGTGTTACCGTTAACCCCTAACATACATTGTTGGTTATTTACTTAACGAACATGTTTATTAATATTGTACAAAAATATTAGGAGGTTAAAATTTTTATATTTACCCTGCTCCATCAACTCCCCCTTTGGTGATTTTTAATATCACCACAAAAACCCAAGTTATACAATTTTCTCAGACAGCATATATCTTTTATCCATTTGCTTTTGTTAGTTTACACAACCGTATCCCTTTCAACTTGTTTCTTCGTTTTCTTATACATGTTTTCTTTTATTTCTTCCAATTCTATTTCACTTATTTCTCTCTCTCTTTCCTTATTTATCATGTTTTCTTTTTCTATTTTATTCTGCCTCCTTTTTCTCTTTATACATGTTATTGCAAGCTTCAGTACTAATATTATTATTATTATCATGGTTGCTATTATTATAACTTTCCCTATTATTAATCCACTCATTCTTGTTAACCAATTTATTACAGAAGAAAACCCTTTACCAAGTTTTCCAAACGCACTTTCAACCTCCAGTGTAACAAGTTCTTTGTGCAAATTTGTAATATTTGTTATATACTTCTGTATATTTTCGCTCTTATCTGGAATGTAAGTGCAACAATGTTGGACTTTCAGCATTCCACAGACTCCGCCCTCTTTTGCCAAAAGAATGTCAAGGGCAAGACGATTTTGCATCACCATAGCTCTCATGGCAACCATCTCGGTATTTACCATCAAGAACCCTCCAGCAGTATCTGTAGATAAACGATCTACCACTGTGGATAATTTTCGAATTTTAAATGCATTCAAAGATATTCCCACTGCCGGTATCAATGCACCGAATATATCACCTACTATTTCTGAAAAACTTTCCCTTTTTCTACGTGTAAAGGTATTTATCATTTTGTGTGTTCCTTTTTCTTTTCTGTCCACATGAAAAATCTTTGGAAAGACCAGGCCTAAGTAACATGACCCATACCAATGGTCCGGCAACCTATAATAAGCCCTATTCCCACAAATATAATAAATCCCAGGAAATATTGGATCTTTTCCCCCTTTGAATCCCCATCCACCTAGAATTTGGTAATTGTCATGGCAATTGCTGGAACCCACAAAATAATTGTCATATCTTGTCTTATTTCTCCTAATGCACAACTTTCCCTGTTGGGGCCAATCCAGAGTCATAGCTGCATTCGTCTTTTTCTTGTCATGATGGTCTTCCTCAAACGCCCAAAGAGGTGTTTTTGTCTCTTCTATCACTTCTCTTTGAAATTTCACTCTTCTATCTTCAACCATTTCTAAAAATACCTTTTCTTCCTTCTTTAACTCACAGGTAAGGTTGTACCTAATTATACTATCTAATGTTAAAATCTTATCTTCTAAGAAATATTCACCAAACGTCTTTCCCTCTTTTATTTTGTTAAGCTCAGGAACTACAGAAACCTTTGCAAAAATCTTATTTATATCAGTGTAATAATATTCTAATCTACCTGTTTTATAAAATAAACTTGCTAAAACACTACATGTTATTCCATACGTCAAAGGGAGGTGATGATAAGTCACACCCTCTGCTACAGATGCAGGTAACTGCATACAAACATAGCAATCTCTTACATCCATTGTTTCTACATACTCATATAATAATTTAGTAAAAACATTTTTAGAAAAATCTGTTATTGACTTGTCCTTATGTAATTCTGCACTACTCTTTAAAATAACTGGCTCTTGAGTGTTAGCTCCTTTTTCTTTCTCAGTTTTATTAGATATTTCTACTACAGCTAAACTAATTGGAATAGTTATTGCTAATACCACCCATACTGTTATTAATAATCCTGTACAAAAACAGCACATTTTGCACCATCTACTTAAAAACTCACATTTACATTTTCTATCTTTAGTATTCTCCATTTTGTCTTTTAACCTTAATTATTTGTTTTCTAGAAAATTGTGTCACTACACCTCAGAAATGACTTGCTTGCCACTCTGTACTTTCAATATTTTGTCTTTGCTTGGTACTTTCTTTTAATTCTTTATCAGAATTCTTCCTTTTGTCACATCCGGTAAAATTCGTCAGTTCAGTGTTTTTGTCAAATCCGGTAAACTATCTAACTTCTTTTTCACGTTGATTGCTTCAGGTTTGTTGCACTTCACTTTCTCCCAACAGGCTTCTTTGTTCTGGGTTTTCGTGAGTGTTCAATTCTTCTTTGTTACTAGTCAAAGCACGATACAACCATTCAGTGATCTATACTTCTGATTTACTTTCTTTATTCTTTTTGTTTTCTGCAAGTGTTTTCCACCTTGTTTTTCTTGTTCCTTTTGACTTGTTATTTCATTCACTTGTTCCGCACTTTTCCCATCCAATTTTATGATTCTGTATCTTAATTTTCTTACTCCGTTGGGCCAATTGTCTCCTTTTCTTGGCCTTTTTGCTTCACTTTCTTTTTCCTCTCTTTCTGTTTTCCAATTTCTTTTCCTTGTCTTTATTTTTTCATTTCTTTCTTCTCCACTTTCGTCGGATTCTGTTTCAATTCCTTCGTTATTTCCTCTTATTTTGAAACTTATAATTTCACTCTCATCTACTTGTGGTTCTTTTCTTATCTTCCTTCGTTCACCTATTTCTGTCCCTCCTCGAGGTTCTTCCGAATTTGTGTCAGTCTCTCTATCTGCTTCTAAAATTCCCTGTTCTTGTGTTTGACTATCTGTCCCTACTGCTCCTCGGGGTTTTTCCGATTTTTCTAACCTTTGGTTTGAAACTCTCCCTTCTTCATCTATTAGTATTATCTTCGAAGGAATTACACCACAACTTGTACTTGGTTGCTCACTGTCACTATCTTCTGGCTCAGTTTCTTCTCTTATGCTTTCAAAATTCCTCTTTCTTTTTAGAATTTCTTCACCTTCCGAATGTTCTGTATCTGATTCTGAACTGGTGTCAGATATTTCCAGATGTCGACTTTCAGGTCGATCTTCAAATTCTGGAATTTCAGCTATTTCTTCTATTTCTTCTATCGTTGCACTTGCATCTGGGTCTTCCAGATGTCGACTTACAGGTCGATCTTCAGGTTCTGGCACCCTGTTTGTTTCTTCTTCACCTTCTGATGCTGAACTGTTATCTGATATTTCCAGATGCCGACTCACAGGCCGATCTTTTGGTTCTGGAACTCTGATGGTGTGGCTGGCATGTACCCAGTGCTTCACTCCTGCACACTTGACTGCGTTGGTCGTCACTAGGATCACTTGTCGTGGTTCGTCCCAGCGAGGAACCAAACAGTTTCTTCTCCGGTGGACTTTTATCCGAACCCAATCTCCGGGATTCAAGTCGTGAGCTGGTTTTCTTTCAAGAGTGGTCGCATCCGGTCCAACCTGATGAAACACAGAACGCACCACATCAGCCAATCCTTTGCAATAATCCAGCACTAGATCATCAGTTATAGTCAGTAGCTTGTTGACAGGTACTTGTGCTTGTCTCATTGCTCGTCCCATGATTATTTCATGCGGACTGAGTCCAGTCTTCCTTTCCGGAATACTTCTGATTGTCATCAGAACCAATGGCAAAGCATCTGGCCATTTCAGTCCTGTGGCTTGACACATTTTTCCTAACCTGTTTTTGATTGTCCCATTCACTTGCTCTACTATTCCAGAAGCCTCTGGTCTGTATGCACAATGCAGTTTCTGTTTAATACTAAGTGCTTCACAAATCAGTTTAACTAATTCGTTTTGGAAATGTGTTCCTCTATCTGTTTCAATCGTGACTGGAAAACCATACCTTGGAATGAATTCTCGCAGCAAAAGTTTTGCTACTGTGATACTGTCATTCCTTCTTGTTGGATATGCTTCCACCCAACGGGAAAACAAACAGACGACCACTAGAACATACCTTAATCTGCTGCAAGGTGGCATTTCAATAAAATCCATCTGCATTCTAGTGAAAGGACCCCCTTCTCGTCCTATTCTACCTAGACTCACTACTGTCTTCCTTCCTGGGTTTAACTGTTGACAAATAAGACATCTTTGACAAAGACTCTCAGCTATGGCTCTGAATTTTGGATTATACCATGTTTGTCTAAAAAGTCTGATCATTGAATCTCTCCCAATATGGGCTTGTCCATGGTACATCCGTGCCATGTCAGAAATCATGCTATCAGGCATAACTGGTCTCTCATCCCTGTAAACCCAAACATCAGTTTCTTCATGTTTTCTACATCCTGCTTTTAACCAATTGTCTTTTTCTTCATCCTCTGCGGCTTCTTGTAACTGTTTCACCTCATCCCATGTTTCAATTGAGTTAGTAAAAAGCAAAGGACAAGAAATATGCTCTCTCTCGCGACATTTATTTAAAGAAACCACATTCTTTGCACAATACTGCGCCATCTCGTCAGCGTATTTATTGCCGACAGTTATGTAGTCTTCCCCATTTTTATGTGCATTGCACTTCACAACAGCAATCTGTTTAGGCAGCTGTATCGCCTCAAGCAACCTTTTCACAAAATCTCCATTTCTGATGGGCGTCCCTGCAGACGTCAAGAAACCCCTTTGTGACCAAATCTGACCAAAGTCATGCACAACCCCAAAGCCGTACTGGCTATCTGTCATAATCGTAACCCGTACATTTCTTCCCAACTTACATGCTTGAATCAGAGCTACTAATTCTGCAACTTGGGCAGACCGTACACCTTTCAGACAAGATGCTTCCAATACAGTTGCTACTGTGCAAACTGCATATGCTGCACTTAGAACTCCTTCACTCGTTCTCAAACATGAGCCATCCACAAACAGAATATAATCTGATTCTTTCAACGGCTCATCTCGTATATCTGCTCTTGGTTTTGTACAGTATTCAAGCACATTCAGACAATCGTGATCTACTTCATCCATTTCAATCACACTCTCTTCATCTGGCAATGATGTTGAAGGATTCACATTCATACATCTGTCAATGGTCACATTATCTGCACTCAAGATTACCTTTTCATACCTAGTCAGCCGACTATGTGTCATGTATTGGGTTTTCGTTCTTGTCAAAAGAATCTCCACAGAATGGGGAACATACACTCTCAATGGATACCCCATTACTATGCCTTCACTCTGTTCCAGACTCACACAAGTAGCAGCAATCGCTTTCAAACATCCAGGCAACGCTTTTGCTACGGGGTCTAAAACAGCAGAAAAGTATGCAATTGGTCTTTTCATAGTTCCATGTCTCTGCACCAAAACTGAAAACGCACATCCATCTCGTTCACTGCAATATAACTCAAAATTTTTCTCATAGTCAGGCATCCCCAATGCTGGAGCCTCACACAATTTCTTTTTCAACTCTCTGAATGCTTTCATTTCCTCATCATTCATTTCAAAAGGATCTTTAACATCCTTCTTTGTCAGTTTCTGTAATGGTTTAGCAATTAGTGAAAAACCGCTAATCCATTGTCGACAATATCTAACCATTCCCAAAAACATTCTTACCTCTCTTTGTGTCATTGGAGCTCTCATTCCTTGAATCATTTTTATTCTTTCTGTCGTTACTTTTCGCACTCCTTTCTCAATTTTATGCCCTAAATACTGGACTTCTTGTTGACAAAACTGCAACTTTGAAGGGGACACTTTATGTCCTCTTTTCGCTAAATGATTCAGCAAAGCAATTGTATCATTGACACATGCTTCCTTCGTTTTTGATGCCACCAGTAGGTCATCAATATACTGAACCATTATCGACTTTTCTGGCATTCTTAAATCTTCCAATGATTTCTTTAGGATCTGATTAAAGATTGAGGGACTCTCTGTGTACCCTTGAGGAATTCGGCACCATGCCAAAATACGCTCTCCAAACCTAAACGCAAATATTGGCTGGCTATCTGGATGCAATGGAATAGAGAAAAATGCATGACACAAATCTATTACAGTGTACCACTCTGCTTCCCGTGGAATCTGGTATAGAATCACAGCAGGGTTTGGTACTATTGGGCAACAAGGCACAACAATTTTGTTTACCTTCCTTAAATCCTGTACGATTCTATATGTTCCGTTTGGCTTTTTCAGTCCCATTATTGGCGAATTACATGGACTGCTCATGATTTCTTTTAGAATTCCTTGTTCAATCATTTTATTTATTACTGGCGTTATTCCCTCAATTATTTCTGGAGTTAATTTATACTGGGGCGTATTTGGGTAACTCGTTCCTTCTTTTACTGTTATTTTCACAGGATCTACTCCTTTCATTAATCCTACATCCTCTCCTGTCAAGTCCCACACTTCTTCTTTCACTGTCCTTTTCAACTCAATTGGGATTTTCTCTGCATCAAATACAGGAAACAAACCATTTACTTCTGGTTCTAAATTTACCATTGTCATTTTATACAACACATCCTCATCTGGAGTCTGAAATGCAATACCGTCTGGAGTACAATAAATTGTGCAGTTCATCTTACACAACAAGTCGCGTCCTAAAAGGTTCACGGGACTACAATCACACACCACAAATCGGTGCATTTCACTAAATGGACCAATTCTCACCTTCACTAATCTAGTAAGAGGCGTTTCAATTTGCTGATTGGAAACTCCAACCACTTGGATATGTTCACCTGAGAGAGGAAGATTTGGAATTTCCACTGACCTAACAGTAGAACGGGTAGCTCCAGTGTCAACAAGGAATGTTACATTTGCACCATTCACTTCTCCATCCACAAATGGACCAGACTGATCTACCTCTAGAGTTGCGCCAAGCACGCACTCTTTCCTCTCTCTTAGGCACCGTCAGGAACTTTCATCCGTGTCATCCTCACTCTGTCGCAACCAAAACTGGGAAATGGCAGCTGCACGCGGCAACTGGGTTACCTGTTCTCCTCCGTAGAATCCTGTTTCTGCACTGTATTTCTGTTGGTTAACACTCTTGGGAAGTGGTGGTTGTGGCACCTGACCTTGTTGAGTAACTACCTCACTCTGCACCTGTGAATTTAATGATTGATTTTCTACATTAGGTTTTGGAGGAAATTTACACTCGTTTCTCCAATGTCCTAGCTTTCCGCAGTTGTGACATGGCCACTTTTTCTTTGCCTCATCTATGCTCATTTGTCCTTTTCCTTTACCTATATTAGGTCGGGATTTAAACTGTCCTGTCTCATTACCAGAATTACTCAATTGAGCTTCTTGCTTCTCTGCAACTTTCACTTGTGCCCACATGGCTTTTTCTTTTAATTTACGCTGTTTACTCTCAATTTCATCACTGCAATACTTAGCATATCTCAAAACTTCATCCACTGTGCTATTCTGCCATCCTATCAAGTGCTGCTTAATCCTTTCACTTATCTCTTGTGTTAATCCATACACAAACCTATATACAAAATGACTCATATCCTTCTCACTTAGTGTCTCATAACCATTATACTGCTTGAAAACCAACAACAGTCTCTCATTGTATGCGTGTACTGACTCTTTGCTTTCTTGCGTTGTTCTGTCTATTTTTACCCAATCTGTTTCTTTTGGTGGAATCTTATTCTTCAAAAAGGTAACTACTTGATCATACTTCCTCATCACTTCTGGACCTGGCGCTCCTGTTTTAGCATCCCTTGGATATTCTACAGTTGGCCAATCAATAGTAATCTTACATTCTGTCCACAAATCAGCTGGCACTACTATATCAAACAATCCATCTAGATCTATCCACAGCACTTTTGACACTTTAACAAATCTTTCCACCTGTCTGTACCATTCTACTGGTTTCTCTCTCAATTTTGGGAAGTCATTTGTAAATGACAGTATGTCCTGTCTGGTCCATGGAACATGCATATAACTACCACCTGGTGTTTCTCTCATTGGGTATTCCCTAGCAACTGGTTCCCTATCTGTTACTGCAAAAGCCAATGATGCTTTATCTGTCGTTTTCTCATTCCTCTTTGTCCATCTATTTCTCCATCTATCCACATCACCCCATTTTCTCAATAAAACAATCAGCTCTTTTATTTGGGTCATTCTTCCTGATGTGTTCAAATTCTCTATGTCTTTTTCACAAAAATCTACTCTGTACGGTTTCTGCAACGTCCTCACTTTCACAAATTCCACTCCTAGTTCACTTGCGATCTCTTCTAATTTGTCATGTAAATTTCTAGCTCTCCAAGTAAGACTTTTGCACAAAAACATAATCTCATCATCCTGATAATTTTTCAGTTTTTCTGTTCCAATTGTTCCCAAAATCAATTCTTCCATGTCTATTTTTAACCTAATTACATCTAAAGGTTTCTCATCCTGTTCTTTTACTTTAAGCGCTTTCATCCATTCATTTAACTCTTCTGGAGTCGGACCTACAGGCGTACTATTTAATTCTATCCAATCGCTGCTCTTTTCTGGTGTTCCTGATGCGGACTCTGTCACCATAGGCATTCTCCTCATCTCATTCTCATTTATCGTCAAATTTGTAGGTGGGCTTGGTCTATAGGTACTAGGCAAATTGTGTGCACCTTCATTATTCAGTTCCATCCTTTCTCTTTTTCTTTGCAAATGTGAATTCCTGGGAATCACCAAAGAATGATCATTAATGTTCTGGTTTTCAAAAATTGGCATTACTGGACCGATTGTTACTGGTACCGTTACAGCTTCCATATTCTTTGTCAATTCTCTTATTTTCTCGGTCAATTCTTTTGTCGTTTTAGCTAATTCAGTTGCATTGTCACTTTCTGTCTCTTCATTTTCTGAAATTTTAAATGTTTCTTGTGACCTATTTATTTCATTTCTTAGTTCGGGTTTTTTATTCCTCCCAGTTTCCATTGGCGGTGCATTAGGTGTCACCACCGCAGAAGTCTGTTGGTATGGAGGTGGGTTTCTATTTAAAATATCTTCCAGCAATTCGTCATCTGTTTCACTACCACCATACACATACTTTTCTACCACTACATGTTTCTTTTTCTCAGTACACTTTCTCTTTGCTTCTTCCTCAACCGTAAAAGCCGGAAACAAACCTCCTGTCATGTTAGCGTATCTCCAACGCTTTACTCTGTCCTCATGATTTACTCCCCACAATCTTCCAGGCATAAACTCATGATTCTTTAATCCTCTGGATCTCTCTCGCTCATACATCTCATCTTCCCATTCCGTTAAAGCTTCAAACTGTCGGTCTAGGTCTGGGTTCTAACATTACCATCTTTTCTCTCAAGTTCCGTAATACAGCTACATTAAATGAACCATTCTCAGGGAAAGCCAATGCTCCATCATTCTTTGTATATTTTGTCCAATTTTCTAACCATATGCAGGTATGATATCCATATTTCAGCATCATATGTGAAGCTGGTGATTTTGGCGGAGGAATTATTTGTCCCTCTCTAGTCACTACCTTTTTGTCCTTCTTAAAGAAGTTCTTTACTTTCGACATCCAAGACGCTTTTTCTCTTCCATACTCATAGAACGACATGATTCACAACCTTTTTCTCCTCAAACAATCCGCTATTCAATACGGTTCTCTGTGCGTTATTTCAACCAATACTAGCGCGACTCACACCAACACTCCAATCACAGCGAATTCTGTCTACGGCGCACTGTCCAATCCCAGCGCGGCTTTTGTCTACGTCAGTTCTGCTCCTGACCCCTCCTTTACAAAATTTATCGGCAATTTCTTTTTCAACAATTTTTGTTAGTTAACAACATTTTATCCACATTTCCATTGTCTGATTCGCTAAACCGAAAAGATAGCTTTGATCATTTACACAAGAATTCTGTATTTTCCAGTAGGCAGCGCTTACCTCTACCCTACCACAGAATTTTCAGTTTCGCCGATAAAGTAGCACTTCCCTCTACCTTACCCTTCTTTCAAGCAAGCGGTAAACCCGTTTCTCTGGGGATAAAACACATGTGGAGACTATACTGCTCCTGAGAATTAAGGCCAGAGTTTCACAAGAAAACCGATCACTATTTCACTTACACACCTTTTATACGCAAAATATCCCTAATATAACACAACCTGTGTTATTACCAAAAATGAACTCAGACAGTGTAAAATTCCATGTGACTTCTCTTGCCACACGTGTTCCACTTCCTACTTCCCGGAAGCGTGAAAACTTACATATAACATAACGCGACTCAACAAAAAGTGTTAGACATAAACTTATCAATAATCTATAATCAAAAATCAATAAACAATAATCACCAACCTAATCTATAGTAACCATAACTCTGCTACCAAGAAATCTGATCCAGCGCTAACAATAAAAATATTTTCTCCTATTATGCTTTGGTCATTCAGGTGCAATTATTTCTCTAACACACACACACTATATCCATATGACAGTGGGGCCCATAACACCGCATATACATTCACTTACTCATTTGTTCCCTGGATTTCCTCCGACAATGAACCTAGGAGAAAAACGATTTGCTGGAAGGAGACGGGATACCTCTTTATCATAACATAATAAATCTCATTTGCTTTTAAGGTATTCCGCTCATTGGTCGATGGACCAACTAGTAGGAATCAGTTGATGGTGATTAAGACCAGCTCAATCACAATGAACTCTTTTCCCATTTCAGTATTAATCATTTAGCTTAAAGAAACTCACTGAGACATTTGCTTAAAGAATAATAAAGTTTATATAAAGTTTTGAATGCAGGAAATTGAAATTAAGTTTTATTATTCTGATTATTGCATTTATCATCAATATAAGAATAGTTTAAAATTGCAAGGCACTTTTATTAGACGAAAAATTAGGTTATCATAAGTACTCTATGGATCAATCTATCTATCTATCTCTCTGAGGAAAGCCTAATAATTCTAATAAAAATCTATCAATTAAAAGTTCTCCTAAAGCTGCATCTTTATACTCAACTGAAAAGGGAAAATAACAGCAGCAGCATCAGCTCGTCAGCATCAGCAACCGCAAATTCTCCCATCTACAGCATCTAATTTCTTCAGCATCTCCCTCAGCATGCCCGCAGCATTCGAACAGCATTCTCACCCCCCCCCACCAAGAGTAGGTCTTCTTATACCCTAATTCTAGCTTACTACATAAAATGTTTCTTCTTCATGGCGCGATTCATCCTCATTGGTTAAACTCTCGGGTCCATACATTTTTTATCAAGCTTCCTGGTCTCAACTAGTTCCGTGTGGAATGTCCATGCAAACATCGTTTCTCACAGTTCATGCACTTGCTCATCCGTTTCGATCAGTCCAAATTGTGTCTTTTTCTGTTACATTTTGTATAATCCGGTACTGTCTATTGATTCAACCAGGCTTCTCACGCTTCTTGCTGATCATCTTGGCACACATCTGCTCAGAAGGGTCACAGCAGCCTTGACCATACTTTCATCTTAGCCTCTCGGCATCAGCACGTGATCATCCCTTTTCCACAGCTTTTTCTCCTCTATCACATGGTCGCATCCGCTCATGCGCACTCTAGTAACTCGCGGCCATTTTATATTGCTGCTCGGCAGGCCTAAGCGCACTATTTTCAAAGATAAACAAAATGTTATTAAAACAAGGAAATATAAACCCTTTCGTTTCCCTCCCGTCTTTCTACGTACCCCAATTAGGTATTACCTAGCATAAGCAACATATAAGACTGTCCCTTACTTACCATCGCTTTATTTTGCAACCACACATTTTATTTAAAAGCACAATCATGCATTTATTATTTAATTATTACGCAAAATATTATGTTATGTTAGACACGTAAACAATTACAAGTTAATTAATTTGCACACTTAATTGCGTGTTACCGTTAACCCTTAACATACATTGTTGGTTATTTACTTAACGAACATGTTTATTAATATTGTACAAAAATATTAGGAGGTTAAAATTTTTATATTTTACCCTGCTCCATCACATACTCATGGACATTCACGTGTCACCAATGTGTATGTGCTGCTGGATTGCGATGCCCTGAAGATTCCTTAAAAATACGTAACTGTGCTTGAACCCCTCCCAAAACCCCCCCCCCCCCCTCCCCTGCACTCTGGGCTCCGAACTGCCCATGATTACAACAATGCAGAGTGCCTGTCGCCCTTAAGTTGAACTAAGTGAAGAAAATTGGGGGTACACTCTCCTCCAACCCTCCCCTCCCTCCCAATATGCAGTGCAAATGGAGCTCCTTGAGTCGGTCGGCCACATACTTGTATGTAGTGTCACACACCCCACATATTTTATTAAAGAGAGTCTATGCAAGCCGGGGGCTCAACCAGTACCTAAAAACACAAGTCAATTGGCCAGGACCCCGGTACCTCCTAGTCTCGCTGGGAGCTGTGATCCGTTGGGTCTCTCCACCCGTCTAGCCAATTGGCAGCGTCCTCCGGAGCCTCAAAGAATCTAGTTTTCCCCCCGGCCTCCACCCGAAGACGTGCCGGGAACAACATGGCATATTTGAGGCCCTTGTCTCTTAGTCGCTTTTTTACCCCCAAGAATGATCTACGCTGCTTTTGAACCGCCTGAGTGTAGTCCGGAAAGAAGCTGACTTCCGAATGTTCAAGTCGTATGGGTGGTGCTACTCTGGCCGTCTGTAATATAATGTCTCTGTCCCGATAGTTCAGAGGTCTGGCCAGTATGGGACGAGGAGGGGCCCCCGGTGTCGGTCGCCCTCCCGGCACCCGGTGGGCTCTTTCGACGACAAAGATGTTGGACAGGCCTTTGGGCTGAAGGTGATTGGTGATCAGGCTTTCCACAAATAGATCTGTCGCTTGTCCCTCTGCTTTTTCAGGCACACCAAGGATGCGCACATTGTTGCGCCTACTGCGACCTTCGTAGTCGTCCAGCTTTCCTTCGGCGAATTTTCGGAATCTGCCCTAATTAACATTACCTCCGAGGAGATCATGTCCATTCTCTGCTCCAATGATGTACGGATCTCACCGATGGCGTCCAGCACATCCTTCAAGGTGTGTTCTGGGACTTCTACCTCCGGTCCTTCCACAGTTTTCTCTTTGGGCGGGTGCTGTGCGGCCATGGCTGCCTTCGGGCAGGTGTACCTGTCCAGTTTGTTGTTTTGAGTGGTCTTAGGGCCCCTCGCGTTCGACATATCTGTTGGGTTAGCGTGGGTCACCGTATTGCGGATCTGATAGCTGCCCCCGTGCGTTGGTGAGGTGTTTGCTGAGTCCCAGGCGCTGGTGGGCCCCGTCAGCCCGTCCCCTCTTGTCCTGCGTGCCACTGCAGCAGTGTCCTGGTTGTCCACAGCGGGGCGTTATATGGTGAGAGTTATTCCCAGGTCCTCTCCAGGAACTGGAGACCGATGTCGGGGCCAAGGCGGCGGGCTGGTTCCAGCTGTCAGGTAGATTCCTTAGTCTAGTGCGTCACCTCCCCGTTGGTGAGCCTCAGCCGCCGGCCGTATCGTGGGTCCACGGGGGGCACTGGTGATGGGGGGCCCCTTCTTGTGTTTGCGGGCTCAACTCCCCCGTCAGCTCTTACACTCCTCACACTGCCTCCGCCACCCAATCGTCTGCCTGTTAACCCGCTGTGGCCACGAGTGGGGCCGGTACTATTGCTCCATACGGTGGGTCCTTCAGGGCCCCTCTGGGCTGCGGTTACTCCAGTTGCGTCTCTGTGTGCACTCCCCTGGTTGCAGCTCTCGGCGCCAGCGAGGGCCGCAGCGATTCCTGCGCTATTCTCGCTGCGTCCGGAGCCCCGTCTACACCTCACAGTCCCACGGCATTCAGAACGCCACCGCAACCACACAGATTTCTATGTGTGATGCTTGCGCGCAGGGCTCACCTCTCTTCACTGGGCCGAGGACCGGATTGCCATGTGTCGTCGTCGCTGACGCTCTCTGAGGCCCTCCAGGATCTTTCTGCTGACCTCGGGCCCAACGGCCGATCGCGCCGTTTTAAGTCGGGGGTGCAGCGCAACTCCGGTGCTCACGATAGGGATTGTCTCCCACTGAACTCGCCTGGGCGGCCTCCGCTTCCCTCCAAGCTACAGCCGATCTGTGTCCCCGGGCGCCCCTCCGGATCCGCCCAGGGGGAAGTCCGCCAGTCGAGGCGTCGGTCCGGGGCACCTGATCACTCCAGGTCCCGGCTCTCCTCTAGCTGCAGGCCAATATTAGGAGCGGCTGATTCTTCGGATTTACAAGTCCGATTGCCCCGATCGTGGGCTCGTTGTCCTCCGCGGGACTTCCGATAGCCGATTCCGACCTCGGGTCACGGATTCTTGAGTCGGATTTATGCGGGAGGAGAGGGTTAGCCTCGGAGAGTCCTTAGCTTGCGGCCATCTTGCTTCGCTGCTAGGCCACGCCCCAGGTCGTCCATGTGTTGTGTTTTTAAAAGCGCTCTGCACTTCAGCACACAGGCCTCTCTGTTCTACAATGTTTCCTAAACCGTCTTGCAGTGGGAAGACGTGGGTCCCGATAAGCCCAGCAGTTGCTGGGAAAGTTGCACTTTCAGAGGCACGGTTGCAGCCTCGCTTGTTTTTCTTTTTTATTAAATGTTTAACTCATGTCTGCCCTGTTTCTGAGCGAACTCAAACCACAGAGAGATTAAACAAACTGCTCAGATTCACATCACTTGTTTAAGCGGGGAGCCAGGATTATGAGTTTGGCTCTTAGTTCTAAATCTGTTGTTACCACTTGAAATCTCGTAGGCAAGAAGATTATTACACCACTTCCTCTAATCTCAGACAACTCACGCTTTTTGGAGGTATTTTGTTTTTTTAGTTGCTTCAATGTTATTGTTGCCCCTACTCCTAGATTGCCCTGTCTTCCTTAAATGAGTTATTGCCATTAATTAGTCCGTACATAGAACTAAATTATGAAACTTTCTAGCTCAGGAGTATTTGCCAAAGCGTTCATTCATTCGGCATGTTGCTTTTAGTGATTAGGGAGCTATAAGCACTTTCCTTTTGTTTTCGGCTGGTTCCACACAGTGTGTTTTTTTTAATTTACTAATAAAGCTTTGGTGATTTTCTACATTCACTTGATTTTTTGGTAGATGTTTTCTAATGTATAGGATTACGATGCAAATGTTTTATTTAAAAAATTGATTGTTTAAACTTGGTTCATTTGTGTGCGATTACGGGTCGGACAGAATATTGCATGTGCAAATAACTATATTGTATACGTATATGCTTGCTTGTCTGCTTTTACTGTTTACTTCTGTTGCTTTACATGTACATAGTAACAAAAAATATGAACCTTTGTAGCACAGGCAAAGTAAGTCCTCTTTTAGTTGTAATTATTCTATTAGTTTGTCTTTCCTGTTCTACAGTATGTTTTGGACCTGAATAAAATGTTCTATGCCAAAAACACGGTCTGCACAGTGACTATAGTACAGTTGTGTCCAAAGTAGTTCCACGACGACCAGATTCATGCCTGAATTTCAATGTATTTACTTTTCATATAAGTTCCATTTGGATTCAGAGTATGCACATCTATTTTATGCGTATCCTGAACATCTGGTATGGGTCCAGCCCTCATAAATCTGTACTGGACAACCCAGCTGTATCACTTATAGTGATCTTCCAGAAGATTGGGAGGGCGCCCAGGCTTTAGGGAATGCTGGTATCTGGGATGGACTATGTAATTAACTTGGTCTTCTTCATATTTTTTGTTGGGCTGCTGTTAGATATTCGCTGTTTCTTAATTTTATGTGCACATATGCTCTGTCTGCATGGACAAGCCTCAACATGACACATGTAGTAGGCATATATTACATAAAACAAATCATAATATTATAATTTTAGTATGCACCATGTTTCATTTGCAACAGTACTGTCTTGGGAATGTGGGGTGCCTATGAGTAGTGAGGACAGAAGTGTTGTCAGTGTGTGCAGTGTGTCAGGTGGTTACGCATGAAATGTGACTTGTGTGTCATGTATAAGAGCACGAGCCCAATGATGCATGAACGATTGTGTGAGGTGGTGTTCTGGGAGAGCATGGTGAACTAACCATTGGTAATCCGCAGTGACCAGCGTTTAGGGTAGGCCCTGTGTGCTTCTTGTGGTGAGGCATGCATATACCTTCTTAGGCCGGTGTTACTGGATTCATTGAACAAGTTATTTACTACCTCTATGGTGACTACCTTTATGAAACTGATAACTCTTTGGCACATTCCTGTTGCAATCTCTACATTTGATTAAATTCTGTTGCATGATGCATCTGTGCTTGTACGAAAGTCAACTGTCTAGGGTACTATTGGGCTTTACTACCCATTATTATATCTGGACAAAAAGGCATCTGAAGCATTAACCTGTTGCATGAACTTGCTCTTTGCCCACCTCTACTTCCTTAGACTTACCAGGGCGAAAGTAGTTGTTGCGAGTACATTGAAAATGCCAACCTTTGATTACTTTGTGGATTACTTTAGTAACTGGAGAGGAGTGTGGTCACAAAGTAAAGTGTTTCCAACTCTTTTGAGTAATTCACACTGTGTCTGATCTCAGCAACACTACGTGTTTCATAATGTATTGGATGTTTTGGCAGTAAATAAAATCTTTTTTTGCTAAAAATACGGTTTGTTTCAAACTGGATGTACACATACGGGTTGGAGAGCAAATTGTAGCTCTGCCTCTCTAGAGGGCGTTTTTATTAGCGGCCGGCTCAGGTATCGTCTCCTGATGTTTTTGGATGGGAGTGTGGGGTGATTAGTGGTTCACACAGGCGCAGAGATAATCTCATGGTGGTTTCTAGGCACATGAATGTTGAACATGTGCACCATTAAGTATTAGGAAACGGGATGTACGCTTGAAAGGGTCTTCTTCTCTTTGTTATCACTGGAAAAGCATCACTCAAATAGTAGAGATAGTAACTGAAACAATCATTGGCAAAGCCAATAGGTCTCTGCTATGCGAGATCTATTGGCTTTGTTAATGTTTTTTTACCCATGTTCATAGCTGCCAAGGTTTCAGATTGCTGTGTGACATTTTCATAAATATAGTGTAATTATGTGTGACATTTCAACAACTATGAGTGACACTTTGTCGCAACCAAAACCAAGCAATGAAAACCAGGAAAACATATACATATGAGCAGTTATACCCATTTGAGCAACAAGACATTCTAAGAAGATGTTAAAACTGCTGGAAAGCACCAGAAACTGAAGCATCTAGTTCTCTTCTAAGCTGATCGTACTGTTAAACAAAACGAGGACTCAGGTCTGCGCCAGTTATTTACAGCGTGCGCCGCGCCACTGCAAACAAAAGAATGTTTCTGTAAATTTTAGCGGTCAGTTATTGTAATAGGGTCAGATTATGTTTTTCAAAAAACGGCGCAGTGTGCTTGCCACTTGCTCACCTCAAGTACAGAGAATAACATGACTGCTGTAGTGGGGGATAAAAAGAGAGGGAGGAGGATAAGCACTGTTTTCCATGGGTCTCCTCACTTGAAAGCACACATCAACGTTCGCTGGGGTATGGAATGTAGCCACGGTGCACTGCAGACTCCACTACCGAAATTTTGAGCAGGTGTTCTTCTTAAATTTCTTCTGCTCTGACTAACGTAAAATAACAAGTTTACCTAATCGCTTTCTTGACTGCTCGGCGTTATAAATCTGGCCTTATCAAATGAGTAAAGGGATATCCGTTTTATTTAAGAACACTGATAGTTTTACGAGTTCAGAGTTTTCACTTACTTCAATTTGAGGCAGGCGACGAGCGAAGACGGGCTGGGACATGCTCTCACAGCTGCAGGCAGCAGCCCGCCAGCAGGCTCCGGTCGGGCCCAAGTTGGTTGACCCCTAGTCCAGGGGATCATGATTTTTACTGACAGTACGGGCCGAAAGTGGCGAGCAGCAGCTATCTCTGCTACAGGGCGGCAGCAGGCTCACAACTGAGCCAGCTGCCGCCAACGCTGGTGGGGCCTCGTGAGCCTCAGGAGGCCGAGGCAAGCCTGCGGTGGTGCGAGCGGTCACGGCGCGGGTCACGGCGCGGGTCACGGTGGCTTGCGCATAACTTCAGCTGCCTCTACCAAGACTCAGCGCGGACCCATCTCACTGTCCAGTGAACGCCGGCGCCAATTATGGAGGAGGCACCAAAATAATTATTGCGGCGTGGCGGGCAGCAAACTAAAAAAAAAACATAACTGCCTTACACTCGGAGAGATTATGGATACACTGTTGCAATCACGTGACCACGTCACGTGAATGCCATGCCCCTGGCCGGCCTGCAGCAGCTGTGCTATAATGAATGCTTATTGGTGCAGCCAACGCGGTAATAGGCCACGGGTCGGCGCGACACTCCTGACCTGCCAGCCATTCTAGCTCACTAGACTATTGCAAGACACTCTGACAGAGCAGCATGCGGTCCGCCGCTGCATGCTCATCAGGAGTATTTGGCCAAGGCGGCAATTTCGGTCCTGCTCGTCTCTTCCTCTACACCGGCGGCGGTATCAAGGAGGCGCTACAAATGCGTGACCTGGCATTTTATTGCGGTGATGCGGACCACTGCCCAAAAATGCGTTAGTATCACGCCTGATGCGTGATACTTGGCAGGACTGCATGTTGTACAGCAGCACGACTACTGAGCAGCATGGTCAAAAGTAAAACAAAACAAAAGGTGCGATGACGCAACTAGTGTTGAGCGCATAATAGTGCTCTTTTCCTTTTACTTTCAGCAGCTGTACAACATGGCTAAAAGAAATAATTGACAAAGCCAATAGATCTTGGATAGGCGAGACTCATTGGCTTTGACAATGCTTGTTTAATGTTTTTACTGCCCCTTACGGCCAGTGCGTGTCCCTCATTACACAGCAGCAGGAGCACAGCCTTGGGCCCCACTGAGCAACACTACAGAGATGAGCGACCACATGTTCTTGCTGATGTATTCTATTGCAACTCACCATTCCCTCTGATGTGTACCCAGATCCCAAAAATACTCTGAGGCAGCCTTGGGTTGGATAGAGACATTTGACAACAAAAACTAATGATTACGGGTATAAGACAGATGTGTAGATAAATAAATCCTTAAAAACAAAATTTTGTTTTTCCCCCCCTAAACTTGAGGGTGTCTCTGGTCTATTATCCTGCCGCTTCCATGCGCAGGTCGTTTCCTTGCCTATTTCTCTTTTGACATGCTGCTGGTCCGTTTAATCTGTCTGCCTTCCCTTTCCAGTCCAACAGTCGGTATTGGAGTCTGAGCATGCTGTTGTCCGCAGCACTCAAATATAAATAAAAATTAAACTATCCATAATTTCCACGTGCCCGATCTGGACGCTCATTGACGCGGTAGTGTGTTCTAGTTGCCATGCTGTGGTCTTTCCTCGCTTTCTATGCCTTTCCTCTCTTCTGTGCACGTCCGTCTTCTCTTTCTATGACACCGGTCCGTCTCTAGGACCCCGCAGCCCTCGCCTGCTCCCCGGTCCGACTTCCTGCTGCGGTGCCCGGGCTCTGCACCGCTCCCTCGCCGCACTGCTGCCCCGGGGCCCGGTCTGAGCCCAGGTCGGGTCCGCTCCCTCCACCCTGCGGAGAATGTGAAAGCAGAGGAGCCCTGGGCAGAGACAGGTGAGAGGCCTGCGGCGGGCTAGCGACAGGTGAGCACAGGTGAGGTCCGTTAGAGAGAAAGTGACGGGGCACTGATGAGAGTCGAGTGAGGCGGACGAAGGCCGCAGGTGATCGGTCCGTGGATGAAGTCAAGGGATAGTTGAGGCGAAAGTGAAGTTAGGGAGGCCGTTGGATGGGGGGTGTGGCACTGGAGAGGTACCCACGGGGCCAGTGAGTACTCCACTAATGAGAAGGTCCTCGGGATACGGGGCACAGGCGAGTGACTCGTATGAGATCACTCGAGAGTGCATGGAATGAAGGGGGCATAGGTGAGAGGTCACCGGGGCAGTGGTCCAGAGGCCATTGTGGTGAAAGAATAAGCGAGCTCTGTTAAGTAGTAAAGGAGGGTGATTCTGAAGTGGGCCCACCAGTTATGGGGAGTAGTGAGAGGCCTGTAGGAAGGCACTGGCGAAATTGGGACGCTTGGGAAAGAATGTAAACGACAGCTGCTGTTTTACTGATATGCATTCGCATACTTTAGAAATATGTGATCTATTTATTATCTTGCGATGTGTAGACAATATTGAGCACAACTATTGCCAGTATGGATGGTTAGTGTGATGCTTCTGTGAGGATAGTCTTGCCTTTGGAATTCAGATAAGTGACATTTCGCGGGTTGCCCCCCACCTCACCCCCATTAGCCACAACCTAAATTCCCCATTTTTATACTCGTTTTGGACAGTTTACCGTACACATGGTATATCTCAATGACTGGAAGATCGGGTTTGCATAAAGTTAGCTCCACGTTAGGTGGGGGTAAGGTGAGCAGAATCTGGGGGTTGTGGGAAAGCACATACATGCCAAGGTGGTAAAACCTTGGACAGGAATATTGGTGGGAATTCAACAGCTGTGCAAGCATTCATTTGTAGGAGGAAAGCTGTAATATTGTGCATGTATTTACCGAGCGCTCTCGTGCTACCGGCACGAGAGTGACTCGTGCTTCATGTATTTCTTTGAACTCCGTTCCACAATCGGGTGCTGAACGATGCGTGCCAGGATTCTACCAACGTTAATCAGTTGGTGGAGATCCTGGTGCGCAGCGGGAGCGCCCGGCTGTGGGTGTTTTTAAATTGGAATAAAACGAATTCAACTTACCGGATTGCCTCTGTAAATGATATCACACTTCATTTGGCGACGATTCGGAGTTGACCCCACGCATCTGACACCCACCAGCCAGCACGAGATTTTCGGAGGTTTTGACAACGCACCGCTTTGATGTGTGCTCATTGCCTCATTGCTAGAAGGCGTCACCCTTCACTTCAATGAACGGATCTCCGCTGTTTCCTGAGCCAATCTCCGCAGTTTCCCGCAAACTTTGGAAGATCTTCGCTTCTGGGAGACTCCGTGAATGATGTCGGCATAACTCCTCCCCGCTCGTCATCTTGTTGGCGGCCATCTTCATCTGGGATACACAACGTGTTTTCAAGCTACAGGCAAGCTACGAGGTCATCACGCTTTCGGCCATTTTGGATCTGGATTGCAGTTTAACGCTCCACCACTACACGTCGACTTCGACCAGCTGATTTACTTGAAGGTATGATCCAGCCTGTTTACTTGCACGGTGAAAGGCACACCTTTTAATTTTTATCCATTTACAAAGCTACTTCACGTTTTGAGCCTTCATACACAGTGATAGGCTCACCTTACTCATCTATTTATTTTACTCACTGTGGAGCCTTCATTTTCGGTGATAGGCTCACCTTCATTACTATACAGTTCACATTTGAGGAGATTATATAAAATTTGTTTGCAAAATTACTAAATGACTAAAACATTTATAACAATTTAAAAGTACAAAGTCATTTCACTTGCTTTTTACATTTCAGTATCGTTATTTATAGTTTACTTTCTCAAAGTGATGGCTACTTGTCAGCAATTTGCTCAACCTCCTCCTTTTTTGCAACACCCTGGTAAACCCAGCATCCCTTGGCGACAATGGGTTAAAGCTTTTGAGAACCATATTGTTGCCATAGATGCTGTAAAATTTTCTCCTGCTCGCAAGGTTGCAATCCTTTATGGTTGTTTAGGACTCGCTGCGCAACATGTATTTGAAAACTTACCTAAGTTTCCTACTCGTGAAGCAGGGGATGCAGATCATTGGAATCCTTACAAAGAAGCTTTATCTCGTTTGGCAAGACATTATGACCAAGAATCAAACATTATGCTCGAAAGACATAATTTCCACAGGAGAAAACAACGTGAGGATGAAACAGTGGATGAATACATTGCTGCATTACGAGTTCTTGCATCTACTTGTGAGTTTGAGGCAGATCCAGAGATCTATATTCGTGATCAATTTGTTTTCTCTTGTTATTCAAGAAAAATACAAGAACGCCTTCTCAGCTGCAGAAAACCATCTTTACAAGACACAATTGCTATCGCCAAGAGCATTGAGAGGTCTATTGTTGCCTCCAAAGTTCTTCAACAAGATCAATCTATCAACTCTTAAGTCAGTTTCAAATGATCCTGGAAATTCGGTCAATGCTGTTAACGTTAATAAATCTTTTAAGCAACCTTTAAGAAAAGGGAACACCATTTGCTTCAGATGTGGTTCCAGATCACATCTTGGCAACTATCCTATGTGTCCCGCCTCAGGAAAAAGATGTGTTTTATGTAAAAAAAAATTGGCCATTTTCAAGGTGTTTGCAGGTCTGCCAAGAGACCTACCAGAGTTAATAGTGTGGAATATACAGAATCTCTCGAAGATTGTACAGATCAATTTCAAGACATGATTGTTTCAATTGAATGTTTTCAATCCTCGTTATGTTAAAGGTCCCTTAGGTGTTGCATTATTTGGAAAAATTGAGATTCCAATTATGGCAGATTCTGGTTCACCTATAACTATTTTATCCGATGTCATGTTTCTTGAAAAATGGCAAGGTTCCATTGCCTTAACCAAAACAGACATCAATCCAAAGGCATTTGGAGAATTTGACATAGAAATGTTGGGTTACTTCAATTCAAGGTTGGAATGTCTAGGAAGGTCAATCGACACAAAAGTTTATGTTGGGGTTAAAGGACGCAATATAGTTGGCTGGCAGGATCTTGCTAGAATGGGTTTGCACCTTGTTCCTGGCTCAGATAATCCCATTGTACTTGGTGATCCTCCCCAAGATTATTCTCCAGCTGGGTGGTCAGAAAATGAACAAGACACATTAGATTGTATCGATATCACTGATCATTCTCATGATGTTAAAAAGATTTTAGAGTCGTTTCCCAATTTGTTTTCAAACAAATTGGGCACCGATCAAAGGTTTTCAACATCAAATAAAACTTAAGCCTCATACTCCACCTTTAGTACATAAGGTTCGTCCATTACCCCTTAGTGCCAAGGATGAGCTTAAGTCAGAACTTAAAAAATTATGTGATGAAGGGGGTCATTGCACCATCTGACTCTTCAGAATGGGTTTCTCCCATCGTTATTGTCCGGAAAAAATTTGGTGTGGTCAGGCTATGTGCGGATTTACGCACTTTAAATAAAAACATTTTAGTCGATTGTCATCCCCTCCCCAAAATCCATGAACTTCTGGCCAGCTTAGGGGGTGCCAAATTCTTTTCTATAATAGACCTTCGCTCAGCTTATCACCAGATTCAGTTGACAACTGATTCACAAGACCTCACTACTTTCGTTACACCTTTTGGGGTCTACAAATATCTCAGACTTCCTTTTGGCCTGGCCTCCGCGGCCAGCGTTTTTCAGAAGATGATGGACAATCTTTTTCAAGACATGCCGGGGGTCCAGGCCTATCAAGATGACATTTTAGTTTTTGCCAATGATTGGGAAACACCCTTGAAAAATCTGACTTGTGTTTTAACCAAATTGAATGATGCAGGAATGACCATCAGATCTGATAAATGTCAATTTGGCACACAACAGTTGGATTACGTAGGTCATACTTTGTCATCTCAAGGATTCAAACCAAAGTTATCACTTATCAAGGCCATCAGTCATGCTGTTCCTCCCAAAGACAAGGATTCTCTTCGATCATTTTTGGGATTGGCAGAGTACTATGCCCGTTTTGTTAAGGGATATGCTCAAACTGTTGAGCCTTTGCGTGCCTTATTGCGCAAAGGATCAAAGTTTCTCTGGTCTGATGAAGTATCATCTTCATTTGATCAAACAAAAAAACTCATTGTTGAAGCACCTGCACTTCATGCTTTTCAAGATGATTCCAAATGTTTCATTATGGTGGATGCTAGCCTTACATGTCTGGGTGCAGTTCTTGGTCAGTGGGTAGCTGGAAAGGAGCACACCATAGCTTTTTCGTCAAGAATGCTCAAGTCCTCTGAGACCCATTACAGTACAATTGAACGCGAGGCACTCGCTTGCGTTTGGGCAATTGAGAAGTTTAGAAATTACATTTGGGGGCGTGAATTCGAACTATTCACCGACCACAAACCCCTTACACATTTACTCAATGGCAATGGGCTTGGGAGGACCTCAGCCAGATTGGTTAGATTACTTTCAAAATTGCAAGAATTTTATTTTTCCATTAAGCATATTTCTGGTGGAAGGAATTTCAGGGCTGATTGCCTTTCACGTATGGCATTTCATGATGTTTCAGAGGTTGAGAGTATTGAAGATACAGAATGTGTTGTTGCGGCACTTGATGCTGTCAGAGAATGCCCAAATATTACTGAACAAGTCTGGTTGGAAGCTTACAACAAGGATGATATTCTTAAACTTATCATGGAATATATTGTAAAAGGTTGGCCTGAAAGCAGGAAACTTTGCAATGAGTTAAAAGCTTTTTCCATGGTTGCCTCTGAACTTTCATTGGTCAATGGCATGGTTATGAGACCTGATTCTTTTGTTCCCCCGTCAAGTTTAAGGGAAGATATCATTAAATGTGCACATCATGGTCACTTAGGCATTTCGAAAACCTCGCAACTCATTAAGTTGTATTATTGGTGGCCATCCTTGGAATCCCAGGTAAAGTTTCATATTGATATATGTTCGGAATGCCTCTTGTCAGATAAGAAATGGAAAGTCATGAGCACACCCTTGCATCCTGTTCCATTTCCGAACAAACCTTGGGACAAGGTTGGAGTAGATTTTTCAGGTCCTTATGATCTATTATCTCATTACTTAAAATTTTTAATTTTGTTGATTGATTATCATTCCAAATGGATTTATCATATGTTTTGTGATTCACCCAGCTCCACCAATGCCATCAAATTTTTGAGGAAAGTGTTTTCCATTGAGGGTTCACCTTCTATTATGGTTACCGACAATCGTACACATTTCATTTGTCAGAAATTTTCTGCATTTTTAGCAGAGAAAGATGTCAATCATTTCAAGGTTGCCTTATATTCACCATCATCCAATGGTTTGGTTGAAAGGGCAAACAGATTAGTTAAGAATGCCATTCAAGCAGCCCTTTCCTCAGGAAAAGATGTTCAAGATTTCCTTGAGGACAAATTATGGTCATATAATATTTCGCCACATTGCACTACTGGTCTTCCGCCTTTTTCTCTTTTGAGAGGTAGAAATGTTCACACTACTTTGTGTCCCAATTGGTTGCAAGATAAACATGTCAAGGGTACACTTGTTGATAAAAATCTTGCATCTCGAGTTTTAGAAAAACAAGGTTACATGAAATCTGTGCATGATCAAGGGAACATTTTTAACAATACTTATTTGAAACTCAATGATTGGGTTCTCATTAAAAATCCAAAAGGGTGACAAAGGGCTTGTCTAAATTTTCCTCTCCTGTACAAGTTACAGATGTGAGCAAAGGTTCAGCACTACTTGGTTCTAGGGGTTGGTGGAACAAGAGATCACTTGTGCGGCTTTCTGACTCACAAGTTACTTCTTTACTTAAGTTGTCTAAACAGGAGGTGGAACAATGTGACTGGACAAACTGGTTGCGTGATCCTTTATCTGTTATTTCTTCGTTTGTCTCTCAAGAGAATTCTGTGAAGTCTTCTGGTGGGCAGTGTTTCAATACACGTACTGCTTTGCATAATTCTGCTTCTCTTGATATGACTAGTCGTGCATCTTCTTCACCTGTTGATTTGAGTACCCGTCAAAGAAGATTGCCTGTCAAATTTAATGACTATGTATTGTCTTAAGAAAATGATTTTTCCTCTTATTTATTGCATTATTTCATATTAGTTAGAACTTTTATTTCTTTTCAGGTTCTCTTCCATTTTGCATTATTATCATTTCTCGTTTATTTTGTGGAAAGAGAGAAGTTGTAATATTGTGCATGTATTTACCGAGCGCGCTCGTGCTACCGGCACGAGAGTGACTCGTGCTTCATGAATTTCTTTGAACTCCGTTCCACAATCGGGTGCTGAACGATGCGTGCCAGGATTCTACCAACGTTAATCAGTTGGTGGAGATCCTGGTGCGCAGCGGGAGCGCCCGGCTGTGAGTGTTTTTAAATTGGAATAAAACTTCTTCAACTTACCGGATTGCCTCCGTAAATGATATCACACTTCAAAAGCCGATCTGTTTTGCAAGGAAAGGGCCCAGGACAGATGTTTATCAGTAAGGATGGATGGCAGGCAGGCAACTAGAGCCAAATTTCGGGGGGGCTGAAAAAAAAATTCGGGGGGGCTAATTCTTCCAGCCATAGGCAGAGTGGCTCTAAGGGGTGAAAACACAACAAAAGCCTCATTAACAAGTAAATGGTCTTTAAAAGACCTGTGAAGTACTCGGGTGCGGCTGCAATTAGACGGTCGCCAGCCCGCGAAGCTGTCTCAGCCCGGGCTGACACACACGACGGGGGGGGGGGGGGGGGCTGAAGCCCGGTGAGCCCAATGGGCGTTGTGCGCCTAATGCCAGGTCACATGTCTATGAGAGTAATGATGATGTAGAGGATAGCAGACTTTGGTGGTGAGGATACTAATACAGATGTTGGGAGACAGGAAGCGGAAGAGCCAGTGCAGATATTGGGGTACATTAATGGGAACCATGGCACGTAAGAGAGAGAGAATGAATGAGCAGTGGTGGATTTTTACGAGGCGGTAGCCAAACAGATGTCGAGGAAAGCTGGTGCAGATTTTGGTGCAAATCCTGATACGGAACAGTGTTGGACTGTGCCAGAATTGGTGCAAGGTGCAGACTTTGGAGTAGACATTTGGCTGTAGTTGTGAAATGACAATTTGTCAAGTGAGGTTAGCATATTCCAACATAGAAGTGCATCAATCAAAATGAATACATTCCAAAAGGCATTTGTTTCTTCCTCATTAGGTGCTTCATTGTTCTCCTTATTCTTTCATAATTCAGCACAGAAAGTGATTTTAGCCAACACGTGTTTCGCCGTATAAAGACGTGCAAGCCTTGGTCTTTTTCAAGGCTAAGAACAAAAGCACAAATCCCAGTTGTAATACATACTGAAACTTCAACGTTTTTTGGTAATAATTAAAGACCCCATTCATAGAAGCATCACCATATGTGATTTTGTTTAATTTTAAACTTTCAATAAAGTAATCATGATTTGAAGTGTCTAAAACAAGAAAAACGGAAGGAAAGAACACCGATGTATTTAACCAAAGTTAAGGAAGACAAAAGGGAAAGTAAACTAATTACAGATGAACGTATGGTGATAGAATGATAGTTATTTAGCACTGGCAAGAGCTATAACTAGCAGAGTCACATAATGGATGTTTACCTGTAGACTAGTATGTATGCACTAGGTGATTCAAATAATGTCTAGACCTCTCTGGGCACTAAACGGAATATTCCTGAGGTAGGAATCCTGATAAAGAATGCCACAGGTTGGGGTGGAAACAATTAGTATTTCTCCTGAGTTTACTGAGGGTGTTAAGCAACATTAATAAAGTGATAACCTACAAAACGTTTTATTTTTAAATCCAGTTCTCAACAGCGGTTTAAAAAGAGTCAAAGTGCATATGAAATACTCGCAACTTTGAGTTGCTAGTCCCTAGGGTGTAGAATGCCAATCAAGAGGGTTGTCCCCTTAAAGGTCATCCATTATAAAGGGGAAGCCATTGGGCTAAGTTATTAAAATATTGATGCAGGTCCTATGGTACCAAAAATATAGGGTTACACCCCCACTGGAATCTGATAGTAGTTGCACCCTAAGGCTAAGTCATAATGGTGTCAGTAAAAATTACGCTGTTTCTTCTTGGTGGATTGCGCCCTCGTTGGCGTCTAATGGACAGTTGCGCCCCTGCTAACATGAAAACTAAGGAGATGGGCAGATCCGTAACCAAGGATAAAAATCCTGCACCATAGTCGCTGGCATATTATGATACTGGTGCAAGTACCACAATATTATGTGTTACGCCCCTGCTGGCATCAAATAAAAGATTCTGTCCCCCAACTTATCAATAAATCTTTTTAGTACTAAACAAAAACGAATAGGAGTATGTAACGTCCTTGTGTAAGGGGAAAATGCAAGGCTAAGACGTAGGGAAGCCGGTAAAAGTAACGTGGTGTCCACTCGGGGGTAGCACCCTCGCTACCGTCTAATAGACTGTTGCACCCTGGCTCTCATGGAAACTGAGACGACAGATCCGTTACTCAGGATTCAAGATCACACACCGCTTACCCGTTTATAATCTATGGTTTCCCAAAATAGGTCAATGCGGTCCGCTTCATCTGTCATAGTGGCTTCCTGGGCAGGCGCCGTTTTATGATAACCATAATGGTTGTCCTTCATCAGTTGTAACCGTAGTAATCCAGTTATCACTGTCACAGATGGGGG